>CM071922.1:28671660-29298178 GCA_036785865.1 Coffea canephora
GCTGAATGGAATCAGACTTTTCTGCAATTGTGCGCGATCTTCCCTCTTATTATCCCGCTACTCCATGTCCTTCAGAGTCTTGAAATGTTGTGCTACTGGATGATTGTATACTTAGGAACCTCTGCTTACCTCCAGGCATTCTCATGCTTTCAACTGCTTCTCTTGTACTTACGATTCGGATTTCCGAACCTTAAAGGTACCGCTCTGGTCAAATTTAATCCTAGTTTCTCCTTTCCAATCTTTCTCTGCTTCTCACTGCTCGCTGTTTGCGCTCTTTTTAGTCAGACTGATGTCACCCTATTTGCAATATCACCTTATGGATCCCCCAGCAGGTGTTGCAGCTCGGTCCCGGGATTTCTAGCAAATCCCACTCGTTGGTGCTGCGTGCATTGCGACTTGGTAGAGTCCGGGGCTCTGGCTCTTACATGTTGCCTGGTTCCGGATGGTGGCGGATGTTATGTTGTATGAGGTACAGAAATCTGTTCTCCATTTTGTGCCCCATGATGTTAATCCATTCAAAGGTCAACATTTTAGGAAAGCAAATATAGTTTGTACCCCTTATTCTTAAGAAAACTTAGTCAACATATAAACTTTATAGGCTTGAACAAAAATGGGTAGAAGCGATAGCATAAACCTGTGAAAATCTGGTTTATACCCCATGGATCACAAAATGATTAATGGATTCTTCATGAGCATAATTCCGCCTCCTTGGATTGTTCATGAAGGAATAAGAAGTCAACGGATGGACTTTGTTAGCTTGTAGATGTAGCTGAAAACGATAGTTAAAGAAAATAAGATTTTAAGACATTGCACCGAAGATCGCATTTTTTTCAAAAAATCTTGCCCTACTTGGAACTCAAAGATCTCAGACCTTTGATTGCATTATTTCTTCATCTCACAGGGACGTTCCAGCGTTCGAATTTTTCTGCATTTTCTTTTCTTGCTATTTCTTTCGCTTCTTTTCTTTTCCCTCAGGCTGATGGGTTTACAGATGAGTAGCGTCAACCTCATACCTTCAAGCAAATTCAGGCTAAAAATTTCCGGGCATCAGAATTTAATCTTAGACAGCCATTGCAAAGAACAGAAGTCAGGGGACTTTCGACTTTTTAATGGGGTCTGTGGGGTGTTTAGAAAAAGTTGTTAAGCTGAAGGCATATTCAAGAGTGTTAAAAATCTTGAGCGATCGCATTGTTACGCCAGACCCTATTTTTAGGGTTAAATAGAATTTGCCCCCGTTTATTGTCAATTGAGGCTTTTCCTCTTCAATTTTCTTTCTTTATTTTTTTTTTTCGCCTTCTGCCATTTTTTGAAATATTCAAAAAATCTATGCCACCCAATTTATTTTTTTGGAATTGAGGTTCTCTTTTCTTCATTTTGCTTCTTTTGGACTTTGTGACTGTTTCCACTTTTTCACTTCTGGAAACTCTTTTCCTTTTTCAAATCAAACTTGCCCCCAAGTGATCGGGGGTTTGTCGAATTCTTCAGGGGTTGCCAAATGAAGTATTTTATCTTGAAGCTTCAAAAAGGGATAACTAGGATAGGAGATGGCTTGATGGGGGAAAAGAAGAGGCCTGACTATATAATCCGTTCCCTACAATAACTCTGAAAGAAACTTTCATTGAATGGGAAAATTTTCTGGCCATGTATCTTGAATTAATTGACTGAGGAAGACTCCTCCAAATGGTTCGTCTGACAAAACCCTTCGCTTTTTCCCTTTTTCCAAAATTGAAAGGGCCCAGTAAATTCAAATTCTTACCAATTTGTGATTCCCTCTCTTCTTTTCCTTTAGCATTTTATTTGCCTTTCTCTTTTTTTTCTCTGAAAAATTCCAATCTCCCTCCCAATGTGGGGTAGCGGATCATATGTGCACTCGAAAAGAAGCCACCATTTTTTATTAAGCCTCAAATGAGGATGCAAGGATGTCAGTGTTTAGGTTGTTTTAGAAACGACAGGCCAAAAGTATCATTCTTACACCTCATGACAAGCCAAAATAACGAAACAAAGTGGTTCATTTTTGATAATAATCCGTTCCCCTTGTAAGATATTTTAAAATTTTCCAATAAAGGGTTGTGATCATTAGATTCTTTATTTGAAACGAATAATTATTCTTTCAAAAAAGCTCAACAATGGGGAGGCAAATTGATCTAAAAAATTGTGTATTTAGGTAGAGAACACGAGATGCTCAAAGTTATCATGCAAATCTTTCAAACGAGACAAGAATAATGCACATTTTTGCTTTCACTAGATGTGAATTGGAATATAATTAGACACATGACATTTCTCAAGCAAAAGATTGTGGCCAAAATTACAAATTATCAATCAAATGTGATGTTTTATTTTTTTGGGGTTAAATGAAGGAGAAAAGGTTATCTCATTGGGCCTTGCTGATGATCTCTTTTAACTTGACACCTTATTGTGTAGCGCGGAATTGTCATCCAATCTAGTGTACACAAGAATCTTTAGAAAAGCAGTACACTTTGGCCGAATTTTCAGGCTGTGAGGTTGAAAAATCGCTCAATTTGGGTCTTATTTTCTTAAAATTCATCATGAAATCTCCAATGAATAAAGATACAAAGAATGAAATGTACATAAAATCATACACAAAACAAATAATATCCAAAAAAAAAATTTTATATGCTGAAAAAGTTTTGAAACAAAATTCACTCATTCCATATTAGGATACAAATGAGAAATAAAGAAAACCTTGTAAAGGGCTTCCACATTACTACACTTTTCATCTCCTTTTCCTTTTGGAATAAAAAATGTATTAAAAAAAATCAAATAAACAAAATTCCCTATTGGAAAATAATTACAAAATCTCTTTAGAGGCTTAGGCATAGAGCTTCCAAGATAGATCTTGTGACAGCCCCACCTTCCCCTAAGGCGAAACCAGAGGGGTTAGCGGACTGCCTGCCCATCTTCGCCAGGACTAACAGTACGTTTTACGTCGTTCTATTACGATCGTCGTTCTAATTACGATCCGGAACATACCGTTGCGCGCAAACAAGCCAAAAACTCAAAACTTCTTTTTTTTTTTTTCTTTCCATCACAATCCGGCCGGCAATCCGGCCAAGATCCGGCCGGATTGTCTGGCCGGATACCCGGCCGAGAGCAACTGGCCGGGTTCCATTTTTCCCCAGGCAATCCGGCCTGCAATCCGGCCAGTTTCTGGCCGGATTCCTGGCCGGATTCGCACTGTTCATCCTCGGCAAAATTTTTTCCTTTTCGTTTGAAGTCGTATCGATCCGAAATCCTCCAAACATCAACCAAACAATATATACATTGGAAATCAACATTTACAAGCCAAACGGCCTACCAAAGTATCCATTTAGTTCATACATATCCAAGTAGCCAACTACACACCAAACATTGGTGGAATCAAAGTACTTAGGGTTTTCACCCTCAAGGAGCTAATCAAATACATGTACAAGAGCTCAACTTGCATTCAACTATCATAACCTTTCCAAAAGTGTTCATTTGCCTGTAAGGAAAACAAATAACACGGAATGAGCTAAAGCCCAGTGGTATACCACCCAATGAGCAATCAAAGTCACATAAGAATGAACTTTCATTTAAAGTGCTCAAATAAGTAATGAAGCAAAACGTAAAAGGATACGGTCGGCTCTCAAAGAGCCCATTTCAACGCTTGCAATCTTGATCCAACCTCATTGACCTCCGTCAATGTTAAAAGTACCAAACCGTAGACCACACTTTACTTCCATTCCTTCCACCCACATACCCCAACCGGGCCGGCACTTCCATTCAGTAATATTTTGGTAATACTCGAGTTTACCGGAACCAAGGGTCTCATTACACAAGGTTCCCCAGTACAGTCCCCGTGGCATGATAATTTTCACGACCAAAGCCCTCGCCGGCTCGATCCAATTAACTACCATACGGGTTGAGCTCATAATGCAGTAAAGCCATTGGATACTCGTCCAACGACACCAAATCAGTTTCCACGAATGGAATGCAGTATCTCATATATCCAGTGCAGTATTTCAGTAAAACAATCAGTAGCCATAACTAAAATCACAAGGGGTGAGGGCGATCAAGTACACCCTCACCACAATCATGTCCAATAACCAAGTAAGCCTTCAAGGCATAAAATACACATAGCACAAAGCCACATTATAACAAATAAGTGAGTAGTATACTCACCAAAGTAAGAAAATGGTGTTTCATACACCGCGGTCACCAAGGCGTCGTGAGCTACCGTCACGCCCTAGAATCAAGCAACAAATGCAATGAGACTCGATAACGAGTCATATAGCAATGCTAAACACAACCCCCGTAGGATTTCATATACATAAATGAGCATAATAGCAAACCAGAAATTAGAAAATGGCCTTAGCCATGGCCCCCATATAGAAAACTGTTTTACACTCATTATGTGGTAATGGCACAACTCTCACTACAATTATCGATTGGGGGTGTAAGACCCACCGTTTCGAAGCTATGGAAGGGCTACAACAATGTAGAAGGTCACTCAATCCAGTTCTTAACACAACTAGGTCGAATATGCCAAATACTGACCCAGAATTCCTAAAACAGGTTCGCAAAACACAAAAAACTGTAATCGGTATATCTCAGTCCATACAAGTCCAAATGCCGAAATTCCAAAGGCATATGTTAGCTAAGACACTCAGCTACATTTCATCAGAAGACACCAACTCCAAAATCCAAACCAATTCCAGTCAAAATGGCCAATTACTATCGCAGTTTTCGCATTCTGCTCAAAGCAGAACAGCTACAGTAATTTCGTCATAACTCATTCTACATTAATCCAAATGACCTGAAATTTACAGGCACATCAACCACATCAATACCTACAACTTCATGTTTTGAGAAAGTCAAATTCGGCCTCTAACACAGTGATCTAAAACCGGACAGAATTGGGGCTTCAAGAACCCTAAACTTTCCAATTTTCCATCCAAATCCAAAATTAGTTGCATTTTCCTATCCAATACACCTCATAGAGTCATTACCAAACCAATACCATTCATCATGCAAAGCGACAACCTTCATTTCATATTAAACCAGAAAAATTCTCAATAAATGAAAACTTCACCATATCAAGCCAAATCAAGAAACAAATACATATTACTTCTCTCATGCCCCATTAAGCACAAAATAAGCATCACTAGAGGTAGTAGAGTGTTTCCAACTTCACTTACCAAGAACCAAGAGAGAGAGAGATGTTGTCCACCTTAGGCCTTCAAACAAAGTTCACCAAACAACTTACTATCACTAGAAGGAAGAGTTTTATGGAGTGGAATTGGATGTAACCAATGGTTTTGGTTGATTTGCTCCAAGTAGAAGCTTGAATGTTGAAGAAAGTTCCTTCCTTCCTTGCTCAAGGTGGCCGGCCAACAAGAGGTAAGAAAATGGTGAATTTTGGTGAAATTTTGGATATTTAATCCTTGGTCAAAAGGTCAAAAAATGTCAAAAGGTGAATAGTACTTCTTAAGTCACAACCAATGAGATTGTGACACATGGCACTTATTAAATGCATTCCTATCCTTCTTTTCTCCCTCACATCAATCACTTCACACACTCCACTTATCTCTTAACACCCGATAAATTATACACAGTATCCGAAACTTAACCTTATTGGCCGAATTTTTTCGAACTTTTCGCACTAGTGGGTCCCACGTCCGCTATTTACTCTTAATTTTCTAAAAACTCGCCAATGCTAGAAAAATCATCTTAAAACTATAATTGCTCATAAAATCCTCTCAGAAAATATTTCTAAGCCAGAAAATGCAAAATTATGCAATTAAAGGGGAATAAACCCTAGGAAAATATTAGGGTTTTACGGGCTCTCACACTCTTCCCCCTTAAAAGAATTTCGTCCTCGAAATTTCTCACCTTAATTTCCGAAAAGGTTTGGGTATTTCTTTCGCATTTCCTCTTCCATCTCCCAAGTAGCTTCCTCCACTCCGTGGTTTCTCCATAGCACTTTCACTAGCGGAATCTTCTTGTTTCTGAGCTCTTTGACTTTTCGATCGAGTACTTGAACCGGTTTCTCTTCGTAGGCCAGTGATTCATCTACTTCGATATCCTCCGGTTGTCAAACATGAGATGGGTCAGGATGGTACTTCTTTAGCATCGAGACGTGAAATACATCGTGGATTCGAGATAGACTGGATGGCAGTTCCAATCGATACGCGACCGCTCCAACCCTCTGAAGGATCTTGTAGGGTCCGACGTACCGTGGTTGGAGTTTCTTTCCTTTCCCCATTGTAAGACTTCGTAAGGGTGTGATCTTAAGAAATACTTGATCTCCAACTTCAAATTCTAAATCCTTCCTTCGGTTATCCGCGTAGCTCTTCTGGCGACTCTGGGCGGTTGAAGCCGTTGCCTTATCAACTTGACTTCTCGTGAGCCTCTTCCATCCATGGAATAGTTGTCGGGTCAGTGCCTTCTTTTCACCAACTTCGTCCCAGTAAATCGGTGAGGGACACTTGCGTCCGTAAAGAGCTTCGTACGGAGCCATTTGAATCGACGAATGAAAGCTATTGTTGTACGCGAACTCCACCAAGGTCATGTGCTGACCCCAACTGCCTCCAAAATCCAAGATGCACGTTCGCAGCATGTCCTCGAGAGTTTGAATTGTCCGTTCTGACTGGCCATCCGTCTGAGGATGATAAGTAGTGCTCAAGTTGAGTTTCGTCCCCAGGGTTTCTTGGAACTTCTGCCAAAATCGCGACACAAACCGTGGATCCCGATCGGAAACGATGCTCACAGGAACACCGTGTAGTCTTACTACTTCGTCCATGTACAGTCGGGCCAACTGATCCATTGAGTACTTCATGTTCACCGGCAAGAAATGGGCCGACTTGGTTAATCGATCAACGATCACCCAAACGGCATCGTGTCCCTTTGCGTCCTCGGTAAACCGGAAACAAAGTCCATGGTGATGTTTTCCCACTTCCACTCGGGTATCTCCAAGGGTTGTAACAAACCGATGGTTTTTGATGCTTCGCCTTCACTTGCTGGCAAATAAGACATTTCTGCACGTACTGCGCGATTTCCCTCTTCATATTATCCCACCAGTAAGTTCCTTCAGGTCTTGATACATCTTACTGCTACCCGGATGGATTGTATACTTAGACCTATGAGCTTCCTCCAGAATTTCTGCTTTCAACGATTCATCCTTTGGTACTACGATTCGGTTCCGATACTTCAAATACCCTCGGGACTCAAATTAAAGTCCGTAGTTTCTCCCTTCTCCAATTTCTCTCTCCACTTCCGAACCATCACATCCTCGCCTTGCGCCTCTTTTATACGTTCCAGTAGAGTGGATGTCACCCTTACATTGCTAAATATTACCTTATGGCTCCCAAGACAGGGTTTCCACTTGCACATGGATTCTAGCAAATCCCATTCCTTGATCATTAGCCCTGCCACTTGCACTTTACGACTCAAGGCATCCGCTACTACATTTGCCTTTCCCGGATGGTAGTTGATTGTACAATCGTAGTCCTCCAGAAATTCCATCCATCGCCGTTGTCTCATGTTTAATTCTTTCTGGGAGAAAAGATATCTAAGACTCTTGTGATCCGAAAACACTTCGAAGGTCACCCATATAGGTAGTGCCTCCACTTTTTCAAAGCAAACACAACTGCAGCTAATTCTAGGTCATGAGTCGGATAGTTCTGCTCGTGAAGCTTCAATTTCCTAGAGGCAAAAGCAATCACATTCCGGTTCTGCATCAAAACACATCCCAATCCCTCTCGCGACGCGTCCGCATATACTGCAAACCCGTCCACTCCATTTGGCAAGACCAGTACTGGAGCCATGGTCAATCTTTTCTTTAATTCCTGAAAACTTGTTTCGCATCGACCGCTCCAGATAAACTGGCCATGCTTCTTCGTCAAATCAGTTAATGGTCCGGCCAACTTGGAAAAATCTTTAATAACCTTCGGTAATACCCAGCTAGCCCTAGAAAGCTACGAATCTCCGTGGGGGTTTCCGGCCTCTTCCAATTGGTCACAGCTTCAACCTTCGCCGGGTCAACCGAAATACCTTCATGAGAGATCACGTGCCCTAGAAACGCCACTTTCTCCAACCAAAACTCACATTTGCTAAATTTGGCGTACAGCTGATGTTCCTTCAATGTCTGCAACACCACTCTCAAATGCTCCTCGTGCTCCTCGCGTGACTTAGAGTAGACCAAAATGTCGTCAATAAACACCACGACAAATCGGTCCAGGTAGGGTTTAAAAACCCTATGCATTAAGTCCATGAAGGCGGCGGGAGCATTAGTCAATCCAAAGGGCATAACGGCGAACTCATAATGCCCGTATCTCGAGTTGAAGGCAGTTTTCGGAATGTCCTCCTTCTTTATCAATAACTGATAGTATCCCTGTCGGAGGTCCAACTTCGAGAAGACCACTGCTCCTTGCAGCTGGTCAAACAACTCATCAATGTGGGGCAATGGATACTTGTTCTTGATCGTAACGTTGTTCAACCCCTATAATCAATACACATCCTCAACGTTCCGTCCTTTTTCTTCACAAATAAGACCGGAGCTCCCCAAGGAGACTCACTCTCGTGGATGAATCCCGCTCCAAAAGGTCTTGCAACTGCAACTTAAGCTCCTTTAGTTCTGCGGGTGCCATTCGGTAAGGGGTTTTGGAGATAGGTACGGTTCCAGGTAAAAGATCTATTCGGAATTCTATCTCCTTTTCCGGAGGTAAGGCCACTAACTCATCAGGAAACACATCCGGAAATTCCCTCACTACAGCCACGTCTTCCACTTTTAACTTATCCGTAGGGGTATTAATTAGAAAGGCCAAATAGCCTTGCGCCCCTCTACTTATCAGTTTCCTAGCTCGAATGCCCGAAATGAGAGCAGATGAGGCTAACCTACCCCTTATATCTAACCTTAAGGTTGCCTCGCCAGGAATGCGAAATTCAACTATTTTCGTTTTACAGTCCAGTTGGGCGTTATATCTGGCTAACCAGTCCATACCCAGAATCACGTCGTACCCCTTAATGGACAAGCTAATCAGGTCTCCTAAAAACCTCCGCTCACCTACCCATACATCACAATCCTTATAAACCATACTAGTCACCAAACGTTGATTCCCCGTAGGTGTACTAACCTCTAAGTCATATGGTAAGCTAGCAGGTTTTATATCGATGCCACACATGAAATCAGGGTTAACAAACGAATGAGTGGCACCAGGATCAATTAAAACTTTGGCAAAGCGGTGGAAAATAGGGATCGTACCTTCCACCACCTCGGAAGACTCTGGGATCTGGTGAGGCTCTAAGGAATATACCCTAGCCGGAACTTTTGGTTTGGATCCGTCTCACTTAGCCGGTCCAGTACTGGTCCTCGACGGTAGTTGGCTCCCCTTTCCGTCTTGTTTCAGGACCGGACATGTAGCCAGTTGATGGTCCGCACTTCCACACCGCAGACATTTCCCCAATTTCCTCCAGCAATTGTCCTCTGTGTGGTTTGTCTTCCCACAGTGCCCACAGGGACCACGAGGTGCAGAAGCCGAGCCACTCTGAACGTTTCCCCTCGGTCCTCGCCCAGCTTGACCACCTCTAAACGGAGTCCCTCTGCCTGATCCGGACTGTCGACCACCTCCCGTGCCTCGTCCAAACTTAGAGGGAGTGCTCTTCTCACCCTGTCCAGACGTACTCCCAGGAAAACCACGCTTTTTAGCCTGGAAGTTTCGGACCTGAAGCCGTGCACTCTCGACCCGTTGGGCTTTTCCATAGCCTCGCTAAACGTGGTAATTTGAGCCGCCGCGAGGTCCTTCTGGATCTCAACGTTCAAGCCCTGAATGAAGCGCCTCACTCGTCGTTGCTCGGTCATGATTAACTCTGGCGCGAATTTGGACAGGCGGGTAAACTGGCTCTCATACTCCGCCACCGTCTGAGCCCCTTGCCGGAGCCGGATAAACTCGTCCTCCTTCCTCTCCTGAACTAGAGGAGGGAAAAACTTGGCATTAAATTCCCGGATGAAGTTCACCCACGTTCTCGGAGTCTGCTCTCGCTCCCATTTTTGTCTAATCACGTTCCACCAGGAACGGGCAGCCCCTTCAAGTTGAAACACGGCAAAAGTGACCTGCCGTTCGTCCGGGTAGTGTAGGGCCGCGAATATATCAACCATTTTCTCCAGCCATTTCTCGGCGACGTCAGGGTCGGGTCCCCCAATAAACTTTGGTGGGGAAAACTTTTGAAAACGCTCAAGCGCTCTATCTTCACTCCCGACATGATGGCCAGGGTTTCCAGGGTTAGGGTTTGGATTCTGGCCCTGTTGTTGCACAACTTGTGCGAGTAGGTTGGTCATTTGCTGCATAGCAGCAGCTATTTGAACATTGGGGTTTATCTGGGGTTCAAGATTCGGTTCAGTAGAAGCTTCCCCCGTTTCTCTAACTGGTGTGGGTTGCCTAATACCGCGCCCATGTCCCCGACCACTCCGTGTTCCTTCCATACGGTATACTTGGTCTAGGCAAAATTACTAAACCAAAGCAGTAACAAAGCATGTAAGTAACAAATAAACTTTCACTTAACACATAACGATGCATTTCAAACAAGACCACAAGCACACATATATACAAGCCAAACATATATACAAGCAGTCAGTCAAGTACGGCCAAAGCACGTACGTACACAAAAGATCCTCCCGAGGATAGGCCTATCAAAAGAGATTTACACGTAGCTAACTCTACATCCAAAACGGTTAGCTAAGGCTCTATCCCTATCCCTATGTACATTCCAAAAACCACCACTAGCCCATAAGGTGCCTAGATATCATAGCTTAGTCGGTTGCCGGGGTCTGAGACCCAGGCGATGGGGTAGATTCCTCCCCAGCCTCGGCCCCAGCATACGAGGCCTCATCGCTAGACTCCTCGAGTCCATCGTCGCATAGGTTAAGGATCGCTTCAGCACGACCCCTCACTTTGCGAGCTCGCTTGACCTCACGCTCGCGACCATCCCTCAGTTGATCACATAAGTCATTAACTCGGTCCTCCGCCTCATTCACATCATACTCAAGCTCTATGATACGGGCGGCTTGCTTGTCATTGGTCGCCTTCGCCTGTGCCACCTCAACCTCCAAGGTAGCAACCGCAGCTTCAAGCTTAGTATTTTCCTTAGCAAACTCCTCGCGTTCCTTTGCCACTGACAAAACTAGTGTATTCGGGTAGGCAAAGTCGCTACGACACTCACACTGTCGAACGCGGCTGGCCGGGCTCCAACGGACCACGGCTCCCTTCTGCCTAAGATGGTACTTAATCGGCGGCAACGTGCTACGAGGACGATCTCCCGCCGGACGGTCACTCGGGTCACCACTGGCATCCATCCTATAGCAAAGGAATAATTAGCATGAATAACCTTAAAAACCATAATCAATAAAACCCTCAAGTCGAGCACTTCTATTACATCCAGGCTAATTCAAACCTAGGCTCTGATACCACCTGTGACAGCCCCACCTTCCCCTAAGGCGAACCAGAGGGGTTAGCGGACTGCCTGCCCAGCTCTCGCCAGGACTAACAGTACGTTTTACGTCGTTCTATTACGATCCGGAACATACCGTTGCGCGCAAACAAGCCAAAACTCAAAACTCTTTTTTTTTTTTTTTTTTCTTCCATCACAATCCGGCCGGCAATCCGGCCAAGATCCGGCCGGATTGTCTGGCCGGATACCCGGCCGAGAGCAACTGGCCGGGTTCCATTTTTTCCCAGGCAATCCGGCCTGCAATCCGGCCAGTTTCTGGCCGGATTCCTGGCCGGATTCGCCACTGTTCACGCTCGGCAAAATTTTTTCCGTTTTCGTTTGAAGTCGTATCGATCCGAAATCCGTCCAAACATCAACCAAACACATATATACATTGAAAATCAACATTTACAAGCCAAACGGCCTACCAAAGTATCCATTTAGTTCATACATATCCAAGTAGCCAACTACACACCAAACATTGGTGGAATCAAAGTACTTAGGGTTTTCACCCTCAAGGAGCTAATCAAAATACATGTACAAGAGCTCAACTTGCATTCAACTATCATAACCTTTCCAAAAGTGTTCATTTGCCTGTAAGGAAAACAAATAACACGGAATGAGCTAAAGCCCAGTGGTATACCACCCAATGAGCAATCAAAGTCACATAAGAATGAACTTTCATTTAAAGTGCTCAAATAAGTAATGAAGCAAAACGTAAAAGGATACGGTCGGCTCTCAAGAGCCCATTTCAACGCTTGCAATCTTGATCCAACCTCATTGACCCTCCGTCAATGTTAAAAGTACCAAACCGTAGACCACACTTTACTTCCATTCCTTCCACCTAACATACCCCCACCGGGCCCGCACTCCATTCAGTAATATTTTGGTAATACTCGAGTTTACCGGAACCAAGGGTCTCATTACCACAAGGTTCCCCAGTACAGTCCCCGTGGCATGATAATTTTCACGACCAAGCCCTCGCCGACTCGATCCAATTAACTACCATACGGGGTTGAGCTCATAAATGCAGTAAAGCCATTGGATACTCGTCCAACGACACCAAATCAGTTTCCACGAATGGAATGCAGTATCTCATATATCCAGTGCAGTATTTCAGTAAAACAATCAGTAGCCATAACTAAAATCACAAGGGGTGAGGGCGATCAAGTACACCCTCACCTCAATCATTTCCAATAACCAAGTAAGCCTTCAAGGCATCAAATACACATAGCACAAAGCCACATTATAACAAATAAGTGAGTAGT
The DNA here is from genome assembly GCA_036785865.1 of Coffea canephora. NCBI lineage: Eukaryota > Viridiplantae > Streptophyta > Magnoliopsida > Gentianales > Rubiaceae > Coffea > Coffea canephora. The sequence goes on from CM071922.1 coordinate 28,684,392, forward strand.
ATACTCACCAAGTAAGAAAATGGTGTTTCATACACCGCGGTCACCAAGGCGTCGTGAGCTACCGTCACGCCCTAGAATCAAGCAACAAATGCAATGAGACTCGATAACGAGTCATATAGCAATGCTAAACACAACCCCCGTAGGGTTTCATATACATAAATGAGCATAATAGCAAACCAGAAATTAGAAAATGGCCTTAGCCATGGCCCCCATATAGAAAACTGTTTTACACTCATTATGCGGTAATGGCACAACTCTCACTACAATTATCGATTGAGGGTGTAAGACCCACCGTTTCGAAGCTATGGAACAGGGCTACAACAATGTAGAAGGTCACTCAATCCAGTTCTTAACACAACTAGGTCAAATATGCCAAATACTGACCCAGAATTCCTAAAACAGGTTCACAAAACACAAAAAACTGTAATCGGTATATCTCAGTCCTTACAAGTCCAAATGCCGAAATTCCAAAGGCATATGTTAGCTAAGACACTCAGCTACATTTCATCAGAAGACACCAACTCCAAAATCCAAACCAATTCCAGTCAAAATGGCCAATTACTATCGCAGTTTTCGCATTCTGCTCAAAGCAGAACAGCTACAGTAATTTCGTCATAACTCATTCTACATTAATCCAAGTGACCTGAAATTTACAGGCACATCAACCACATCAATACCTACAACTTTCATGTTTTGAGAAAAGTCAAATTCGGCCTCTAACACAGTGATCTAAAACCGGACAGAATTGGGGCTTCAAGAACCCTAACTTTCCAATTTTCCATCCAAATCCAAAATTAGTTGCATTTTCCTATCCAATACACCTCATAGAGTCATTACCAACCAATACCATTCATCATGCAAAGCGACAACCTTCATTTCATATTAAACCAGAAAAATTCTCAATAAAATGAAAACTTCACCATATCAAGCCAAATCAAGAAACAAATCACATATTACTTCTCTCATGCCCCCATTAAGCACAAAATAAGCATCACTAGAGGTAGTAGAGTGTTTCCAACTTCACTTACCAAGAACCAAGAGAGAGAGAGATGTTGTCCACCTTAGGCCTTCAAACAAAGTTCACCAAACAACTTACTATCACTAGAAGGAAGAGTTTTATGGAGTGGAATTGGATGTAACCAATGGTTTTGGTTGATTTGCTCCAAGTAGAAGCTTGAATGTTGAAGAAAGTTCCTTCCTTCCTTGCTCAAGGTGGCCGGCCAACAAGAGGTAAGAAAATGGTGAATTTTGGTGAAATTTTGGATATTTAATCCTTGGGTCAAAAGGTCAAAAAATGTCAAAAGGTGAATAGTACTTCTTAAGTCACAACCAATGAGATTGTGACACATGGCACCTTATTAAATGCATTCCTATCCTTCTTTTCTCCCTCACATCAATCACTTCACACACTCCACTTATCTCTTAACACCCGATAAATTATACACAGTATCCGAAACTTAACCTTATTGGCCGAATTTTTCCGAACTTTTCGCACTAGTGGGTCCCACGTCCGCTATTTACTCTTAATTTTCTAAAAACTCGCCAATGCTAGAAAAATCATCTTAAAACTATAATTGCTCATAAAATCCTCTCAGAAAATATTTCTAAGCCAGAAAATGCAAAATTATGCAATTAAAGGGGAATAAACCCTAGGAAAATAATTAGGGTTTTACGGGCTCTCACAGATCTTACATGTTTTCGTGGCAAGGTCTGCCCAAGAATCAAGTAATACTTGTAATCTTCAAACTTTATTGAATCAAAATTATCATCAGATATAGAAGAATATTTTCGTCTTATTGAAACATTTTTATGAATGCAGGGGAGGGAAAAAATAAAAGAAAAATACCCAGAGTTAGTAGGCAAAACTGCAAAATCGGTATGCATGTCCTATGGGAGAACCCTTTTTGTGCCAATGGTAGGCCTAGCATGAAAATACAATCCGCTAGAATAGGCACTATACAATACCTGATGGATCCGATCAACTTGTTGAGTGAAAAATAATTTGAAAAATTTGGCGCATTGGAATGAGAAGAGACGATGGTCAAAATGAGGACCTCGTCCGAAGGGATTGATCACTTTTGATCGATACAAGAATTGGCAAAAACGCGCGGGTTTGACCTTGACGAACTTCCTATCGAAGAGATTGGAATTCGTTTGACCAAAAAAATTTTCAGTGAAGCACGGGTCAAAACCCCAACTGATCAAATGGCTGGATGCAATGGATGGTTTTGTCAAAAATCGACTAAGTTTCCCAATTTGAAATTGACATTGAAACCCTAATTGATCAAACGGGATTGACGATTTATTAAAAATCAACCGGATTACCCTAAAAAGGGAAACAGGTCAAATGAATTGAATGAAATTTAATTTATCCAAAATTAATCAGATCACCCTAAAAAGGGTAAATTGATCAAATAGATTAAACGAAACTTGATTTATTCAAAATCGGCTCGGTTGCCCTAAAAATGGGTAAATTGGCCAAATGAATGAAATTGAATTAGTGATTTATTCAAAAATCGGCCGAATGACCCTAAAAAGGGTAAATTGGTCAAATGAATTGACGATTTATTCAAAATCGACCGGATAACCCTAAAAAGGGTAAATTGGTCAAATGAATTGACGATTTATTCAAAATCGACCAGATGACTCTAAAAAGGGTAAATTGGTCAAATGACCCTAAAAATGGTAAATTGGTCACATGACCCTAAAAAGGGTAAATTGGTCAAATGAATTGACGATTTATTCAAAATCGACCAGATGACCCTAAAAAGGGTAAATTGGTCAAATGACCCTAAAAAGGGTAAATTGGTCACATGACCCTAAAAAGGGTAAATTGGTCAAATGAATTGACGATTTATTCAAAAATCGACCAGGTGACCCTAAAAAGGGTAAATTGGTCAAATGAATGAATGAATTGGCAAAATGGATTGGTTGAATTGTCCAGCCATTAGTTATTTCAAAATTATTGAGGTGCATTAGTCTATGACCTTCTAAAAATCAAATTTTGGCCTCAATTTATTTATCGTCTCAATAGGAGGAATCATTTGTGAATTTCTTCAAATTAATGTCCTTCACGCAAGGAATTTTTACCAATTTTTGATAAAATGGCCAAAAAGTGATTATTAGACGCTCATATTCCAAAGATCACACTATGAAAATGATCGGATCCTACCTTAGCTTGTGCACTACCCCTTTGGATGGTACAAAATGTAAACGTGCAAGTCTCACTAGATTAAGTATCCGAGACACAAGGTGGCTTATTCCTAAACACGGGATTCCCTATGTGGCATTCCCTTTCTATGGTTTATGCACACGATCAATACGCCCGCTTCTGAAGGCTATTGGTGGTGATGCCATTTATTAAAACGATGTAAATATGTGACAAATATGGCCTAAAGGACATAGATAATGCATCGAGGGGAAAAGGTCTAAAGTGAAATGTACTTATTGAAAATTAAGTGCAATAATCGAAATTTAAACATGTAAGTTATCTAGTGGGTAGGTCACTAAAGAGTGCCACAGAGGCCTCTTATTGCTAGGGCACATGAATGCAATCCAAGAAAACAAAAGAATGGTTAGTACAATTGATAGTACACATAACATATTGGGAGCAATTAAGAATAAGAAATACAATAGAACAAGTAAAAGGGGTGGAACCCCTTTTCTCGTGCCTAATGTGCTTAAAAAAGGGTGAGGCTGACTCTAACCTAGGAAAAATTCTAACATGGATGCATGAGGCTGGGGTTCACTAATGCGACTAGACTCGATAAAGCTTAAAAGGTCCCCAAGCCTTCAGACCTAAAGGCAAAGGGTCATCACTCCCAAGGCCTTCGATCGGTGGCTCGAGTGATCCCTTAGGTAGCGCTATGGGCGCAGCGCACACCATCCGCCTACCCAAGGCGATCGATCCTAATCCTACAAGGCGGTGTGGGAAACGCCCACGAAAATAAAATAAAATGGGATAACAATAAATAAACGTGCACGTATGAAGTGCTCCCTATTTTGAGGGAAAGGGTTGAGAACCAACGCGAGGCTCTAAAAGTGACACACCCCCCCCAAATGCAATGCAAGCGCGAGATAAACAAGTAAACATACATCTAATCAAACAATCATACATTCGTGAGTGAGGGGGTAGTTTGAGACGCGAGTGAGGCAAAATCCTAAAAAGGAAAAAATGCAACCCTAAAACACCCAAATGTGATATATGAAAAGGTTAAAAGAAGAAAAATGTTGATTAAATCAAATTTGCTCGGACTCTCGAATGTCCCCAGTGGAGTCGCCAACTGTCGCGCCCCATTTTTTGAATAAATAAATAAATGGTTTGAAAAAATGTATTTTTTGATTCAATTTGTGATTGAAAAATGAATTGTGATTTAAAAGAAAAATGGGTCTAAATGGGGGTTTGAGAATGCGACGACGCGCCCCATTTTTTGAATAAATAAATAAATGGTTTGAAAAAATGTATTTTTTGATTCAATTTGTGATTGAAAAATGAATTGTGATTTAAAAGAAAAATGGGTCTAAATGGGGGTTTGAGAATGCGACGATTTGACCCAAAATTATAGTTTAAAAAGGGTTTTTTGAAACAAAATACGGAGTCGCCACTTGGTAATGAGTTAAGGTATACCAAGTCACCCAAAAAAAGATTTTTTTTTATTTTTTGAGGAAAAATAGGAAAAGTAGGAAGAACCCCCTCTTAAACGACTCCTAGTCCACGTAAACCAAAGAAAAAGGTTCGGGAGTCACATTTGACAAAGGGGAAGGCAAGTGTAGACACCCAATTTTTGGTGTAATTTCATTTACTGTTTATTTTTAGTTTTTTATTTGTCGTGTTAGTTTTATTCGATTTTTAGTTTTTAGCTTATAGTTTTATTTTTATTTTTAAGTCTTTAGCATAGAATTTCTTGGAAGAAAAGAAAAAAATGATGAAAAAAGGAAAATCATGAAAAAAAGAGAAAAAAAAGAAAAGTGTAGAAAAAAATTGAAAATGGCCACTTTGTTTAGTTATTTTAAATTGTGTTCATTACTATTATTATTATTACCTGGTTTTTGTTATTATTATTATTTATAATAGTCAAAAAAAAAGGGTCCTGCGGCATGCAAGCTGCGTTTTGCCGCAGCTTGCAAAAGGAGCATTGGGGCAGCCCTTATCTGAAAATATAGAAGAGTGCTAAGGGTTTTAGGAGGGGGGTTCCTGGTATAAATAGCAAGAGAGGAGGCAACCGCAAAAGGGGGAGAGGATTGAAGATTGACGGATGAAAATCTCAAAAAGAGAAAGGAACGGCTAGGGAGTGAGGGGTAGCGTCTAGGTTTTGGGGAGGAAAGAAACTTCAAGGAAGCTACGGGCTGGCTGGGGAGAAGAGTGAGCTGGAAAATAGAGAGGGCTGGACGGCTGGAGTGGAGCGAAAGAAAAGAAAAACGCAGTCGAGAGCAAGGGGGAAGATCGGAGGTGATGGCTGAAATCTGGAAAAAGAAAGGAAAACCAGAGAAAGGAGTGGACGGCTGGTGAGGAAGAAGGCTAGAGTTTTGAGAGAGGTGGGCTATGAGGAACAGAAAACTGGAGAGCTTTCGGGCAGAGTGAGGAACCGTGAGTGAAGGAAAGCCAGACAGAGAGAAACCAGATTAAGGAGGAGTGATAGCTAGGGTAAGAAAGAAAGGGAGGCTGAACCAAAAGGGAGGGTTCGGCTAGGCAAGAAAAGAGCCTAGAAAGAGTCACGGCTGGGCAAAAGCTTGGAGGATCGAAGCTGAAAAACAAGGAGAAGAGGATCTGCGGCCCATTGCCCTCAGATTGTGGTGGATTCCAGTCAGCTACTCCAAAGTCCTATCAAAATCCAGTTCTTGTAGCAACAAAACAGGTAATCCTCAACCTCTTCCCGTATGAAAAATCCAGTTCTTGCATGATTGTGTTTCGGCCGAATGAAAAATGGCAGAAAGTTTCCAGCTTTGATTGTTCCTTATTCAGAATTTTTGGTATGTGAATCTGGTGGGCTAGACTGAATTGTAAGTGTAGGAAGTTCTTGCTGCAACAAGTTCGTAGCCTTCGAATTGTTGCAGCAGCTTAGTTCTTCCTTTCGGTTTGCTGAAGCGAATAAAATTCTGATTTTTGGGTCGCTGCAGTTTTAGGAAATGGTTGGGATTTTCCTTGTTGCTTTGTTTGATGTTTGATAGTAAATCGTGTATGGGACTGTTGTGTTTAAAACAGCAATCAGTAGGCAACGCAGGCTTGCTGCCTTTTGTTTGTGCTACCTCCGTTTTGTTTCCCATTGTTCGTTTAGTTAGCTTAAGTCTCTGTTTTCTTACACCTCTGTGGAATCTTGCTCAGTAGTTTGTCTTGAAGGATTTTTGGTTTCGGTTGGTATTAAGAGAGTTTGGAGTTGTTGAAGCCATCAGCTTCTGGAATTATTTGTTTTGTTTTGAGTTTGTTTTCTCGCAAAATTGGGCTGAAGTTGTAGCAGATTTTGAAGTTTATGGTTCCTTCTCATGTGTTTTATCATGTTCATGATCTAAATTTTGTAGCCTAAGGTTCAAGCTGTGTTAAAACGTTTTGTAGGCGACTTGTGAACCAAAAAGACACTAGCTTTTATATTTTTCTCTCCCCATGAAGCTGAAACTGATATTGTCCGTTGGTTCCTCCTTTGGTGATACCATCACTGGTTTCATCAGAGGCTAGCTGAATTCTTCGTGTGTTTTTCATGATTTACGTTGCTTGGGTTTTCGATGGCTGCTTCACATTTAGATTTTCCTTGTTTGGATGAGTTTGGTGCTTCGACGTCTGCTTGAGATTATATGCTAAATAGAAACTATATCAGAATTTTTTGAAAGCTGGTTCCTTTTTCTGCCGCAGCATGTGTTTCTCATTTGGTTATGCATTTGATTGGCATGGTTTGTTGTTTATGATGGGGTTGATTAATAAAAATGTTTAGTTGTCAAAGGGTGTTGAGAGTTAGCGTTAATTGGGTTTGCTTGAAGTCTGCTATGGGATTTATGGAAGGAGGTTCCGTTAGCTGCTGAAGGAAGTGATTGCAGAAGTTTAATCTTATTCGTAACTTGCATGAACTTGCATGGAAATTTTCTGGAAATTGCACTTTGGCCCCCCAACTCTCCCTTTATTCTATTATGGCCCAAATAATTGAAAAAAAAATCAATCAAATTGACCCCTCAAACTTCCTTTTTCCTTTCAATTAAGCCCCAGTTTTGCGAACATGGATGTTTAAGTTGTTTAAATGCTTTAACACTTATGTGATCATTTGTGATTACTTGATCTTTTCTTGCTCTTGGACCTTTGAAACTCCCAAAATGTTTCGTTTGGACTTGAATGATTGATTAAGGGTTGCTTTTGAGTTCCTAGTAGTTGCTATATTTGGGTATTTGATGGGTCATTTCACTTTTCTTGATAATTATGCACCACGTGATTTCATTTGAGTTGCAATTATGGGAATTTTGGTGATTTGGTTTATATTATTGGTAAATTGGTACCTTGACCATTTCTTTTATTTTGGAGGATAAATAAGCCATTTTTCTTTCATTTGGATATCATTCAAAGGGGGCGGTATAATTTCTTTTATCCCTTTTTGTGTCTCTCCTATGTGATCCAATGAGAATTGCATGCCTACTTTGCTTTCCTAGCCTTTCCTTAATTCCTTTCATTTATGTCATTTACTTTCATTTTCATTAAGTTATTCTTTTAATGGGGTATGTGTACACCTCTTGGCTTGTAATAGATAGGGCTTTGGCGAGCAATTTGGTCCATTTTCCCCTTCCCCTTTTGTTTTAGTTAGTGAATGTAATAAGTTCATTAGCTTGGTTGCATGCCTATGTGTTACGTGTTACTTGCTTTATTAGGTTTTGCATCTAGTCGAGCATGTTAAGTGTTACGTGCTACGTGTTTATGAGTGTTTGGCATGTCTACTAGCTTTCTGTAGTGTAGATGAATGGAATGGATGAATGTACGTTTCCACTAGTCCAACGCTAGTCGGAATTCATAGAATGGGCTAGTCCAACGCTAGACCCTTAGGGATTTCCCCTCGTTAGTACATGTTTGCATGTTCATTACATGTCATGCATTCTTTTTAGTTTTATCATTTTGCATGCCCCTCGAACCCCTTTTCCCTCCATTTTAGGATTTTTTGCATTTCATGCTAGTTATAAGGTTCATTTGCTTGAGAGTCCCCTTAAATATGGGATATAGACGAGTGTGGCTTTTTCTAAGCCTTAGCACGCTTGTATTCCCTCTATAAAAGGGCAAATTGAGTCACGATTTAGGTCTCCCCGTACCCAATATGCATACATTCCCTAGGATCATGCATCCACTCTACCATTTTATACTCTTATCACACTTTCATTTTTTCCTCCCATCTTGCACATGTGCACCTTTATATTTTCACTTGCACACGAGCACTTTTGTCATTACTTGCACACATGCACTTATGTGAAATGATAATATGAAGTTGGACTAGCGTTGGACTAGCCCATTCTATGAATTCTTACTAGCGTTGGACTAGCGGAAACGTACATTCATCCATCACATTCATTCATGGCTATGGAAAGCGAGTAGACATGCCAAACACTCATAAACACATAGCACATAACACTGAGCATGCTTGACTAGATGCAAGAACCTAATAAAGCAAGTAACACATAACATATAGCAAGCAACCAAACTAATGGACCTATTACATTTGCTAGCTAGGCACACGTCTTCAATAGGTCTTCATCGAATGCTCCTCCAAGCCCTATCTATTACAAAAGGGAATGCCCTACTACAATCTAAGGGTAAAAGAATAAATAATTAAAATAAATACCTAACTATTACAAATTTGGCATTCGAGTGCCTCCCAAATGATGAAATTGAAGTAAAATAAATGTTCAAAGCCAATAAAGCAAATAAATAAATAAATGAAATGAATAAAAGGCATCCAAAAGGCATACAATCAAGCATGTAAAGGCACATAAGGCACATAGTAGTCAAATAAAGTAAAAATAAGGGATTAGGGTGTACCTCCCTTGAATTGGCACTCCTAATGAGGAGAAATTACTTATTTACCCTCCAAAATAATAAAAGAGTCAAGGCATCACTTTAATCAAGAAATAATCACAAAAAGATAAAAGTAAACATGAAATTGAATCAATTAAATCATGTAGACAACCCACATTTAAGAAGTCAAAAGAAGAAAGGATTTGATTGCAACAACGAACAAAGTTTTGGGGTCAAAATTAAGAAAGAATAAAGTTCAGGGACCTAATTACAATGAAATTAAGGACCGAATTAAAAGAAGTTGAAAATGTCCAGGGCCACAGTAGAGTTAAAGAAAAATACAGGGACTGATCTGCAAAATAGTTTTCTGGTTTCTTAATGGATCAGGCCACTTGGGCCTTTGTATTTATTTGTTTGGGCCTAAGACTCTCCCCAGCCCAACAGAAATCCAAGCAAAACAAATGGGCTAATCTAATATTCTGATCCTAAGAATGATCCAGTTAAATCACAAACCCAATCCTAAAAACCCAACAAAAGTGTTGGGCTCTATCTTCCTAAACCCAAGTCAGAAACCCAACAAAATGAACTAAATCCACTTCCTTGAGCCCAAACAAAATAACCTCTTAATCCAAAAACTTATTTCATTAAACCAAACAAGATAATCAAATCAACAAAATTATTAAGCCACAATTATGACCCACAATCAAGAATTAATCTATCCACAAAGTCACATTAAATATGCAAACAGAGGATTAAACTTAAAAGGACAAAATTAGTTCACTTATTCCAAGTTTTGGGCCATAGCAGAATAAGGGGAAGCTGAGGGGTTAAATTGCAATTTTCAGAAATTAATGCTTCATGCCTCGCAGAGGCTTCCTTCTTTGATGCAAATAAGAGGAAAAGTTTCTGCAACCTGCTTTCTTGTTCTACCATGTAGATTAATGCAAAGCTCAAACCAAACTCCCTATTTTATCAATCTAAAATCAACAAAGCTTCAATCCATTCAATTAACATCATCCAAACACAATCATTTATCCTTAGAAAATCCAATCACAGCAGCGAGGCATAAAATGCAGCAAAGGTACAAAAGGAGGAAATTTAGGATGAACGTTCATATGGCATATCAATTGGACGACAAACCACAGATTTACATCAAACTAAAAACTTCAGCAACGAAATCAGGAAAAGACTTCAACATCCAAACAAACAACAAAAAGTTTAGAATGGAAACAAAACTTGCCACCTTTCCTCACTGATTTCCTCTATCTCTTTTCAGGTTTAACAATCTCATTGCAGCAGTTTTTCCAAATTAAAATGACCCTTTATACATCTTAGCATCCAAACCCAACTGTACACTATACACCCCCCAGCCATAGCAATTCTGCATTCATGCACAAACGAAACCAAGAGAACATTCATGCATTCTTGCACACATAGCAACTAAACCCACATGAATTCCCAAATAAAGTTCCAAAACATAGCTCAAGTTAGGATTCAAAAATTGCCTAGACAAGAAAAAAGATATTGCAGTAGTTTAAACATGTGATTCAAAGCCCCCTGCAAAATCATGTAACCCAAGTCTCGAACAAGAGATCATCAAGCTAACATCAATTACCATTTTGGCTTTCTTTTCAATCAAAGCAATATCAACAATTCGGTTTCAACTCTAGCCATTCCCTCCCATAGCAGTAGCTCGAATCGATACATAGGGAAGCATGAGGAACAAAAAAATGCAAGGTACCAATACACTCAATTTCTGAAATGCAAAAAGAGGAACTCGCTGACTTAGCCTGTTTCTTCACACGGAAAAATGTAAAACAATTCATCTTCCAATAAGGATTTTCAGCTCAGGCATTTTGTCGAACAGGTTGGGGGCATTAAATTCCACTAACTTCTTTTGCTCAATTAAGATCATTATCAGTCCCAAAATTATCAGAAATCCAAAAAAATTAGCCCAAACAAACGCAGAAAGCATGTGCGATCAAGAGGCTATGAACAATCGACATGGAAATTGGAATGCCAACTTTCACAGATGATATACTTTGACGAAGAAATTCTTTGTAAATGAAGAGGCTACCTTACTGTGGGTTCTCACGGTCTTTGCTGGGGCTGTTTCGACAGCCACCGTCCCGCCGCCACCAACGATGTTGGCATCGTTGTTTTGATTGTCAGCTCCACGCTCAGTTTGCCTCCTTTTCCTCGTTCTTGTCATCATCAACATGATTTTTCTCCCCGTCGGCGGCAGTATCAGCGGTGGTGCCGTCATGGCAAATAGAGGAAACAGCATCAAAATATCAGCGCGGCCGTCTGCTTCTTCTAGTTCTCCTGGCCCCCCCTTGACTCAGCCGCTAGCCTCCCTCTACTCAGCCCGTCTCTTGGTTCTCTCCCTTTTGCTCCGTCCGCCGCCCCTATTGCGTTCCCTCTCTGTTTTTCTTTTTGCTCTTGCTCCAAAATTTCGCCGCCACTGCCTTTCTCGGTTCCCTTTTTCTTTCTCTATTTTTTTTCCTTTTACTCCTTGCTTAACCGAAGTTTTTTTCTTTTTCTCAGATGAAAACCCCTCCATTTTTCCAACTCCCCCCTGCCGTCTGTGACGGCCCCACCTCTCCCTAGGGCGTACCCCAGGGTTCGGCGGGTCGCCTGCCCAACTCTCGCCGGGACTCAGTCGTTCACTACATTCCTCAAACAGATTACAATATAAATCTCAAGTATACATCAAATGGTCCACAAATACACATCCGTCTCCAATAATTACATGTCACAAATGCAGCGGAAACTAATCCCAAATATACATAAAATAATTTCAAATCCAAAATTGTACAAAGTTTAGGCCATCCATACACGTGCACAAGTACTACAAGTCCTTCCTTCGCCACGAGCCCTGTGGAGGGGAATAAAATAGTTTTTGGGGTGAGCTAGAAGCTCAGCGAGTAACCATTAAAATCAGTAATCAAATCGGTTTCACAATAGTTCATTTCAATGATGTCATATAGCAATGATATCATAAATCAAATGATAAATCCGGAAACAACTACAACATTTGCAAAACAGTAAATATGGATTATCAATAATTCAAGGAACATTTACAATGGAAAGCGATAGTAACATTCATGAAAGGATACATTCATTCTCCTGACATTTCCTCGCTCATTTGGTCATTCATTTCATTTCATTCACCCCGTCCCTGGCTTTAGGCCAGGCTCCACCAACCTACATAGGTAATACTCGAGTATACCAATCGTTCACCCAAGTTGCTAATCGCCTGACCGAGTCCGCTTCTGGCTCAAGACGACCGGTAACAAGGGGCAATGGCCAGTTCAGCCCAAAAGGCTTACATTCATGTGCAAGTAGCATTTCAATCGAAAATTTCACATTTATCGAGGTCGAGTGCGATAAAGTACACACTCGCCTCGAAAACTCATTTCGGAAATCATTATAAGCGCTTAACACGTTATCAACCAAAATACAAGTCATGAAGTCAAGAAATATAGCAAACAAGGCACACTCACATGCCAGCACGCATGATATGCAAGAAAACATTTCAAAAGTAACTTTGGAAACAGTTCAAAAGTAAATAATGTAAGAAATGGTTCATAAATAACTTTAGAAGTAGTTTGAGGTCACTCACCTCCATGGCTCAGAAATCATCCATCATATAACATTGCCTTGCTCAAATCCAAGTCTTAGATCACAAACTCAAAGCAATCAAACCCTTTAAAACTTCGGACAGCACTTCCCCTAAATTTGCTTACTTTTCCAGCCGTCATGGCTTCATTATTTCTTCAGCCAGTCCCAAAGGTACACACACAACAACAAGTACATCCAATAGCCATTCAGCAAGCTCCAAGTAGTACTAGCACAAGTCAAGCTAGGGAAAAGTCCGGAAATGAAAGTTAAGCTCAAAACCAGAAAAACAGGTTTTGACGTCATTTTGCGGTAATGGTACCAAAGGCGCTACGATTGTCGGATGAAGGTGAAAGACCCACCGTTTCGAAGCTAAGAGTCAGGGCTACAATATTGCAGAAGGTCACTCAACCCAGTTTCGAGTGCAAACAGGTCAAAAAGGCAAGATACTATATCAAAAACGTAAAACAGATTCACCAAAACGCATTCTAGCGGAAACATCATAACTCAGGCTCTACAAGTCCAAATCCAGAAATTCCAAAGGTATATGGTAGCTAATACATCAAGCTACATTTCATCAGAAGACCTCAAAGGCCAAATCGTGCATTTTCATGATCGAAAATGGAAGACTACACGAAAACAAAAATCTGGGCGCGAAACAGGTTTCAAAAACAGTCAAGGGTATTTCGGTCATTTCACAAGCTACAGTGGTCGGATCAAGCTGAAAATTTACAGGGTGAAAGGGTGAGAATCAGGGTGAAAGGTCACGGTCAAATTGAGTGAAAAGACAACCCTGTTCGCAGCACCCCTTCCCAGACCAGTCTCAGTATTTCCGACTTTTCTCACTCCACACTACTCCAATTGACCTGAAATTTTACAAGCACCTTTAAAACATCAATACCTACAACTTTCATGTTTTAAGCCAAGGCCAATTCGGCCTCTAACCATGAGATACAAAACCGGACAGAATTGGGGATATAAAACCCTAACTTTCTCAAATTCCTTCCAAACCCAAAATTGGTTGCAATTACCAATCATTTACACCTACTAGAGTTATTAAACATCATTTCCAACCATCATGGACAGCCACAACATCATGATCAAATTAAACCAGAAAAATCATCAATAAATCAAAAACTTCACCAATTCATCTCAAACCAAGAAATAAACCACAAATTTCAGCACTTTAGCTCCCACTAGGCATAACTTAAGCTTCATTAAGTGTAGGAGGAAGTTCAATCACCACTCACCTTAACAATAGAAGAGAGAGAGCAACTAGGCACCTTAACCTTCCAAATAACTCCACCAAGAGCTTCAATCTTTCTTAGCTAGCAAGTTTTATGGAGTGATTTGCAATTTAATCGGTTGGAACTCAAGATTTGAGCAAGAATTGAAGTTGAAGTCGAAGAAACTCTCTCTTGTTCTTTCCTCACCAAAAATTTCGGCCAAGACAATAAAAATGGAAGAAATTGGGTCAAAATTTGGTTTAGTAAAGGTTAAGACAAGTCCAAATCAAAGTCAAGGTCCAATAGTTAGGTGACAAATGGTCCTCTAGGATTTTAATCTTATCCTTTTGTCTCTCCAAGATTAAACCATCTAAGTAACCTCTAATTATCTCTTAGCACCTTGTAAAATAATATCACTTAATACAAAATTCCAACAAGTTGTCAAAAATATAATGCATTTACCGCACTAGCGGGTCCCACGTCCAAAATACGCTTTTAATTTCTCAAAAACTAACCGATACTAGAAAAATCATCTTAAAAACTATATTTACTCATAAAAATTATCTGGAGAATTTTCTAATAAAGAGAATGTCGAAAAGGTGGGCGATCAATAAAACAAACCCTAGAAACTTAAAAAAAAAAAATTTCGGGTCCGCGTACTCATTCTTTCGGGGCGTCACACCGTCATAAGCCTCCCCTGCTGTTTTCTTTTTCTATCCTCTGTTTTTCTCAGCCGAAACCCCTTCCCCTGTTTTTTCTCTTTTCCTTTGCCCCCGTAAGCTTCTTTTCGGTTCCTCTTTTGCTCTGTTTTTTTTTTTCTTTTTTTTTTGTTTTTTCGTCCGAATCCTTTTTCTGTTTTTTGTTTCCTCTGTTTTTTTTTAGCCTCCCTTGCCGATCATCCCCAATCCTCTTTCATTTTCTTTTCCCTCAAAATTCTCAAACCTCTCCAAGTGTCCTTAACACCTACCTCCTATACACTTGTCCTATAATTCCTTAGACACTTGTCTAATGATTATTTTGTACACTTGTCCAACATGCACACTTCCACCTATCCACACATTTTCCCTTACTTTTTGTCATTTTCATTTTTCTTCAAAAATCAATTAAAAATAAGTTAACAATTTTCAAACCAAATTTAAGAGAATTAAAGCCACTTTTAACATCTTATAAATATGAAAATGATGAATCTAACCCAATTAATAAATAAATAATAAATGATAAAAATGAAATAATAAAAATTTGGTGTCTACAGAGTTTACATGAATATTATGGCTGCCTTTTGCTTTACATGATATTAATGCTAGTTGCACTTGTTGTTTGCCTGCTTTTCTTGGCCTCACTGAGCATTAGTTCATTCCTTTAAGTTTGTTTTCCTTAACAGGTTTAGACGTGGAAGTTGGGATGTTCTAGACTAGCGATTGGTTCTAAATAGATTGGGGTGTTATCTCATCGACCACTTATACTTGTGGGGACACCCAAAACCCAATGGCTAGCCATTCAACTCAAGCCAGCAAGGGCTTGGTTAAGGAGTTTGGTGAACCTTAGGCTCATATACTTGACTTGCTTGGATATACTTGAGTAATATCAGTTCTTGTTTGACATTCGGGCCCAGTAGGAGGTGTAACGGTGGAAAAAAATTGATGAAAAAAGGGGTTCTATGGACTTGTTACTTGCTCGGTTGACGGAGTGTCAATACTTGTAAATTGTGGATCAAGATTATCTCTGAAACAGTGTGGATTTAGCTCCTGAGAGCTCCCGTATCCTCTATTGATTGTGCTTTTGTTTTCTTTTGTGAGTTTACATGAATATTATGGCTGCCTTTTGTTTTACATGATATTAAAGCTAGTTGCACTTGTTGTTTGCCTGCTTTTCTTGGCCTCACTGAGCATTAGTTCATTCCTTTAAGTTTGTTTTCCTTAACAGGTTTAGACGTGGAAGTTGGGATGTTTTAGACTAGCGATTGGTTCTAAATCGATTGGAGTGTTGTCTCATCGACCACTTATACTTGTGGGGACACCCAAAACCCAATGGCTAGCCATTCAACTCAAGCTAGCAAGG
The DNA here is from genome assembly GCA_036785865.1 of Coffea canephora. Classification (NCBI taxonomy): domain Eukaryota; kingdom Viridiplantae; phylum Streptophyta; class Magnoliopsida; order Gentianales; family Rubiaceae; genus Coffea; species Coffea canephora. Next base: position 28,700,271 of record CM071922.1, read on the forward strand.
GCTTGGTTAAGGAGTTTGGTGAACCTTAGGCTCATATACTTGACTTGTTTGGATATACTCGAGTAATATCACATTTTGTTTGACATTCGGGCCCAGTAGGGGTGTAACGGTGGAAAAAATTGATGAAAAGTGGGGTTCTGTGGACTTGTTACTTGCTCGGTTGACGGAGTGTCAATACTTGAAAATTGTGGATCAAGATTATCTCTGAAACAGTGTGGATTTAGCTCATGAGAGCTCCCGTATCCTTTATTGATTGTGCTTTTGTTTTCTTTTGTGAGTTTACATGAATATTATGGTTGCCTTTTGCTTTACATGATATTAATGCTAGTTGCACTTGTTGTTTGCCTGCTTTTCTTAGCCTCACTGAGCATTAGCTCATCCCTTTAAGTTTGTTTTCCTTAACAGGTTTGGACGTGGAAGTTGGGATGTTCTAGACTAGCGATTGGTTCTAAATCGATTAGAGTGTTGTCTCATCGACCACTTATACTTGTAGGGACACCCAAAACCCAATGGCAAGCCATTCAACTCAAGCCAGCAAGGGCTTGGTTAAGGAGTTTGGTGAACCTTAGGCTCATATACTTGACCTGCTTGGATATACTCGAGTAATATCACTTCTTGTTTGACATTCGGGCCCAGTAGGGGGTGTAACGGTGGAAAAAAATTGATGAAAAGTGGGATTCTATGGTCTTGTTACTTGCTCGGTGGAAGGAGTGTCAATACTTGAAAATTGTGGATCAAGATTATCTCTGAAACAGTGTGGATTTAGTTCCTGAGAGCTCCCGTATCCTTTATTGATTGTGCTTTTGTTTTCTTTTGTGAGTTTACATGAATATTATGGCTGCCTTTTGTTTTACATGATATTAAAGCTAGTTGCACTTGTTGTTTGCCTGCTTTTCTTGGCCTCACTGAGCATTAGCTCATCCCTTTAAGTTTGTTTTCCTTAACAGATTTGGACGTGGAAGCTGGGAAGTTTTAGACTTGCGATTGGTTCTAAATCGATTGGAGTGTTGTCTCATCAACCACTTGTACTTGTGGGGACACCCAAAACCCAATGGCTAGCCATTCAACTCAAGCCAGCAAGGGCTTGGTTAAGGAGTTTGGTGAACCTTGGGCTCGTATACTTGACTTGTTTGCATATACTTGAGTAATATCACATTTTGTTTGACATTCGGGCCTAGTAGGGAGTGTAACGGTGGAAAAAAATTGATGAAAAGTGGGGTTCTATGGACTTGTTACTTGCTCGGTTGACGGAGTGTCAATACTTGAAAATTGTGGATCAAGATTATCTCTGAAACAGTGTGGATTTAGCTCCTGAGAGCTCCCGTATCCTTTATTGATTGTGCTTTTGTTTTCTTTTGTGAGTTTACATGAATATTATGGCTGCCTTTTGCTTTACATGATATTAATGCTAGTTGCACTTGTTGTTTGCCTGCTTTTCTTGGCCTCAATGAGCATTAGTTCATTCCTTTAAGTTTGTTTTCCTTAACAGGTTTAGACGTGGAAGTTGGGATGTTCTAGACTAGCGATTGGTTCTAAATCGATTGGAGTGTTGTCTCATCGACCACTTATACTTGTGGGGACACCCAAAACCCAATGGCTAGCCATTCAACTCAAGCCAGCAAGGGCTTGGTTAAGGAGTTTGGTGAACCTTAGGCTCATATACTTGACTTGCTTGGATATATTCGAGTAATATCAGTTCTTGTTTGACATTCGGGCCCAGTAGGGGGTGTAACGGTGGAAAAAAATTGATGAAAAGTGGGGTTCTATGGACTTGTTACTTGCTCGGTTGACGGAGTGTCAATACTTGAAAATTGTGGATCAAGATTATCTCTGAAACAGTGTGGATTTAGCTCCTGAGAGCTCTCGTATCCTTTATTGATTGTGCTTTTATTTTCTTTTGTGAGTTTACATTAATATTATGGCTGCCTTTTGCTTTACGTGATATTAATGCTAGTTGCACTTGTTGTTTGCCTGCTTTTCTTGGCCTCACTGAGCATTAGCTCATCCCTTTAAGTTTGTTTTCCTTAACAGGTTTGGACGTGGAAGTTGGGAAGTTCTAGACTAGCGGTTTGTGGTTGAAACTAGTGAATTTTTTGTATGATTTTGGAAGTGTAAACTTTATTATATTTGGATTTTGGGATTGTAATTGTAGATAGTAGCCCTAGAAGAATTTGGATTGTATATTTGAAGTACTCATTTAATCCTAAGTCTATGATTGACTTGTGGATCGCTATTACGCTTGAATGAGTGCATGAGTCCTGACGAGAGTTGGGCGGACGTTCCGTTGATGCCCTAGGATTTGCTTTAAGGAGAGATGGGGGTGTCACGTCAAGAGTCTAGCAACTTGAAGCAAATATAAATGAGAAAATTAGAGCTTCAAAGCTTTCACTTAGAAGATACACATATTTGTCGATTTTAACTCCCAATATAGCTTCCAAATCACCGAGTTTTCTTGTTCAAATCAAGGTGAAAAGCCACGTGCATGATAGATCAATGTTTCAAGCAACATATGGGGCAAAAGTATGTCGATTATAGTCAAGATTCTCGAGATTCAAAGCTGGAAATTTCTAGCAATGAAATGTTTTGGAGAAAACTCATTTTCCTTCTCTTAAATCTCTTTGCTTAAACTCAAATCCAACATATATATGAAGATCAAAGTCTTGTCAAGTGTCTTGAGCCAAAATATGTCAAAATCATCATACAAATTCTAGCAACAAAGCTGAAAGTCTCTCTCACCCTCTCGGCTAACTCTAGCCAAATTTCCAACAAGGTCATCCCAAGTTGTTCCATTAAAGCTTCGTATTTTCAACCTTATTCCACAACTAAAACACAATATATCATAATGAACATGTCATGAGGTGTATGGTACCTATTCTTGGCAAGAAATCCATCAAAATTTCACATGGATAAAGCTTTAAATGAAGCTGTTCCCTACAAACATTGAAGTTGGAAATTTGCAACATAACTTGACAAAAACATGAAAGCATATAAGTGCTTCCTTTAGCTTCTATAACATTATACCTCAAATAAACTCAAAGATAAGGGAAGAAAACTAGGGTTTCTAACAAATTTCACCTCTTTACCTCCAAAACCTAGGATGGCAAGCAAATCAAGAAAGTTGCAAGGCTTCCTTCCTCCAAGAAATCCTCTAAGAGCTTCCTTCCAAACTTAACTCAAGGATTGACGGAGTAGATTAGGGTTTCTCTCTTGTTTTCTCACTAAATAGACAACAAATTAAGGCTTGAAATTGAGTTCTTTTCTCTCTCTTTCTCCTCTCTAGGTTCAGCCAAGATAAGAAAGAAAAGAAGAAGATTTGGTTGTTTTGAACACTTGGTTGGATAAGTATGAACTTAGCCTTGGTCAAGGGCTTAGCTAGATGAGCGACAAGTGGCAAATCAAGATGTAATCCTTATCTAATTGTATTTCATTCACTAAAATATCTAACCCACCTCTAATTATCTCTTGACACCTTATAACACAATATTCCTTTTGCACAGAACTCCCTCTTGTCCACTAAATTTATTACACACACCTCACTAGTGAGTCACACTAGCATAATGCACTATGAAACTCAACACGCAACACATTGAGTGAGGCAATAGGATAAAATCATGACTCAACCACTAAATCAACCAACAATTCAAGACAAATAAGGAAAAAAATAGAAAATAAGAAAATAATTTTCAGGCCTCACAACCTCCCATGAGGTTTCTAGTAATATTATTTAGCACCCTGAGGTAGCAGTATTATGGAACTAGATGCCACAACTAGAAGCTACAAATTAATGATGTTACCCTGGCAATTAGTGTGACAGCCCCACCTTCCCCTAAGGCGAACCAAAGGGGTTAGCGGATTGCCTGCCCAGCTCTCGCCAGGACTAACGGTGCAGTTTAGAGCGATCTATTGCGTTCCGGAACTTATAAATGCACGTAACCAAGTCAAAATGGCAAAATAACCCAGAATAAAAAAAATGAAATCCGGAGTCGGCCATGAATAGTAACCGACCCGTCAGAACCCAACCAAACATTAAAAACACATATACACTTGACATTTTGCAATTACAAGCCACAATGGCATACAAAAGTAATCCAAAAGTTACTACATGTTTGGTTTGCCAAATTAAAGTGAAAACAGCCCTAAAGATACATTTAGGGTCCCACTTCATATACAATACAAAAGAGATATTCATCTAGTTCATTCAGCAACCATCTATCAAGATTCATTCCAAAAGAGTCATATTCCTATAAGGAAAACAAAAGGAACGGTGTGAGCTAATTGCCCAGTGAGATACTATCACTTAAGCAACCAAGTTCATGTAAACATAAAGCTTTTCATTTCAATTCACCAAAAGTAAACAAAGACACACATTAATGGTGGTGATAAAAGGATACGGATGGCTCTCAAGAGCCCTTTTCCCTCCTTTGTATTTCTTGATCGGACGTCATTGACTCTCCGTCAATGTTCAAAATAACCAACCGTAGACTCCACTTTACTTCCATTCCTTCCACCTAACATTCCCCTACCGGGCCCGAAATCCAAACACTTGCATTGTGGTATTACTCGAGTAAACCGGAATCGAGAGTCTCTCATACTACAACATTCCATATAACATTTCCCCAAGGCATATTAATTGACACGACCAAGCCCTCGCTGGCTCGATTCAATCAACGACCCATGGGATTGAGCTCAAGGATAACAATTGTAGTCGTTGGATGCTCGTCCAAACGACACCAAGCCATGTACTTTCATTTCATGTAGCATTTCATATAACATTCCAATAACATGATAAACAATAAGTGAGAGTGATAAAGTACACTTTCACTTCAAGCAATTAACATTCAAAGCACCAAGTTCAAGTATCAAAGCCATATATTAACACACAAGTGAGTAGTACACTCACCAAGGTTGCAAATGTGGTTTCATGCACTTCCGTCACAAGAACGTCGTGAACCACCGTCACGCCCTAAACATGCAAACAAGTACAATGAGACTCGATAACGAGTCATAATCCAATGCCAAATATGACCCCAATAGGGTTCCATAACCATACACACACATTAGAGGAAACCAGAAAATTCGGAAATGCAATTAGCTTTGGCCCTGAAAAAAACAGTTTTTGACCTCTTTTTGCGGTAATGGCACCAAAGGCACCACGATTACCGGATGAAGGTGTACGATACACCGTTTTGAAGCTAAAAGATAGGGCTACAACATTGCAGAAGGTCACTCAACCCAGTTTTGAGTGGAACCAGGTCAAAAATGCAAGATACTACATCAAAACCGTAAAAACAGATTCACAAAACGTATTCTGGTTTAAACATCATAATTCAGCCTACACAAGTCCAAATCTAGAAATTCCAAAGCCACTCAAAAGCTTAGAAACAGGGTTACATTTCATCAACAGACCTCAACAACCAATTCCAAAGCAATTCCAGCCAAAACAACCAATTACAGGCCCAATTCTTACATTCGGATAAAACCAGGACAGCAAGGGTAATTTCGACTTTTCTCATTCTACACTACTCCGATTGACCTGAAATTTTGTAAGCACCTCTAAAATTCATTCCCTACAACTTTCATGTTTTAAGCTAAGGCCAATTCGGCCTCTAACTAGGAGCTATAAATTCGGGCAGAATGTTCTTCACAAAAACCCTAACTTGTCAACTTTTCTTCCAAACAGAAATTGGTTGCAATTAATCACTTTTTCCACCTCCTAGAGTCATTACATACCATTTCCAATCATCATATATAGCCACACAATCATGTTCATATTAAAACAGAAAAATCACCAATAAATAGAAAACCTCACTAATTCAACCACAAATCAAGATGTAATCCATAATATTGCACCTTATACTACCACTAATCACAAATTAAGCATCAATTAAGGGAGGAGGGTGGTTCTTCACAACTCACCTTAGAAACAAGAGAGAGAGAGAGCAATAGGTCCTCCTAGCTTCCCAAATAACTCCACACAACAACTCACAAACACTAATTGAAGAAGTTTTATGGAGAAATTGCAAGTTTCAATGGTTGGTTTTGATGATTTGGAGCAAACTTGAAGAGTTTTCTTCCTTGTGTTTAGAGTTAGAGAGAGAGAAAGAGAGAAAGAGAGAGCCGGCCACTTATGGAGGATTTTTGATGATTTTTGGTCATTTTTGGTTTATTTAAGTCAAATGGTAAGATCATGAATAGTTTTCCCAAAGTAAACCCACTCAAATGGTGACACTTGTCACCTTTATTAAATGCTTACCTAACTTGTCTCTCTTATACCAATCCACTTAGCATCCTCTACTTATCTCTTACCACCCGGTAAATTAATTCCAGTATCCAAAACTTAACCTAATTGGCCAAATTTTTCCGAACTTTTAGCACTAGTGGGTCCCATATCCGGTATACGCTCTTAATTTCTCAAAATCTATTTGATACTAGAAAGATCATTTAAAAACTATATCTGCTCCTTAAAATTATCTCGAAATTTTTCCTAAGCACGAAAATGTAGAAAACAAGCCATGAAAAATAATAAAACCTAGAAATGCAAAATACGGGTTCTCACAATTAGAATAATTGTTTAAGTAAAAAATTTCAGAAAAACATCCAGGTAACAAAAAAATGTGAATAGAATATAATGGAAATGTCATCCTAAATGACAACATTTTGTGTAGGATTTGCTAGCAAGATTCCAGAACACATCAAAAAGCAATCTTTTCTTGGACTGCATACTGTTTTTGTTTTTTAGATTAACCAGGAAGAAGTGAGTAGAAAAGAAAAACTCTTTCATCTCTTAAAGGAAACTTCCAATGGTTTAGTTGATGATGTGGTCTTGACTTGTTTGTCATAATACACATTGAACATATATATATGTGTGTGTGTGTGTGTGTTCTCTATGTCTGTCTCCTTGATGATGCTAAACAAAAGCTGGTGCTGGATTAATTTGCCTCTATTGTAGCTAATGTTTTGGTGTTCTATTGTATCTATTTATGTTGTTGTTGTAGTTGCGGAAGTAGCTGTTGCAATAACAATCTTTTTGCGTGTTGATCCAACTTTTTATTTATTTATTTCACTTACACCTCACATTTTTATCTTAGCTTTTCAACCTTATTTGGCATTTTATTGTTAGTGTAAAGTTCATAAATAGGGGCATAATTATAATAATAGAAAGATATATGATCTTCTTCCTCACATGGCCTTTTATTTATTTATTTATCTATTTTTTGAGGTAAGGAGAACTTTTATTGATCACCAATAAAGCATAAAGGAAAGGATACAAATTTCCAAATACATAGAAACCAATGACTAAACTAAACTAATACAAATGACTCTATCAACTTAAGCACTAATGAGACCAAATCTAGCTCCATAGCCAAATACAGATGCCTTTATGATACGAACCCTGTCAAAGATGAAACCCGTATTCACAAGCCTTAGAACTAGACGATTAATACCGATGGTTTGGCAGCAGAAAACTTGACCCTGATTAACTCTAGAAGTCATGAACAATATTGATACGATCTCAACCCATAACTAATTGAATTAATGAACCAAAGTTGTAAGGTAGAGGAACGCCACAATCAAGGTGGATGCTTGATTGATAAGTTCAATTGAATACTCTCAAGAACTCTCAAGTATTCAAGAAAGGCTCTCTTGGGGAGAGAAAGTGAATAAATTCACACAATTTCTGTAAAATTCTCATTAATTAAAAGCATTGGAAAAGACTAGGCTATTTATAGCCTTACATGGACTCAAAACCCTAATGTTATTTGGAATTGTCTAGAAACCCTAATGTGATTTGGAATCACTTATTTTCCTAAAACTAGCAACTAGGAATTTCAGCCACTTAAGGACAAAACCCTAGCCGAATTATATAGACTAAGTTAGCAAGGCAATTGATGATTAAACCCTTGCTTAACAACATCAAATAAATGACACAACTTGGACTAATTAGCTAACTAAACCGATTTGCTTGGACAATCTTCATGTTCTCATCATTCCCCTCTTCTTGAAAATGATTTGTTCCCAAATTCATGGCTCGCTTGGATAGCATCAACATTGGATGCAACTTTATGATGACTAGCCATTCCACATGTCGTTTGTGTAACCATAAGATGCATGTGAACTTGAAACACAAAGCGGCATGATTCAGCATGTTAGGAACAAGCTTGAAAAATCTTGTTCATCTGCTGTTAAATAGCTCTCAAAACCGGCAGCAACTAGCACTATAAGGTGCATAAAATCTGGTTGGATCTTGCTAGGCAAATCTAGAAACTTTTGGACAGCTTCAATACCTGCATGCAAAGGACAAAATTCAGCTTTTAAAAAACTAGAATTTTGCTCAAGAATGGAAAGAATTTCATGTAGGAGTGGATAGGGAAATGTAGAGTAAAATTCAAGTAGAAATACTCCCTTTGAAACATAATTAAGCTCGTCAACAAGCAAGACAGATCTAGGAGAATAAGCGGGTGTAAAGTGTTAGAGAGCAGATTTGATGCTCAAACTACAAATTCTTGGAAAACACACAAGCTCTCCAAAAGATTTAGGAATTGAGCAAAATAAGATGAATGTGTTTGCACCCCGCTCCAGCTATACAAAGGAAACAATGTTAAACAAGTCAAAGATTAGTGTGCTAGAACGTGGATAACCTCCCTCACAAATGGCTTGTTCAAACATGCTTAATTTCCCCTCTTTGCTCCCCACTATGGCCGACTAATTTTTGCCTTTTCCCTTTACATCTTGCTCGGCACTTTGTTCACTTCGCATACTCCTTTGTTTACTTTCAGCTTTATCTAACTCCCACTCCCTTTGAAGCATTGCTTGATCCTCTCGTACTTGCTTAGAGATAAGTCTGTGAGGACCCCACCTCTCTCTAAGGCGTATCCCAGGGTTTAGTGGACCACCTGCCCAACTCTCGCCAAGACTCGCTCACTTATTTCTGATAAAATAATTCACAACCTCGAACGTAGATGGAACAACAGTTTTCAAGTTTGGAACATACAAATACATTCAATTCTGTGCCAAACTTCCATACAATACCAAATACATCAAAAGATTTTGAGTTCTTAATACATTCGACCTTAATCGAGCGACTAGTGCAAGTACAATTACAAAATTTTCAAAAACTAGACTACGCTAGCCTGTACCAGTCACACGCCTCGCTCGTATCCCCTGTGAGGAAAACAAATGGCGTGGAATGAGCTAAAAACCTAGTGAGATTCCAAATATCAAGTTAACCATTATTTAAAAATACCAGTATCAACGTAGCAAAATAGCGAGCATAACAAGTTCATAAAAGTGAGCAATACCACTTCAAGTAGCAAATCTCAAAATGAGCGAGTGTAAAGTTTTTTCAAAAGAAACAATAACCCGATAAGTAATATGTGAGGACTCAAAAAAAATTTCTTATTTTTATCAAATATTATTGGTTTATTTAAATATTTATTCACCTGTTTTCTCCAAATAATTTATTTCAACCATTCTAAATCCATTCATATGGAACAATGTCTTCCTTATGTTTTTAAAACTTCCCGTTAGCAAATTTAATTTTCTGAGGTTTGTTTAAGTGAGGAATAATGAGTACACGTGTTTCAAGGTGATATTCTATTCGAGAGTGCATTTATCTTGGGGAATTAAGAATGATCAATAGTAGATTAAGAAAAGTTAATTGAGGAATTAAAGGTGAATGAGTTATAAGTAAGTGTATACCGCTTGCATGTTGATAATTTTTTGAAAGACGCGCTGATACAAATTTATGGAAGATTTGAGGAAGTAAGACTAGCTCATGTGAGGACTCACAAAATTTATCTATTTTAAACTCCTAATTCAAGCTCATTTAATTATTTATTTGGCCAATTGACCTGAATATTATTTTCTAATGTTTTAGACCTAATTATATGGATCTACAGCTTAGTTATATTTTTAAAAGTGACTCATTTCGAAATATAATTTTTGAAGGCTCGTTAAGTGTAATTAGCGAATACGCGTTTGGAGACAATAACCGATTTGAGGATATAATGAGATTGAAAAATTGGAAACTTGTATATTAGTCTTAAATAGGTATTCTTATGTTTAAGTATTCAAATGATAGTTAGTTATACTATCGTAATAAGAATTTCTTGAAGATTTCACTTTATCGCGCTTAAATCGGAAGTACGCGTTTTTACGCGCTTGATTAATTGAGGAACTTTAAACCCTTATTTTGGGGCAATTAAGAGTGAATAATATTAATATAAATACAAGAACATTAGAGGTTTAGTGCACTATTGAAACAAACTCGAGGGGAATCGGGCATAAAACGCACGCGAAGGAGAGTTGACTTTTGGGTGATTTGTGGCCACACATTGTAGCTTCTCTTGGAAGCTTTAATTGATCAAACATTTCCTCTCTCCTCACTCCATACCAGCCGGCCAAGAGAGAAGGGAAACAACTCAAAGTTCTTCATTTTTCCATCTTCATTTCTTCAACAAAAACATCACCAAATTCCACCAAAATTTGACCATACTTAGCTTAACACTTGGAGATTGCATCTAGCTAAGAAAAGGAGCTGCATTCCGAGGTTTTTCTTGAGCAAAGAGGACCAAAAATTTCTGCCTTGAACATCAAAGCAAGTAAGCGATGATCAAACCTTGGAAACTTGATTTATGGACGTAGTAGTGGGCATTTAAGCTCATGCATGCATATGGGTAGCTAGTTTATGTTGGGAAAATTGTTGTGTGGGCTCTATGAACTCCCACTTTGGTTGGATGGACTGATTTAGTGAATGATGATGATATTAATGTTAGTTTAATGCTTAAATTGGTGGGATAATGTTGGGTTGTTGATAGAAACTCAAGGATGGTACAATGAGCAAAAGTGACCATTTTACCCTTGCCCTATTCGTGAACTTGGTGTGAATTTTTGAGATTCTAATGGCTTCATTATAATGTATACATGTTATATGGATGATGTAGAAATTTTTATTGAAAAATAACATGATTTGGTTGGTCAAATGTGTTGATTTCCAAAGTTTGGGAAAACTGGAAAATTTTCCCGGATTGCCCAGGCAGTCATCTTGTTTCGGTCATCACTCTTTATTCCGATGTCAAAATCAAGTGCCGTTTGCGGGAATGGAAACTAGACATTCCCAGATTCCCAAGGGTATAAAATGCAGGTTCTGATTCCAACTGAGTAGTCCATACCAATTATTTAAACATGACTGTTCTGTTTCACGTCTACACTGGGAGCCCTGTTTTGAGCAGTGAATTGGTACTCAAATGTGAGCGAGTTGTGGACAGATTTTGAAAATAATCTCTTCTGGGAAATTGTAGCTTTATGAACCTAGTTTTCAATGCCACTAACAATGCTCAATTCTGAGTTGAATTGAGTGAGTTGTGGCCGTATTTCGAAACTGACACAATGGGTTGAAACCCTCTTGTGGGGCTGGTAAATGCTTATATCATGGTTTGGGACTTGCTATTTGAAATTTCTTGGTGTTAATCACCCATCAAACATATATTGGATATTTAATAAACATTGTCTATCAAAATTTACTATGTTTGCAAGGATTTCATGTGGCCAAAAGCTTAGAAAAGGACATTTTATATACAAGGCAGTTTAGCCTTGAAATTTTAGAAACTTGGGTTATTTGGTTAACCAACTTCCCGTGCTTATTTATCCATGAAATTTGGTAGAGAATTATATGGTAGTATTATACTGCTAATTTTGGTGTCATTCCGAGTCCGTTTCGCTGCTCAACTAAGCTTCCAAAGTTCATGATTTGAGTTTGGAAAACCCTTGTTTAACAAGGAAATTTTAGTAACTTTGAGCTACCATATCTTGGTACTCAAAACTCGGAATCTTGATCCGCTTGTTGTGTCTTAAACCTAGCTTGCAACTCAAATTGAGTTACAAATTTCAGAGGCTGATTTGTATTGTGTGCATTTTTCCAAATTACCAAACTTTGCCGAAAACCAACCCCAAAACAGCAACTTTGAGCCAATTTTTGAATATCTTCTCTTTGGAATCATAGAAAATTGTCTTCTAAGAACTTTTAGTACTTTCTAAGAGGTTTCCAACGGTACCAATTTTTCCAATTTTGGACTTGTACAGAGTGAGATGTGATTTTTCAAAGATCTCGTATCAAAACTGAAATTTCCGAATCTTAAGGAAATGGAGTTTTTTCGAATTCTCCTTATTCCTTTGATATTACTTGAACATTTTACACTTTATTTCAAAGATAAAAACTTGATTTCTCTTGTATTTTAAAACCCCATCTTTGAGTCTCGATTTACGAATAATTGGGATTAATTTTCATGAGATTTCCTTAGGTTGTACACTACTGCAATCTTCTTCGATAATTGGTTTATGAGTGATGAATCATTATTAATTACTCAGACTCATGCGAGGACCTTCAAGAGGATCCCACGGTGGACACTTGATTGTTTACTTGGTGAGTGTCAAGTGCATGTTTACTTGAACTCCTGTGAACTCGATACATGTTTACTTGTTATTGATACTTGAGATTTTAAAATTTGAGACGAGGATGTACTTTATCGCATTCGTTCTCACTTGAAATAAATAACTCGTACTTGAAATGCTTGAATATCTCAATTGCTTGAATATGTCACATGCTTGTATGACTTGAAATAGTATGCTATGACTACATACGTCACTGGAGTGAATCTCCTTGACACCCGAATATGCTTGGGGGACGCCCAAATCTCATTGGCCATCCTTGGACTGGGCTTGGTCGGGCTCCTTGGTAAACTATGAGAAAAAGCTTGATCTGGTATGAGATCTCGTTTGGCATACTCGAGTAGTATCGCCTTAAACAAATGACAGGCGAGCCCGACACAGGGGTATGTAAGATGAAAGGGGACAGGTTAAGTGGAGTTCTACGGACTAAACCTACCCGATTGACGGAGTGTCAATTCGTGGAGGTTCTTGATCGTGCCAGTTGGATATAGCTCCTGAGAGCTCCTGTATCCTTGAATTGTTCTTTTAATTTTCAGTGAATTTTTAATTATTGACATATTATTGCTTGACTTGTAAATTTTGGATTGTTACTTGGACTATGTGCTTGCATCTGTGTTCTTGGCCTCATGAGCGTTTTGCTCACCCTGTAGATTTGTTTTCCTTAACAGGATTGGGTATGGAATGAGACTTGGAGAAACCCTTTTGATGCACTTTTAGTTTATGGTTTCTAATGTATTTTGGACTAGACCTCTTATTGGTTATACTTTTGGGAACCTAATGTATGATTTGGATATTTGATTTACCTGGATGTTGTATATTTTGGGTATTGATGTAACTTTTGGGAATTTGATGTAAGGATTGGATAATCATTATATATATTGTTAAGTTTGGAAGTTTTCCGCACTTTCTTACTTATCTAGTGTTGTTGAATAGTATTGTGCTAAACTTGAACGGATATTGCCCTAAGTCCTGGCGAGAGTTGGACAGGCGTCCCGCGGATACCCTCTGGTTCGTCTTAGGGAGAAGTGGGGGCGTCACAGTTGGTATCAGAGCTTAGGCTTCAGATCTTTATAGCGTATCCTAGGCTTAAAAGTTTAGAATGCTGGACTGTGGAACAGGTTGGGAAGTTAAGTGATAACTTGTGAAAATGCAAACTAGAACCTAGGTTTGAATTAGTGGATGACAAGGAGTCTTGATCTTGTGTGATACATGTGGGATAGTACGAAATGATTAGATCTAGTTTATTGAATATATCTGGACCTACATGAGCTTTTACTTTTAAGGATAAGCTATGGGGGGTAAGGGTGATATTAAATTGTCTCGGGATGCCTTTCGGTGGTCCATTATCGAGAAAGATCTAAGAGAGCATTGGAGAGATAATCCAATTCACTGAACTAGGATTTCATGTGATTTTCAAAGGACTTGCTCGCACCCAAATAATGGGGTATTAATAGTGGTCGATCATTAAAAGTGGCTATCCGAGGAAACTAGGGTGATTCGAGGGGATAATCGAGAACTAAGGGCAATTGCGGATGCCTAGACTACTAGAATTCTTGAAGTGGAGATTGAGATACTTAAGCAGCGACGAAGACAAAGGCTCCTTGTGAGAAGTTTTAAAAAGCTAAGAATCTACTTGTTGGGGTAGTATCCGAAATTAAAGACAGGATGGATAAGTCGATGGCTAGGTGTGTTACATTGGTTGAACAAGTAGAGAATGATAAGATACTCGATATGGGACATGGGATTAAAACTCGTAGTACTGGAAATGAAAATGATCCTATGGAGGTAGTAGAGATTTTTGGCTCCGCCAATCACTAAGCTAGTGATTTAGACTACTTTAATAGTTTTGCCAAAGATAGATGAGGTGGAGCTCGCTTAAAGGCCATTGCATTTTGTATTTTGTTTCACTATGTTTCCTACCTTTTGAGGTAATTAAATGTTACTCATGACATGCTTGACTTTATTGCTTTATGATTTCAATCCATGATTGGGTTGTACATATTTGCGATTATTTCGGTGTCTTCTCTTTTATTCTTGTATTTGTTTGGCGAGATAAAGGTGTCACTTTTCAAACTCCATTTATGTGCACTCACTATATGTCATGCCTCTAAACATGTTAAATTTATGGGTGGCCAAAAGAGTGAAAAAGGATCGAGAACGAGGGGTTAAGCAACTCCCAGCTCAAGGGGGCGATTATAAAGCGATTGCTGGACTGAACCAAAACCCTAGAAATGAAGGAAAATAATCACGTAGTTATTGCTATTAACCGGACGATTGATGCCCTAGCATGATTAGTGGAGCACTAAAGGTCTAAACCAATCAACCAACCTAGGGACCCAGCGAGATGTGAAAATGGAATGATTCTTAAAGTTTGCCTATCTGGGCTTCACCGAGAACCTAACTTCGAAATAGTAAGATTGATTTGAAAGGATACAATAAGGCACTAGTGAGAGCAAGAGGTTATGATTTCTTCTCGAACAACTTTGTAGATAAGTATTGGAGAGTGAACTAAGACATGAAATTTTTTTATTAAGGAATAGGGTCCCCATATCTTATTGTGTTTGTAATTAATAATCGCAATCTCGTGGAAACTTAAGAGCTCGGCCGTATTAAGCAGAGAATAGTTAAGATTTGTCTTCCGGGATAACCTATGAGCAAAAGAATGAAAGAGTATTATGACTTAAGAGAGTATTATGACTTAAGCTTCCATTATAAATAGCTATTCATTTTTATCCTCTGATTTGCCTGACAGGTTAGTATTTGACTTAAGTCAATTGGTAAGATGACAACTTTGGAAGAAATGCGCAAGGAAATGGATATTCTTCGAAATGAGGTAGAATTTCAAAGAAAATTGGCTGACTACTAGGAAGGATGGTCGAAACAAGAATATGCAGAGAAAACTGAGTTGCTACGCCAAAACATAGAACTGGAGAAGAAACACAAAGGAAATTCTCAAGCTAGTCAGGTCGTCACGCCTCATGTAACTTGTGGATACTGTGGCAAGATTAACCACACCGAGGACAAGTGCTGGAGAAAGCAAGGAAAATGTTTTAAGTGCGGTAGTGTCAAGTATAAGTTTTCGAATTGCCCTGGTACCCTTAACAAAAAGAGGAAATATTCAGCAGCCAGCTAGGTCCGTTACAAAGCAATCAAGTGCCAGATGGAAGTAATTAGTACTAATGATTATGAAGGGGGTTCTAGTAGTGGAAGTTTTACGAGTGAGGATGTTTTTGACTACACTCGAGGGATAGGGGTTGTAGTTTACCCTAGACTAGACTAGCACTTTTGGAAATTTAATCTTGAGAAAAGGGGAAAAGTCTTTTGTTGTTTTGTATCTTGGCAATTTGGCACATTTTGTTATAATCTTGTTGTTTCCCTTTTTCCTTTTGAAATGGTTTGATAAATCTATCCCAACTTGATGTACCTATTATGATCCTTATGACATATGAGACTTTACTCCGCTTTTGATTGGTTTTATGACTTACATGTATGTTCAAATCTTGCCCCACACTTTTAGATTTATAATAAGACACGAACGGTATTAGACGTAGTCAAGATTGTACTTGAGAGCGTAGGCAAACTTGAGGTCTTGGAGATAACTAGGGATCAGGACCGAATTGAGAACTTAATTTTGAAGGCGATCCAATGTTTGAGCACCAATTTGAGATATTAAAATCAAGAGATTTGAGTTGGTGAAGGGAAATATTTGATAGGTTCAATGAGCCTAATGAATAAGGACCGGATATCATATTTGGAATGGAAGCTGTAGGCTATATATATAGATTATCGAGACTTGAACGATGTGACTATTAGGAACAAATACTCCGTAGCCTCACGTAAATGAGAATTATAATCAAGGGCCAGGAGCCTTGAATAAGGGATTTTAAAGTAGAGTTACTACCAACCGGGAATCCTAGAAACTTTAAGACCACTTCCAATTCCAGATGGGGATGCTTGAATTTTCAGTTATGCCCTTTGGGTTAACTAATGCACTAGCAGCAATTATTGCCTTAATGCATCAAGGTCAACGAGACCCCCGTACAGCTCAGCGTAAGCAATACTTTAGTAGTCTCGCCAGGATCTTCAAACTCAATCCCTTCAATGGGCGGTTTCTCTTGGGCTTGGATGGCATAAACCAAGGCTTGAAGCGACTCCTTGAATCTCTTGGATCGTGCTCGTGTCACTGGCCCTTGGGGCACCTTTACAGGGTCTACTTGAACACCATGGGTCTCGTCCGCATCAAAAATCATCTTCCCTTTTCTCTTGGACTATCGGTGGAAGGTATTTCTCATTAAACTCTCTCACAAAGTTCACCCAAGTCCATGCAGTCCCCTCTTTTTCCCATTTAGCCCCAATTACATTCCACCAGGCCCTAACTGGACCCTCAAATTGAAAAATAGCAAATTGCACTTATGACAGCCTTACCTCTCCCTAGGGCGAACCCTAGGGTATTAGCGGACTGCCTGCCCAGCTCTCGCCGGGGCTCAGTCTATCAATGTACTAATAACTCAAATGAGGCTGACGAAACATCTTCCATGTAAGGGAGTATAATCCTAAATAAAACATAATCACTTCACCAATTATCCAAAAACTTAGTATACATCTAGCCAAAAGTCAACTTAAATAACAAGAATCGAACTTATAGGTTTACGCTTACAAGAGTCAAAAGTAAGGTCTACTTAAGCAAAAGTTACAATCTCAAATATAAGTCCAAAACAATGTAAAGCCAAGAAAGCTCTTGATCAAATCCATTCCCGATCTGTTAAGGAAAACAAAGGGAGTGGGGTGAGCTAACGCCTAGTGAGGTTCCAAGTAAAACGAGTAAACACATAGCCAAATAAGGTCACAAAATAATCAAATAAACTTCGTACGGTAAGACAATAATTTAATCACAGTTCAATTCAAGGATACGGGTGACTTTCAAAAGCCAATAACCACTGGAGCTTGATCATAACTGGATCCGTTGACCCTCCGTCAACATTTGTATTCATAGAATGCAAGTCCGTAGAGCACCGCTTTCACCAATCTCCATCCACTAATCAACCCCCTACCAGGCCTGCACTCCACAAATAGTAGTTTGGTAATACTCGAGTATACCAGGAATCCAAGATTCCAAAGAAACAGGATCAAGTTGAGGATTTTACCACTGGTGGTGCTGGGCAACACAACAAGCAAGCTCAACAGCTACACTTCATCAAGGACCTCCAAACATCAATCCCCAAGGTTTATCGGCATTCTCGACCAAGCCCTTGCTGGCTCGATACAACCGACTCACCTAAGAGGTTAGGTACCCAAACAATAGCAGTAGTTGATGGGATATCACCCAAACAACTCAAACACAATCATGTATATAGCAAAATCTCATCTCATAATAACAGTATACAAAGCCTCATTGGAAAACAAGGGAGGTCGAGTGCGATAAAGTACACGCTAACCTCCATTTTATCAAAACAGTATTTGGCTCCAATAGTCATAAATCAAGTATTTCAGATATTCAGATATTTCACATAATGAGTAGCAGGTAGTGGAACACTCACCTGTCAAGTAATGCAGTAGTCAAACGTCAAGTATCTCAGTTATGACCACCTTCGTTTCCCAATCCTAGGGCAACGAGTGAAATCATTAACATATTAGGTTCATTTCCCACTCAATCATAGGCTCATTAAGAGACCAAGTGAGTGGTTAAAGTCACTCAATTCATCATGTAAATTAGGCCCAAAATGCAGTAAAATTTCATGAGAAAACAAGTTCAATAAGTGCATGAAAGTTGAGCAAAAAAAAAGTTTCATTCTAGGTTAAATCGTTCTTCGCGCGTAAAACAGTCGCGCCCGTGCAGTCTCGGTAAAACGGCTATATCTCACTGTAGGAAGATCGAAATTAGGTGCCGTCAGTGGCGTTGGAAACTAGACTCGAAGGGCTTTCCAACGGAACCAATTACACACTCTAGTTCATCTCCTAGAAGTACCAGTAGCTCACAAAATGTGGCTGTTTTTCCAACCCTGGATCAGCCCTAACAGCAAGCAAAACTACATTGGTTCTTGGTGCTATCTTCATTTGTTTTAGTCCAAGTTCACCCAAATCAGTCTTCAAATGTTCATATACAGGGGGTCACATCACCTAGGACCATTGGAGTTCAAAATATAACACATCAACATGAAATAAATAACCATAGCAGCCTAGCCTTCAAGAAAACCAAACCAGTCCACTATATAGACCAAACCACTACTTTCCTTACTCAAATTTCATTCCAATTCACACATGAGTTTAACCATTCTCTAGCCAAGTTTCTTAGGCATAATTAAGGTGTAAATAAACCACAAAAATCAAGATGAAACCCCTTCTTCTCATGCCGGTCAGCCAAGAGGATGAAAACAGTCCACAAGTTTACATGTTCATCTAACTTTCATCCCTTTCATGATTTCCATTTAAACAACACATCAAGTGGTAGATCTAACTCAAAAGAGGTTTAAAACATGTTAATATCTCATAAAAAAACATGAACAAGATCCAAACATTTCATCAAACACTTGATAGGCATAAAAACTAACTCAATTTCTACTTGTTTAATTCAATAGATTAACCCCAAATCTCAACCAAACAACTTGTATATTGCCATTAAAACTTCAAGTACATGATAAAACACCATAAAACCATCATTTAAAGAATATTTACCTCTCTTGTAGGTAACTTGAATCACCAAATCAACCCACTAAAATGAGAGCTTCAAGCTTGAATCAAACACTTAAGGTTGGAGGAAAGTTTCTCACTAACTCAAGATCTTTCTCTTTGATTTTTCTCTCAAGATCAAAATAAGTTTAGAAAGCAGGAAAATGGAGTTTCTCTCTTCCTCTCTAAGCTTCAAGAGGGCCAGCCATCATGAGAGAAAAAAATGGCTTAGGCTAGTTTAAATAATCTTCTAATTGTAGACACCAAATTTTTGGTGTAATTTCATTTACTGTTTATTTTTAGTTTCTTTATTAGTCGTGTTAGTTTATTCGGTTTTTAGTTTTTAGTTTATAGTTTTATTTTTTATTTTTAAGTTTAGCATAGAATTTCTTGAAAAAAAAAAAAGAGAGAAAAAGGAAAAAGAAAAAAAAATGGAAAAAGAAAAAAAAATGAAAAAAGGGGGAAAAAGAAAATGGTTCACAAAAATACGTTCAAATTCAATCTTTTGGCATTTTGGTTTATTTTTGTTAATTTATTTTGAAAAAAAAAAGAAAAAAAAAAAGAAGAAAAATGAGAAAAATGATGAAAATGAAAAATGGAATTTGCAACTTTGTTGTTTATTGTTTCTAGTTTATTTACCGTTATTCGATGTTAATTAAATTGTTGTTTTCTTACTTAATTTTATTATTATTATTATTATTATTATTATTATTATTTTTGATTAAATCACGTTTAAAAAAAAAAAAAAAGAGAAATCGCATGCAGCGGCGTAAAACATTTTGCCATTCTTTGGCAGATTGAGGGCTGAGATTTGGAGGGGGGAACCAACCCTTCATCCTCACCTTTGAGGTGAGGGTTTAGGGGTTTTGGTTCCCCATATAAAAGCTAAGAGAAATAGCCGCAAGGTAGGAAAAAAAAAAACAAGCTGAGAAACGAAAAGGCTACGGAGAGTTTCTGAAACAGAAACCAGAGAGAGTTGGGGACGATGGCTAAAGAAAGATCTGGCAGGACGGCGGGGCTGAGATAGAAAATCAAGAAACAAGAGAGGTAGACGGCTGAGGGTAAAAAGGAAACGGGAGAGTTTGAGAATAGCTAAGGAGAAGGGAGCAGCGTGGGGAAGATAGAACAGGGGGGTCTGTGAGGAAAACAAAGGGAAACAAAGGAGAGTGAGGGAGACTAACGGCTGGAAAATCTGAGGAAAGGTAGAGTAGCGAGTTGAGAGAGAAGGTGAGAAGCCGAGAACTCCATCAGAGTAGGCAATTCGTTTTTGGTTGGTCCTGCGGCGTTGCTCATCCAAGGGCGCTCTCGGTGATTCGACTCCCAAGGCATCAACTGAGGTAACACTAAGTTTTCCTCTGGTACATTTCTCTCCCTGAGTTTTTGTTCATCTGCCGGGTTTGTAATCGTGATGAGGCAGGCTGCGTTCTTTCTTAGTTTGATTGGGGTTGCACCCTAACAAGTCTAGATATGGTCTGTTCTTTGTTGTTATAGAGTAAGGAGAGAAGAAAAAACACGCAAGAAATTTGGTTAGGGCTGCATTTCCTTTAGCTTTACATGATGGCTGTCTCTGTGTTTCTATCCTTCCCCTTCGCCCGTTTCATTCTGGCCAAAGATTTGTTTTTTTTTTTATTTTATCCGTGAGTGGAGAGCCTAGATGATGTTTGGTGATCTTGTTAGCAGACTGTGTAGCTTTTGGGTTCAGTGCGTTTGCAAAGTTTTAACCAGAGACTAAGAAGGAATTTGAGTTTTGATGTTTTCCTTATGTTTCTGAGCTTATATTCTGCTATACTTGCGGTTTGGGATTCAGTTTGATTCAAATTGCAGATGCATGCCTTTGATTTGTGTCTTAGATTCGGTCTTCAACCTCATTAGAATGATTGGTTTTTGCGCTGGAATTACTTGGCTTCTAATAAAAGGGATAGCGCTGTTTTTTCTGTGCTTGATCGAGAAGCCGAGAAATTTGCAGAAGTTTTATGTCCAGTTTTTGCACGCTTTCTCTTCCTGAGTTTTAAATCCAACAGTTTTATGTTGAAAATAGGGAGAATGTTTGAGTTAGGTGTTGCCTAGGATTAGGTGGTTTTAGTTGCTGCAGTTGCAGTTGGTACATAGAACTTTGCTGCAACAAGTTTTAGTTTGTTACAGCAGTACATGCGGGTATTCATAACAGCTTCGGCTGAGTTGCATGAACTTTTGGGGGGGGTGTTTTCTGCTCCTTTTGTTGCATGTTCAGCTGTGTTTGTGTTAATCAAAGTGTCCAGAGGTTAAATGATGTTAAGTGATGGTCTTTGCTGGTTTTATTTGAAGTCTTGTGCAAAATCTGCATTTTGAAAGCTTAAGGTGGCACACGCATGTTGTCGGTTGCAGAAACTTTCATTGTGACATTTGCATGAAAAATTGCTGGAATTTACTTTATCTCATCTTAAGTTGTTGGTTTGTTGAATTCTGTGGTAGCCTTTAGTTTAATATCGATGGCTTTGATTGATTGGATGAGATGTTAGTTGCATATTAAGATTGCATTCGAGAAGTTTAGCATGTTTCAGATGGAAGGAACCAGAAATAAAGAAATCTGTTCGCATGCATGCATGAAAAATCCTGAATTTTACATTTTGACCCCCCAAGCCTCCCTTTGTTGCATTGTGGCCCAATTATGTGCTGATCTCTTGCAATTGAGTCCTAAGTAATTGCAATTTGAACAATTTCTTGGCTCTTTCTTTACTTTTGGATCCTTGAAGTTCCCAATATGTCTATTTGGGTTTGAGTGATTGCTTAACATTTGTAATTGGATCCTGGGTAGTTTTCCATCTTAATGATTTGACCCCTCAAGTTTCCTCTTGCTTCACTATAGCCCAAATAATTGGAAAATCAATCAATTTGACCCCTCAGATTTCTTTAGTTTTCGCAATCAAGTCACTACTTGTTTTAAATTTTACATGGGCTGTTCACCTTCCTTTAGATGTCTTGGATTGATTCAATTTCATGTTTACTTTTATCTTTTGTGATTATTTCTTGATTAAAGTGATGCTTTGACTCTTTTATTATTTTGGAGGGTAAATAAGTGGTTCCATTCCATTTGGGCCCAATTCAAGGGAGGTACACCCTAATCCTTCATTTCTTACTTTATTTTGACTCTACGTGCTCCTACGTGTTATGTGTGAATATGCATGCTTTAATTTGCTTTTCATGTTGGTTTAATTGCTTATTTTGCTTTCATTTTTCTTAATTTGCAAGTGATTTGAAGGCACTTGAATGCCAAGTTGTAATAGCTAGGTTATTACTTTTATTTTTATTCCGTTCCCCCTCCTAGATTGTATAGGCCTTCTTCCCTTAAAAATGTAATAGTTAGGGCCTTAGTTGCCTTATGTGTCTTGCATGTCTATGTGCTATATGTTTCATCCCTTTCTTAGGATTTGGCATCTAGATATGCATGCTAAGTGTTATGTGCCATGTGTTTATGAGTGTTTGGCATGTCTACTCGCTTTCCATGGCCATGAATGAATGTGATGGATGAATGTACGTTTCCACTAGTCCAACGCTAGTCGAAATTCATAGAATGGGCTAGTCCAACGCTAGACCCAATAGGCCATTCCCTTTTCGTAGGTGCATATTTGCGTGTTTCACTTCATTTCACGCATTTTTCCTAGTTTTTCTATCATTTGGCATGCCCCTCTACTCCCTTCCCTCTCACTTTAGGTTTTGCACCTCATGCTAGTTATAGGGTACATTTGCTTGAAGAGTCCCCTTCCGATAAGGGAAACGAGCGAGTGTGGCTACTCGATAGCCTTAGCACGCTAGTTTCGCTTTCTAATCAAAGGGAAAATCGAAGTCGAAAAGTTAGGAGTCAACCCCCGTACCCGACTTGTTGCATTCCTCTAGGGTCATACTTTCATTTTTATCACCTACATACTCTTTTAACCACATTTTTTCACATTTCTCAAAACCATACTTTCTCACTACATTTTTCCTATCACGTGTTCATTTTCACCTCACAAATGAAATTCCACTTTACCTTATATATCTATTATTCTATTTTTCACACACTTGCACACAAAAAATACTTGAATTTTATGCAATTTCACACATGCACCTTTTTATACAATCGCACACTTGCACTTACATTTCTTGCATCTTTCATACACTTTCACACTTGCACACTTGAATTTGAACTCTCATTTGCATTAATCGACCTCTATGAGGTTTTCCTTTGTTGGCCGCCACAATTCATGTGGTTTGGGACCAAAAGCCTCACAAGAGACATCGTAGAATTTAGGATTGCATTTTCCTTTCCGTTTTGCATTCATATAGTCATATCCAACGTGCGAACATACATTGGGTAGAAAATTAGGAAAGGTAAGGTTAAGTCGCGCAACTAGCCTTGGCTAGGTCAAAGGGGTGCTTTGGATTCTATCCTTGCCTTCCCCTTTGTCAAACGTGACTCCCGAACCTTTTTCTTTGGCTTACGTGGACTAGGAGTCGTTTTTAAAAGGGTTTTACTACTTTGTCTTTAAAAATTTATTTTTAAGTGACTTGGTACACCTTAATCATTACCAAGTGGCGACTCCAATTTCTAATTCAAAAACCCTTTTTAAAAACTATTTTTTGGGTCGAATCGTCGCTTCCCAAGTCCCATTGAGACCCATGTCTTTTTAACTCACAAAAATCATTTTCCAATCAAAATTGAATCAAAAACATCTTTCTCAAACCATTTATCTTTCTTATCAAAAATGGGGCGCGACAGTTGGCGACTCCACTGGGGACTTCCTAAGTGGGTCCAAGCATTTTTGACTTAACCATTTGTTTCCTTTTTCTACCCTTTCTATGCATGGCATGTGGATATTAGGATTGCATTTTTCATTTTTAGGACCTTTTGTCTTATATACGTAATCAAACCAATCCCTCGACTCACGAATGTATGTTTGAATGAATGTTTACTTGTTATCTCGCGCTTGCATTGCATTTTTGGGAGGTATGGGTCACCCTAGAGCCTCGCGTTGGTTCTTGACCCTTCCCCTCCAAACGAGCACTAGCATACGAGCATACGCTTTACTTCTTTTATCCCTTTTATTTTTCTTTAGTGGCTTGTCACGCCACTCCACCCTATTAGGATTAGGTGACTCACTTGGACATGTGATCACGACACGATGTGTGTGTAGCATGTTCCAATGGGTCACTCAATCTTCCGCTTAAAGCTATTGGTTGATAGCCTTTAGCTTTTGGTCGAAGATTGAGGTTTTGATAGATTCACTCAAACACGTAGCCGTGACACGATGTGTGCGTAGCGGTGTTTGGGGAATCGCTCGAGCCACCGACAAAGAACCTTGGGATTGATGACCCTTGGTTTCTAAGTCTGAAGGCTCGGGGGCCTATGACCTATCGAGTCTAGATGCATTAGTAAGCCAAGCCTCATGCATCCATGATAGAATTGCCTAGGGTAGAGTTGGCCTTATCCTAAACTAGGGACACTATTCACGAGGGGAGGGGTCCAACCCCTTTCTCCTTTTTATTGCTTTATTTTCTTGTGTTGATTTCGTTGCTACAATGTGTTATGTGTATTTATCTAACTGCGCTAACTTTTCTTGGTTTTGTGCCCCCATTGCATTCACAAACATTAGCAAATAAGAGGTCTGGCATGACCTTCTTTTAGAACCTACCCTCGTAGATAGGTTATTGCACGTTTAAAGATTTTGGTATATTGCATTCATAGATTTTGGTAATTGCATAGCATTTTAGGCCTACCCTGGCAAATAAAGGGTTCCTTAGGTCACGTTTCATTTCGAATTGCACATTTTATCGCTTTAATAAATGGCATCATGCATAAACCCTAGAAAGGGAATGCCATTTAGGCGATCCCGTGTTAGGGGATAAGCCACCTTGTGTCTCGGATACTTAATCCAAGGAGACTTGCACGTTTACATTTTTTGTACCATCCAAAGGGGTAGTGCACAAGGTAAGGTATGATCCGATCATTTTCATAGAGTGATATTTGGAATATGAGCATCTAATAATCACTTTTTGGCCATTTTAATCAAAAATTGGTAAAAATCCCTTGCGTGAAGGACATTAATTTGAAGAAATTCACAAATGATTCCTCCTATTGAGATGATAAATAAATTGAGGCCAAAACTTGATTTTTAGGAGGTCATAGACTAATGCACCTCAATAATTTTGAAATAACCAATGGCCGGACAATTCAACCAATCCATTTTGCCAATTCATTCAATAAATCGTCAATTCATTTGACCAGTTTCCCATTTTAGGGTCACCTGGTCGATTTTGAATAAATCGTCAATTCATTTGATCAATTTACCCTTTTTAGGGTCATCCGGTCAATTTGGAATAAATCGTCAATTCATTTGACCAATTTACCCTTTTTAGGGTCATTTGACCAATTTACCCTTTTTAGGGTCACCCGGTCAATTTGGAATAAATCGTCAATTTATTTGATCAATTTACCCTTTTTAGGGTCATCTGGTCGATTTTTGAATAAATCATCAATTTGACCAATTCACCTTTTTTAGGGTCATCCGGTCGATTTTTGAATAAATCTTCATTTCATTTGGCTAATTCACCCATTTTTAGGGCAATCTGGTCGATCTTTGAATAAATCACCAATTTCATTCAATTCATTTGATTAGTTAGGGCAATTTTGTCGATTTCCAACAAATCATCAATTCCGTCCGACTCATTTGACCAGTTTACCCTTTTAGGGCAATCTGGTCAATTTTTCGATTTCATTCAATTCATTCGACCAATTTCATTTTTTTAGGATAATCTGGTCCATTTTGAATAAAATTCTCAATTTCATTCGATCAAATTCCTCTTTTAAGAGGATGCGGTCAATTTTGAGTAAATTTTTAAATTTCACTGAATTCATTTGACCCGTTTCCCTTTTTAGGGTAATTCGGTCGATTTAAATAAATGGTCAATTTTATTTGACCAATTAGGGTTTCAAGGTCGGATTTCGAATTGAGAAACCTAATCAATTTTGAGAAAAACATCCATTGCATCCAGCTATTTGATCAGTTGGAATTTTGATCCGCGCTTCTTTGAGAAAATTTGTCAGCGAATTCCAATCTTTTCGATAGGAAGTTCGTCAAGGTCAAACACGTGCGTTTTTGCAAAATCTTGTATCGATCAAAAGTGATCAATCCGTTCGAACGTTGACCTCATTTTTAACAAATGATTCTTGCCATTCCAATTGATCAAATTTTTCAAATTTATTTTTCACTCAATCAATTGATCAATTGATCAGATCCATCAGGTATGGTATAGTGCCTACCCTAGAGGATTGCATTTTCATGCTAGGCCTACCCTTGGCACAAAAAGGGTTCCCCCCATAGGACATGCATAATGATTTTATATTCTTATTTACTAACTCTGGGTATTTTTCTTTTGTTTTCCCCCTCCCCTGCATTCATAAAAAACACTTCAATAAAAGGGAAAATATTTTTCTATATCTGATGACACTTCTGATCTAATAAGGTGTCAAAATTGCAAGTATTGTGTGATTTTGGGCAGATCCTACAATGAAAACATAAAAGATCTATCCGGAAGCTGTACGCTAAAGCATCTGAGAGATTTTGTAATTATTTCCAAAGGAAAATTTTGTATATTTGATTTGTTAATACATTTTGTTCTAAAAGAAAAGGAGACAAAAAGGGTATATATGTGGAGCTCTTTACAAGTTTCTCTCTTCTCATTTGTATCATAATTGAATGAGAATTTTTGTTTCAAATTTTTTTAGCAATAAATTTTTTGGGACAATCATTGTCTTGTGTATATTGATGTACATTTCATTCTTTATTCTTATTCATTGGAGATTTCATGATGAATTTTAAGAAATAAGACTAAATTGAGATTTGTTTTTAACCTCCAGCCTGAAAAATTCGCAAGTGTATGCTTTCTAAAATCCTTGTGTACACTAGATTGGTGATCTGAATTACACAATAAGAGTGCTCAGAATTAAAAGAGGTCACTCAAAAGGCCCTATGAGATTCCTTTCCTCCTTCATTTGATTCCAAAATAAAATCAGTCACATTGATTGATAAATTGCAAATTGGGGCCATCTTTGCTTGAAAATATCCATTGTGTAACCGATTCAATTCACATCTAAGCGAAAGCAAAAATGTGTATTATTCTTGTTTGTTTTGAAAATTTGGAATGATACTTTGAGCATTCTTTTCTCTACCTATACACATTTTATCATTTGCTCTCCCATTTGAGCCTTTGAAAGAATAATTTTGTTTCAAATAAAAGCCCTAATGATCACTACCCTATATTGGAAAATTTTCAAATATCAAAAAGGGGAGTGGATTTTCAATGAGCATTGTGTTACATTGATTGTCATGAAGTGTAAGAATGATGCTTTGGCCGTCATTTCTATAATCTAAACACTAATCATCCCTTGCATCCTCATTTGAGCTAAAAATTAGTGGTTCTTTTCGAGTGCACATATGATCGCACCCCACATTGGGGAAGGAGATTGGGGAATTTTGAAAAAGAAAAAAGAAAAAGGGAAAAGGGAACCGTAAATTGGGAAAATTTGATTCCACTTGGGTTCCAATTTTGTAAAAAAAGAAGAAAAGGAAGGGTTTTGTCCGACGAACCACTTATGAAGAGTCTTCCTCAGTCAATTAATTCAGATACATGCAAAAAATTTCGCATTAACGAAAGTTTCCTTTCAGAGTTATTGTAAGGAACGGAATACAAGTCAGGTCCTCTTCTTTTCCAATCAAACATTCTATCCCTAGTTATCCCTTTTGAGCCTTCAGAATAAAATACTTCATTTGGCAACCCCTGAGAATCGCAAACCCCACACTGGGGTAAATCTGAGTTAAAAAAAAAAAAAAAAAAGAAAAAGCCCCAAGAGGTGAAAAGTGACAAAGCCACAAAATCAAAAACAAAAGAAGAAAAAAGAACCTCAGTTCACAAATAAACTGGGGCAAATTTTGTGAAAGTTCAAAAACGGCAAAAGGCCGAAAAAAAAATCAAAAGAAGAAAGAAAATGAAAGAGAAAAAGCCTCAATTGAGCATAAACTGGGGCAAATTCTGATTTAACCCTAAAATAGGGTTGGCACAACAATGCGATCTCAGATTCTTTAAACCATTCTTGAAATCTGCCTTCAAGCCTTAATTTTTCTAAACACCCCACCAGACCCCATTACAAAAGCTGAAAGTCCTGACTTCTATTCTTTGCAATGGCCCTGTCAAGAAAATTTCTGATGCCGGAAAATT
The DNA here is from genome assembly GCA_036785865.1 of Coffea canephora. Classification (NCBI taxonomy): domain Eukaryota; kingdom Viridiplantae; phylum Streptophyta; class Magnoliopsida; order Gentianales; family Rubiaceae; genus Coffea; species Coffea canephora. Next base: position 28,728,615 of record CM071922.1, read on the forward strand.
TTAGCTGTATTTCTGAATTGCTTGAGTATGAGGTTGACGCTACTCACCATGTGAAAACCCATCAGCTCGAGGGAAAAGAAAAGAGACAAAAAGCAAAGCAAGAAAAGTAAATGCAAGGAAAATGCAGAAAAATTCGACGCTGAAGTCCCTGGGGAATGATGAGAAAATCCAAACAAAGTCTGAAATCTTTTGAGTTCAGAATAGGGACAATTTTGGGAAAAGAGCGATCTTCAGTGCAATGGCCTTGAAAATCTTATTTCTTTAAACTATCGCTTTCAAGCCACATTACAATCTTATAAAGTCCATCGTTGACTTATCCTTCATGACAACTCGAAGTGAGGGCTATGCTTCTAACGAATCCCACGATCATTCAAAATCATAAGGGTATAACTAATTTTCACATGTTTAGCTATCGTTTCCATCCATATTGTTGCAAGCCTATAAAGCTTATATGTGGACTACGTTTTCTTAAGAAATAAGGGTGACAAACTCTTTGCTTTCACTAAAATGTGATGAGGAATGGATTACAATTTTGGGCACAAGAACCAGACAAATCTTGACTTCTCATTTCCCTTAACCCCCTAAAAAATCAGAAATAAGATCACTGGATTGCTCCTGAAAAATGAGCAAATAAGAGGTGGTGACCCATTACCCTAAGCATTTATGCTAAAGTGGGAAAGAAATCCTTTGTAATTTGGTATTATTTCGAAGGATTCATCATGAAATTTTCTTTTAGGAAACATAGTTCTTACAGTGTTCAAATAAGTGGAAAGTCATCCAAACAAGTTTTTGCAATTACATGGCCCATACTGGGGCAAATTTTTGTTATGAGAATTCGTGAGAATAAGCCCACACCGGGGCAAATATTTTTGTAGTCCAATTGAGGATTTCGTCCAAGAATCAAATAATGCATTTTTCAAATCAATTACGCCGCTCATTTCATGAAATTTGAGTGCATGTCATATTTTGGTAAGCCCCCTGTGCAGGTATTTATAGTTGAAATAGACGAAAGAGCATCTGGTGATGTGGAAGGCCGATGCCGAAGAAAGAGAAGAAAGAAGGGAAAAGGGCCCTACACTGGGGGCAAATTATTTTGGAAAAGATTCTCTCGAAAAATCAGAAAAATTCAAAATTTAAAATTCAAAAATCAAGTTCAAATTCTTGTTTCTTGGAAAATCAAATTTAATTTCTTGTCTCTTGACAAATCAAATTCAATTTTTTTTGACCAATGAAAGGCAGGCTCGGGTTTAATCCCACTGACCAATCAATTTGTCAAACGGCAGGCTTGGGTCTTATCCCACTGACCGCTTTTACTTTTGTTGGGCATGGGTTTTATCCCTCCGACCACGGCAGGCTTGGGTCTTATCCCACTGACCGCTTTTATTTTCGTTTGGGCACGGGTTTTATCCCTCCGACCTCGGCAGGCTCGGGTTTTATCCCACTGACCGCTTTTATTTTCGTTGGGCACGGGTTTTATCCCTCCGACCTCGGCAGGCTCGGGTTTTATCCCACTGACCGCTTTTATTTTCGTTTGGGCACGGGTTTTATCCCTCCAACCTCGGCAGGCTCGGGTTTTATCCCACTGACCGCTTTTATTGGGCACGGGTTTTATCCCGCCAACCTCGGCAGGACCGGGTTCTATCCCGCTGACCGTTTTATCACGTTGGGACCGGGTTTTATCCCGCCAACCTCGGCAGGACCGGGTTCTATCCCGCTGACCGTCCACACCCCGTCAGGCTCAGATGTTATCCCACCGACCAATTCATCACACTGGGGCAAATTTTTAGATAATTTTTCAAACAAGTCTTATACAGTTCTTCATTTTACATTTTCTGTTTGGGTCTATCCCATTTTACATTTTCTGTTCGGGTCTATCCCGTGGGTCTATCCCATTTTTCATTTTCTGTCTGGGTCTATCCCATTTTACAATTTCTGTTCGGGTCTATCCCGCGGGTCTATCCCATTTAAATTTCTGTCCGGGTCTATCCCGTTTGCATTTTCTGTTCGGGTCTATCCCGTGGGTCTATCCCATTTAAATTTCTGTCTGGGTCTATCCCATTTTACATTTTCTGTTCGAGTCTATCCCATTTTACATTTTCTGTTCGGGTCTATCCCGTGGGTCTATCCCATTTTTCATTTTCTGTCTTGGTCTATCCCATTTTACATTTTCTATTCGGGTCTATCCCGTGGGTCTATCCCATTTACGTTTCTGTTTGGGTCTATCCCATTTTACATTTTCTGTCTGGGTCTATCCCATTTTTCATTTTCTGTTCGAGTCTATCCCATTTACGTTTCTGTTTGGGTCTATCCCATTTTACATTTTCTGTTCGGGTCAGTCCCGTTTTTAATTTTATGTTTGGGTCAGCCCCATTTTTGGAATCATTTTTGCAGCCAAATAATGCAGGTAAGTATTTGGTGTCTACTTCTTTGTCTCAAGTTTTTTCAAAACTCAGACAAAGAGGGGCAAACTGTAGACACCAAATTTTTGGTGTAATTTCATTTACTGTTTATTTTTAGTTTCTTTATTAGTCGTATTAGTTTATTCGGTTTTTAGTTTTTAGTTTATAGTTTTATTTTTTATTTTTAAGTTTAGCATAGAATTTCTTGAAAAAAAAAAGAGAGAAAAAGGAAAAAGAAAAAAAAATGGAAAAAGAAAAAAAAATGAAAAAATGGAAAAATGAAAAAAGGGGGAAAAAGAAAATGGTTCACAAAAATACGTTCAAATTCAATCTTTTGGCATTTTGGTTTATTTTTGTTAATTTATTTTGAAAAAAAAAAGAAAAAAAAAGAAGAAAAATGAGAAAAATGATGAAAATGAAAAATGGAATTTGCAACTTTGTTGTTTATTGTTTCTAGTTTATTTACCGTTTTTCGATGTTAATTAAATTGTTGTTTTCTTACTTAATTTTATTATTATTATTATTATTATTATTTTTTATTAAATCACGTTTAAAAAAAAAAAAAAAGAGAAATCGCATGCAGCGGCGTAAAACATTTTGCCATTCTTTGGCAGATTGAGGGCTGAGATTTGGAGGGGGGAACCAACCCTTCATCCTCACCTTTGAGGTGAGGGTTTAGGGGTTTTGGTTCCCCATATAAAAGCTAAGAGAAATAGCCGCAAGGCAGGAAAAAAAAAACAAGCTGAGAAACGAAAAGGCTACGGAGAGTTTCTGAAACAGAAACCAGAGAGAGTTGGGGACGATGGATAAAGAAAGATCTGGCAGGACGGCGGGGCTGAGATAGAAAATCAAGAAACAAGAGAGGTAGACGGCTGAGGGTAAAAAGGAAACGGGAGAGTTTGAGAATAGCTAAGGAGAAGGGAGCAGCGTGGGGAAGATAGAACAGGGGGGTCTGTGAGGAAAACAGAGGGAAACAAAGGAGAGTGAGGGAGACTAACGGCTGGAAAATCTGAGGAAAGGTAGAGTAGCGAGTTGAGAGAGAAGGTGAGAAGCCGAGAACTCCATCAGAGTAGGCAATTCGTTTTTGGTTGGTCCTGCGGCGTTGCTCATCCAAGGGCGCTCTCGGTGATTCGACTCCCAAGGCATCAACTGAGGTAACACTAAGTTTTCCTCTGGTACATTTCTCTCCCTGAGTTTTTGTTCATCTGCCGGGTTTGTAATCGTGATGAGGCAGGCTGCGTTCTTTCTTAGTTTGATTGGGGTTGCACCCTAACAAGTCTAGATTTGGTCTGTCCTTTGTTGTTATAGAGTAAGGAGAGAAGAAAAAACACGCAAGAAATTTGGTTAGGGCTGCATTTCCTTTAGCTTTACATGATGGCTGTCTCTGTGTTTCTATCCTTCCCCTTCGCCCGTTTCATTCTGGCCAAAGATTTGTTTTTTTTTTATTTTATCCGTGAGTGGAGAGCCTAGATGATGTTTGGTGATCTTGTTAGCAGACTGTGTAGCTTTTGGGTTCAGTGCGTTTGCAAAGTTTTAACCAGAGACTAAGAAGGAATTTGAGTTTTGATGTTTTCCTTATGTTTCTGAGCTTATATTCTGCTATACTTGCGGTTTGGGATTCAGTTTGATTCAAATTGCAGATGCATGCCTTTGATTTGTGTCTTAGATTCGGTCTTCAACCTCATTAGAATGATTGGTTTTTGTGCTGGAATTACTTGGCATCTAATAAAAGGGATAGCGCTGTTTTTTCTGTGCTTGATCGAGAAGCCGAGAAATTTGCAGAAGTTTTATGTCCAGTTTTTGCACGCTTTCTCTTCCTGAGTTTTAAATCCAACAGTTTTATGTTGAAAATAGGGAGAATGTTTGAGTTTGGTGTTGCCTAGGATTAGGTGGTTTTAGTTGCTGCAGTTGCAGTTGGTACATAGAACTTTGCTGCAACAAGTTTTAGTTTGTTACAGCAGTACATGCGGGTATTCATAACAGCTTCGGCTGAGTTGCATGAACTTTTGGGGGGGGTGTTTTCTGCTCCTTTTGTTGCATGTTCAGCTGTGTTTGTGTTAATCAAAGTTTCCAGAGGTTAAATGATGTTAAGTGATGGTCTTTGCTGGTTTTATTTGAAGTCTTGTGCAAAATCTGCATTTTGAAAGCTTAAGGTGGCACACGCATGTTGTCGGTTGCAGAAACTTTCATTGTGACATTTGCATGAAAAATTGCTGGAATTTACTTTATCTCATCTTAAGTTGTTGGTTTGTTGAATTCTGTGGTAGCCTTTAGTTTAATATCGATGGCTTTGATTGATTGGATGAGATGTTAGTTGCATATTAAGATTGCATTCGAGAAGTTTAGCATGTTGCAGATGGAAGGAACCAGAAATAAAGAAATCTGTTCGCATGCATGCATGAAAAATCCTGAAATTTACATTTTGACCCCCCAAGCCTCCCTTTGTTGCATTGTGGCCCAATTATGTGCTGATCTCTTGCAATTGAGTCCTAAGTAATTGCAATTTGAACAATTTCTTGGCTCTTTCTTTACTTTTGGATCCTTGAAGTTCCCAATATGTCTATTTGGGTTTGAGTGATTGCTTAACATTTGTAATTGGATCCTGGGTAGTTTTCCATCTTAATGATTTGACCCCTCAAGTTTCCTCTTGCTTCACTATAGCCCAAATAATTGGAAAATCAATCAATTTGACCCCTCAGATTTCTTTAGTTTTCGCAATCAAGTCACTACTTGTTTTAAATTTTACATGGGCTGTTCACCTTCCTTTAGATGTCTTGGATTGATTCAATTTCATGTTTACTTTTATCTTTTGTGATTATTTCTTGATTAAAGTGATGCTTTGACTCTTTTATTATTTTGGAGGGTAAATAAGTGGTTCCATTCCATTTGGGCCCAATTCAAGGGAGGTACACCCTAATCCTTCATTTCTTACTTTATTTTGACTTTACGTGCTCCTACGTGTTATGTGTGAATATGCATGCTTTAATTTGCTTTTCATGTTGGTTTAATTGCTTATTTTGCTTTCATTTTTCTTAATTTGCAAGTGATTTGAAGGCACTTGAATGCCAAGTTGTAATAGCTAGGTTATTACTTTTATTTTTATTCCGTTCCCCCTCCTAGATTGTTTAGGCCTTCTTCCCTTAAAAATGTAATAGTTAGGGCCTTAGTTGCCTTATGTGTCTTGCATGTCTATGTGCTATATGTTTCATCGCTTTCTTAGGTTTTGGCATCTAGATATGCATGCTAAGTGTTATGTGCCATGTGTTTATGAGTGTTTGGCATGTCTACTCGCTTTCCATGGCCATGAATGAATGTGATGGATGAATGTACGTTTCCACTAGTCCAACGCTAGTCGAAATTCATAGAATGGGCTAGTCCAACGCTAGACCCAATAGGCCATTCCCTTTTCGTAGGTGCATATTTGCGTGTTTCACTTCATTTCACGCATTTTTCCTAGTTTTTCTATCATTTGGCATGCCCCTCTACTCCCTTCCTTCTCACTTTAGGTTTTGCACCTCATGCTAGTTATAGGGTACATTTGCTTGAAGAGTCCCCTTCCGATAAGGGAAACGAGCGAGTGTGGCTACTCGATAGCCTTAGCACGCTAGTTTCGCTTTCTAATCAAAGGGAAAATCGAAGTCGAAAAGTTAGGAGTCAACCCCCGTACCCGACTTGTTGCATTCCTCTAGGGTCATACTTTCATTTTTATCACCTACATACTCTTTTAACCACATTTTTTCACATTTCTCAAAACCATACTTTCTCACTACATTTTTCCTATCACGTGTTCATTTTCACCTCACAAATGAAATTCCACTTTACCTTATATATCTATTATTCTATTTTTCACACACTTGCACACAAAAAATACTTGAATTTTATGCAATTTCACACATGCACCTTTTTATACAATCGCACACTTGCACTTACATTTCTTGCATCTTTCATACACTTTCACACTTGCACACTTGAATTTGAACTCTCATTTGCATTAATCGACCTCTATGAGGTTTTCCTTTGCTGGCCGCCACAATTCATGTGGTTTGGGACCAAAAGCCTCACAAGAGACATCGTAGAATTTAGGATTGCATTTTCCTTTCCGTTTTGCATTCATATAGTCATATCCAACGTGCGAACATACATTGGGTAGAAAATTAGGAAAGGTAAGGTTAAGTCGCGCAACTAGCCTTGGCTAGGTCAAAGGGGTGCCTTGGATTCTATCCTTGCCTTCCCCTTTGTCAAACGTGACTCCCGAACCTTTTTCTTTGGCTTACGTGGACTAGGAGTCGTTTTTAAAAGGGTTTTACTACTTTGTCTTTAAAAATTTATTTTTAGGTGACTTGGTACACCTTAATCATTACCAAGTGGCGACTCCAATTTCTCATTCAAAAACTATTTTTTGGGTCGAATCGTCGCTTCCCAAGTCCCATTGAGACCCATGTCTTTTTAACTCACAAAAATCATTTTCCAATCAAAATTGAATCAAAAACATCTTTCTCAAACCATTTATCTTTCTTATCAAAAATGGGGCGCGACACTAATCTTGGGTCAAACAAAATACTTGGCTAGGGTTTTGTCACTTGGCCCCATTCTTGTCCAATTCTCCCTTAATCTTTGACTAATGTTATTTTAACCTTTCCAAATATACCAATATATATTCAATACCTCTAATCCTTCATGTAAAGTCCCTACCACTTATAACAGAACACTTGGTAAAATACAAGTGGTGAATTATATAAAACCAACTCATGAATTGTTTTAATTTAAATAAAAGGAAATGAAATGTAATGCATGGGAAATGTTATAACACATAGGGAATATGATGCAAGGGCATCTTATAAGTGGTCTAAGTCTTAGAATAAGGCATGTAGATAAGAAAATTGTGTTTTAAAGTGAGGGTCAAAACAAGGGAATTGTTGTAACACATGTAAGATACAATACTAGGGCATATAATGAGTGGTTTAAATCATAGAACAAGGCATGTAGTTTAGGGAAATTTGTGAGGACTCGCAAATTTCTTGTATTTTTCTCAAAAATACCCTTTTATTTGAAAATTATTATTTATCAAAGCCACTACCCAATTGTTTCACAATAAGTGTAAGTAAACCTAGAAAATAGGGTTTTACGCTTCGGTTTCAAGTTTGGAGCAAAATTAGGGTTTTCGCGATTTTTCGCCGGATGAATTTTCGGTATAGAGTAAGGATTAAATTTGACGATTAAAAGTGACTTTTAAGTGAGAAATAATATGTGATTGGTAGCAATGATATAAGGTTAGTGAATGGGAAGTAAAAACCCTAGTACGTGAGTTTTTAAGAAAAACGGCGCGAACCGGCGGGTCCCGCGCACTACCGATTGAACGCACCACTTGACCACCATTTTTCTCACCAAACAAATTTATTGAACTTAAGCAAAATATCTTCTCTCTTGGAAGCAAGGTTGACCAAAAATTAGTGGCTAAAATGACAAGGAAAGAAAGAGAAAAAAAGAAAGGTGGTGGTGGCGACACTTGTCGCCACCATAGAGCTTCTTAATTAAGACCAAGACCATCTATTTAAACACCAAAACTTAGCAACTTTCTTCTTCATTTTGTTGCTGCTGGCCGAGAGGAGCAAGAAGAAAAACAACAAGGGAAAACATTCCATTTCATCTTCAATCCAACAACCAAGTGAGAAATCAAACAAAACAAACCGATTAAACTTGTCCTTGAGTGATTAGTTAGTGACTTGTGGTGTGATTTTTGAAAGAGAAAGCTTGGGCTACTCTTAGTGAACTCTAGTCAAGGTAAGAAAGCTTATCTCTCCAAGTTCTACTTTCAATCTTGTTAAATTAAGCTTAGCAACTTGATTTTGGGGTGGAATCATGGGTATTATCTTGTTTTGGAAGTTTTCCCCAATTTATATGATGACTAGGGCTTGATGAATTTCTGCCCAATTTGTTGTATGAAGTATATATGTTGAAATTAAGGTTATAAGAGAGGCTTTGGTAGTGATTAGACCAAGAAATTAAGGAAAGTTCCACTAAAAACTAGAAATTCCAGAATCTGGAAATTTTTCCCAACATTCTGTCCGAATTTGAATCCCTATTTTAGAGGCCGAATTGGCCTTAGGTCAAAGAAGGAAAGTTGTATAGAATGGTATTTTATAGGTGCCTACAAAATTTCAGCTCAATCGGAGCAACGTAGGACATGAAAAGTCCAAAATACCTTTACTGTTTTAAGTATTTCCCAAGCAGTCCGTGTGATCAGTTAAGTCCAGTTTATCACATTTTTCGACTAGGATCCATTCTGATTTAGCTTTCTACCAAAACATGAAAGTTGTAGTATTCTGAATTATCTTTCAAATGCCTCTAAGAACACCTGATTCAGACCTGTGTACTCTGAGATATGTCCATTACAGTGTTCTTCGTTTAAACAGCCGACGAATTGGTTTCTGGTTTAGTAATTTGAGAATTTGACTACGTTACATTAGGAACTGGACTAAGTGACCTTCATGAATGTTGTAGCTCTGTGTCTTAGCTTCAAAACGGCATAGGTTTCGTCTCAATACAATAAGCGTAGCTTCGGATATGTTATTTCCGCATTCGTACGTCAAATCTGTCTTGTGCTAAGTTGAATTTCTGCACTTGTGATTGTTGTAATTCTTATTCTTATGATATTGTGAGCCTATGGAACGACTCTTGACTTGAATTGCTTATGTGTGATGTTGGGTTGTGGTTGAGGAAAAATAATGAAGCCAAAATGGCTGGAAAATTAGGTAAACACAAAGGGCGTGCTGCCCAAATTTTCACTCGAGGGCTAGGTTTCTATTTGAACTTGTATACTTTTGTTTGGCCAATACCATGACCGGTTTTCCATTTTAAAACATGATTTTTCATCCTGGGGTTCAAACAACCCTCTTCTTACTTGAAAGTCATCTTTACACGTTTTATTCCTAATTAGTCGGGTTTCTTTGTTTCCCTTAAATGTTTTGCTCGATAAACTGTAATATGTTCTCTTGTTCAACCTTAGGTTTCATTGGTGACTAAGGGTAATATCCGGAAGGATATTTTGCACGTTATTTTGCATATCTAGGTGAGTGTTCCTTATTTGACTTTATGGCTTGTTGTTATCATTTGCTAATGTGTTAATTGCTTTTAATGATTTCCAAAACGAGCTTTCTAGGCGAGTGTGTACTTTATCGCACTCGACCTAAATAACTGTGCAATTTTCAAGGAGTTAATGATTGAAATGTTACTTGCGCATGAATGTAAGCCTTTTGGGCTGAACTGGCCATTGCCCTTGTTACCGGTCGTCTCGAGCCAGAAGCAGACTCGGTCGGGCGATTAGGGACTTGGGTGAACGTTTGGTATACTCGAGTATTACCCTGTAGGTTGGTGGAGACTGGCCAACGGCCAGGACGGGGGTGAATGAATGAATGAACGAACGAACGAACGAGGGTTTATTGATAAACGAAAAATGCATTTTCAAATGGTTGGAGGAATAAGGGGAAATGTCAGGAGAACGAATGAACGAATGAACGAATTGCTCCTTGTGAGCCGTATCCTTTTAATGAATGTTACTATTGCTTTCCATTGTAAATGTTTCTTGAATTATTGATACTCCATGTTTAATGTATTGAATTGATTGTTTGATTGTTTGATTATCTGTTTGGAACCTCACTGAGCTTTTAGCTCACCCCTTTAGTTTTGTTTTCCTTAACAGGGGACTGCGAGTAGGATGAGAGCATAGACTAGCCTAGTCTAGGTCTTTTGTTTCTTTTGTAATGGTTCTCGCCCTAGTGCTTGGCACGGGCTAGTTGTATGGTGAAGTGAGAACCTTTGTACATTTGATAGTTGTACTTCCTTTTGAGATAGCAATGTATATAAGTTCCACTTTAAGTTTGGATTTGTGAGAACCCTGAAAATAGACATATAAATATCAGTGCATATTTTATTTGCATTTTAATTCTTTAATAAATTTTAGCACTAAGTCCAATTGTTTTTAAATAAGTACGTAGAAATAAACGTTATGTGCAAAATAAAAGAATTGTGCTAAACTACTAAACTTCTTAGTTTTGTTACATTAACTTCATATTTCAATGGTAAACTATTTCATTGATCTAATAATTAATTTTTTTGAATTCTAGTATTGTAATTAATTGTTTTGAAATAAAAGGGTAAAGATAATTTCTATGTAATAAATAATATAATTGTGCCAATATTGAATTATTCGGTTTTGCTATACTAAATTAATATTTCTTGAGTTGGATTAATTCTATTACTTTAAAATAAATTCTTTGATTTCCGATAACTAGTTTTAATCGTTAATAATGTTAAATGTTAATAGGAATTTCCGCGTTAAGATAAAAATCAATGAATTTTAGATAAATATGATATTCCTATACTAAACATACTTAAGGCATGAAAATTCGATAAATTTTGTGTTGGATAACTTTAATTCTTGAGAATAAATAATTGGAGATGCGGATAATTAAGTTAATCGCTAAATAATGTTAGGAACCTTAATATTTAAGTTTAATCGATATTTATTCGATAAAAATGGTTAAGTATATTGGGGGGGTTATTAGGCGTTCAAATCACCCTTGAGGATAAATTTGAGAAATTAAGTTGAGATTAGAAAACCAAGTGAAAAGACTAAAAGACCCTTACAATTCCATGCGAAACCAAACGACCCTTATGACAAATTCCCATCACCGCAACTTCGACCAATTGCATTTTAACCAATTCGATACGCAACCTTTCGTAAACCGCGGCACCACAAAACCACTTGATCAAATTCACACTACATCTCACAACCATTTCAGCCGACTCTTTCTCTGCACAAACCAAAGTCGAAATCAATTTCACTCCAAATACCACTCTACTCTTTCATTCTTGATTCACAACAAAACCTCATTTCTTCCCTGCCTTGACCGAGAGCACCGAGAGAGGGAGAGAGCTGCCGGAAACTTCTTGGATTCAGCCGTGAGTTGGAGCAAAGCCAGGGAAGGGAATCTGCCGGAAGCTTCACCAATTCTACCTTCATCCACAACCCTTTTCAGCCGCAACTCCAAACCAGAATCACCATCTGCACTTGGCCGAGAGCTAGGAAGGAAATTTCTGGAATTTCGTGTGAAAGATTGGTTGCTAGCTGAGGTAATTTCTGGTCTAAAATAGGTTGATTATTAGTTGATCAAGCTATATCAGAGATTACATGTTTAGATTATACAATCGGATGCTGAAATCAAAACCTTAGGAAAATTTCTGTTTTGAGAAATTGTTGCTACCGAGACTTGAGGTGTTATTGCAGCTCCAATTTTGTTTTGTGTGATAATCTGAACACCCAAATGTCTTTAGCTGAGTAAGAACTGGAAGATTAAGACCATGTATGATGAATTGGGCATTCGAATGAAGTGTTAAAGCAGAGATAAATTTCTGGGTTAGTTTGGGGTAAGAAAATTCTGCCGAGAGCCTAGCTTAATTATTACAGCTTAACTTGGTTCAATTTGGTTGCTATCAAACTGATTTCTGGTCTGGATATGATAGCTAGTTAAATTCAGCAGTTGTGCATGTGAAATTAAGTGCAAAATACAGGAATTAACCGTAGAAAAAAAATGGTTTGTGACTAAACAAATGCTGGAAGAATTTCTGGTTTGGCCGAGAGCTTAGCTTAAAGCTTTGCAACCTGATTTGGTTTAGTGTTGTTGTTTAAACTTATACCCATGATTAGATGACTAATAACAAGTTAATTAGGCCCTGCATGTAGTTGATTAGTAAGTTTTAAATCAGAGAAATAAAGGTTAAGAGTACATTCTGCTTCAAGGCATGATCATCCGAGCCAAGCAGGAAAATTTCTGGAAATTTTGATGTTAATAATGATAGTTTGAACTCAATTTTGAAAGTGGAAAATTTTAGTAACTAGCTAGGTGTTTAAAATGTTGAAATTGAGTAACTAACACCATGTTTAAACCAAGGAAATTTGAACTAAAGTTGAATTGTTTGCTGGAAAATCTTTGAAGCCGCAAGCAAGGTTGAACCAGAAATTTCAGTTTGCCTTTAGAAAGTTTAAATGGTTTCTGAACATTTATTTTATTGTTTCCTTGGACTATGATGGTCTTGAGCTACATAAGAGATGCAAAATTTAAGTGGTTTGGCGAGGAAATATTTAATATATTGAAGGATTGAATTAAAGAGGTTAGTATACAAATGCTGGAATTTCCTTTGTGATGGCCGAAGGTTGAGTTGGAAGCTCAACTTAGTTTCGAAAATTTTCTTCAAATCATGAGGGATGGAAATGCCTGGAATATGTTGTTTTGGAATTATATAAGAAATGTATGGATGGTTTGAATAAAAACATTTTGGTAGCAAAAGAGAAAAAGGAGTTTTTCACAAGTGAAAAATGAAACTTTAGATTTTCGAATGTCCCTGACCAGTTTCAATAAAACGCTTATATCTTGGTGTAGGAAAATCCGTTTAAGGCGCCGTCAGTGGCATTTGAAACTAGAATCATAGGCCTTTGTCCTGTAGAAATTTCGTATTTTTCCTCCATGTGTACTGCTGTCTGTGAATGTTCAAAGTAGACTGTTTTGCATGAATGTTCTGTTTCTTGGTGAAACTAAATTTGGATTTGGATTGAGATTTTAGCTTACTTGTGGTTTAAATTCTTGATTGAATTGTGGTTGGAATTTCTGGATGTTGTCAAGGGCTAATGATTGATGAAGCCCTTGGCCATTTGAATGATTTTATAAATATTAAAGAGTGATGGACTTTAATTGTTGGAATTTCTTGGCTGTGGAACATTTACTTTAGTACGAAGTGGTTGTAAATTTGGTCTTTGACCTGAAATACCGTTAGTAAATTGAAACACTTGAAATGTTTACCTGGTTGCTATAAGAATCACTTGTTGGGAGCTAAGGGCTAATGATTGACGAAGCCCTTGGCCATCTGAATAATTTTATACGAGTGTTAAAGGGATGAAATTAAATTGCTGGAATTGTTTGAAGGTTGAAGGCCTTATGCTCATTTGATTAATTGAGATGTGATTAGTGGTTTGCCATTTGAAAAATGATTTTGTTCAATCGACAAATTTGAGCCATAAAGTGATTTCGATTTGGAATCGGAGCTGTGGAAGTTGTATCGACCTTGCGAACTCGAGTAGCTGTGATCAAATTAATCAAAAATATTTTTCCAGCTAGTATTAAATTATAAAACTCAATATCTAGTGTTTTGCCTAAAACTTTCCAACCAATATTTTCCTTTAGCTCAAACTAGCCATGATAGCTATAGTAAATAAATTCTATAGCCTTTGAAAAACCCTACATTTTATATTAACTCTTTTTCTTTCATTAAGTATTGCTCTTGGCTAGTTAGCTATAGGAAAAGTTCCAAAATACGAGTTTTAATAATTCTGGGGAAAAGCATGGAAAACTTGCTCGGCAAGAAACCTTATTTTAGGGTAAAATAGTTTTAGTAATAATTTTTGCAGGAATCATAGCTTTAAAGAAATGTTCAAAGTAACTTTCTAACATTGATATTAAGAGGTTTGTCGACTTATTTCAAGAAAATTTATACTAGTTACCCTTTTTATAAGGAAAAGTACCTCAAGGAAAATTATAAGAAACATTTCTACTATTTGTGTCAAGTTTCAATCTAAGTAGATTTTTGAAATTACTATGGGAAAGTAAACTAGCAATATATTAGATAAACCTCAATGTGTTTGAGCCTAAAGACTGAATAGAAGCTTATAGTTTCAATATTTGATATTCTAGGATATTGCGAGGAAGCGGAATTCGATTCCCAATTTGACATCTGAACTTCACTCCTGGTGAGTGTCCCTGCTTGTTTTATGTTATGTGGTTAAGCGCTTTATTAACTTGCTATATTATAACTGTGAAGTGGTTTTGACCCATCGAAGTGAGCAATGTGTACTTTATCACACTAGCCTTTCGAGTGGTGACTTGCGTAAAACATTTTTTTTAGTGAATCAAGTGCTAGACGTAAAGTCGTTGGGTGAATCCCTCGACGAGTCATTCTATAATAATAAATCAAGTCGTTGGGTGAATCCCTCGACCAGTCTAAGGTACACTTGGGTATTATCGCCTTCCTATTTGTTTACTTCAGTCGAATCAATACGTGTTAATTGTTTTAATTGATTGCATGTTTTTGGGGCACCACTGAGCTTTAGCTCACCCCACGTTTAATTGTTTTCCTTGATAGGTCTTGAAGTTTGAGAAATCTGAGCAGTGCTGATTTCTTTTAATTTGTACTTGAATCTTAAGACTGCAGTTTACCGTTGTATTGTATTTTGAATTGAAAAACGTATTGGTTATTTTGGATTGCCACTTGAAGCTGGAAAGGTGTAATCCCTAATTCTGATATTTGGTATATATGTTTGTCTTGGTGTGGTATGGCTTTAATCCTTGTAAGTAACGCGTGAAGTGTTTGAGAGCCGTTGATTGGCTAAGTTGTATGCTGTTATCTTTGGAGTTAATGTGGTGATAGAAATCGATTTATTTTGGAAGAATTATTTTGTAGTAGTTTAGGTTGATCTTTGGAGGATTTGGGTTAAAATGCTTGCGTGAGTCCTGGCGAGAGCTGGGCAGACGGCCCGCCAACCCTTTGGTTCGCCTTAGGGGGAAGTGGGGTCGTCACAGGTGGTATCAGAGCTCCTATCGAGCTCAAACCAGGAAAAGGTTCTCGGACTGTGGGGATTGGCTTGTTAAGTGTGGAACAAAAGTCTGTAGTTGGGGATGTTAGATATGTATGTTGGGTAGGAATCTTAGATGTAGGTAAGTTACTCTTGGGACTGGCCAGCCTGAGGTGTGAATTATCCTATTGTCAGATTCCTGTACCCGAATACCAGATATTTCATTCAATGGTATATTTGCAGATTGGGAAGAATTTAGTATATTCATTATGATGTGACTAGAAGGCATGATTAATTTTGGAAAAATGAAATGAAAGGACCAAGTCTAGCTTTTGAAAGTTAAAGGTGAAGAGCCAATAGTGAGACCTTGAAGATTAGTGCCAATTCTGTTTTTGAGATGAATTTGCCATGTGAGGTGAGTTCTTGATAACATTGTGACTTCTTAAGTTTTATTGGAGGATTATTTGGGGCTAATGTCCAACAGGATAAAGATAACTAGTTGTTAGGTTATTAGAAAAGCCAATGTATGAAATGTTTGAGATCATTTAGAATACTTAAGAGCTATTGATGTACTTAAGTAATGATCATGTTATTAGATTTAATATTAGACGTGGTAGGTCTACAATCCACTAAGGTTAAGTTGAATCTAAACTAAGGGTTGAGCTATTAGCTATGTGGTTACAATAATTTGTGTAATGTTGTATTGTTTTCTTTCATGCTTACAACGATTGAAGTTTCAGTTATGTATGAGAACATTGAATGTATTCGTGAATTGTTTGGCTCTTGAAGTTGTATGAAATTGGTATGCAATGTGACTCATATTGTGTGTGAAATTTGATGATTACGCGTCTACTTTGTTATAATGTTGAAAAAAAAAAAAAATTTTTCTTGAGGATTTAGAAATATCCTAGAATAGTGCAATAAATATATATGAATCGAATATACATGATAGGTATATCGTAATTTGAATACATTATATAGTTGAATAAATTACATGACTAACTAATTCTCCTTAAAGCCAAACGTGTGGAAACCTACTAAATTGATATAAGCGAAATTTTCGAAGTACCCATAAATTAGAACCAACGAAATTTTAGTCAACGCGTGAGACAAAAAAAAAAAAAATAATATGGCCTTGTAGCAAATAAATGATCTAAAACTAAACGACCGAACTAATCTTGGGAACTAGAAGAAGAGAGGAAAAAATAAACCGACCTATCTCTTGAGAAAGTAAGAATTTTGAGGACAAAATTCATTTTAAGGAGGGGAGGATGTGGGAACCCTGAAAATAGACATATAAATATCAGTGCATATTTTATTTGCATTTTAATTCTTTAATAAATTTTAGCACTAAGTCCAATTGTTTTTAAATAAGTACGTAGAAATAAACGTTATGTGCAAAATAAAAGAATTGTGCTAAACTACTAAACTTCTTAGTTTTGTTACATTAACTTCATATTTCAATGGTAAACTATTTCATTGATCTAATAATTAATTTTTTTGAATTCTAGTATTGTAATTAATTGTTTTGAAATAAAAGGGTAAAGATAATTTCTATGTAATAAATAATATAATTGTGCCAATATTGAATTATTCGGTTTTGCTATACTAAATTAATATTTCTTGAGTTGGATTAATTCTATTACTTTAAAATAAATTCTTTGATTTCCGATAACTAGTTTTAATCGTTAATAATGTTAAATGTTAATAGGAATTTCCGCGTTAAGATAAAAATCAATGAATTTTAGATAAATATGATATTCCTATACTAAACATACTTAAGGCATGAAAATTCGATAAATTTTGTGTTGGATAACTTTAATTCTTGAGAATAAATAATTGGAGATGCGGATAATTAAGTTAATCGCTAAATAATGTTAGGAACCTTAATATTTAAGTTTAATCGATATTTATTCGATAAAAATGGTTAAGTATATTGGGGGGGTTATTAGGCGTTCAAATCACCCTTGAGGATAAATTTGAGAAATTAAGTTGAGATTAGAAAACCAAGTGAAAAGACTAAAAGACCCTTACAATTCCATGCGAAACCAAACGACCCTTATGACAAATTCCCATCACCGCAACTTCGACCAATTGCATTTTAACCAATTCGATACGCAACCTTTCGTAAACCGCGGCACCACAAAACCACTTGATCAAATTCACACTACATCTCACAACCATTTCAGCCGACTCTTTCTCTGCACAAACCAAAGTCGAAATCAATTTCACTCCAAATACCACTCTACTCTTTCATTCTTGATTCACAACAAAACCTCATTTCTTCCCTGCCTTGACCGAGAGCACCGAGAGAGGGAGAGAGCTGCCGGAAACTTCTTGGATTCAGCCGTGAGTTGGAGCAAAGCCAGGGAAGGGAATCTGCCGGAAGCTTCACCAATTCTACCTTCATCCACAACCCTTTTCAGCCGCAACTCCAAACCAGAATCACCATCTGCACTTGGCCGAGAGCTAGGAAGGAAATTTCTGGAATTTCGTGTGAAAGATTGGTTGCTAGCTGAGGTAATTTCTGGTCTAAAATAGGTTGATTATTAGTTGATCAAGCTATATCAGAGATTACATGTTTAGATTATACAATCGGATGCTGAAATCAAAACCTTAGGAAAATTTCTGTTTTGAGAAATTGTTGCTACCGAGACTTGAGGTGTTATTGCAGCTCCAATTTTGTTTTGTGTGATAATCTGAACACCCAAATGTCTTTAGCTGAGTAAGAACTGGAAGATTAAGACCATGTATGATGAATTGGGCATTCGAATGAAGTGTTAAAGCAGAGATAAATTTCTGGGTTAGTTTGGGGTAAGAAAATTCTGCCGAGAGCCTAGCTTAATTATTACAGCTTAACTTGGTTCAATTTGGTTGCTATCAAACTGATTTCTGGTCTGGATATGATAGCTAGTTAAATTCAGCAGTTGTGCATGTGAAATTAAGTGCAAAATACAGGAATTAACCGTAGAAAAAAAATGGTTTGTGACTAAACAAATGCTGGAAGAATTTCTGGTTTGGCCGAGAGCTTAGCTTAAAGCTTTGCAACCTGATTTGAATTAGTGTTGTTGTTTAAACTTATACCCATGATTAGATGACTAATAACAAGTTAATTAGGCCCTGCATGTAGTTGATTAGTAAGTTTTAAATCAGAGAAATAAAGGTTAAGAGTACATTCTGCTTCAAGGCATGATCATCCGAGCCAAGCAGGAAAATTTCTGGAAATTTTGATGTTAATAATGATAGTTTGAACTCAATTTTGAAAGTGGAAAATTTTAGTAACTAGCTAGGTGTTTAAAATGTTGAAATTGAGTAACTAACACCATGTTTAAACCAAGGAAATTTGAACTAAAGTTGAATTGTTTGCTGGAAAATCTTTGAAGCCACAAGCAAGGTTGAACCAGAAATTTCAGTTTGCCTTTAGAAAGTTTAAATGGTTTCTGAACATTTATTTTATTGTTTCCTTGGACTATGATGGTCTTGAGCTACATAAGAGATGCAAAATTTAAGTGGTTTGGCGAGGAAATATTTAATATATTGAAGGATTGAATTAAAGAGGTTAGTATACAAATGCTGGAATTTCCTTTGTGATGGCCGAAGGTTGAGTTGGAAGCTCAACTTAGTTTCGAAAATTTTCTTCAAATCATGAGGGATGGAAATGCCTGGAATATGTTGTTTTGGAATTATATAAGAAATGTATGGATGGTTTGAATAAAAACATTTTGGTAGCAAAAGAGAAAAAGGAGTTTTTCACAAGTGAAAAATGAAACTTTAGATTTTCGAATGTCCCTGACCAGTTTCAATAAAACGCTTATATCTTGGTGTAGGAAAATCCGTTTAAGGCGCCGTCAGTGGCATTTGAAACTAGAATCATAGGCCTTTGTCCTGTAGAAATTTCGTATTTTTCCTCCATGTGTACTGCTGTCTGTGAATGTTCAAAGTAGACTGTTTTGCATGAATGTTCTGTTTCTTGGTGAAACTAAATTTGGATTTGGATTGAGATTTTAGCTTACTTGTGGTTTAAATTCTTGATTGAATTGTGGTTGGAATTTATGGATGTTGTCAAGGGCTAATGATTGATGAAGCCCTTGGCCATTTGAATGATTTTATAAATATTAAAGAGTGATGGACTTTAATTGTTGGAATTTCTTGGCTGTGGAACATTTACTTTAGTACGAAGTGGTTGTAAATTTGGTCTTTGACCTGAAATACCGTTAGTAAATTGAAACACTTGAAATGTTTACCTGGTTGCTATAAGAATCACTTGTTGGGAGCTAAGGGCTAATGATTGACGAAGCCCTTGGCCATCTGAATAATTTTATACGAGTGTTAAAGGGATGAAATTAAATTGCTGGAATTGTTTGAAGGTTGAAGGCCTTATGCTCATTTGATTAATTGAGATGTGATTAGTGGTTTGCCATTTGAAAAATGATTTTGTTCAATCGACAAATTTGAGCCATAAAGTGATTTCGATTTGGAATCGGAGCTGTGGAAGTTGTATCGACCTTGCGAACTCGAGTAGCTGTGATCAAATTAATCAAAAATATTTTTCCAGCTAGTATTAAATTATAAAACTCAATATCTAGTGTTTTGCCTAAAACTTTCCAACCAATATTTTCCTTTAGCTCAAACTAGCCATGATAGCTATAGTAAATAAATTCTATAGCCTTTGAAAAACCCTACGTTTTATATTAACTCTTTTTCTTTCATTAAGTATTGCTCTTGGCTAGTTAGCTATAGGAAAAGTTCCAAAATACGAGTTTTAATAATTCTGGGGAAAAGCATGGAAAACTTGCTCGGCAAGAAACCTTATTTTAGGGTAAAATAGTTTTAGTAATAATTTTTGCAGGAATCATAGCTTTAAAGAAATGTTCAAAGTAACTTCCTAACATTGATATTAAGAGGTTTGTCGACTTATTTCAAGAAAATTTATACTAGTTACCCTTTTTATAAGGAAAAGTACCTCAAGGAAAATTATAAGAAACATTTCTACTATTTGTGTCAAGTTTCAATCTAAGTAGATTTTTGAAATTACTATGGGAAAGTAAACTAGCAATATATTAGATAAACCTCAATGTGTTTGAGCCTAAAGACTGAATAGAAGCTTATAGTTTCAATATTTGATATTCTAGGATATTGCGAGGAAGCGGAATTCGATTCCCAATTTGACATCTGAACTTCACTCCTGGTGAGTGTCCCTGCTTGTTTTATGTTATGTGGTTAAGCGCTTTATTAACTTGCTATATTATAACTGTGAAGTGGTTTTGACCCATCGAAGTGAGCAATGTGTACTTTATCACACTAGCCTTTCGAGTGGTGACTTGCGTAAAACATTTTTTTTAGTGAATCAAGTGCTAGACGTAAAGTCGTTGGGTGAATCCCTCGACGAGTCATTCTATAATAATAAATCAAGTCGTTGGGTGAATCCCTCGACCAGTCTAAGGTACACTTGGGTATTATCGCCTTCCTATTTGTTTACTTCAGTCGAATCAATACGTGTTAATTGTTTTAATTGATTGCATGTTTTTGGGGCACCACTGAGCTTTAGCTCACCCCACGTTTAATTGTTTTCCTTGACAGGTCTTGAAGTTTGAGAAATCTGAGCAGTGCTGATTTCTTTTAATTTGTACTTGAATCTTAAGACTGCAGTTTACCGTTGTATTGTATTTTGAATTGAAAAACGTATTGGTTATTTTGGATTGCCACTTGAAGCTGGAAAGGTGTAATCCCTAATTCTGATATTTGGTATATATGTTTGTCTTGGTGTGGTATGGCTTTAATCCTTGTAAGTAACGCGTGAAGTGTTTGAGAGCCGTTGATTGGCTAAGTTGTATGCTGTTATCTTTGGAGTTAATGTGGTGATAGAAATCGATTTATTTCGGAAGAATTATTTTGTAGTAGTTTAGGTTGATCTTTGGAGGATTTGGGTTAAAATGCTTGCGTGAGTCCTGGCGAGAGCTGGGCAGACGGCCCGCCAACCCTTTGGTTCGCCTTAGGGGGAAGTGGGGTCGTCACAGGATTGCTGCCCTATTTATTCTTGTGATTTGTTCTGGATTTGATTAGAGAACGACTGAGTCCCGGCGAGAGCTGGGCAGGCGGCCCGCCAAACCCTCTGGTACGCCTTAGGGGGAGGTGGGGTCGTTACAGTGGTATCAGAGCTTAGGCTTCAGATCTCTGTAGTGTATCCTAGATTAAAGATTAGGATACCGGACTGTGGGATTTGATTGGACTTGAAAGTTAAGCGATTGAGGGATAAAATTTATAGTTGCTTCGCATGGTTTCTATGTGGAGTGACCCTGGACTAAGTGGTGAATAAGTATGAGGGACTAAGTGAAGCTATGAATTGCGAATGTTATAGGCCTTAAATCTTTCTAATGGTATCTGAGGACCATAGATAGGTATGTCAGGTACGAATTCCGATTGTAGATAGTTTACTCTTGGGACTGCAGCTCGAGATGTGAATTATCTTATTTCGGATTCTCGTGCCTGAGTACTCTATAGTTGAGGTGCTGCTAAATACTTGAGACTTACATTTTGGGAACATGAACAGGCTTTGTCTGACTAGAATGAGCACAAGAGATCAGGGACATCTAGTTTGGATAGTAAGTGACGTGAGAGACCGGACGGGCTGATACTGGGACGACTTCACCTTTTCCTTTTGATTTACCTGTATATTGTTACTACATGACGTTAGTATACCTGTATGTACATGGTTATCTGTCCAACTTGATATGTATTTGTGTATTTGCTTATCCGTCATCTTGGTATGGCGTGTTATGTGGGTATATGTTTATTTGAATATTTGGTGCCCTCAATAGTTACTTTAGTAACCTTATCGTGTTTATTTACTAAATTACCTTTTGGGGGAAAAGAAAAGAGAGGGAAAACATATATATGGACGGGAGACGTAGCCGTGGACGTGGACGTGGCCGTGGGAATGAACGAGCTCAAGAGCCAAGAGAGGAAAGAGAAACAACATCTGCACAAGAGCAAGGAACGAGGGTTGAAGCCGAAGACCAAATGGCAACGGTAATGCAACAAATAACAGATATCTTGGCAAGACTGGTGGATCAACAAGGCCAAATGGCCGTGAATCAACCCCGCAACCCTGAAATCGGAGAAGATAAGGCTCTTGAGAGGTTTCAAAAGTTTACTCCTCCGAAATTTCTTGGAGGATCTGATCCGGATATAGCCGAACAATGGTTAGAGGCCATGATTAATATTTTCACCGTCTTGAACTACACCGACCAAAGACAAGTAAATTTTGCGGTGTTCCAATTTGAAGGATCAGCCTGAGCGTGGTGGAACGTTATTAAAGCAAAATGGGAAAGAGAACAGATCGTATGGACATGGACGAATTTCATAAGGGAATTTAACGAGAAATACCTCCCTCCTTTAGTTCAAGAGAGGAGAGAGGAAGAGTTTATTGGACTACGCCAGGGAACGCTAAGTGTGGCCGAATATGAAACAAAATTTACGAAATTATCCAAGTTTGCTTCTGAATTGGTGGCCACAGAGCGGCGAAGAGTAAGACGGTTTATACAGGGATTAAATTTGGAACTCCAAGAAGCATTAGCGGCAGTACAAGTGAATACGTTTACGGAGGCCCTTGAGAAAGCTCAAAGAATCGAGACTGCAAAGGCACAGATAAAAGCTTCCCAGACCCAGAAAAGGAGTGCATCGAGTAGTGTAGCGGAGGAATTAAGTGAAGCGAGAGTCCCTTCCAAAGTGCAAAAAGTGAACTTTTTGTCCCACCCACCATGGACATTAGGGGCGATAGGTGAAGGATCTACAAAAGAAAGCCAAATCAGATTTGGGAAAAGTTTTCAAGAAAGCCAAAAGATGGCTTCTCACGTGGTCTGTGGGTACTGTGGAAAGGCAAATCATGTCAAAAGCGATTGTTGGAGAAAGGGGCGGAAATGTTTAATCTGCGGAAGTGGCGATCATCAAGTTAGCAACTGTCCGAGGAGACAGTCACGTGAACGCAATACTCTGCAACTGGATGGAGCTAAATCACAAGTGAATGAAGGAGGGAAACGAACTAGCGGACCGGCAAAGGTTTATGCTTTAGACAACCGACAAGTTCCAGACTCGTCTGAGGCAACTGAAGGTAAAATTTCGAGGACGAAATTTTTTTTAAGGGGGAGAGAATGTGAGGACTCGCAAATTTCTTGTATTTTTCTCAAAAATACCCTTTTATTTGAAAATTATTATTTATCAAAGCCACTACCCAATTGTTTCACAATAAGTGTAAGTAAACCTAGAAAATAGGGTTTTACGCTTCGGTTTCAAGTTTGGAGCAAAATTAGGGTTTTCGCGATTTTTCGCCGGATGAATTTTCGGTATAGAGTAAGGATTAAATTTGACGATTAAAAGTGACTTTTAAGTGAGAAATAATATGTGATTGGTAGCAATGATATAAGGTTAGTGAATGGGAAGTAAAAACCCTAGTACATGAGTTTTTAAGGAAAACGGCGCGAACCGGCGGGTCCCGCGCACTACCGATTGAACGCACCACTTGACCACCATTTTTCTCACCAAACAAATTTATTGAACTTGAGCAAAATATCTTCTCTCTTGGCAGCAAGGTTGACCGAAAATTAGTGGCTAAAATGACAAGGAAAGAAAGAGAAAAAAGAAAGGTGGTGGTGGCGACACTTGTCGCCACCATAGAGCTTCTTAATTAAGACCAAGACCATCTATTTAAACACCAAAACTTAGCAACTTTCTTCTTCATTTTGTTGCTGCTGGCCGAGAGGAGCAAGAAGAAAAAACAACAAGGGAAAACATTCCATTTCATCTTCAATCCAACAACCAAGTGAGAAATCAAACAAAACAAACCGATTAAACTTGTCCTTGAGTGATTAGTTAGTGACTTGTGGTGTGATTTTTGAAAGAGAAAGCTTGGGCTACTCTTAGTGAACTCTAGTCAAGGTAAGAAAGCTTATCTCTCCAAGTTTTACTTTCAATCTTGTTAAATTAAGCTTAGCAACTTGATTTTGTGGTGGAATCATGGGTATTATCTTGTTTTGGAAGTTTTCCCCAATTTATCTGATGACTAGGGCTTGATGAATTTCTGCCCAATTTGTTGTATGAAGTATATATGATGAAATTAAGGTTATAAGAGAGGCTTTGGTAGTGATTAGACCAAGAAATTAAGGAAAGTTCCACTAAAAACTAGAAATTCCAGAATCTGGAAATTTTTCCCAACATTCTGTCCGAATTTGAATCCCTATGTTAGAGGCCGAATTGGCCTTAGGTCAAAGAAGGAAAGTTGTATAGAATGGTATTTTATAGGTGTCTACAAAATTTCAGCTCAATCGGAGCAACGTAGGACATGAAAAGTCCAAAATACCCTTACTGTTTTAAGTATTTCCCAAGCAGTCCGTGTGATCAGTTAAGTCCAGTTTATCACGTTTTTTGACTAGGATCCATTCTGATTTAGCTTTTTACCAAAACATGAAAGTTGTAGTATTCTGAATTAGCTTTCAAATGCCTCTAAGAACACCTGATTCGGACTTGTGTACTCTGAGATATGTCCATTACAGTGTTCTTCATTTAAACAGCCGACGAATTAGTTTCTGGTTTAGTAATTTGAGAATTTGACTAAGTTACATTAGGAACTGGACTAAGTGACCTTCATGAATGTTGTAGCTCTGTGTCTTAGCTTCAAAACGGCATAGGTTTCGTCTCAATCCAATAAACGTAGCTTCAGATATGTTATTTCCGCATTCGTACGTCAAATCTGTCTTGTGCTAAGTTGAATTTCTGCACTTGTGATTGTTGTAATTCTTATTCTTATGATATTGTGAGCCTATGGAACGGCTCTTGACTTGAATTGCTTATGTGTGATGTTGGGTTGTGGTTGAGGAAAAATAATGAAGCCAAAATGGCTGGAAAATTAGGTAAACACAAAGGGCGTGCTGCCCAAATTTTCACTCGAGGGCTAGGTTTCTATTTGAACTTGTATACTTTTGTTTGGCCAATACCATGACCGGTTTTCCATTTTAAAACATGATTTTTCATCCTGGGGTTCAAACAACCCTCTTCTTACTTGAAAGTCATCTTTACACGTTTTATTCCTAATTAGTCGGGTTTCTTTGTTTCCCTTAAATGTTTTGCTCGATAAAATGTAATCTGTTCTCTTGTTCAACCTTAGGTTTCATTGGTGACTAAGGGTAATATCCAAAAGGATATTTTGCACGTTATTTTGCATATCTAGGTGAGTGTTCCTTATTTGACTTTATGGCTTGTTGTTATCATTTGCTAATGTGTTAATTGCTTTTAATGATTTCCAAAACGAGCTTTCTAGGCGAGTGTGTACTTTATCGCACTCGACCTAAATAACTGTGCAATTTTCAAGGAGTTAATGATTGAAATGTTACTTGCGCATGAATGTAAGCCTTTTGGGCTGAACTGGCCATTGCCCTTGTTACCGGTCGTCTCGAGCCAGAAGCAGACTCGGTCGGGCGATTAGGGACTTGGGTGAACGTTTGGTATACTCGAGTATTACCCTGTAGGTTGGTGGAGACTGGCCAACGGCCAGGACGGGGGTGAATGAATGAATGAACGAACGAACGAACGAGGGTTTATTGATAAACGAAAAATGCATTTTCAAATGGTTGGAGGAATAAGGGGAAATGTCAGGAGAACGAATGAACGAATGAACGAATTGCTCCTTGTGAGCCGTATCCTTTTAATGAATGTTACTATTGCTTTCCATTGTAAATGTTTCTTGAATTATTGATACTCCATGTTTAATGTATTGAATTGATTGTTTGATTGTTTGATTATCTGTTTGGAACCTCACTGAGCTTTTAGCTCACCCCTTTAGTTTTGTTTTCCTTAACAGGGGACTGCGAGCAGGATGAGAGCATAGACTAGCCTAGTCTAGGTCTTTTGTTTCTTTTGTAATGGTTCTCGCCCTAGTGCTTGGCACGGGCTAGTTGTATGGTGAAGTGAGAACCTTTGTACATTTGATAGTTGTACTTCCTTTTGAGATAGCAATGTATATAAGTTCCACTTTAAGTTTGGATTGCTGCCCTATTTATTCTTGTGATTTGTTCTGGATTTGATTAGAGAACGACTGAGTCCCGGCGAGAGCTGGGCAGGCGGCCCGCCAAACCCTCTGGTACGCCTTAGGGGGAGGTGGGATCGTTACAAAATTATATTTTAAAGTGAGGGTTCTCACACTTTCTCCCCCCTTAAAGAATTTCGCCCTCGAAATTCTCACTTTGATTACTGAATAGTTCAGGATATTTTGCGTGAATGTCCCTTTTAACTCTCTCTCGAGTCCTATAATCATGTGCTTTAGTAAAAGACTAGCAATTACAAAGCCAAAATATAAAGAAACTGAGGTTCCAAAACTTTATAGAACATGCATCAATTTACAAGTTTTATACCCGTATAACTTATCAAAATATAATATTTGCTTGTTCCAATCAAGGAGTAATCCTCATGTACTACTAATCAATGTTGCCAAAATTTGTTTAGAGCACAAGAGTATCACTTATAGTCAAACGTTTGAAGAAATTAGAAAAAGCGCTCAAAATACAAAGTTGGAAATTGCCCGACATAAAATGATTTGAAGAAACTCATTCCTTTCATTTAAACCTCAATTCTACTCATAAGCCAACCTCAAAATAGTTTACCAACTCCAATCCTAAAGTTGGAAATGAAAGTAGGAACAGTTCTAGGAAAACAGGAATTTTTGAGTTTTCCGCGATACCACTTGAAAAATCATATCTCATGGTTCTTAAGTCCAAAATTTATAAACTTTATACCATTGGAAAATAGATTCAAAGGGTTACAACTTCATGCTATTGTAAGATTCTCTCCACAATTCAGTCAAATTCCAACCTAAAGTTGCTGCTTCACCCAGTAAAAGATAGAACAAGTGTGCAATTTCAGTCAATTTTGAAAAAAAACACAGATATTCATGAGAATCGAGAACAATGCTGATATTTATTGATAGTACTCTGATTCTAGTTTCAAACTCAACAAATGGAGCGCAATTTTGACTTTTCTACATCAAGATATAACAGATTTCCTAAAACTGCCCAAGGTTCTCTCCTTAGGGCGAACCCTAGGGAGAGGTGGGGCTGTCACAACACTTGTCTATCCTCCGCATAGTTTAGAGCGGCGAATATATTGATCATGATTTCTAACCATCTCTTCACTCCCTCAGGGTCCGGTCCTCCCAGAAATTTAGGAGGAGAGAGCTTTTGAAATTTCTCTAGGGCCCTATCTTGTCCCATTTCAGGGTCCCTGGATTGATTAACAGGGGCTTGACTCTACTGCTCTACCAGTCGAGCAAGTATATTGGTCATTTGCTGAATTGCCATTGCTACCTGATCCCCCATTCAGCTCGAGGTCCAAGTTGTGGTTCAACCGTTTCATCTCTCTCCTCTCTCGGTTCCTGTACTGGTTCTTGTGCCTGTCTAACCCCATAGCCACAGGTAGAACCGCATCCTCGAGTAGTTCCACGTCCTTGACTCTATCTACCCTCCATACCTCTTTTCCTATATAAATATAAGCAAAATATCGTAGTTATAAAGGCCGATAAAAGCGTTTTTAAATCATAAAATGAGAACTAATAAAACACATTGAAAAACATACTTTCTTTATATACATATCATAGCAATTCACACATCCTATGGGACATTAACCCTAGGAATTGCTCAAGCACCACACTTAATCAAGACTTGACAAAGTATAACAAAGTACGTACATGTAAAGAAAAAGTGTGAGGACCCAAAATATTTTCTTATTTATCGGATATTACAAGTTTACTTAAATATTTATTTACTCATTTTCTCCAAATTATTTATTTCGACCATTTAAAAATCCATTTATATAGAACAACGCCTCTTTTATATTTTAAAGTGTTTTGTTGGAAATGTGACAGTCGCCCCCACCTCACCCTAAGGCGAACCAAAGGGTTCAGCGGACCGCCTGCCCAGCTCTCGCCGGGACTCAGTCATTCACTCAAACAAATCCGAAATAAAACCACAAGAATTCATATAGCAAAAATGAAAATTTAAAAAAAAAGAGAAACTTATATACATTGCTATCTCAAAAGGAAGTACAAACGTTGAATATACAAAGGTTCTCAATTCACCATACAACCAACCCGTGCCAAGCACTAGGACGAGAACCCTTACAAAAGAAAAACAAAACTAGCCCAAACTAGTCTATAACAAGCTCTCATCCTTGCGTGCCTTCCCCTGTTAAGGAAAACAAAACTAAAGGGATGAGCTGAAAGCCCAATGAGGTTCCGAGCACATAAGCAAACAAGAAGTGCATTGCATTCATTACATGTAGGCAATAATTCAAGATACAAATATAAGATAAAGCAATAAACACATTCATTAAAAGGATACGGGCTCACAAGGAGCCATTCGTTCATTCGTTCGTTCGTTCATTCTCTTTTTGATCCCTTATACCTTCAATCATTTGAAAATGCATTTTTGTATAAGTAAAACCCTCGTTCATTCATTCATTCACCCCCTTCCCGGCCATTGGCCAGGCTCCACCAGACTTCAAGGTAATACTCGAGTATACCAAAACGTTCACCCAGGTCACCAAATCGCCCGACCGAGTCCGCTTCTGACTCGAGTCAACCGGTAACAAGGGGCAGTGGCCAGTTCAGCCCATAGGCTTACATCCATGCATAAATAATATTTCAAATCGTTCAATCATTGAAAATGTCACAACCATTTAGGTCGAGTGCGATAAAGTACACACTCGCCTAGAAAACTTGTTTTGGCAATCATTAAGAGCATGTAACATGTCATCAATCGTTCATATAAGTCATATATTCAAGAAACATAACAAACAAGAACACTCACCAGACAAGCAAGTGAAATTTCATAAACTTTCGCCCAAAGAACGTCTTTAATCACCGTCAAGCCCCAAAATATTCAAACAAGCACAATAAGACTCGATTACATATCATAACCAAGTCCACATACCACCAAAAGAAGGTTCCACAAGAAGATATAAACACTAGATTAAACCAGGAAAATCCGGAAATGGAATTAGTTTTAGCCCTAAAAAAATAGTTTTTGACCTCATTTTGCGGTAATGGCACCAAAGGCACTACGATTATCGGATGAAGGTACAAGACCCACCATTTCGAAGCTAAAATACAGGGCTACAACATCACAGAAGGTCACTCAACCCAGTTTTGAGTGCAAATAGGTCAAAAATGCAAGATACTACATCAAAAACGTAAAACAGATTCACCAAAATGCATTCTAGCGGAAACCTCATAACTCAGGCTCTCCAAGTCCAAATCCAGAAATTCCAAAACCAGCTGAAAGCTAAGAAACAGGGATAAACTTCATCAGAAGGCCTCAACAACCAATTCGGAAGCAATTCCAGCCAAAACAACCAATTACAGGCGCAATTCTTACATTCGGGTAAAACCAGAACAGCAATAGTAATTTCGACGTTTCTCATTCTACACTACTCCGATTGACCTAAAATTTTGTAGGTACCTCTAAAATGTCATTCCCTACAACTTTCATGTTTTAAGGCAAGGCCAATTCGGCCTCTAACTAGGAGCTAAAAATTCAGGCAGAATGCTCCCTCAAGAACCCTAATTTTCTGAAATTTCTTCCAAACCAAAAATTGGTTGCAATTAATCACTTTTTCCACCTCCTAGAGTCATTATATACCATTTCTAATCATCATAGATAGCCACACAATCATGCTTATATTAAAACAGAAAAATCCCCAAAAATAATAAAACTTCATCACTTCAACCACAAATCAAGAAATAACCCATAAACTTGCATCTCATACTACCACTAAGCATGATTTAAGCATCAATTAAGGGAGAAGGGTGGTTCTTCACAACTTACCTTAAAACAAGAGAGAGAGAGAGAGCTATTGGACACCTTAACTTTCCAAATAACTTCACACAACAACTCACCAACACCTCCTTAAGTGGTTTTATGGAGTAAAACTAAAATTAAACAGTTAAAAGTGAAGATTGAGCAAGCTTGGAGCAAAGAAATTGGAGAGCTTTTCTTCCCTTGCTGCTTGAAGGTGGCCGGCCATATGAAGCTTAGAAATGAAGATATTTTGGTCAATTTTTTAAGTTATTATGGTAAATGGTAAAAGCATGAATAGTAAGTCAAAAGTAGGAATTAATCTCTAAGTGACACATGTCACTTTCCTTAATTACTTGCCTAACTTTTTTGTCCCTATTACACCAATCCACTTGGCAACCTCTAAATATCTCATAACACCTGATAAATTAAACTCAGTATCCAAAACTTAACTTAATTGGCCGAATTTTTCCGAACTTTTCGCACTAGCGGGTCCCACGTCCGATATACGCTCTTAATTTCTCCAAAGCTATCCGATACTAGAAAAATCATCTAAAAACTATATTTACTCAATAAAATTATCTGGGGAATTTTCTAAGAAAGAAAATGTAGAAAAGGCGGGCGATTAATAAAAGAAACCCTAGAAGCTTAGAAAATTTTCGGGTTCTCGCACTCATTCTTTCAGGGCGTCACAGGAAAATTCACTTTTCAAAAATTCGTTTAGTTTGAAATAACGAGTACACGTTCGTCAAGGCTATACTTGAATCGGGAGTGTATTAATATTGAAAAATTAAGAATGATCAATAGTGGATTAACAAAGGTGAATTGAGGAATTAATGCTAAACTCCAGTGAGGACTCGCAAAATTTATTATTTTAAATTCCTATTTCGAGCTTATTTGAATATTCAATTGCCCATTTATTCCGAATATTATTTTCTAACCTCTTTAGACCTAATTACATGGGTCTATAGCTTCGTTATATTTTTAAAGTGACTTGTGTCAAAATTTAAAATTTGAAAACTGTGAGGCCCCAGTCCGTTCGTAAGTTGATATTAGGGTTATTCATTATTTTGTACGGTTAAACTAAGGTTTTAAGGCTAAGGAGAAACCCAAATCTTGGCTAAGATTGAAAACCTAACTTTGCTTAAGATTTGTTATATGCGGTATTCTAGTGTGTGTTTTGGCGCAAGAAAAAAATGGATTTGTTATCGTATACCGAGGTTTAACAAGTTTAAAAAGGATTAGCCAACCTCTAGTGGTATAAATTATTAGAAAGCTTAAGTTGGGTATAAAAACCCTAATTTTGCCAATATTATAAAGTTGTGGTTTAATTGTTTAATTTATGAAGAAAGTATGTTTAAGTAGAAGTGATTAAGATGGGAAAGCGATTAGTGAAGTACTTAAGTGGGATTATGTGTTTTAAACTAGATTAAGTTGTAACCTATGGAGTAAATTGAAAGATTATCAAATGTTTGAGGGAAAATGTATAAGAAAGAGAAAGTTGGAGTGCAAGGGTTAAAAGTGCAATTGAGGAACTTTTATGTGATTGGTTAGCCTTAAAAATATCTCTCCTAAGTGGTCTTGCACCACATATTAGTCTCAAGGGCCATAATTAAGTCATTTGTGAGACAAACAAAACAAAAATTAGAGAGAAAAATAGAGAGAGAGGGCCGGCCACCTTGAAGTGAGAAACCAAGAGAAGTTTGTGAAGTTCAATCAATTTCCTTCCATAAATCCTCATTTTGAAGCATAAAGAATCCACTTTGGAGTTGGCCTAAGATCATTAGTCATCTTACATCCTTAATCTTGAGGTAAGAAAGTCTACTTGAAGACTTAAGTTGATTATTGATTGATGAACTAGTGGCTATTTTTGGTAAAGGATCTTAGTTGTGCTTGATTATGGTAGCTCTTATGTCTATCACTTGTTTTTATGAAGTATCATGGTTAATTTTTGTGATTTATGTTGCTGGAAATTTCGGTCAAGAAAGAGAGGAATTAGGGCTTCTTGCTTTAATGCTTTCCTTAGTTGCTTTGATTGAGAAATTGATGTGTAGTGGTTGTGTTTGATAATTTGCCTCACTTGATTGGTTGATTTCTAGTAAAAATCTGGTTTGGGTTAAGAAACCCTAGATTCCATTAAGTTAGATTAGTTGAGCTTATGGCTATTGAGTTAGGGTTTGTGTAGTTAGATGTTAGAACAAGTTCTATGGTGCAAATAAAATTAGCTTAAGGATTATGGTTAGTATTTGGTGATTTTGGGTTAATTTGTGAAGGAATTTTAGACCACTCCTAGACTGATATAAGTATGGTTTTTGGGTATCAAATTGGTTAGAAAAACTCGCATAAGAATCATAAGAACGGACCGTACGGTAGTGGCGCGAAAAAACGGCAAATCTGGGAAACTGGACAGTTCAGGATCCGAACTTCAGCTTTGTTTTTCTTGATGTTGCGTATGGATTCAGAAGTTCCTCAAAACATGAAAGTTGTAGCCTTTTAAGTCCTGCATATGTCTACAAAATTTCAGGTCAATCGGAATAGCGTAGCCTGAGTTATAGATGAAATGCTCAAGCCTGTTTTGACCATCAGATTCTGTACGTTTTTCGTTTTGCTTCTGCCTGTGACTTTTTCGGTTTTTATCCCGTACGATCTGGGTTTTAACTCCTTCATAAGAAATGTAGATCTTGGTTTTGGCTTCGAAACGGTATAAAATGCGTCGAAATCCGAGTTCCGTAGCTCCTGTTATGACCAAAACAAAATCGATCGTCAGAACTGCCTTGTATCTGAACAGTTCTGACGAATACTTTGACACTCAAATTTCGTTCTGTTCTGAGTGGATTCAGGTCTTAGCCAAAACATCAAAGTTTTAGTCTTATGTCCCAGCTTTCTAATGCCTTTGGAATTGTGAGCTGGGAGTTATGGTCCAGCAAACATACCCTGTTTGTCACTCTAAAGTGCGAATTTCTGGAACGGTTTTCTGCACTTTCGACCCATCTATGCTCAGATCCGGAGTGAGGTGTCTTCATGAAAGTTATAGACTTTTCTCTTAGCTTCGCAACGGTACCTCATGTACCTTGATCCGACATTCCTAGCCTCACTTTTGATCAAACTGGTTTGGGAAGGCCGATTTGGCCATTTCCGTTTTGCCGTTTCCGCACTTGCGTGTGCCGATTTTGCCGTTTTGCTTGTTTTAGGCATATTAGTAGCCGTTTATGATATTATGTGACGCAATCTTCTATTTCAGACAGTGGTGAGCTAGGCGGCGCCGGTGGGGCCCACTACTAGCGAACACGCGTGAAGTGATTTTGCTCTTGTACCATTTTTGTATTTTGAGTAAGTATTCAGGTCGCTCTTATGTGTTAGTTGCTTATGTGTTTCGACATGTATGAAGAGGGTACTTAGGCGAGGGTGTACTTTATCGCACTCGCTCTAAACCCGAATTTACGCACATATTTGTGGGGCGATCTTAATACCTAGATGGACTATTCGAGCCGGTTAGGGCTTGGTCGAAGTCAGTCCAACCTGGTTGGAGGTCACCAAGTTTGTGAATCCGGTTCACCGAGTATGTGGACCAAGTTTGTGACCCGAGCTTGTGACTCAAGCTCAAGATTGTGATTTCGTTCACCCGGGCAAGTTTGTGAGGTGACTGGCCAGTGAGGGTGATAAGGTGTCAGTGGGTGTACAAGTGAAGTTCTACGGACCATTAAGTGTGGTCGACGGAGTGTCGGCAGGAGATCACGCATGGCATATGAATTGGCTTTGGAGCCACCTGTATCCTTATTATGTGATGTTACTTTTCTGCTTTTGCTTTACTCTTACTATGTCACTGTTGTTACGTGAAATTTATGCTTTTGCCCCTGTTTACTTACTAAGCATATAGCTTACCCCATTCCTTTTGTTTTCCTTAGCAGGGGCCGACGCGGGGACTTTTGGCACACACTAGCATAGTTAGGTTTGATTGTAATAGTTGGACTTATAGTATTTTGTTTTTGTTTTAGTTTTGGTGGTTTGTATAAGGACCCTCCTTAGGGTCTACATTTTGGTTTTGGTGGTAATTATAAGGATGTAATAGTGTGAGCAGGCACTTTTGGAGAATGTAATTATAAATCTTTTGGGATTGTATCTAGAACTCTTTTGAATTTTCTGGCTTTTATTGTTTTAAGTTTTGAGTCCTGACGCGAGCTAGGCAGGCGGCCCCCCGATACCCTTGGGTTCGCCCTTGGGAGAAGTGGGGTCGTCACAAAAACTCGTTAAGTGAAAATAGTGAATACACGTTTGGAGATTTATAGCTGATTTGGGGTGTAATAAGCTTGGAAAAAATAGAGGCCTGCACAATAGTTTTAAAATAGGTATTTTTATGTTTAAGTATTCAAGTGATAGCTATTAGTACTATCGTTATAAGAATTTCTTTGAGGTTTCACTTTATCGCGCTTAAATCGGAAATACGCGTTTCACATGCGCGATTTAATTGAGGGACTTTAGACCCTTATTTTGGGACAATTAAGAGTAAATAATATTAATATGAATACAAGTGCATTAGAGGTTTAGTGCACTAGTGAAACAAACGCAAGAAGAATCGAGCACAAAACATGTGTGTGCGCGCGCGAAGGAGAGTTGACTTTTGGAGCATTTTGGGCCACACATTCTTAGGCTTCTCATGGGAGCATCACACCAGATCAAAACTCTCCACTTTATCACCTCAAACAGCCGTGCAACTCTTTCTTTTTCCCCTAAGACAGCCGGCCATTGAGTTTGCAAAACAACACCAAAGTTCTCCAAATATCTTCACAAAATCTTCATCAATCTTCATCCAATTCACATCAAATTTCATCCACACTTGGAGACCTCATTAAACTACAAAAGAGGGCTGCTGGCCACGATTTTCTTAGGCTAAGGAGGGGCTGAAAATTTCTGTCTTGTTCATCTAGCGAAGTAAGTCACGATCAACCTCGATAATCTTGATTTATGGAAGTAGTAGAGCGCATTTAAACTCATGCATGCATATGGGTAGCTTGTTTATGTTGAAAAAATGGTTGTGTGGGCTCTATGAACTCCCACCTTTTTGTGGTGTTTTGCTGGTAATAATGTTTATTTAGTGCCAAAATGAGTGGATTAATGTTGGGTTGTTGATAGAAGCTCAAGGTGGTGCAATAACCAAAAGTGACCATTTGCCCCTGCTTTGTTCGAGCACTTTGGAGCAAAATTTTAACGTTCTAATGGCTTGTTTATATTGTTTACATGTTATATTGAGTGTGTAAAAAGTTTCATTGAAAAATAACTTGATTTGGTCACCCAAATGTTAGAATTTCGGGAGCTTAGAAATCTGGAATTTGTTCCCGTCACTGCCCAAGCAGTCATCTTGTTTTGGCTATAGCTCATCGCTCCGATGTCAGAATCGAGTGCCATTTGTGGTACTGGAAACTAGACATTCCCAGCTTTCTATTGGTATAAAATGCACATTCTGGTTCCACTTGTGTGAGCCAAACCATTCATTTAAAGATTTCTGTTCTGTTTCATTGGTTCACTACAGGGCAGAACATGAACTGTATTTTGAGGCTCAAATGTGGACTAGTTGTGGATGGATTTTGAAAATGATTTCTTCTGAGAAAATATAGCCTTATGAGTCTATTTTCAAACGCCACCAACCATGCTCAATTTCAAGTTTAATTGAGTGATTTATGATCAAAATTCGAATCTGGTCTTGTGAAGGAATACCATGCATTTGGACAGATTTGAAACTAACAATGATTTGGGACTTGTTATCCAAAGCTTCTTAGTGTAAATCACCTATCGAATATATCTTGAACATATTTTAGACATTACCTACTGTAATGGACCATGTTTGAGATGTTCCTTGACCAAATGTTTGGAAACGGCAAAACGGAAGTTCAAAGGCAGCTTAGCTTTAGAATTTCTTGTGATTTCAACGGTTTTGTTAACCCACTTTCTGTGCTTATTTATCCATGAAATTTGGTAGAGGAATAACCCTTATATGGTAGTATTATACAGCTAATTTTGGTGTTATTCCGATGCCGTTTCATTGCTCAACTAAACTTCCAATGTTCATGACTTGATGTTGGAAAACCCTTGTTTAACAAGGAAATTTGGGTAACTTTGAGCTACCATATCTTGGTGCTCGAAACTTCAATTCTTATTCCGCTTGTTTTGCGTTAAACCTGGATTACAGCTCTAATAAATTTCTAAATTTCAAAGGCTAGTTCAAATTGAGTGAATTTTTCCGAATTTTCAAAGTTGGCCGAAAATCAACTTCAATCTGTCTTGATAACACCAGTCATCAACTTCAAGCCAAAATTTGAATGCCTTCCATTTGGATTCATGGAAAGGTGCCTTCTAGAAACTTTTAGTAATCTGGAATATGTTTCCAATGGTACCAAATTTTCCAATTTTTGACAATCATGGAGTGAGTTATGATTTTTCAAAGATTTCACCAAAAATCAAAAATTGTGATGTGGACATCCTCTTCTGACTTCGGTCGTTCGTTTTGAGACCTATTTGCTTGTACTTGTTTCCGTCCAATGATTTTATTATGATGATTCGTTTACTCAAAAGAAAACTAGGCCGATCTTCGAGATATTTTCTAAGTTCGTACTAGTGTACGACCTTCCTCATTGTTTGAGGATTATCAGTAATAGTCCATTGTTAATTGTTCAGGCACATAAGAGGACATTCAAAAGGATCCCACAGTGAATGTGTGACAGCCCCACCTTCCCCTAAGGCGAATCAAAGGGGTTAGCGGACTGCCTGCCCAGCTCTCGCCAGGACTAACGGATCAGTTTACGTCGCTCTAATAAGTTCCGGAACAAACCAACATATATACATTGAAATTTAACATTTACAACCAAATGGCATGCCACAAAAACCATTCATCATGAATATACATATTCGGTTTGCCAATCCAAAAGAAAGTGAACCCAATACACATTAGGGTTTCATTCAAAAGCTATTCAAAAGATACATATACAAAAGCTCAATTTGGCAACCGACAAGTATGAACTTTTTCCCCAAAAGTGATCATTTTCCTGTAAGGAAAACAAATGGAACAGAGTGAGCTAAAGCTCAGTGAGTTACTACCACATAAGTATCTAAAATCACATAAGTGTAACCGTTCAGTTCAAGTATGCAAATAAGGAGTAAATCAAATCAGTGAAAGGATACGGACGGCTCTCAAGAGCCCCTTTCCACGCTTGCAATCTTGATCCAACCTCATTGACCCTCCGTCAATGTTTAGGAATACACGACCGTAGACCTCACTTCACTTCCATTCCTTCCACCCAACATACCCCAACCGGGCCCGCACTCCAATTCAGTAGCTTTTGGTAATACTCGAGTATACCGGAACCAAGAGTCTCATTACTACAGGGTTCCTCAGTACAGTCCCCATGGCATGACAATTTTCACGACCAAGCCCCCGCCGCCTCGATCCAATTGACTACCTAACGGGGTTGAGCTCAGTGATATAGTAAGGCCGTTGGATATTCATCCAAATGACACCAAATCAGTTTTCCAAGAATGCAATTCAATATCTCATATAGCCAGTGTAGTATTTCAGTATAACAGTAAACAGTCATGAATGAAATCACAAGGGGGTGAGGGCGGTCAAGTACACCCTCACCTCTATCAATTCCAATAGCCAAGTAAGCCTTCAAGGCATCAAATTCACATATAACAAAGCCACATTGTAACAATTAAGTGAGTAGTATACTCACCAATCACGTAGGTGATATTTCATGCACCGACGTTAAAAAAGTCGCCGTGAACCCTCGTCACGTCCTAGAACACATAAACAAAGACCATGAGACTCGATAACGAGTCATAAAGCCATGCCAATCACAACCCCAATAGGGTTTCACATACATATTTAAGCATAATAGCAAACCAGAAAATCAGGAAATGTAACTCATTTGGCCCAACAACAAAAATAGTTTTGACCTCCTAATGCGGTAATGGCACAAAATGCGCTACGCTTATCGGATGAGGGTACAAGACCCACCATCTCGAAGCTAAAAGACAGGGCTACAACAATGTAGAAGGCCACTCAGTCCAAATCCTAGCACAACTAGGTCAAAAATGCAGAATACCAAACCAGAACCGTAATTGCAGGTTCACAAATCACACTATGCTGTAATCAGTACAACTCAGCCTATACAAGTCCAAATGCCGAAATTCCAAAGGCATATGATAGCGAAGACATCCAGCTACATTTCATCAGAAGACACCAACATCCAAATCCAAAGAAATACCAGTCAAAACAACCCATTTCAGACGCAGTTTGCACATTCTGATCAACCCAGAACAGCAACAGTAAAATTGACATATCTCACTCTACACTACTCCAAATGACCTGAAATTTTACAGACACTCCAAACACATCAATACCTACAACTTTCATGTTTTAAACAAAGACCAATTCAGCCTCTAACCCTATGATACAAAACCAGACAGAAAAGGGGGTTATGAAACCCTAACTTTTCACATTTCAATCCAAACCCAAAATTGGTTGCAATTATCAATTATTCACATCCACTAGAGTCATAACCCCTCATTATCAGCCATCATAAACAACCACAAGACCATGATCACATTAAACCAGAAAATTTCTCAAAAAAATAAAAACTTCACCAATTCATCACAAACCAAGAAATAAATCACATAATCCATCACTTTAGCTCCCATTAGGCACAAATTAAACATCATTAAGTATAGGAGGAAGTTTAAACATCACTTACCTAGTAAACAAGAGAGAGGAAGTTGTAGAACACCTTAGCTCTCCAAAAAAACTTCACCAAAACACTCACTAGCACTAACTAGAGGGATTTTATGGATTAAAAGCAAGTTTAGTTGGTTGAGTTGTTGAATTGGAGCAAGATGAGATCAAAACTTGAAGAGGTTTTCTCCCTTCTTGAGCTTAAGGTGGCCGGCCAACAAGGAGGTAAGAAATGGTAATTTTTTGTGAATTTTCAAGATATTTAATCAAATGGGTCAAAAGTCAAAAAGTGAATAGTGTTCCATAAGTCAAATCCAATAAAAGGTTGACACTTGTCATTCCTTAAATGCAATCTTATCTTTTCTTTTTCCTCTCACATCAATCACTTCACATCCTCTACTTATCTCTTAACACCCGATAAATTTTACACAGTATCCAGAATTTAACCTAATTGGCCGAATTTTTCCGAACTTTTCGCACTAGTGGGTCCCACGTCCATTATATACCCTTAATTTTCTAAAAACTCTCCAATGCTAGAAAAATCATCTAAAAACTATAATTACTCATAAAATTTACCAGGAGAATTTTCCTAAGCCATAAAATGCAGAAAACATATCTTTAAAGGGGAAAAACCCTAGGAAAAATTATTAGGGATTTACGGGTTCTCACAGAATGCCTAAAGCTCCAAGGGACATTTCTTCCTCATTACTTATATTGGTTAGTGTCAAGTGTATGAACACTTGATACAAATTTAATTGTTATGATTGTTTGGAGATTTTGAAAATAGAGACGAGTGTGTACTTTACCGCACTCGTTCTTATTTGAAATAAATGACTCATGATTCAAACGTACCAAATGAATTATGAATGATTTAATTGAATGAAATGAGATGATTGAATGATTGAATGAAATGAAATGGTATGCTATGGCTGCATACGTCGTTGGAGTGAATCTCCTCGACTCTCAAATGTAAATGGGGGATGCCCAAACTCATAGGCTGACCTTGGACTCGAGCTGGCATGGGCTTGGTCGGGAACCTTGGCGAGCCATGAGATAATTAAGCTCGACCTAATGAGAGGTCTTGCTTGGCATACTCGTAGAGTATCGCCTTATAAATGTCTTGCGGGCCGGGGAGGTGTACGGTGGACAGAGGGAAGTAAGTGGTGCTCTACGAAATGAAAATACCGACCCGGTTGATGGAGTGTCATCGCGGGAAGGTATACGATTGACATTGGCAAAGCAAGTGGAAATTAGCTCCTGAGAGCTCCGATATCCTTGAATTGTTTCTGTTTACTTTTTCCGCTCGAATTGTTAATTATTGCAACATTATTTCTCTACTTGTTTAATTGGGATTGTTACTTGAACAATGTGCTTGCATGTGTGTTCTTGGCTTCACGAGCGTTTTGCTCACCCTGTAGATTTGTTCTCCTTAACAGGATTGGGCATGGAATGAGACTTGGAGGAACCCCTTTTTGATGCACTTTTGGCTTAGGATTTCTAATGTATTTTGGGCTAAACCTCTTATTGGTTGTACTTTTGAAAACTTGATGTATGATTTGGATATTTGATGTACCTGGATGTTGTATATCTTGGGTATTGATATAATTTTTGAGATTTTGATGTAAGGATTGGATAATCGTTATATATATATTGTTAAGTTTGAAAGTT
Organism: Coffea canephora; assembly: GCA_036785865.1. Taxonomy (NCBI): domain Eukaryota; kingdom Viridiplantae; phylum Streptophyta; class Magnoliopsida; order Gentianales; family Rubiaceae; genus Coffea; species Coffea canephora. The sequence goes on from CM071922.1 coordinate 28,768,863, forward strand.
TTCCACACTTTCTTATTTATCTGGTGTTGTCGAATAGTATTGTGCTAAGCTTGAATGGATATTGCCATGAGTCCTGGCGAGAGCTGCGCAGGCGTCCCGCGGATACCCTCTGGTTCGCCTTAGGAAGAAGTGGGGGCGTCACAGTTGGTATCAGAGCTTAGGTTTCAAATCTTTGTAGTGTATCCTAGGCTTACTAGTTTAGGATGTCGGACTGTGGAATTGGTTGAAAAGTTAAGTGACCACTAGTGGGAATGAAAATTAGAACCTAGGTTTGAATTGATGAACGATTGGTGTTCTCGATCTTGTAAGGGACATGTGGGATAGTATGAGATGATCAAATCCAGTATATTTAGTATATTTGGTCCCATTTAAGCTTTTAATTTTAATTGTAAGTTACGGAAGGTAATGGCATTGCACCATCTTGGGGACGCATTATGATGGCCATGGCCGTGAAAGGGCCTAGGGGAGGGCTCGTTGGAAGTATAATCCAACTCGCCGAACTAGAACTTTATGTGATTTCCAAAAACTTACTCGTGCCCAAATAATGGGGTGTTAATAGTGGTTGATCATTAAAAGTGGCTATCCGAGGAAACTAGGGTGATTCGAGGGGATAATCGAGAACTGAGGGCAATTGCGGATGTCTAGACTACTAGAAATTCCTGAAGTGGAGATTGAGATACTTAAGGAGCAAGGAAGACAAAGACTCCTTGTAAGAAGCTTTGAAAAGCTAAGAATCGACTTGTTGGGGTAGTGTCCGAAATTAAAGACAGGATGGATAAATCAATGGCTGAGTGTGTTACCTTGGTTGAACAAGTGGAGAATGACAAGATATTCGATAAGGGACATGAGATTTAAAACTCCTAGTGCTGGAAATGAAAATGATCCTACGGAGGCAATTAAGACTTTTGGCTCCGCCAATCACTAAGTTAGTGATTTAAACTATTTTAATAGTTTTTGCCAAAGATAGACGGGGTGACACTTGTTTAAAGGCCATTGCATTTTGTATCCTGTTTCACTATGTTTTCTATCTTTTGAGGCAATTAAACGTTACTCATGGCATGCTAGACTTTATTGCTTCATGATTTCAAATCCATGATTGGGTTGTACCTATTTGCGATTATTTTGGTGTCTTACCTTTTTATTCTTGTATTTGTTTGGCGGGATAAGGGTATCACTTTTCAAACTTTGTTTATGTGCACTCACTTTATGTTATGCCTTTAAACATGTTAAATTTATGGGTGGCCAAAAGAGTGAAAAAAGATCGAGGGCGAGAGGTTAACCAACCCCAAGCTCAAGAGGACGATTATAGAGTGACTACTGGACTGAACCAAAACCCTAGAAATGAAGGAAAATAATCGCGTAGTTATTGTTATTAACCAGATGATTGATGCCTAGCACGATTAGTGGAGCACTAAAGCTCTAAACCAATCAACCAACCTAAAAACCAAGAAAGGTGTGAGGAATTGAGCAATTCTTGAAGTTCTTCCATCTAAGTTCATGGAAGACCTAACCTCGAAATAGTGAGATTGATTTGTGAGGATACAATAAGCACTAGTGAGAACAAGAGGTTAGGATTTCTTCTCGAATGATCTTGTAGATAAGTATTGAAGAGTGAACTGAGACATGGAATCTTTATATTAAGGAATAAGGTCCCTTTACCTCGTTGAGTTTGAAATTACTGATAGTAATCTCATGGAAACTTAAGAGTTTGCCCGTGTTAAGTAGAGAATGGTCAAGGTTTGTATTCCGAGATAACCTATAAGCAAAAGAATGAAAGAGTATTATGACTCTGGCTTCCATTATGAATATCTACTTATTTAATCCTTTGATTTACCTAGCAGGCTAGCAGTTGACTTGAACCAACCGATAAGATGACAAATTTCGAAGAAATGCGTAAGGAAGTGGTGGACCTCCTTTAAAAGGAGGTAGGGTATTCAAAAGAAGTTGGCTGACTACTGGGAAGGGCGGTGGAAACAAGAATATGCTGAGAAAATTGAGTTGCTATATAAGAACGTAGAACTAGAAATGAAATACAAAGAAACTTCTCAAGCTGGTCAGGCCACGACTTCTCGTGCGACTTGTGAATACTGTGGTAAGCCCAACCACACGGAGAATGAATGTTGGAAGAAATCGGGAAAGTGCTTGTATTGTGGTAGCACCGAACATCAGATTTCAAGTTGCCCTAGTGCCCCTAACAAAAGGAAGAAATACTCAGCAGTCAATTAGGTTCGCCCAAAGCAATCGAATGCCAGATGGAAGTAATTAGTACTAATGGTTATGCAGGGGGTTCTAGTAGTGGAAGTTTTACTAGTGAGGATGTCTTGACTACACTCGAGGGATAGGGGTTGTAGTTTACCCTAGACTAGACTAGCACTTTTGGAAATTTAATCTTGTGAAAAGGGGAAAAGTCATTTTTTGTTTTGTATCTTGGCAATTTGGCACGTTTTGTTACGATCTTGTTGTTTCCCTTTTCCTTTTGAAATGATTTGATAAATCTATTCCAACTTGATGTACCTATTATGATCCTTATGACATATGAAACTTTACTCCGTTTTTGATTGGTTTTACGACTTACATGTATGTTCAAATCTTGCCCCACACTTTTAGATTTATAATAAAACACGAACGGTGTTAGACATAGTCGAGATTGTGCTTGAGAATATAGATCACCCTGAGGTCTTGGAGGCGACCAGGGATCGTGACCAAATCAAGAGCTTGGTGTTGAAGTTGGGATCCAATGTTTGATTGCCAATTTGGTATATTAATACTGTGAGATTTGGGTTAGTGAAAGGAAATCTTTAGGAGATTTGATAAGCATAATGATTGAGGGATCGGATATCACATTTGGAATAGAAGCTTGAGGCTATATATATATAGATTATCGAGACTTGAACGCTGTGACCATTAAGAACAAATACTCCATTGTCTCACATAGCCAGGGATTTAGACCCAGGGCAAGGAGCCGTGATATTATTCAAGTTGAATTTAAAGTAGAGCTATTACCAGTTGAGGATCCTAGAAACTGATGTGTTTAAAATCACTTCCAATTCAAGATAGAGACACTTTGAACTTTCCATTACGCCGTTGGATTGACCAATGCACTAGCAGCAATTATGACCTGGATGCATCAGGGTTTTAAATCATAATTGGATTAATCTGTAGTGGCATTGATTGATGATATATCGGTATACTCTAAAGTTTGAGGAGATCATGAAAGATACTTGGTGATGTTTTACAAACCCCAAGAATGCACCAACATTCGTTAAGTTCGATAAATGTGAGTTCGATTGGAGGGAAATAGCCTTTCTAGGTTATACAATATCTAAGGAAGGAATTGTTGTTGACTCAACTACAGTGGAAGTTGTTTAAGAGGAAATGACTAGAAAATCCTACCGAAATTTGGAGTTCTTGGAGGTAGTTGAACCTTTCCTTTGGTCTGATCAAGGAATTTTCTAAGAGTCCAAGACTTGGTAGGTTATTTGGGATTTTATGTGACGGCCCCACTTCCCCCTAGGGCGTACCCCAGGGTTCGGCGGGTCACCTTCCCAGCTCTCGCCGGGACTCAGTCATTCACTTCAGTCCTCAATTAAAATTGAAATAAATCCCAAGAATAAATATAACTACAATCCATAACCTAACGCAAAACTTATGTACATTACTATCTTCAAAAGGGAGTACAAACATCGAATATACAAAGGTTCTCAGTTCACCACACATCCAACCCGTGCCAAGCACTAGGGCGAGAACCATTACAAAATCAGAAACTAGTCTAGGCTAGTCTAAACCGAGCTCTCGTCCTTGCTCGCCTTCCCCTGTTAAGGAAAACAAACTAAAGGGGGTGAGCTAAAAGCTCAGTGAGGTTCCGAACACATAATCAAACAATAAAGCTCATGTATTAACCATAAATGACAAGTAATGCAAGAAACATGGCAATATAAAACAATAATAACATTCATTAAAAGGATACGGGCTCACAGGGAGCCATTTATTCGTTCGTTCGTTCTCCTGTCGTTCCCCTTATTCCTCCAATCATTTGAAAATGCATTTTTGTAAGTGAAATCCCTCGTTTGTTCTTTCATTCGTTCATTCACCCCCTTCCCGCCCATTGGCCAGGCTCCACCCATCCAGACGTTGTCCGGACTACAAGGTAATACTCGAGTATACCGACGTTCACACCCAGGGTCACCATATCGCCCGATCGAGTCCGCTTCTGGCTTGAGTCGATCGATAACGAAGGGTAGGGCCCAGTTCAGCCAGAAGGCTTACATTCATGCACAACTAATTGTTCGTTCAATCATTAAATCATTTAAAAGGTCATACGTATTTAGGTCGAGTGCGATGAAGTACACACTCGCCCAGAAAACTTGTTTTGAAAATCATTGAAAGTACTTAACACTGTAGACACCAAAATTTTAGTGTAATTTCATTTAGTTTTATTTTTAGTTTTTATTTGTCGTGTTAGTTTTATTCGCTTTTAGTTTTTAGTTTTATTTTATTATTATTATTTTTAAGTTTTTTAGCATAGAATTTCTCGAAAAAAAACAAAAAGCATTCAAAAAATATGTTTTAGTTGTTTGTGATTTAAATTCAATGTTTTCTTGAAAAAATGAAGGAAAAGAAATGAAAAAATGAAAAATTGCAACTTTGCTGTTTATTATTTCTAGTTTATTTATTTTATCCGATGTTAATTAAATTGTTGTTTTTTACTTAATTTTATTATCAATTTTGTTAAATTACTTTAAAAAAAAAAAAGAGCCGCATGCAGCGGCATCTTCAGGAAAAATGTGGCTGGCATCGGAGGGCTCTAAGATGCCCAGTAAAATCTCCGCTCTCATCGTCACCTTTCAGGTGAGGGTTTGAGAGTAGGTTTTTGGTATAAATAGAACAAGAAACGCAGCTTTTAGGGAAATCGAGTGACGGCTTCAGATCTGAAGAAAGGAAAGAAAACCAAGGAGAAAGAACGGCTGACAACAGAGAGAGGGGGCGGCTGGTTGAGTAAGGAAACGAGAGAGAACAAAGGTTTTATGACGGCAGGGATAGCTAAAAGAAGAAAGCAAGAGAGGCTACGAGTTGGGGGCGGCGGACAGAAAACAAGGGAAAGGATGGGAAGAATCAAAGCTTCGGAAGAAAGGTGACAGTTTTCGGGTGAGAAGAAAAACAACGTTGGAAGAAAAGAGAGAAAAGAGAACAGCGGAGAAAGGAAGGATCTTTCGGTTTGAAAGATCTGGGCAAGTGAGGAATGAAAAAGAAAACTGAGAGCTGGGGGAGTTGAGAGGAGAAAAAGCTTAAGAAACCTACGAGCAAGGAAGGAAAAGTTAGGAAGGCTGTGAGCTTGAGAGAGAAAAGAAAGGAAGGTTGTGAGGGGTTGTTTACGGTTGAGAGAAAGCTGCGGGAAGGGGTTGGGTTCACCAAAGCAAGAAGGGAGGCTTTGAGGGAGCTACGGGCTGAGTCAACTAGAACCAAGGAAAATAGGAACAAGAGAGATAGAGAATAGCGGCAAGAAAGAAAGCCAGAACCAGAAATAATTTCTGCAAATTTTTATCCGAACATGCTGGTTTTCGGCACTCCTTTCGGCATGATTATTTCCTTTGAGGCTGCTCAATTCGATTGGGTTTTCATTTTTGCATAAACTACGAAGCCAGGGGAAGAACTCTTGTTCAGAAGGAGTTTGCAGAAAACACCTGGAAAGCCCTTAAATCTGGTCCCCAAATCAGCAGCGTGACTCCACTGGTGCGGGTACGAAACGGCGACGGAGCAACTCAAGCACCTCTCTCACGTCCTTTCCTGCTCTGGTTTTGATCCAAAGACTCCCTCAGGTATCAATTTAAATTGATTTCTTAGCCCTTTCCATATCCCTTCGTGGCTGAGATGCATTTTTGCGTTGTTTTTATTTGTTTTGTTGTTTTGTCGCTGCTGATGCTTGTAGTTGCTTGCTGGTTTATGTATTTCTTGTTCGCCTGCATTGTTTTTAATCTTGCCTATGTTCGGTCATTAGACTTCGTTGAGGAGTGATTCTGTGTTCTTGATGTTGAGCTTGCGAGTAAAAATGCTGCTGTTATGGTTCGTAGCAGCATAAAGAAATTGCAGAAAGCTTCATTCGCTGCTGGAATTTTCGGCAGAAAGCTTTGTCCGTTTTTCTGCATGGAGTTTTGCATGAAAATTTTCCTCATTCTAGTTTTGCCATTTCTTTGCATGCATGATAAGCTGGATAAGAACCTGAGGTTGGGTTTGTGGTTTGAGATGTTTCGTATGAATCTGCCATGCGAAGTGCTGAAGCTCAAAAGCATTGCTTGTTGAAACTTAAAACCATTTTGCATGAAAGTTCTCCAGGATTTGCAGAATTCCATTCTAAGTTTTAGCTTGTTTGGATGTTGAAATCATGTGTTTTGTTTGTCTAGTTTAAAGTTTTGATGTTTGGTTGAAAGAGTTTGGATCAAAAATTGCGTGTTTGGGTTTGAAATGTTGAAAAAGAAAGTGCAGCAAATTTCATTTCGGTTGCTAGAGTGTAGAAAGTAGTTGCAGAAGCTTGATCTCTTTGTGGATTGCATGGGTTGCATAAAAAAAATTCCCAAAATTGCACTTTGACCCCTTGGCTTCTAACTCATGCTGCTATGACCCAATCAATTGAATAATTTCATCAATTTGGTCCCTGGTAGTTCTAATTTTTGCAACTTCATTGCTTGTTGGCTTCAATTAGCCACCTTGTTTTGTTTAAATTGCTTTTAATTCATAATTTTAGGGGCTTTATGATCAAGTGAGCTTTGTTTTGCACATTTCTTTTAATTTTTCTCAATTAAAGTGGTACCTTGACCTTTTTATTGTTTTGAAGCCATTTTTCTTTCATTTGGACACCATTCCAAGGGAGGTATAACTTCTTTTATCTTTTTTTGTCTCTCCCCTACGTGATCCAACGTGCTAAATGAGAATTGCATGACTACTTTGTTTTCCTTGCTTTTCCTTAATTCCTTTCATTTATTTCATTTACTTTTGCTTTTATTAAGTTATTTATTTATGGGGTATGTGTACACCTCTTGGCTTGTAATAGATAGGGCTTGGAGTGCATTCTTTTTTCCTCTACCCCATTTGTTTTAGTTAGCAAATGTAATAGTTAGGGCCTTAATTGCCTTGTGTGACTTGCATGTTTACGTGCTACGTGTTACTTGCTTTCTTAGGGTCTTGCATCTAAATACCATGCTTATGTGTTATGTGCAACATGTGATTTATATGCTTATTTGCTTTATTAGCCTTTACATGATCTATTTGGTTTACAATGAATGTGTGACATCACCGTGGCTAGTCCAACGCTGGTCATGGTTTTTCCCCTCGAGCTCTCGCGAGTCCAATGCTTGTGAGAGAATTTTAGAAAAGGGCTAGTCCAATGCTAGACCCAATAGGCCGTCCCCCTCTCGTTAGTGCATACTTGCATGTTTCACTACATTTCATACATTTTTCTTAGTTTTCTAGCATTTGGCACGCTCCTCCAATCCTTTCCCTTTCATTTTTAGGTTTTTGCATCCTCATGCTAGTTATAGGGTACATTTGCTTGAGAGTCCCCTTTCGATAAGGGAAACGAGCGAGTGTGGCTACAAAATAGCCTTAGCACGCTAGTTCTTCCTTCTAATCAAAGGGAAAATTGAAATCATTAAGTTAGGAGTCATTCCCGTACCCGACTTGATGCATTCCTCTAGGCTCATACACTCTTATTGTTATCATATCACTTCCTCACACATTCTCTCACTACTTATATTTTTCTCAATCCAGATGCCATGTTTGCACATTTTTCTTCTTTTCATATCATTTACTTATTTTTTCTACCTCACAAATTGCACCCAGTTACACTTATATGCAATTACTACCATTATACTATATTTTCATCCATTCGCACACAAACACCTTTATTTTCTCAATTGACACACTTGCACTTTTCTTACATTTGCACACTTGTACTTTTCTTACATTTGCACACTTACACTCATACTTGAGTCCTCATTTGCATTATCCATGACCTCTATGAGTGCTTTCCTTATTGGCCATCACAACTCTTGTGGTTGGGACCAAAAAGCCTCGTAAGAGACATTTTAGATTTAGGATGGCATTTCCTTTTCATATCCATTAGTCATATCCGACATGCAACGCATATTTTGGGTAGAAAAATTAGGAAAAGTGGGGCTAAGTCACGCAACTAGCTTTGGCTAGGGTAAGGGAGTGCCTTAGGCTTTGCCATTGCCTTCTCCCTTATCAAATGTGACCCCCGATCCCTTTCTTTGGTTATGTAGACCTAAAAGTTCTTTAAAAGGGTTTGTTTACTTTTTTCTTTCAAAAACAAAAATCATTTTTGGGTGACTTGGTACACCCAAACTCTATACCAAGTGGCGACTCCATTTTTCATCCAAGAAACCCTTTTTGAACTTTATTTGGTCAAACCGTCGCATTTCACAATCCCACGGCCTTTTATTTTCATTTTCACACACATTCACACACTACTTCCACACCCCTTTCAAAAAGTGGGGCGCGACAGCTTGGCGACTCTACTGGGGACCTCCTAAGTGGGTCCAAGCATTGGATTTAGCTATTCTTTTCCATTTTCTACCCTTGTTATGCGTAGCATTTGGATATTAGGGTTACATCTCCACTTGCAAACAGTTAAATAATGCCCCCAAGGGACATTGGGACCAAGAGCAAGCTCGCTCAAAAGAAGCGTCCTTTTTCCATTTTTAGGACCTTTTGCCTCACGTGCGTATCAAACTACTCCCTCACTCACGTATGTATGATTGGTTGCTTGGATGTATGTTTTACTTGTTTTATCTCGCGCTTTGCATTGCATTTGGGTGGGGGGATATTAGCCTAGAGCCTCGCGTTGGTTCTCGATCCCTCCCCTCCAAACAAGCACTAGCATACGTGCATACGCTTTATTGTTTATCCCTCCTTTATTTTTCTTTTAGTGGCTTGTCACGCCACTCCACCCTATTAGGATTAGGCGACCCACTTGGACGTGTGATCACGACACGATGTGTGTGTAGCATGATCCGATGGGTCACTCAATCTTCCACTTTAAGCTTTGGGTTGATAGTGTGACGGCCCCACCTCCCCCTAGGGCGAACCAGAGGGTTCGGCGGGCCGCCTGCCCAGCTCTCGCCGGGACTCAATCGCTCACTACAGTCCTCAACCCAATTACAATATAAATCTCAAAATTTCATCAAATTCTCCAATGATTACATATTACAAATGCAGCGGAAAACTGATTCCAATCGTGGAACGTATACTTACATCCATATCAATTTCAAATATTTATACAAGACCAACTCGTACATAAAATAGATCCAAACTTAAACTGTACACGATATAAGCCATCCAGTCACGTGAATAAGCACTCCAAGCTTTCCTTCACCTTGAGCCCTGTGAGGGGGGAAATAAAACATTTTTGGGGTGAGCTAGAAGCTCAGCGAGTAACCATTAAAATCAGTAATCAATTCAGTTTCACAGTCGTTCATTTCAGTGATGTCATGATTTCAAGATCAAATGTACACTTATTGCTCTCATGAGCCGGCGAAATCATTGCACTTAAACACCCAACGCTCCAAACAAACATTAAACAGTAAACAGTCAGTGGGGAGCCATTTGCTCCAGATGAACAGTACACAGAGGTGGAGACGTTGGTGTTCAGCACACGAATTCCAAGCACTCATTTAAGCCAAAACATGTCATGGCCACATGCAAGCACTCATGATATGCAATCAAGTAAATAGTGCAAGAAACGGTTCATAAGAAGCTTTAACAATAGTTTGGGGTCACTCACCTCCACGGCTCAGAAACCATCCATCATGTATCATTGCCTTGCTCAAATCCAAGTCTTAGATCACAAACTCAATGCAAACAAGTCCTTTAAAAGTTCGGACAGCACTTCCCCTAAATTTGCTTACTTTCCCAGCCACCATGGCCTCATTATTTCCTCAGCCAGTCCCAAAGGTACACACACAACAACAAGTTCATCCAATAGTCATTCAGCAAGCTCCAAGTAGTACAAAGACAAGTCAAGCTAGGAAAAAGTCTGGAAATGAAAGTTAAGTTCAAAACCAGAAAAACAGGTTTTGACGTCATTTTGCGGTAATGGTACCAAAGGCGTTACGATTGTCGGATGAAGGTGCAAGACCCACTGTTTCGAATCTAAGAGACAGGGCTAAAACAATGTAGAAGGCCACTCAATCCAAATCCTAGCACAACTAGGTCAAATATGCCAAAAATACCAAACCAGAACCACTAAAACAGGTTCACAAATCCCACTATGCTGTAATTGGTATAAATCGGTCTGTACAGGTCCAAATGCATTGATTCCAAAGGCATATGGAAGCTAAGACATCCAGCTACATTTCATCAGAAGACACCAACATCCAAATCCAAAGCAATTCCAGTCAAAATGGCCAATTACAAGTGCAGTATTTGCATTCTGATCAACCCAGAACAGCAACAGTAAAATCGACATATCTCACTCTACACTAGTCCAAATGACCTGAAATTTTGAAGGCACTTCAAACTCATCAATACCTACAACTTTTATGTTTTGAGCAAAGTCCAATTCGGCCTCTAACCCTATGATCTAAAACCTGACAGAATTAGGGGTTTATGAACCCTAACTTTTCATGTTTCAATCCAAACCCAAAATTGATTGCAATTTCCTATCAAACACACCTACTAGAGTCATAACCCCTCATTATCAATCATCATAAAAAACCACAACATCTCATTCATATTAAACCAGAAAATTCCTCAAAAATATAAAAACTTCACCAAATCACTTCAAACCAAGAAATAAACCATATATATCATCACTTTAGCCACTACTAAGCATAACCCAAGCTTTATTAAGTGAAGGAGGAAGATACACACACCACTCACCTAGTAACAAGAGAGGTAGAGATGTTGGACACCTTAACTCTTCCAAAAAGCTTCACCAAATCAACCACTAACACCAACTAGAAAGATTTTATGGAGTAGAAACTAATTTATGCACTTGATTTGGAAGATTGAACTAGTTGGAAGCTTGAAATGTTGAAGAGTTTTCTTCCTTCTTGCAAGAGAGAGGGCCGGCCATCAAGGGGAAGAAATGGTGAATTTTTTGTGATTTTTGAAGATATTTAACTCAAATGGGTCAAAAGTCAAAAAGGTGAATAGTAACTCTTAAGTCAAAACCAATGTAGTGGTGACACTTGTCACCTTCATAAATGCAATCTTATCTTTCTCTTTCCTCTCACATCAATCAAATCTCACTCTCTACTTATCTCTTAACACCCGATAAATTTTACACAGTATCCGGAATTTAACCTAATTGGCCGAATTTTTCGAACTTTTCGCACTAGTGGGTCCCACGTCCAATATATATTCTTAATTTTCCAAAAACTCTCCAAGGCTAGAAAAATCATCTAAAAACTATAATTACTCATAAAAATTCCTCATGAAAATTTCCTAAGCCAGAAAACGCAGAAAACATGCTATTAAAGGAAATAAAACCCTCGGAAAAGATTAGGGTTTTTTTACGGGTTCTCAAACTCTTTTTTTTTTCGGGGCGTCACAGATAGCCTTTAGCTTTTAGTCGAAAGTTGAGGATTTTTTATAGATTCACTCAAACACGTAGCCGTGACACGATGTGTGCGTAGCGGTGTTTGGGGAATCGCTCGAGCCACCGACACAGAATCTTGGGATTGATGACCCTTGGTTTCCAAGTCTTAAGGCTCAGGGACCTATGACCTATCGAGTCTAGATGCATTAGTGAGCCAATACCTCATGCATCCATGATAGCTTGCCTAGGGTAGAGTCTGTCTTGCCTTATTAGGGACACTATTCACGAGGGGAGGGGTTCAACCTTTTTTTCCCTCTTATTGCTTTATTTATTTGTACTGATTGCTTTATCTCGTTGCTACAATGTGTTATGTGTATTTATCTGGCTGAACTAACTTTTCTTGGTTTTGTGTCTCCATTGCATTCCTAAACCCTAGCAAATAAGAGGTCTGGCATGACCTTCTTTTAGAACCTACCCTTGTAGATAGGTTATTGTACGTTTAAAGATTTTGGTATATTGCATTCATAGATTAATAATTGCATAGCATTCTAAGCCTACCTTGGCCTATAAAAGGTCCCTTTAGGTCATGATATAATTGCATGTTTTATCGCTTTAATAAACTGGCATCATGCATAAACCCTAGAAAGGGAATGCCATTTAGGGGATCCCGTGTTAGGAATAAGTCACCTTGTGTCTCGGATACTTAATCCAAGGAGACTTGCACGTTTATATTTTGTACCATCCGAAGGGGTAGTGCACAAGGTAAGGTAGGATCCGATCTTTTCGGAAATGGCAAAGCATCTAATAATCATTTTTGGCCATTTTGTCAACATTGGTAAAAATCCCTTGCGTAAAGGACATTAATTCGAAGAAATTCACAAATAATTCCTCGCTATTGAGACGATAAAAAACTGAGGCCAAAATTTGATTTTAGAAGGCTCATAGACTAATACATCGCAATAAGCCGTCAATTCCATTCAGTCCATTGGATCATTTTATTCATCAATTTCATCTAGTCCATTTTATCCATCAATTTCATCCAATCCATTTTATCAATTTGTTCATTTTTAGGGCAAGCTAGTCAGTTTTAAATAAATCATCCGATCCATTTGACCAGTTTACCTATTTTTAGGGCAATTCGGTCGATTTTGAATAAATCATCCTTTCACTTGACCGGTTTGATCAATTGATTTCATTCAATTCATTTGATTAGTTGAATTCATTTTTCAGGGTTATCCATTCAATTTTCAATAAATAATCAAATTTCATTCAATGAATTTGACCATTTTACCCCTTTTGACACATCATGCGTCGATCAAAATAAGCAATTCAGTCGGACTTTGTCCTCATTTTTAGGACGAATGTTTCTTCTCACTCCAAATTGGACAAATTTTTCAAATCATTTTTCATTCAATCAATGGATCGGATTCATCAGGTATGGTATAGTGCCTACCCTAGAGGATTGCATTTTCATGCTAGGCCTACCCATGGCATAAAAAGGGTTCCCCCATAGGACATGCATATCGATTTTTATTTCTTGCTTACTGACTCTGGGTATTTTTCCTTTTGTTTTTTCCCCTCCACCTGCATTCATAAAAATATTTCAATAAGGGGAAAATACTTTTCTATATCTGATAACAATTTTTATCTGATAAAGTTTGAAAATTACAAGTATTACTTGGTTCTTAGGCAAGCCCTACAATGTGAATTTGAAAATTCATCTGAAGGCGCTCGTGTAAAACATTTAAGAGATTTCATTGCTCAAAGGAAAAAGGGGCTATTAAGAGAGAAAAGTGTGTATACACGTGTAAATGAGTTCTTTAGAATTTTTCTCATATGTATTGCTTTTAAAAATTTTCAAACATTGGCAATAATGAATCTTTTGTTCAGACAATTATTTGTTTTGTATAATACTCGTGTACATTTCATTCTTTATTGAGCTCATTAAGAGATTTCATGATGAATTTTAAGAAATAAGACTGAATTGGGATTTTTTTTTCAACCTCCAGCCTGAAAACTCACAAATATATACACTAGATTGGTGATCCGAACTATACAATAAGAGTGCTCAAAAAATTGAAAGAGGTCACTCAAAAGGCCCCATGAGATATCTTTTCTCCTTTACTTAACCCCAAAATAAAATCAGTCACATTGATTGATAAATTGCAAATTGGGGCAACCTTTGCTTAGAAAAATGCCCATTGGTTTAACCAGATTCAATTCACATCTAAGTTAAAGCAAAAATGTGCATTATTCTTGTTTGTTTTGAAAATTTGGAATGATACTTTGAGCATTCGTTTCTCTACCTATACACATTTTATCATTTGCTCTCCCATTTGAGCCTTTGAAAGAATAATTTCGTTTCAAATAAGAGCCATAATGGTCACTACCCTATATTGGAAAATTCTCAAATATCAAAAAGGGGAATGGATTTTCAATGACCATTTCGTTACTTTGGTTGTCATGAAGTGTAAGAATGATACTTTGGCCGTCGTTTCTACAACCTGAACACCATTTATCCCTTGCATCCTCATTTGAGCTAAAAAAATTGGTAGTTCTTTTCGAGTGCACATATGATCGTACCCCACATTGGGGAAGGAGATTGGGGAATTTTGAAAAAGAAAAAAAGAAAAGGGGAAAGGGAACCGCAAATTGGGGAAATTTGATTCTATCTGGGTTTCAATTTTGAAAAAAAAGAGAGAAAGGAAAAGAAAGAGTTTTGTCCGGCGGATCACTTATGTTTCATAGATATGGATGAACAAGAGTCTTCCTCAGTCAGTTAATTCAAATACATGCAAGAAATTTCGTGTTAATGAAAATTTCCTTTCAGAGTTATTGTAAAGAATGGAATACAAGTCAGGCCCTCTTCTTTTCCAATCAAACATTCTATCCCTAGTTATCCCTTTTGAGCCTCCAGAATAAAATATTTCATTTGGCAATCCCTGAGAATCGCAAACCCCTCACTGGGGCAAGTTTGAGTTGAAAAAGGAAAATTTCAAGAAGTGAAAAAGTATAATGCATCAAAATCAAAAGCAAAAGAAGAAAAGAGAACCTCAGTTCAAAAATAACTGGGGCAAATTATGTGAAAAGTTCAAAAGAATGGCAGAAGGCCGAAAAATCAAAAGAAGGAAGAAAATGAAAGAGGAAAAGCCTCAACTGAGAATAAACTGGGGCCAATTCTGATTTAGCCCTAAAATAGGGTTGGCGCAACAATACGATCTCAGATTCTTCAAACCACTTTTGAAATCCGTTTTCAAGCCTTAACTTTTCTAAGCACCCCACCTGACCCCATTACAAAAGCCGAAAGTCCTGACTTCTGTTCTTTGCAATGGCCCTGTCAAGGAAATTTCTGATGCCGAAAACTTTAGCTGTATTTCTGAATTGCCTGGGTATGGGGTTGACGCTACTTACCATGTGAAAACCCACTAGGTCGAGGAAAAGAAAAGGAAGCAAAAGCAAAGCAAGAAAAGTATATGCAAGAAAATTCGACGCTGAAGTCCCTGGTGAATGGGGAGAAAAATGCAAACAAAGTCTGAGATCTTTGAGTTCCAACGTAGGGGCAATTTTGAGAAAAATGCGATCTTCGGTGCACTGTCCTTAAAATCTTATTTCTTTAACTATCATTTTCAAGCCACATTACAAGCTCATAAAGTCCATCGTTGACTTATTCCTTCATGACAACCCAAAGTGAGGATTATGCTCATAAGAAAATCCATCAATCATTTGTGATCATAAGGGTATAACCAGTTTCGCATGCTTAGCTATAGTTTCTATCCATATTGTTGCAAGCCTATAAAGCTCATATGTGGACTACGTTTTCTTAAGAAATAAGGGTGACAAACTCTTTGCTTTCACTAACATGTGGTATTGAAGGGATTACATACCATTTGGGCACAAGAATAAGACAAATCTTGACCTCCCATTTCCAAATCAGAAATAACGCCCCACTCGATTGGCCCTGAAAGATGAGCCAACAAGAAATGGTGATCCGTTACCCTTAGCACCGATGCTAAAAGTGAGGAAGAAATCTTCTGTAATTTGGTGTTATTCTGAGAGATTCATCATGAAATTTCTGCATGAACTCAACATTCAAATTTCTTCACGTCGTATATATGATTACTTTCTAAATTTTGGAAAGTACGATTTCTCTTGGTTCAAATAAATGGAAAGTCATCCAAACAAGTTTTTTGCAATTAAATGGCCCATACTGGGGCAAATTTTTTGTTCATGAGATTTCGTGAGAATAAGCCCACACAGGGGCAGATATTTTTATAGTCCATTTGAGGATTTCATCAAAGAGTCAAGCAAGACTTTCAAATCAATCACACTGCTCTTTCCATGAGTAGTAGTTGCAATATTTTAAAATAAAGTGCATATTGTACTTTGGCATGCCCCTGTGCAGGTATCCATGGCTGAAATCGACGAATCAAGGCCTCAAGGAAAAGCAACCATGCCGTAATGCAAATCAATTGATCGGTTGCACAATAATTGGTGGAAACTCGGGCAAATTATTCTAAAAAGATTCTCTCGAAAAATCAGAAAAATTCAAAAGTCAAAAATAAAAAAATCAAGTTCAAATTCTTGTTTCTTGGAAAATCAAATTTAATTTCTAAGTTTTTGACAAATCAAATTCAATTTCTTAACCAATTGGATGGCAGGACTGGGTCTTATCCCACTGACCATTCACACCATTCATAAAAATCACGTTGGAACAGGGTTTTATCCCGCCAACCTCGGCAGAACTGGGTTCTATCCCGCTGACCGTTTATATCATGTTGGAACTGGGTTTTATCCCGCCAACCTCGGCAGAACTGGGTTCTATCCCACTGACCGTTAATATCACGTTGGAACTAGGTTTTATCCCGCCAACCTCAGCAGAACTGGGTTCTATCCCACTGACCGTTTATATCACGTTGGAACTGGGTTTTATCCCGCCAACCTCAGCAGAACTGGGTTCTATCCCGCTGACCGCTTATATCACGTTGGGCCTGGATTTCGTGCCGCCAACATCTCAAAAAGCACGTTGAGCCTGGACTTGGTGCCGCCAACATCTCAAAGTTCACGTTGGGCCTGGATTTTGCGCCGCCAACTTCACAAACATAATGTTGGGTTTGAATTTTGTGACCAATTTCTCAAGGCAGGCTCGGGTTCTATCCCGCTGACCGATTTTTAAGGCAGACTCGGGTTTAATCCCATTGATCAATTTGTCAAAGGCAGGCTCGAGTGTTATCCCACTGACCAATTCATTGCACTGGGGCAAAATTTTGGATAATTTTCCAAGTAAATCTTATGCAGTTTCTTCATACATGCCAGCATTTCATTTGCATTGCCACTATTCGTTGGGTCAGTCCCACTAGTGCGCATTCCTTTTATTCTGCCGCTAGCCGTTGGGTCAGTCCCACTAGTGCGCATTCCTTTTATTCTGCCACTAGCCGTTGGGTCAGTCCCACTAGTGCGCCTTTCATTTACACTGCCGCTAGCCGTTGGGTCAGTCCCACTAGTGCGCATTCCTTTTATTCTGCCGCTAGCGGTTGGGTCAGTCCCACTAGTGCGCATTCCTTTTATTCTGCCACTAGTGCGCCTTTCATTTACACTGCCGCTAGCCGTTGGGTCAGTCCCACTAGTGCGCATTCCTTTTATTCTACAGCTAGCGGTTGGGTCAGTCCCACTAGTGCGCATTCCTTTTATTCTGCTACTAGCCGTTGGGTCAGTCCCACTAGTGCGCCTTTCTTTTATCCTGCCGCTAGCCGTTGGGTCAGTCCCACTAGTGCGCCTTTCATTTACACTGCCACTAGCCGTTGGGTCAATCCCACTAGTGCGCATTCCTTTTATTCTGCCACTGGCCGTTGGGTTAGTCCCACTAGTGCGCATTCCTTTTATTCTGCCCCTAGCCGTTGGGTCAGTCCCACTAGTGCGCCTTTCATTTACACCGCCACTAGCCGTTGGGTCAGTCCCACTAGTGTGTGCATTTCATTTCATTTTCACTAAACACGGGTCAGTCCCGTTTTAAATTCCTGTTTGGGTCAGTCCCGTTTTAAATTTCTTGTTTGGGTCAGTCCCGTTTTAAATTTCTTGTTCTGGTCAGTCCCGTTTTAAATTCCTGTTCGGGCCAGTCCCGTTTTAAATTCTTGTTCGGGTCAGTCCCGTTTTAAATACCTGTTCGGGTCAGTCCCGTTTTAAATTCCTATTCGGGTCAGTCCCCTTTTTTAAATTCTTGTTCGGGTCAGTTCCGCTTTAAAATTCATGTTCGGGTCAGTCCCGTTTTTAATTCCTGTTCGTTGGAATCATTTTGCGGCCAAATAACACCGGTAAATATTTGGTGTCTACTTTTTTGTCTCAAGTTTTTTCAAAATTCAGACAAAGAGGGGCAAACTGTAGACACCAAAATTTTAGTGTAATTTCATTTAGTTTTCATTTTTAGTTTTTATTTGTCGTGTTAGTTTTATTCACTTTTAGTTTTTAGTTTTTATTTTATTATTATTATTTTTAAGTTTTTTAGCATAGAATTTCTCGAAAAAAAAAGAAACAAAAAGCATTCAAAAAATATGTTTTAGTTGTTTGTGATTTAAATTCAATGTTTTCTTGAAAAATGAAGGAAAAAGAAATGAAAAAAATGAAAAATTGCAACTTTGCTATTTATTATTTCTAGTTTATTTATTTTATCCGATGTTAATTAAATTGTTGTTTTTTTTACTTAATTTTATTATCAATTTTGTTAAATTACTTAAAAAAAAAAAGGGCCGCATGCAGCGGCATCTTCAGGAAAAATGTGGCTGGCATCGGAGGGCTCTAAGATGCCCAGTAAAACCTCCGCTCTCATCCTCACCTTTCAGGTGAGGGTTTGAGAGCAGGTTTCTGGTATAAATAGAACAAAAAACGCAGCTTTTAGGGAAATCAAGTGACGGCTTCAGATCTGAAGAAAGGAAAGAAAACCAAGGAGAAGGAACGACTGACAACAAAGAGAGGGGGGCGGCTGGTTGAGTAAGGAAACGAGAGAGAATGAAGGTTTTATGACGGCGGGAATAGCTAAAAGAAGAAAGCAAGAGAGGCTACGAGTTGGGGGAGGCGGACAGAAAACAAGGGAACGGATGGGAAGAATCAAAGCTTCGGAAGAAAGGTGACAGTTTTCGGGTGAGAAGAAAAACAACGTTGGAAGAAAAGAGAGAAAAGAGAACAGCGGAGAAAGGAAGGATCTTTCGGTTTGAAAGATCTGGGCAAGTGAGGAATGAAAAAGAAAACTGAGAGCTGGGGGAGTTGAGAGGA
The DNA here is from genome assembly GCA_036785865.1 of Coffea canephora. Classification (NCBI taxonomy): domain Eukaryota; kingdom Viridiplantae; phylum Streptophyta; class Magnoliopsida; order Gentianales; family Rubiaceae; genus Coffea; species Coffea canephora. The sequence continues at coordinate 28,787,680 of CM071922.1, forward strand.
GAAAAAGCTTAAGAAACCTACGAGCAAGGAAGGAAAAGTTAGGAAGGCTGTGAGCTTGAGAGAGAAAAGAAAGGAAGGTTGCGTGGGGTTGTTTACGGTTGAGAGAAAGCTGCGGGAAGGGGTTGGGTTCACCAAAGCAAGAAGGGAGGCTTTGAGGGAGCTACGGGCTGAGTCAACTAGAACCAAGGAAAACAGGAACAAGAGAGATAGAGAATAGCGGCAAGAAAGAAAGCCAGAACCAGAAACAATTTCTGCAAATTTTTATCCGAACATGCTGGTTTTCGGCACTCCTTTCGGCATGATTATTTCCTTTGAGGCTGCTCAATTCGATTGGATTTTCATTTTTGCATAAACTACGAAGCCAGGGGAAGAACTCTTGTTCAGAAGGAGTTCGCAGAAAACACCTGGAAAGCCCTTAAATCTGGTCCCCAAATCAGCAGCGTGACTCCACTGGTGCGGGTACGAAACGGCGACGGAGCAACTCAAGCACCTCTCTCACGTCCTTTCCTGCTCTGGTTTCGATCCAAAGACTCCCTCAGGTATCAATTTAAATTGATTTCTTAGCCCTTTCCATATCCCTTCATGGCTGAGATGCATTTCTGCGTTGTTTTTATGTGTTTTGTTGTTTTGTCGCTGCTGATGCTTGTAGTTGCTTGCTGGTTTATGTATTTCTTGTTCGCCTGCATTGTTTTTAATCTTGCCTATGTTCGGTCATTAGACTTTGTTGAGGAGTGATTTTGTGTTCTTGATGTTGAGCTTGCGAGTAAAAATGCTGCTGTTATGGTTCGTAGCAGCATAAAGAAATTGCTGAAAGCTTTATTCGCTGCTGGAATTTTCGGCAAAAAGCTTTGTCCGTTTTTCTGCATGGAGTTTTGCATGAAAATTTTCCTCATTCTGGTTTTGCCATTTCTTTGCATGCATGATAAGCTAGATAAGAACCTGAGGTTGGGTTTGTGGTTTGAGATGTTTCGTATGAATCTGCCATGCGAAGTGCTGAAGCTCAAAAGCATTGCTTGCTGAAACTTAAAACCATTTTGCATGAAAGTTCTCCAGGATTTGCAGAATTCCATTCTAAGTTTTAGCTTGTTTGGATGTTGAAATCATGTGTTTTGTTTGTCTAGTTTAAAGTTTTGATGTTTGGTTGAAAGAGTTTGGATCAAAAATTGCGTGTTTGGGTTTGAAATGTTGAAAAAGAAAGTGCAGCAAATTTCATTTCGGTTGCTAGAGTGTAGAAAGTAGTTGCAGAAGCTTGATCTCTTCGTGGATTGCATGGGTTGCATAAAAAAAATTCCCAAAATTGCACTTTGACCCCTTGGCTTCTAACTCATGCTGCTATGACCCAATCAATTGAATAATTTCATCAATTTGGTCCCTGGTAGTTCTAATTTTTGCAACTTCATTGCTTGTTGGCTTCAATTAGCCACCTCGTTTTGTTTAAATTACTTTTAATTCATAATTTTAGGGGCTTTATGATCAAGTGAGCTTTGTTTTGCACATTTCTTTTAATTTTTCTCAATTAAAGTGGTACCTTGACCTTTTTATTGTTTTGAAGCCATTTTTCTTGCATTTGGACACCATTCCAAGGGAGGTATAACTTCTTTTATCTTTTTTTGTCTCTCCCCTACGTGATCCAACGTGCTAAATGAGAATTGCATGACTACTTTGTTTTCCTTGCTTTTCCTTAATTCCTTTCATTTATTTCATTTACTTTTGCTTTTATTAAGTTATTTATTTATGGGGTATGTGTACACCTCTTGACTTGTAATAGATAGGGCTTGGAGTGCATTTTTATTCCTTTTTCCTCTTCCCCATTTGTTTTAGTTAGCAAATGTAATAGTTAGGGCCTTAATTGCCTTGTGTGACTTGCATGCTTACGTGCTACGTGTTACTTGCTTTCTTAGGGTCTTGCATCTAGATACCATGCTTATGTGTTATGTGCAATATGTGATTTATATGCTTATTTGCTTTATTAGCCTTTACATGATCTATTTGGTTTACAATGAATGTGTGACATCACCGTGGCTAGTCCAATGCTGGTCATGGTTTTTCCCCTTGAACTCTCGCAAGTCCAATGCTTGTGAGAGAATTTTAGAAAAGGGCTAGTCCAATGCTAGACCCAATAGGCCGTCCCCCTCTCGTTAGTGCATACTTGCATGTTTCACTACATTTCATACATTTTTCTTAGTTTTCTAGCATTTGGCACGCTCCTCCAATCCTTTCCCTTTCATTTTTAGGTTTTTGCATCCTCATGCTAGTTATAGGGTACATTTGCTTGAGAGTCCCCTTTCGATAAGGGAAACGAGCGAGTGTGGCTACAAAATAGCCTTAGCACGCTAGTTCTTCCTTCTAATCAAAGGAAAAATTGAAATCATGAAGTTAGGAGTCATTCCCGTACCCGACTTGATGCATTCCTCTAGGCTCATACACTCTTATTGTTATCATATCACTTCCTCACACATTCTCTCGCTACTTATATTTTTCTCAATCCACATGCCATGTTTGCACATTTTTCTTCTTTTCATATCATTTACTTATTTTTTCTACCTCACAAATTGCACCCAGTTACACTTATATGCACTTACTACCATTATACTATATTTTCATCCATTCGCACACAAACACTTTTATTTTCTCAATTGGCACACTTGCACTTTTCTTACATTTGCACATTTACACTTTTCTTACATTTGCACACTTACACTCATACTTGAGTCCTCATTTGCATTATCCATGATCTCTATGAGGGCTTTCCTTATTGGCCATCACAACTCATGTGGTTGGGACAAAAAAGTCTCGTAAGAGACATTTTAGATTTAGGATGGCATTTCCTTTTCATATCCATTAGTCATATCCGACATGCAACGCATATTTTGGGTAGAAAAATTAGGAAAAGTGGGGTTAAGTCACGCAACTAGCTTTGGCTAGGGTAAGGGAGTGCCTTAGGCTTTGCCTTAGCCTTCTCCCCTATCAAATGTGACCCCCGATCCCTTTCTTTGGTTACGTAGACCTAAAAGTTTTTTAAAAGGGTTTGTTTACTTTTTTCTTTCAAAAACAAAAATCATTTTTGGGTGACTTGGTACACCCAAACTCTATACCAAGTGGCGACTCCATTTTTCATCCAAGAAACCCTTTTTGAACTTTATTTGGCCAAACCGTCGCATTTCACAATCCCACGGCCTTTTGTTTTCATTTTCACACACATTCACACACTACTTCCACACCCCTTTCAAAAAGTGGGGCGCGACAAACACGTTATCAAACAATAACACAAGGCATGGAGTCAAGAATAATATAGCAAACAAGGAACACTCACCTATGTACGCAAAGCAACTTGCAAAATATCCTTCCGGATATTATCCTTAGTCACCGAGAAAACCTAAAGTTAACGAGACAGAATATTACAGCTCATCTAGCATAAACAATTAGGTATTTAAAGTGAAACGAGGACATTTAGACCCGTAGACAAAATAATTAGGGTTTCATAGACCAAATGTAAAACCCAACTCAAAAGGATTATAAAATTTTCCAATGAAAACACTTGAACCAAAGACAAGTCGGAATCCAACTAGATAGGCTAAGAAATACTGTTTTCGGAATCGTTTATATAGTTCATCTCATATTCAAGTAGATTTTACAAACTAAAGGTTTTAATGAAATTCATGTAAAAAGGAGAACAAAGTACCAAAAAAAATCCTAAACCACTTCTCTTTATTTGGTAAGAGTACGCAAACATTTGGAGTTTCCAATTGAAGAAAGACCATGTATTAATATGGAAAAATGGTCATAGTATTTGCCAAACGAAAATATACAAGTTCAAATAGAAAATTAGTCCTTGAGTGAAAATTTGGGCAGCAAGCCCTTTGTATTTACCTATTTTCCAACCATTTATGGCTTCATTGTTTTCCTCAATCAATCCCAACATTACACACAACATAAACAACCACTCAATATACTCAAGACAATACAAGGACAAAAATTTAAGCTACCAACAAGTGTGGAAAGGAAGTTTACGAAAGACAGTTTTGACGGGTTTTTACGGAATGGGCACATCCAAGGCTACGCTTATCAGATTGAGTTGGAACCATACCGTTTTGAAGCTAAGATGAATTCCTATAACTTCCATGAAGGTCACTTAGTCAAATTTCCAGTGTAACCTGGTCAAATTCCCAATTTACAGAGACAACTTCCACCTATAGGGCTAATTAACCGCACTGCACTAGAATGGTCATATCTCAGGCTACCAAGGTCCGTTTAAGGTGTTCTCGTAGGTGTTGAAAAGCTAAGACAGAGTACTAAAACTTTCATGTTTTGGAAAATGGGTAAATCAGCACGGATCCTAGTGAATAAACATGATAAACTGAATGAACTGACTAAAATGGAACACTGGAAACATCCTAAAATAGTGAGGGTAATTTGGTCTTTTCACAGGATACGTTACTCCGATTGACCTGAAATTTTGTAGGCACCTATAAAATATCATTCAATACAACTTTCATGTTTTATTCCAAGCCTAATTCGGCCTCTAACCACATGAACTAGAACCAGACAGAACAGGGTGAAATTTTTCCAGAAATCTGGAATTTTTGGGATTCAATGAAACTTTCTTCATTTCTTGCTCCAATCATCACTACAACCACTTATATAAGCTTAGGTACAACATATATCATCCATATAGCAAGTATAGGCAGCAAATAGCTCAACAAATGAAGCTTGCAAGAGTAATACTTCACCTCCTCTTGGAATTCTTGGTTCCCCTAGCTCCTCAAGCTCACAACTCACACTTTAATCGGTTTAGAATTTTAATTCCTCACTTGGATGGCTCAACTCAAGAAGAAGGAAGTTGGTTTCTTGCTCTCTTTCTCTCCTCTCTTGTCTCAGCCAAGCAGCAGAAAAATGAAGAAGAAAGGCTACTCCAGGGTGTTAAGAAGACAAGAAAAAAAAATCAACCAAAGAGCCATTGGGTGGTGACAAGCCAATCAAAATTTCTCTTTCTTTCCTTGCATTTTTAGCCCTAATTTTCGGTCAAAGCTGGCTGGAAATAAGGAGATATTTTTCTCAAGTATTAATGAGCTTATATGGTAAGAAAGTGGTGGTCAAGTGGTGCGTTCAATCGGTAGTACACGGTACACGTCGGTTCGCACCGTTTTTCCTTAAATCATACGTACTAGGGTTTTTACTTCCTATTCACTAACTTTATATCATTGCTTCTAATCACATATTATTTATCACCTAAAAGTCACTCTTAAGCACCAAATTTGATCCTCACTCGGTACCTAATAATTACACAGCGGATACGCGAAAAATCCTATTTCACCTCGAATTGAAAATGAATAGAAAAACCCTAATTTCTTATGACCATTGGCACTTTTCTAGGGTGATTGGTCCATAGGATAGTATAGAATGATAATTGCCAAATAATTTTCAAGTAAAAGGGAATTTTTGAGAAAATATAAGGAATTTGCGAGTCCTCACACTCTCTCCCCCTTAAGAAATTTCGTCCTCAAAATTTTCTATGAGCGGAATCTATCAAATTTCAAGTAACCAGTAGCCTGTACCTTCTACGTCCTCAGAAGAAACGAGGCTCTTCATTCCAGTCCCTTCTCTAGTTGACGGTCCAGGGTCGGTCTGGGTTGGCTGCTGGGTTCCTTTCTTTTCGTGCAATAAATCCGGGCAATTAGCAATCCGATGCTTTGCGCTCCCACAGCGCAGACATCTCCTCCCCTTTTTCCAACAATCCACTTCAATATGATTGGATTTCCTACAATAACCACAAATTGTCACACCACCCGCTCCACGACCATTCTTAGCAAATGGCCTACCTCGCTTATCCTATTCTGGCCTTTGACTCCCAAGAGATGCGCTCCTTTTCTTTGCATGGAAGGTCTTCACTTGTGGCCTTGCAATTTCTGTCCTTTGAGTTTTCTCTGGAACCCCCATAGAAGTAGTGCTTTGTACCATTGCTAAGGCCTCCTCAGAAATCCCTTCATATTTCCTTTTTAGCTCTAAATTCTTGTGCAAGAGCTCAATTTTCTCTGAGTACTCATGCTTCCATCACCCTTCCCAGTATGCGGTTAGTTTCTTTTGGACTTCTATTTCGTCTCGGAGAACCGTGATTTCCTTATACATCTCAACCCAATGTGCCATCTCACAGAATTGTTGGAACTCAGATGGTAGCCTGTCGAGCAAAACAATGGGTCATAATAAATTCTTGAATACATGTGGCACTCTCGGTCCATGTTTTGTTCAGCTGTTGTTTCCTTCCTTTCTTCTCTTGACTCTTGGCCTCGTTTTGTTCCACAGCTATGACCATATCCGCAACTACATCTTCTTTCCATATATATATATATATAGTTTTCCCTTCCCTCTCTCTTTTCTTTCCAAAAGGGTACTTTAATGAATGAATGCAGTAAATTGACTAAAATAACAAAATCCAACATACCAATTACACAAATAACATATCGCACCTAACACACCATATCAAAAGACGGATAAGCAAGTACACAAATACATATCAAGTTGGATAGATAACCATGTACACAAACACATATACTAACGTTAGGTGGTAGTAATATACGGCCGAACCAAAAGAAAAAGGTGAAGTCGTCCCAGTATCAGTCCGTCTGGTCTCTCACGTCACTTACTATCCAAACTAGATGTCCATTGACCTCTTGTGATCATTCTAGTCGGACAAAGCCTGTTCATGTTTTCAAAATGAAATCTCCAAGTACTTAACGCCGCCTCAACTTTAGAGTACTCGGGCACAAGAATCCGAAATAAGATAATTCACATCTTGAGCTGGCCAGTCCCAAGAGTAAACTATCTAAAATCGAAATTCCTACCCGACATACCTATCTATGATCCTCAAATACCATAAGAAAATTTAAGGCCTAGAACATTCGCAATTCATAGCTTATGCTCGAACGAGTACTTAATCCTTCATGCCTATTCACAACTCAGTCCAGGCTCACTCCGCGCAGAGACCACGCGAAGCAGCTATAGGTTTTATCCCTCAATCGCTCAACTTTCAAATCAAATCAAATCGAATCCCACAGTCCGGCATCCTAAACTTCAAGCCTAGGATACACTACAGGAATCTGAAGCCTAAGCTCTGATACCACTTGTGACGGCCCCACTTCCCCCTAGGGCGTACCCCAGGGTTCAGCGGTTCACCTTCCCAGCTCTCGTCGGGACTCAGTCGTTCACTTCAGTCCTCAATTAAAATCGAAATAAATCCCTAGAATAAATATAACAACAATCCATAACCTAATGCAAAACTTATGTACATTACTATCTTCAAAAGGGAGTACAAACATCGAATATACAAAGGTTCTCAGTTCACCACACATCCAGCCCGTGCCAAGCACTAGGGCGAGAACCATTACCAAATCAGAAACTAGTCTAGGCTAGTCTAAACCGAGCTCTCATCCTTGCTCGCCTTCTCCTGTTAAGGAAAACAAACTAAAGGGGTGAGCTAAAAGCTCAGTGAGGTTCCGAACACGTAATCAAACAATAAAGCTCATGTATTAACCATAAATGACAAGTAATGCAAGAAACATGGCAATATAAAGCAATAATAACATTCATTAAAAGGATACGGGCTCACAGGGAGCCATTTATTCGTTCATTTGTTCTCCTGTCGTTCCCCTTATTCCTCCAATCATTTAAAAATGCATTTTGTAAGTGAAATCCCTCGTTTGTTCTTTCGTTCGTTCATTCACTCCCTTCCCGGCCATTGGCTAGGCTCCACCCATCCGGACGTCGTCCGGACTACAAGGTAATACTCGAGTATACCGACGTTCACACCCAAGGTCACCATATCGCCCGATCGAGTCCGTTTCTGGCTCGAGTCGATCGGTAACGAAGGGTAGGGCCCAGTTCAGCCAGAAGGCTTACATTCATGCACAACTAATTGTTTGTTCAATCATTAAACCATTTAAAAGTTCATACGTATTTAGGTCGAGTGCAATGAAGTACACACTCGCCCAGAAAACTTGTTTTGAAAATCATTGAAAGCACTTAACACGTTATCAAACAATAACACAAGGCATGGAGTCAAGAATAATATAGCAAACAAGGAACACTCACCTATGTACGCAAAGCAACTTGCAAAATATCCTTCCGGATATTATCCTTAGTCACCGAGAAAACCTAAAGTTAACGAGACAGAATATTACAACTCATCTAGCATAAACAATTAGGTATTTAAAGTGAAACGAGGACATTTAGACCCGTAGACAAAATAATTAGGGTTTCATAGACCAAATGTAAAACCCAACTCAAAAGGATTATAAAATTTTCCAATGAAAACATTGAACCAAAGACAAGTCGGAATCCAACTAGATAGGCTAAGAAATACTATTTTCGGAATCGTTTATATAGTTCATCTCATATTCAAGTAGATTTTACAAACTAAAGGTCTTAATGAAATTCATGTAAATAGGAGAACAAAGTACCAAAAAAAAACCCTAAACCACTTCTCTTTATTTGGTAAGAGTAAGCAAATATTTGGAGTTTCCAATTGAAGAAGGACCATGTATTAATATGGAAAAATGGTCATAGTATTTGCCAAACGAAAATATACAAGTTCAAATAGAAAATTAGTCCTTGAGTGAAAATTTGGGCAGCAAGCCCTTTGTATTTACCTATTTTCCAGCCATTTATGGCTTCATTGTTTTCCTCAATCAATCCCAACATTACATACAACATAAAAAACCACTCAATATATTCCAGACAATACAAGGACAAAAATTTAAGCTACAAACAAGTGTGGAAACGAAGTTTACAAAAGACAGTTTTGACGGGTTTTTACAGAATGGGCACATTTGAGGTTACGCTTATCAGATTGAGGTACAACTTATACTGTTTCGAAGCTAAGACGAAGTCCTACAACTTCCATGAAGGTCACTTAGTCAAATTTCAAGTGTAACCAGGTCAAACTTCCAATTTACAGAGCAAACTTCTAACTCTACGGCTAATTAACTGCACTGCACTAGAATGGTCATATCTCAGGCTACCAAGGTCCGTTTAAGGTGTTCTTGTAGGTGTTGAAAAGCTAAGATAGAGTCCTAAAACTTTCATGTTTTGGAAAATGGCTAAATCAGCATGGATCCTAGTGAATAAACATGATAAACTGGATGAACTGACTAAAATGGAACACTGGAAACATCCTAAAATAGTGAGGGTAATTTGGTCTTTTCACAGGATGCGTTGCTCCGATTGAGCTGAAATTTTGTAGGCACCTATAAAATATCATTCACTACAACTTTCATGTTTTATTCCAAGCCTAATTCGGCCTCTAACCACATGAACTGGAACCAGACAGAACAGGGTGAAATTTTTCCAGAAATCTGGAATTTTTGGGATTCAATGAAACTTTCTTCATTTCTTGCTCCAATCATCACTACAACCACTTATATAAGCTTAGATACAACATATATCATCCATATAGCAAGTATAGGCAGTAAATACCTCAACAAATGAAGCTTGCAAGAGTAATACTTCACCTCCTCTTGGAATTCTTGGTTCCCCTAGCTTCTCAAGCTCACAACTCACACTTTAATCGGTTTAGAATTTTAATTCCTCACTTGGATGGCTCAACTCAAGAAGAAGGAAGTTGGTTTCTTGCTCTCTTTCTCTCCTCTCTTGTCTCAGCCAAGCAGCAGAAAAATGAAGAAGAAAGGCTACTCCAAGGTGTTAGGAAGGCAAGAAAAAAAAAATCAACCAAAGAGCCATAGGGTGGTGACACTTGTCACTACCAAAGCCAACCAAAATTTCTCTTTCTTTCCTTGCATTTTTAGCCCTAAATTTCAGTCAAAGCTAGCTGGAAATAAGGAGATATTTTGCTCAAGTATTAATGAGCTTATATGGTAAGAAAGTGGTGGTCAAGTGGTGCGTTCAATCGGTAATACACGATACACGTCGGTTCGCACCGTTTTTCCTTAAATCACACGTACTAGGGTTTTTACTTCCTATTCACTAACTTTATATCATTGCTTCTAATCACATATTATTTCTCACCTAAAAGTCACTCTTAAGCACCAAATTTGATCCTCACTCGGTACCGAATAATTACACTGCGGATACGCGAAAAATCCTATTTCACCTCGAATTGAAAACGAATAGAAAAACCCTAATTTCTTATGACCATTGGCACTTTTCTTGGGTGATTGGTCCGTTGGATAGTATAGAATGATAATTCCCAAATAATTTTCAAATAAAAGGGAATTTTTGAGAAAATATAAGGAATTTGCGAGTCCTCACATTTTAAATGTGAGAAACAATTTTAAAAGTGAAAGGTGTTTAACCGATGCACTTGTGTTAGCCCTACCGAGCGAAGAAGGTAGAGTTGTGATTTATCCAGATGCTTTAAAGGGTAGATTAGAATGTATACTAATGATACAGGATGAAGCGATTGTGTATGTCTCTAGAAAGTTAATATATCACGAGAGGAAGTAGCCAACTCATGATTTGGAATTAGTGGCGGTAATAGTAGCATTAAGAGTGAAGACGTTACCTATGTGAGTATAAGGCCGATTATGTTGCCCTATGATCTGGGAATTAAAATGTCTAATGAGGAAAATCAAGGTTTGATTGCTAGTTGAATGAATAGAAATTGTGCAGCATGGGTTGGAAAACGTAAGTTAGTGATTGATCTGGTAGACTTAACCATTACGAGAAAGATATTGTCCTAAGTGTGAATTTCGAGGACGAAATTCCTTTTAAGGAGGGGAGTATGTGAGGATCCAAAAAATTTTCTTATTTATCAGATATTACAAGTTTACTTAAATATTTATTTACTCATTTTCTCCGAATTATTTATTTCAACCATTTAAAAATTCATTTATATAGAATAACGCCTCTTTTATATTTTAAAGTATTTTGTTGGAAAATTCACTTTTCAAAAATTCGTTTAGTTCGAAATAACGAGTACACGTTCTTCGAGGCTATACTTGAATCGGGAGTGTATTAATACTGGAAAATTAAGAATTATCAATAGTGGATTAAGAAAGGTGAATTGAAGAATTAATGCTAAACTCCTGTGAGGACTCGCAAAATTTATTATTTTAAATTCCTATTTCGGGTTTATTTGAATATTTAATTGCCCATTTATTCTGAATATTATTTTCTAACCTCTTGTTATTCTTGGTTTTGATGATCACAAAAGTTCGTTTATACAGACCAAGAAAGTGAACACTTTGATCAGGCCTGATGGAACAAGGAAAGCATATGTTTGATTGACTTCAGTCTACTATGCTTTGGATGTGGCAAACAAGATTGAAATAATAGAAACGAATTTAGTCATTGTTTTGTTCCGATCAAAGATACTGTCTTTTAAGTATGTAAAGTTTGTCATTCTTGGTACTTTGAAATGTTTATCTAACTTTCTTCAAATATAAGTGTTTTTGTCTATCCAAGAATCAGGTTCGAATATATCATGAAATGCAAAACAACCAAAAGGAGAAGCAAAAACAGGACAATCAGGTCGGACGGCCGAAAGGAAACTGTCGGACGCCCGAAAGGATAAAGAACATCAAGAAGGTAGCTCTGTCGGACGCTCATAAGGAAGCATCGGACGTCCGGAAGGATCGGACGCACACCTCAGACGCTTATCAACCGCATCGGACGTCCGAAAAATTCCAAAATGACTTGCCAACTCTCTGCCTACGATCGGACGCTGTGCTGTCGGACGATCAAGACGCATCGGACGTCCGAACTTCAACTTGGCTATCATCGGACGATGATTTGATCGTCGGACGTCCGACAGCCCCAACGGCTAGTTGACTCTTCAGCTGCCTTCTATCCGTTGGAAGCATTGATGAAGCTCATTTCTGGTTCCCTTTAAAATAAAACCTGTCTGAACCAAGAAGGAACTTTTGCACACTTTGTTTACAAGATCTCAAGAGATATTTTAGCTAGAAAATAGTCTCCAAAGCAAGATTTGTTTTAAAGTGGTATGAATTTCTGGTGAGCATTTCTTTTGTGGTTGAAAGGATCTTTAGTGTAGCTTTGTTGAGGCTTTTCTGAGTGATTGTAAAACTTCTTAGCTTGACTAAGTGAGGCTTAGGGCATGGAGGAAGTGCTCCCTCCATTGTACATCTAGTTGATCTTCTTTCATCAAAGAGAAGTTGCTCTTCCTAGTGTTTGGTCTTCAAGTTTGAGGATAGCTTGGTAGACACTTGGTTTGATTCCCTATCTTACTTTTCTGTTTAATAAAATTCTCATTGCTTGTCTATACTTGATTTTCTGATCAATATTGCTCCTGTCTTCTAATCTACTTGGTTGATCATTACTAGAAAAGAAGGTAAATTTTTATTAAAGAAAAAGTGCATAAATTTGGTTGGAACCATTAGCCAATGTCTCTCATCTGGGGAGTGTGCAGTTGTTTTTGGGGTTTGACTTTGCTAGGTCTTTCGTGAATAACAAAATTTGGATATTCTGGTGTTCGGATGTTCGATATTCTTTTGTAGAAGCTGCGGATCAATTGGTCCATGTCTATTTGTCTTTCCCTTCTGGCTCTTCTTTTATTATTTCAGCTGTCTACGCGAAGTGTAACAGAATTGGTAGGAGAAGGCTATGGGAGGCTTTGGAGCATTTTTCCATGTCCGTTACTCTTCCGTGGATTGCTGTAGGAGACTACAACGTTATTACTTGCGTGGAGGAAAGGATTGGAGGATCTTCTCCGAATATGCGTGATTTGGAAGAATTCAACTCAGCTTTACATCGCAGTGGCTTATTTCCAGTTCAATTCGATGGGTCTGCTTACACATGGACCAATGGTCGCATGTGGCAGCGGCTGGATCGAGCGGTCGTTAATGCCGCCTGGCTCGCAGATGTTGAGATGACTAGAGTAGCTCATCTTCAATGGGGGCGGTCTGATCATTGTCCGTTGCTAGTCAAGGGGGGTAGTACATCGACAAGGCGATCATCATTCCGGTTCCTCAATGTCTGGCGCGGTCACTCCAGTTTTCAACAAACAGTCAAGTTGGCGTGGTCTCTGTCTGTTTCTGGAGTGGGAATGCAGAAATTCTTTAATAAGTTACAGGTGGTTAAAAGAGCTTTATCTCGATGGAATGTGGAGGTTTTCGGGAATGTCTCTCAAAGGGTCAAACAGGCAGCAGACAATTTATTGGCCAAGAAAATTTTGTATGATCAGAATCGGGATACGGTGTCTAGGACGGCAGTTCACGAGGCTAGGGCACTTCATTCTCGGGAGCTAGCATTGGAATGTGAATTTTGGAGACAAAAGGCTGCGATTAAATGGATCAAAGAGGGTGACGCTAATACCTCTTTTTTCCATGCAGCAGTTAAGCAAAAACGCAGTTGTAATTTTATTGCACGCATCAGGGGAAGTGGCGACAGTTGGTTTGATAGTATAGAGGATATTAAGCTGTCAGCAAGTGATTTTTTCTCCAAGTTGTTCACAGCAGACCGCGCTGCAGGTTCTGGCATCAGGCCGTCACTTGAGCTGCCTAAACTTACGCCAGAAGAGAACGATATGCTGCTGAAGTCTCCATCGGTAGAAGAAGTTCACACGGTTATATGCTCGTTGGACTCTCAGAGTGCTGCGGGACCCGATGGGTTTGGAGGGGGTTTTTATCAAAGTTGCTGGGAGTGTATCAAGGACGACTTCATGGATGCGGTGCAGGATTTCTTCGCTGGTGCCTCGATGCCCCGCGGATTTTCAAGTACCACGATCACATTACTGCCTAAGAAGGAGGGTGCATGTGAGTGGAAAGATTTTCGACCAATAAGCTTATCTAACGTTAGTTCGAAGATCATCTCGAAAATTTTGTCTACCCGCATTAATACACTCCTTCCTAAGTTGATTTTGGAGTTTCAGACTGGATTTATACCGGGCAGGGGGATACAGGATAATGTCCTCCTCGCTCAGGAATTAATTCTGGATTTGGACAAGAAATTGCGTCATCCTAATGTAATTTTGAAATTGGATATGGAGAAGGCCTATGACAGGGTGGAATGGGGGTTTCTTTTGTACATGCTTCGTGAATTTGGCTTTAAGGAAGGTGTGGTAGATCTGGTTTTTCGGTTAATATCCAACGTGTGGTTTTCTGTATTGGTTAATGGGGAGCTCACGAGTTTTTTCAAATCGACTAGAGGGGTACGTCAGGGGGATCCTCTATCTTCTACTCTTTTCCTTTTTGTATCAGAATTCCTTGGACGGAGACTTCAGCAGCTGGTTGCTAACACTCCGAGGTTTAGATTTTTGAGTAAGGGGGGGCTGGTCCCGTTTCTTGCATTTGCTGATGACATGGTTATCTTCACACGGGCATCGGTTGACTGTCTGCAAGCTGTGTCGTCCTTGTTGCGAGAGTATGAAATTCTTTCTGGCCAAAAAATAAATCTTGCCAAGAGTAGGTTTCTGTGTTCGTCGAAGATTCCTTCGGATACCATCACTTTAATTCAACAAGCTACGGGGTTTCAAGGGCAATCTTGGCCTGTGAGATATTTGGGAGTGCCACTGTTTCGTGGCCGTAGTAGGAGTATTTTATTTGATGGAGTTTTTGCTTCTGTTAGAGCAAAGCTTCTTCATTGGAGTTCCCGCTTCTTGTCTGCTGGGGGGAAGATCATATTGCTTCGGCATGTGTTGAACTCAATGCCTATTTATTTATTGCAGGTTTCTAAACCACCGAAGGGGATTTTTCTAAGGCTAGGTAGGCTGTTTAATGCATTTTTGTGGGATGGCAAGGATGGGAGATGGATTCATTGGTCTTCCTGGGAGAAATTATGTTTTCCAGTCGCAGAAGGGGGTTTGGGTTTCAGATCACTGCTGGATGTAGAGAAGGCGTTTGCAATGAAATTATGGTGGAGAATACGTCAAAAGAATTCTACGTGGGCAAGGTTTATGCATCGAAAATACATTGGTGACCAACATCCGTCCTCGGCAGAGGTTGGTGTTGGGTCGGCAATATGGAAGCGGGTCTGCTCAGTTCGGGCTGTTGCTGAAGCCAATTTTCGTTGGCGTGTTGGTGAGGGGTTCGTCGATTTCTGGTACGATCGTTGGCTTTTTGACGAACCGCTTAGTAGCCAGTGTGATGGGGAGCCTCCTCATTGTTTGGTAGCTGAGTTCTATAGCTCTACAGGGTGGAATATTGAACGTTTGCTCCAGGTTCTTCCTCGATCGGTCGTTAATAGTATTTTGCAGACAAGTGTTGATCCAGCTCTTAAGGATGAATTGGTTTGGGCTCCTTCAACGGATGGTAGGTTCACTGTGTCGTCTGCATGGGATTTAATTAGACAACGGCGTAACCTATCTTTGGTGTGGCGTGGAATTTGGTGTCCATTGCTGCCGTTAAAGATGTCTTACCTTGTTTGGAGGATTTTGGCTGGTTTTCTGCCGTTGGATGACAAGCTCCGTTCTAGAGGGTTTTCATTGGCTTCCAAGTGTGATTGTTGTGGTGATTCACAGGAGTCTTTGCATCATATTTTTGTGCAGGGCAACTTGGCAAGTGCTGTCTGGAAGCATTTCTTCCGCGCTTGCGGTATCCCGTGGACTTCATTCTCATGCGTTTCTTCGTTGCTAGTGGTGTGGTTTCAATCTTCTGGGGGTGGGCGTTTGGATCATGTTCGGTGTGTTATACCTGTTGTAGTGTTATGGTTTCTGTGGCGTAGTAGAAATGACGCTCGGTTTGGTAATGTTCCCTCGGCTTGCTTTAAAGTTATTTCAGATATCAATGGGTGGTTGGTTGCTCTGGGGGCTGCGCGTATGTTGAAAATGTCTCAGTTGGAGGGGGATACGGATACCTACTTTGCACGGTATTTTCAACTCAAACCACATAAATCTTTCTGTCCGCAAGCTATATCTTGGAGGAAGCCTCCTCGAGGGGCAGTCAAGCTGAACACCGACGCAAGTGTGTCAAATGGGTTGGCGAAAGGCGGAGGAGTGGTACGGGATTTTGAAGGGAAGATGCTTGGTGCTTTTTATAAGGAGTTCGGGGAATGTGAGGTGGTACATGCGGAAGGGTTAGCATTGTTAACTGGTCTACAGTGGTGTGTTGGGACAGGGTTGTCAGATATTTTAGTAGAAGTAGATTCTCTAGTGTTGGCCCGGCTGGTTACTAGTCAATCGATTGGTAAGTGGCCGTTGTGTAGCATTTTAAGCCAGATTCGGTTGTTGTTAGGTAAGGTGCAGGGGACCATTACGCATATCTATCGTGAGGCGAATGCTGTGGCAGACAGCCTAGAGGCTTTATCTTTGGAGAGTCCATTTGTTACTTTCCAATCTCATCATCTGCTTCCAAGTAGGGCTCGGTCGTTGATTAACTTGGATGCAATGGGCTATCCATATATTCGAAACGTTAGTTGTTAGGTATTTTCTTATTTTTCTGGCATGTATTGAAGGGAGGGTTTGCTTCCTTCGTCGTATGATTTTGTTGCTGTTGAATAAAATTTGGGGGGTTCTCCCCTTTTATTAAAAAAAAAAAGATTTTAATCAACCCAATTCACCCCCCTCTTGGTTGTCTTTGGGACTTACAATTGGTATCAGAGCTTGGTCTCCTTGAGATTAAGCTCTAACGGCTTGGAGTAAAGATGACAACCAGTCATGTTATGTTTGTTGAGGGACAATCTGTTACTAGGCCTCCCATGTTCAGTGGCTCCAACTATGTTAGCTGGAAAGAACGAATGATTATCTTTCTGCAATCTATTGATATTGAACTATGGTTTATTGTGAGTGAAGGACCGCATGAAGCTAACTTTCTTGATGCAGATACAGGGTTGTTTCGGCCAAAAACGAGAGCTGAAATGAATGCTCAAGATAGGACTAACCTCACATTGAATGCCAAGGCCATGAATGTTCTTTATAGTGCCCTAGATTCAAATGAATCAATTAGAGTAAAAGGCTGCAAATCGGCCAAAGAAATGTGGGATAAACTAAGAGAAATCCATGAGGGTGGTGACAACGTGAAAGAACAGAAAAAGGCCATCTTGGTCACAAAATATGAATCATTTAAAATTGAACCTCTTGAGGATATTGACAAAATGTATTACAGGTTCACTGACTTGATCAAAGATCTCGAGGTGTTGGGCAAAGAGTACACCTTGGGAGAGAAGAATAGGAAAATTCTCAATGCGTTGGGCAAAGAATGGGAAAATAAAGTGACTGCAATAGAGGAGGCTAAGGATTTAAGTTCTGTGCCTATTGAATCTATCATTAACTCACTAACCTCTTATGAGTTGAAACTGAAATCTAAAGTGCAGGAGGAAGAGGATGCTAGAGCAAAGAGAAACATTGCTCTAAAGACTACTCAAGGGGAAGATGATACAGCTCACTTGGATGATGAAGACTCGGATGATGATGATAATGATCTTGCTCTCATCACCAGAGGTTTCAAGAGAATCTTGAATAAAAGAAAGTTTAGAAGGGGAGGACCTAGCAATCAATTCCAGAATCAGCCATCTACCGCAAAGTACAAAGGAAAACAAGATTTCAACAAGAAACAGTTGGACAAATGCTTCGAATGTGGACAGATTGGGCACTATGCAAACGAATGCCCCATGAAGAAGATGAAAGATGGAAAAGCTGATCGAAAGCCAAGATTCAACAACTTTCAGATTACTTGGAATGAATGCAACTCCGAAGGGGAAGTTGAAGAAGAAGAAGAATCAGCTCAAATGGCCTTCATGGCTATTGGAAATAATGAGGTAACTTCCACACACTCTCAATCTGAAAGTGATGATGATGAAGATGATGATCTTGAATCCTTTGTTGAAAAACTGCATAATGCCTTGAAGGAATCTTATGATAAAAACAAGCAGTTAAAACAGAAAATGGCTTTTCTCATTCAAGAAAATGCAAGTCTTTTTCAACAAAATAAACAACTAAAGACTGACAATGAAAGTCTTGTAAGAGCCGGATGTAATGTTCAAAATGATCTTGATAGAAAGACAAATATTTGTGAAATGCTGAAGGAAAGACATGGTGATTTGAAAAAAAGAATGAACAACTTGGATGAGACTTTAAAAGCAAGAAAGCAGGAGTTTATCAAAAGGAACATGTCATCTACTCATCCTACTACTTTTCAAAGAACATTTGCACACAACAAAAATGCACATGGTTTCACAACATATAGAAGAGGCGGATTGAGATATGTCAAACCAGTACATGTTAAGGACTCTTCCATTATGTGTGGTTTTTGTTGTCAAAGAGGGCATTTGAAAGGTGATTGCTATGTGAAAAGAAATCTGAACAAAGGGATGAAATGCATGTGGTTAGTTAGATACAATGCTAACTATTATGGACCCAAAAATTAAAAAGGGTACCAAACACTTTATCTTTTCAGGAAAAAGGATCAAACAAGTCCAAATGGTTTATTGATAGCGGCTGCTCAAGGCACATGACCGGTGATCCCTCTTTGTTCATAAAGCTGAAATCAAAATCAAGTGGAAAGGTGACATTTGGTGATGATGTGAAAGCTAAGACAATTGGAATAGGTGATGTTGGTAAGGATGGTGACACTTTTGTTCATAATGTACTCTTAGTTGATAACTTAGGTTATAACTTGCTTAGTGTTAGTCAATTGTGTGATAAAGACTTGTATGTGCTGTTTAAAAAGCATGAATGCATTGTACTTGATTCCAAATATAATGTTGTGTTCAAAGGGAAGAGGTTTAACGACATATATATTGTGATTCTTGATAAAGTTGATTCTTCTAGCTTAAAATGTCTTAAAGCTTCAAATGAAGATCCTTGGTTGTGGCATAGAAGACTTTGTCATTTTAACATGGATTTACTAAAGGAAATTTCGAAAAAGGAGTTGGTTAGAGGCTTGCCAAAAATCAGTTTTGATAAAGACAAAATATGTGATGCATGTCAATTTGGGAAGCAAACAAAAATTTCTTTTAAACCAAAGAAGTGTGTATCTACTTCCAAACCTTTAGAACTATTGCATCTTGACTTATTTGGTCCTACTCAAATCACTAGCTTGGGAGGTAAGAAATACTGCTTTGTAATTGTTGATGATTACTCTAGATACACTTGGGTGATATTTCTTGCTCATAAAGATGATGCCTTCAAGAATTTTACTTCATTGTTTGCTAAAGTGCAAAATTTGTTTGGATTAAAAATTGTTAGGATTAGAAGTGATAATGGGACGGAATTCAAGTATTGTGGTTTTCCAGAATTTTGTGATCATAATGGTATAACACATGAGTTTTCTATTGCAAGGACTCCACAGCAAAATGGTGTTGTAGAAAGGAAAAATAGAACTCTTCAAGAGGCTGCTAGAACTATGTTGAATGAATGTAGGTTGCCTAAATATCTTTGGGCTGAAGCGGTAAACACTGCATGTTATGTGATGAACAGAATACTCTTGAGACCTATTTTAAAGAAAACTCCTTATGAGCTGATTTTTGATAAGAAACCTACGGTTGGTTATTTCAAAGTATTTGGTTGTAAATGCTTTATTTTGAATCTAAAGGAACATCTTGGTAAGTTTGATAAAAAATCTGATGAAGGAATATTTTTGGGGTATTGTGAGAATAAAAGAGGATATAGAGTTTTTAATAGAAGAACTCTTGTGATTGAAGAAGCTATAAATATAACATTTGATGAAACAAATGATGATAATTCCAAAAGTTCGTGTGAGGATGATGATGTAGGTGTTCGAGAAGGAATGGAAAAGCTATCAATTGGAAATGAAGGAAGCTCTAAACCAGCAGCAACTGAAATGGAAAATGAAGTTCATAATGATCAAGAAGAGGAAGATGAAGACAAAAATGATGATCCACTCAAAGATCTTCCCAAGGCTTGGAAATTCAGTCAAAATCATCCAAAAGAGCTTATAATTGGTGATCCATCCGAGAAGGTAAACACTCGTTCCTCATCTAGAAAATTGATTGACAATTTTGCTTTAGTTTCTCTTTTTGAACCCAAGAATATCAATGATGCTTTAAAGAATGAAAACTGGATTTTGGCAATGCAAGAGGAACTTAATCAATTTGAGAGAAATGAAGTTTGGACACTTGTTGATAGACCTCAAAATCAACCTATCATTGGCACAAAGTGGATTTTTAGAAATAAGTTGGATGATAAAGGTGTTGTTGTAAGAAATAAAGCCAGATTAGTTGCTAAAGGATATGCACAAGAAGAAGGAATTGATTTTGACGAAACATTTGCTCCCGTAGCAAGATTAGAATCTATTAGAATGCTTCTTGCTTTTGCATGCTTTAAAGGCTTCAAATTGTTTCAAATGGATGTTAAAAGTGCTTTTTTAAATGGTTTTGTTGATCAAGAAGTATATGTGGATCAACCCCCCGGTTTTGAAAATACAAAATTTCCAAGTCATGTGTTTAAACTATCTAAAGCTTTATATGGTCTAAAACAGGCTCCAAGAGCTTGGTATGAAAGACTAAGTGGTTTTTTGATTGAAAATGGTTTCAAAAGGGGTGTTGTGGACACCACACTTTTTACTAAGCAAGTGTTGAATGACCTTCTTATTGTTCAAATATATGTTGATGATATTATTTTTGGTGCTACTAATGAGTATCTATGTAAGGAATTTTCCACCACTATGCAAAGTGAATTTGAAATGAGTATGATGGGAGAATTAAATTTCTTCCTTGGACTTCAAATACATCAAGCTCTTGAGGGAATTTTTATAAATCAAGCAAAATATACCAAGGAATTGCTGAAAAGGTTTGGCATGGAGGACTCAAAGCAAGTTGGAACTCCAATGTGCACTTCTACAAAGCTTGACAAAGATGAAGAAGGTAATCATGTGGATGAAAAGCATTATAGAGGTATGATCGGAAGCCTACTCTATTTAACCGCAAGTAGACCTGATATTATGTTTGCTGTTTGCTTGTGTGCTAGATTTCAATCTTGTCCAAAAGAATCACATTTGAATGCTGTAAAAAGGATTTTTAGGTATTTGAAAGGTACATTAGACTATGGTCTTTGGTATGCTAGATCTAATGAGTTTGCACTATATGGTTATTCGGATGCTGATTTTGGAGGGTGTCGTGTGGATAGAAAGAGTACTAGTGGAACTTGTCATTTTCTTGGAAATTGTTTAGTCTCTTGGTTTAGCAAGAAACAATGTGCAATCTCTTTGTCTACAACCGAAGCGGAATATATTGCCGCTAGTGCATGTTGTGCTCAACTTTTATGGATGAAGCACACTTTGAATGATTTTGGATTGTTGTATGACTGCATGCCTGTATTCTGTGATAATACTAGTGCTATAAATTTGACCAAAAATCCTATTCATCATTCTAGGACAAAGCACATAGATATAAAGCATCACTTTATTCGTGATCTTGTTCAAAAAGGTGAAATATGTGTAAATTATGTTTGTTCTAAAGATTAATTTGCTGATATTTTTACAAAAGCTTTGCCATTAGATCAGTTCATTCATCTAAGATCTAAATTAGGAATAATCGAAAAATCATCTTAATTTTTTTTTGGGTCTTCGGACGTCCGAAAGAGGATGAACGGACGTCCGATGATGTTCTTCAGCCATTTTCCAGATTGCACCTGTTCGGACGCAACTGTCGGACGCACAACTTCGTTCGGCCGTCCGACAGTGCAACGGCTCATTTTTTAAAACAACTTTTTTCCTCATTTGCTTCAGACTCTTCCTATTTTATTTCCTCTAGGACGAAAACTCTCTCTTCCCTCACTCTCAAATTCGTACAATTTTGAAGCTCTCATTCTCAAATTGACTCAACCAAAACAGTTCCTGATCAATTGCGAGTCATTTTTCCTGATAATTTCACAGAATCATCTATCACTTCGCACATTCCCAAATTTTCCTCAAAACCCTACCTTCTCATAACCGCTCTGTCAAATCCTGTACAAGGTCTTTTGTTCCAAAATTTTTGTTCGATTCACTTCCCTACTGCTGTGTGTATCATTTGCATCCTTCATTTCACACATTTCACACAATGGTGAATCTTAGAGGAGGAAAGGTTACTGCCGGACGCAAGTTTTCACTCAGAGATGAGGATGAGGATCTTCCTACGGTCAAACGTTCATCCAAGCGATTCAAGAGAGGAGCCATAAAGGGTCAAATGTCACGGCCTACTCCACAACCCACTTCTCAACCAGAATCTGGACAGGGGACCTCTTCTCAACCGCCTCCTAAATCAGCCCCTCTCCCTCCATTCTTTGATGATGCTGCGAAAGAAAAATACTCCTGGATATCCCAGAAAGGTGTCATTCCTCAACGAACTGTAAACCCTTCTGAATTTCTATCCATAGGTTTAGAATCCATTCTGAATCTATTTGCTTTCCAGAAATGGTCACATCTCATTTCTATGCCCAATGTCTATTACCCTGATATGCTGCATCAATTTTTTGCCAACCTTAGGAAAGGAACTGACCAAACTGAGATCATGTCCAGGGTAAATGGGGTTGACCTAATCTTTGACTCTGATACTGTGAATTCCATTTTAAATACTACCATTGAACGTTTATGCAAAGATAAAATTGCTAATTTCTTTTCCTATGAAGAGCTCCCTACTGCTGATAACCATTTTGATGGAGCTAAAATGTTGACCTATTTTAAAAGAAGTTTTTCCTCCCCTGCTGATGCTAAACTGAATGATCTTGCCCCTGTGAATTTAATCGCTTTTTCAATCATTTCAAACCTGCTTGTACCCACTGATGGCCACAGAACTGATGCAAACAAAATGGAGTTGTAACTCTTTTATTGTTTTCGAGAAAAAATTCGTATTGATTTTGGTTTTGTCATGTGCAAGTTTTTACTTCGCTACGCCACTGATTCTCGCAGAAAATTATCTTATGGAAAGTTTCTTGAAAAGATACTTGAGTTTTACAAAGTTCCAATTCTAGGTGTTTGTCCCAAAGAAGCATCTTCTTATGCCTTTACCAAAGCATATTTTGAAAGAAAAAATCTTGTTTTTAAAGATAATCTGTGGGCATATAAGGGGGCATCATCTAGTGAACAGAGGTCTAAGATTGTACATGACCATTCATCCATTTCACTCACACCCATTCACCCTAGGAAGTCTGCCACTAAAGCATCCTCCTCTTCCAGTGATGAAGTAATTGAGTTTTTTCGTGAACTCAAACAGCATGTTCTTCTTCTAGAACATGGTTTATTGCTCACTATGTCCTCTGAGCAACAAACTGCCTTCCTAGACAAAAAGAACCTCCTGTTTCCCCCCCTGTGGTTGAGGAAGTTTCCCATGACAAAGAGTCACACCCCACTGATCCAAGTTCATCAATTCCAGACCCTGGTTCATCAACCCCTGTGACTCCTCATGGCACTTCCACATCAGATAAAGGCAAGGCACCAGTTGAAGAGGCTGCTGAAGATGATGAAGAAACTGAAGAGGAGGATCTCGACCAATATCAGCTCTCTCGGAGGACACCTGGATCCACATAGTTCACTACTTAGGATATTTGCATTCTGTTTGTCTATTTTATGTGTTTGTAATGTTCAACATTTGTAATGTTTTTCTTGTTGGTACTGTATGTTTATGTTAAGTATTTTGAATGATGACTATGTTTATGGATGTTTAAGTATTTTGGTGCAATGAATTTGGTTTTCATTGATGGATGTGTTTGTGGATGTGTTGATGTGATTGGTTCCCCTTGTGTGATGACAAAAAGGGGGAGAGGACTGGATTGAGGATTGATTGATGATTGGTGTTGATTAATGATTGATGATTGATGATTGGTGATGTTGGATATGTTGGATTAATTGTTTAAATTTGGATTGGCTGATATGCTTAATTGTCATATTTTTGGAAAATTGTTTAACTCGGATGGGCAGCCAAGTGAGGGGGAGTTTTTCAAAATTTTTTTTTCACTAAGACAGGGGGAGTTCTTGTCTATTTTGAAAGGGGGAGTTTTCATTGAAATCATCAAATTTCATTTCAAACTTTTGTTTTGTCATCATCAAAAAGGGGGAGAATGTTATTCTTGGTTTTGATGATCACAAAAGTTCGTTTATACAGACCAAGAAAGTGAACACTTTGATCAGGCCTGATGGAACAAGGAAAGCATATGTTTGATTGACTTCAGTCTACTATGCTTTGGATGTGGCAAACAAGATTGAAATAATAGAAACGAATTTAGTCATTGTTTTGTTCCGATCAAAGATACTGTCTTTTAAGTATATAAAGTTTGTCATTCTTGGTACTTTGAAATGTTTATCTAATTTTCTTCAAATATAAGTGTTTTTGTCTATCCAAGAATCAGGTTCGAATATATCATGAAATGCAAAACAACCAAAAGGAGAAGCAAAAACAGGACAATCAGGTCGGACGGCCGAAAAGAAACTGTCGGACGTCCGAAAGGATAAAGAACATCAAGAACGTAGCTCTGTCGGACGCTCATAAGGAAGCATCGGACGTCCAGAAGGATCGGACGCACACCTTGGACGCTTATCAACCGCATCGGACGTCCGAAAAATTCCAAAATGACTTGCCAACTCTCTGCCTACGATCGGACGCTGTACTGTCGGACGATCAAGACGCATCGGACGTCCGAACTTCAACTTGGCTATCATCGGACGATTGGTTCGGACGATGATTTGATCGTCGGACGTCCGACAGCCCCAACGGCTAGTTGACTCTTCAGCTGCCTTCTATCCGTTGGAAGCATTGATGAAGCTCATTTCTGGTTCCCTTTAAAATAAAACCTGTCTGAACCAAGAAGGAATTTTTGCACACTTTGTTTACAAGATCTCAAGAGATATTTTAGCTAGAAAATAGTCTCCAAAGCAAGATTTGTTTTAAAGTGGTGTGAATTTCTGGTGAGCATTTCTTTTGTGGTTGAAAGGATCTTTAGTGTAGCTTTGTTGAGGGTTTTCTGAGTGATTGTAAAACCTCTTAGCTTGACTAAGTGAGGCTTAGGGCAAGGAGGAAGTGCTCCCTCCATTGTACATCTAGTTGATCTTCTTTCATCAAAGAGAAGTTGCTCTTCCTAGTGTTTGGTCTTCAAGTTTGAGGATAGCTTGGTAGACACTTGGTTTGATTCCCTATCTTACTTTTCTGTTTAATAAAATTCTCATTGCTTGTCTATACTTGATTTTCTGATCAATATTGCTCCTGTCTTCTAATCTACTTGGTTGATCATTACTAGAAAAGAAGGTAAATTTTTATTAAAGAAAAAGTGCATAAATTTGGTTAAGATTTTAATCAACCCAATTCACCCCCCCTCTTGGTTGTCTTTGGGACTTACACCTCTTTAGACCTAATTACATGGGTCTATAGCTTCGTTATATTTTTAAAGTGACTTGTGTCAAAATTTAAAATTTGGAAGCTCGTTAAATGAAAATAGTGAATACACGTTTGGAGATTATAGCTGATTTGGGGTGTAATAAGCTTGGAAAAATTAGAGGCCTGCACAATGGTTTTAAAATAGGTGTTTCTATGTTTAAGTATTCAAGTGATAGCTGTTAGTACTATCGTTATAAGAATTTCTTTGAGCTTTCACTCTATCGCACTTAAATCGGAAATACGCGTTCCACACGCGCGATTTAATTGAGGGACTTTAGACCCTTATTTTGGGACAATTAAGAGTGAATAATATTAATATGAATATAAGTGCATTAGATGTTTAGTGCGCTAGTGAAACAAACGCAAGAGAAATCAAGCACAAAACGCGCGCATGTGTGCGCGAAGGAGAGTTGACTTTTGGAGCATTTTGGGCCACACATTCTTAGGCTTCTCATGGGAGCATCACACCAGATCAAAACTCTCCTCTTTATCACCTCAAATAGCCGTGCAACTCTTTCTTTTTCCCCTAAGACAGCCGGCCATTGAGCTTGCAAAACAACACCAAAGTTCTCCAAATATCTTCACAAAATCTTCATCAATCTTCATCCGATTCACATCAAATTTCATCCACACTTGGAGACCTCATTAAACTACAAAATGTGACGCCCGAAAGAATGAATGTGAGAACCCGAGAATTTTCTAAGTTTCTAGGGTTTATTTTATTAATCGCCTGCCTTTTCTACATTTTCTTTATTAGAAAATTTCTCCAGATAATTTTATGGGTAAATATAGTTTGAAAATAATTTTTCTAGTATCGATTAGTTTTTGAGAAATTAAGAGCTTATACCGGACGTGGGACCCGCTAGTGTGATATAATTTTGGTGAATAAGTGAATTGTGTGCTAAGTGTTATTATTTTACAAGGTGCTAGGAAATGATTAGAGGGTGGTTATATGATGTAACCATTGGAAGCCAAAGGATTAAAGAAAATACTAGAAGGGCCAAGTGTCACAAATCCATTGCAAGTTGGACCTTTGACTAAGACCATGATTTCTTCTTCTTATCTTGACCAAACCTTTTGTTTTCATCATTTCTTCTTCTTGTAAGCATGATGGACGAAATTTTGAGAGAAAGAGAGAGAAAATCCAGCATCTTGCACCTCAATTTCTTCCTCCAATCTTGAGTTCTAACCGATTAAATTGCAAATCACTCCATAAAACTTGCTAGCTAAGGAAGATTGAAGCTATTGGTGGAGTTGTTTTGGAAGAAAAATCCCTAAGCCATCACCTTTCTTGATATTTCAAGGTATCATGTCTAACCATCCTTTCTTTGATCTTGATTTTGTTAAATTGATGACTTGTGATGGCTAATGAGATGTTTTAGTGGAAGATTAGCACATGAATGCAAAAATTTCCAGATTAGGGTTTTCAATTTCCCCAATTCTGCCTGACACTGTTCATCATAGTTAGAGGCCGAATTTGTGACGCCCCGCAAGAAGGAGGTTTTCCTTTGGTAGAAATCTTTGTTGGACAAGTGGAGTAAAACAGTTTTTCAACTCGGATAAGAAACGAAAAAATTTTGGAAAAAAGAAAGGGCCAAATCCGGCCGGAAATCCGGCCAGAAACTGGCCGGATAGCTGGCCGGATTGCCTTGCAATTTTGAAAAAAAATGGTTCAGTCTCGGCCTCATATCCGGCCAGGAATCCGGCCGAGAATCCGGCCAGAAACTGGCCGGATTCTGACGTGGCACAGCCGGTCAGCAGCTTTGACCGGCTGTTTCCTTGATAAATATCTTGTTTTGGCTGCTTTTGCTCTTCATTTTTGCCCCTGCTCAACCGAGCTTCATAGAGAGAAAACTCTCAAATTTCCTAATTTCAATCTTTGCAAATATCTTGGGTTTCAACCGATGGTTTTGGAAGCTACTTCACACAAGGGTTTGCTATGGTGGATTAAAGCTGGTGATGGATGGGTTTTTGAAGGGAAGCTCTAGGTTGATAGCTCTCTTGAATTTGAGGTGAGTTGAATAAACAAGTTTCCTTTGGTTCTAATAGTGGTTAATTAGTGGTTTGTAGTGGCCATGTGTATTATTTTGTGGAGTATTTCATGGGTTTGAGATAAGTTGGTCCAATTTCTGATTTATTGGATATTTTTCTGATTTATTATGATTATGGTTAGTTGGCTTGAATTGATGGATTGAAATGGTGTTAAATGAAGTGATTGTGCGTTAATTGTGATCGTTTGCAGAAAATTTACGCTTATGGTATAATTTCTGGTTTTAGGGTTTCAATTTGGGAATTTTTCCAAGGTTGGCTTATGAGCTTCTAATTGGCTCAATTGAGGGGTATTAAGGCCCTAATTGGATATGTTTTATCGTTTGTGAATTGTATGAGCAATTGTGGTTAATTGCTATGTGATTGGGTTTGTTTGTAGGTTGGAAAAATAAAGGAATTAAGGGGAAATGCTGTCCGATTTTGGATAGCGTTGGTTGCTTTGAGTTAAGTTAAACGGCTTGGACTTGAACGATGAAATTGGCTATATTGGACGAGGATTGTGAGCCGTGGAGGTGAGTGACCTCAAACGATTTCCAACGTTACCTTTGCAATGTTTCTTGCATCGTTTCTTTGATTGCATATCCTGTGTGCCGGCATATAAGTTCTTGACATGTTTTGGCTCAAATGAGTGCTTGGAATTCGTGTGCTGGACCCCAACGTCTCCTCCACCGTTTAATGTTCCTGTAGAGCACCAATGGGCTCTTTTTCAATGTTCAATGTTCAATGTTAAGTGTTTAATGTTAAATGATTGTTTGGAGAGTTGGACGTCTAAGTACCATGATTTCACTGACTCACGAGAGAAATGAAAGTGCATTGATTATTGAATCATGACATTATCGAAATGAATGTTTGTGAAACTGATTTGATAATTGATTTTATTGGTTACTCGCTGAGCTTCTAGCTCACCCCAAAATGTTTTATTCCCCTCCACAGGGCTCAAGGCAAAGCGAAGGCTTGTAGTGCTTATTCATGCGAGTGAATAGATTATCTTGTGTACAGTTTGAATTTGGATTTCCTGTTGTGTAATAGTTCATATTAGGGATTGTATTGAACGTTTGGAATTGATTGGATATGTAATAGTCTAGTGTTGGACTTCCCATGGATCAGAGTGGCGTAGCGGATGCGTGGACGCTTCGCTCTCGACGTGTAATCATTGGTTAAGTTGGTATATATTTGAGTTTTATATTGTAATTTGTTCGAGGACTGTAGTGTTTGACTGAGTCCTGGCGAGAGTTGGGCAGGCAGCCCGCTGAACCCTCTGGTACGCCTTAGGGGGAGGTGGGGTCGTCACAGAATTGGCCTTAGCACAAAACATGAAAGTTGTAGAGAATGAGGTTTTATAGTTGCCTGCAAAATTTCAGCTCAATCCAAGTTCGGTAGCCTGTGAAAAGACTAAAATACCCCTGCTGCCCTGTTTCTGTCCGAACCTGGAAATCAGCTTTGGTAATGGTTAGTTTGACTGGGAATACTACTGATTTGGTTGTTGATGTCTTCTTACGAATTCTAGCCTTGTATCTTAGCTTTCAAATGGCTTTGGAATTACCTGAATTGGAGTTGTGTGTGCTGAGATATGAGTGAATAAAGCAGGACTGCTAGTTGATTTCTGCAGTGAATTTCGAACTGGAAAATCTGGAGTTGTTTTGAAATATTTGACCTAGTTAGGGTGAGAACTGGACTGAGTGGTCTTCATGAAAGTTATAGGGAATGATATTTTAGAGGTGTCTGCAAAATTTCAGGTCAATTGGAGTAGCGTAGCTTGAGAAAAGATGGAATTACTATTGCTGTTCTGGTTTTACCCGAATGTAAGAATTGCGCCTGTAATTGGTTGTTTTGGTCAGGATTGCTTCCGAATTAGTTGTTGAGACCTTCTGATGAAATTTATCCCTGTTTCTTAGCTATCAGATGGTTTTGGAATTTCTGGATTTGGACTTGGAGAGCCCGAGTTATGATGTTTCCGCTAGAATGCGTTCTGTGAATCTATTTTTGTGATTCTGGTGTAGTTTCTTGCATTTTTGACCTGGTTACACTCGAAACTGGGTTGAGTGACCTTCTCCAATATTGTAGCCCTGTCTCTTAGCTTCTAAACGATGGGTCTTGCACCTTCATCTGACAATCGTAGCGCCTTTGGTACCATTACCGCAAAATGACGTCCAAAACTGTTTTTCTGGTTTTGAGCTTAACTTTCATTTCCGAACTTCTCCCTAGTTTGAATTGTACTCGTATTACTTGGAGCTTGCTGAATGGCTATTGGATGAACTTGTTGTTGTATGTGTACCTTTGGGACAGACTGAAGATATAATGAAGCCATGATGGCTGGGAAAGTAAGCAAATTTAGGGAAAGTGTTGTCCGAAGTTTTAAAGGGTTTGATTGCTTTGAGTTTGTGATCTAAGACTTGGATTTGAGCAAGACAATGTTATATGATGGATGATTTCTGAGTCATGGAGGTGAGTGACCTCAAACTATTTCTGAAGTTATTTATGAACCGTTTCCTGCATTATTTACTTTTGAACTGTTTCCAAAGTTACTTTTGAAATGTTTTCTTGCATATCATGTGTGCTGGCATTTGAGTGTGCCTTGTTTGCTATATTTCTTGACTCCATGACTTGTATTTTGGTTGATAACGTGTTAAGCGCTTATAATGATTTCCAAAACGAGTTTTCGAGGCGAGTGTGTACTTTATCGCACTCGACCCCGATAAATGTGAAATTTTCGATTGAAATGTTACTTGCGCATGAATGTAAGCCTTTTGGGCTGAACTGGCCATTGCCCCTTGTTACCGGTCGTCTTGAGCCAGAAGCGGACTCGGTCAGGCGATTAGGAACTTGCGTGAACGTTTGGTATACTCGAGTATTACCTATGTAGGTTGGTGGAGCCTGGCCAAAAGCCAGGGACGGGGTGAATGAAATGAAATGAATGACCAAATGAGCGAGGAAATGTCAGGAGAATGAATGTATCCTTTCATGAATGTTACTATCGCTTTCCATTGTAAATGTTTCTTGAATTATTGATAATACATATTTACTGTTTTGCAAATGATGTAGTTGTTTCCGGATTTATCATTTAATTTATGACATCATTGCTATATGACATCATTGAAATGAACTATTGTGAAACTGATTTGATTAATGATTTTCTGGTTACTCGTTGAGCTTTTAGCTCACCCCAAAAACTATTTTATTCCCCTCCACAGGGCTCGTGGCGAAGGAAGGACTTGTAGTACTTATGCACGTGTATGGATGGCCTAAACTTTGTACAATTTTGGATTCGGAATTATTTTATGTATATTTGGGATTAGGTTCCGCTGCATTTGTGACGTGTAATTATTGGAGACGGATGTGTATTTGTGGACCATTTGATGTATACTTGAGATTTGTATTGTATTTATTTGAGGACTGTAGTGAACGACTGAGTCCCGGCGAGAGCTAGGCGGGCGACCCGCCGAACCCTGGGGTACGCCCTAGGGGGAGGTGGGGCCGTCACACAAAAGGGGGCTGCTTGCCACGGTTTTCTTAGGCTAAGGAGGGGCCGAAAATTTCTGTCTTGTTCATCTAACGAAGTAAGTCACGATCAACCTCGATAATCTTGATTTATGGAAGTAGTAGAGCGCATTTAAACTCATGCATGCATATGGGTAGCTTGTTTATGTTGGAAAAATGGTTGTGTGGGCTTTATGAACTCCCACTTTGGATATATGGACTGATTTGTGGTGTTTTCCTGGTAATAATGTATATTTAGTGCCTAAACTAGTAGATTAATGTTGGGTTGTTGATAGAAGCTCAAGGTGGTGCAATAACCAAAAGTGACCATTTTGCCCCTACTTTGTTCGAGCACTTTGGAGCAAAATTTTGAGGTTCTAATGGCTTTTTTATGTTGTTTACATGTTATATTGAGTGTGTAAAAAGTTTCATTGAAAAATAACTTGATTTGGTCACCCAAATGTTGGAATTTCGGAAGCTTAGAAATCTGGAATCTGTTCCCGTCACTGCCCAGGCTGTCATCTTGTTTTGGCTATAACTCATCGCTCCGATGTCGGAATTGAGTGCCATTTGTGGCACTGGAAACTAGACATTCCCAGCTTTCTATTGGTATAAAATTCACATTCTGGTTCCACTTGTGTAAGCCAAACCATTCATTTAAAGATTTCTGTTCTGTTTTGTTGGTTCACTACAGGGCAGAACATGAACTGTATTTTGAGGCTCAAATGTGGACTAGTTGTGGATGGATTTTGAAAATGGTTTCTTCTCAGAAAATGTATCGTTATGAGTCTATTTTCCAACGCCACCAACAATGCTCAATTTCAAGTTGAATTGAGTGATTTATGATCAAAATTCGAATCTGGTCTTGTGAAGGAATACCATGCATTTGGACAGATTTGAAACTAACAATGATTTGGGACTTGTTATCCGAAGCTTCGTAGTGTAAATCACCTATCGAATATACCTTAAACATATTTTAGACATTACCTACTAGAATGGACCATGTTTGAGATGTTTCTTGACCAAATGTTTGGAAACGGCAAAACGGAAGTTCAAAGGCAGCTTAGGTTTAGAATTTCTTGTGATTTCAATGGTTTTGTTAACCCACTTTCTGTGCTTATTTATCCATGAAATTTGGTAGAGGAACAACCCTTATATGGTAGTATTATACAGCTAATTTTGGCGTTATTCCAATGCCGTTTCATTGCTCAACTAAACTTCCAAAGTTCATGACTTGATGTTGGAAAACCCTTGTTTAACAAGGAAATTTGGATAACTTTGTGCTACCATATCTTGGTGCTTGAAACTTCAATTCTCATTCCGCTTGTTTTGTTTTAACTGGATTACAACTCTAATTATGTTTCAAATTTCAAAGGCTAGTTCAAATTGAGTGAATTTTTCCGAATTTTCAAAGTTGGTCGAAAATCAACTTCAATCTGTCTTGATAACACCAGTCATCAACTTCAAGCCAAATTTTGAATGCCTTCCACTTGGATTCATGGAAAGGTGTCTTCTAGAAACTTTTAGTACTCTGGAAGATGATTCCAACGGTACTAAAAAATTTTCCAATTTTGGACAATCATGGAGTGAGTTATGATTTTTCAAAGATTTTACCAAAAATAAAAAATTGTGACGTGGCCATCCTCTTCCGACTTCGGTCGTTCGTTTTGAGACCTATTTGCTTGTACTTGTTTCCGTCCAATGATTTTATGGATGATGATTCATTTACTCGAGTTTTGTAACTCTTTTAAGCTCAATTTTCAAAAGAAAACTAGGCTGATCTTTGAGATATTTTCTAAGTTCGTACTAGTGTACGACCTTCCTCATTGTTTGAGGATTATCAGTAATAGTCCATTGTTAATTGTTCAGGCACACAAGAGGACCTTCAAGAGGATCCCACAGTGAACGCCTAAAGCTCCGAGGAATATTTCTTCCTCATTACTTATATTGGTGAGTGTCAAATGTATGAATACTTGATACAAATTTAATTGTTATGATTGTTTGGAGATTTTGAAAATAGAGATGAGTGTGTACTTTACCGCACTCGTTCTTATTTGAAATAAATGACTAATGATTCAAATGTACCAAATGAATTATGAATGACTTAATTGAATGAAATAAGATGATTGAATGATTGAATGAAATGAAATGGTATGCTATGGCTGCATACGTTGTTAGAGTGAATCTCCTCGACTCTCAAATGTAAATGGGGGACGCCCAAACTCATAGACCGACCTTGGACTTGAGCTAGCATGGGCTTGGTCGGGAACCTTGGCGAGCCATGAGATAATTAAGCTCGACCTAATGAGAGGTCTTGCTTGGCATACTCATAGAGTATCGCCTTATAAATGTCTTGCGGGCCCGGGAGGTGTACGGTGGACAGAGGGAAGTAAGTGGTGCTCTACAAAATGAAAATACCGACCCGGTTGACGGAGTGTCATCACGGAAAGGTATACGATTGACATTGGCAAAGCATGTGGAAATTAGCTCCTGAGAGCTCCGATATCCTTGAATTGTTTCTATTTACTTTTTCCGCTCGAATTGTTAATTATTGCAACGTTGTTGCTCTACTTGTTTAATTGGGAGTGTTACTTGAACAATGTCCTTGCATGTGTGTTCTTGGCCTCACGAGTGTTTTGCTCACCCTGTAGATTTGTTTTCCTTAACAGGATTGAGCATGGAATGAGACTTGGAGGAACCCCTTTTTGATGCACTTTTGGCTTAGGGTTTCTAATGTATTTTGGGTTAGACCTCTTATTGGTTGTACTTTTGGAAACTTGATGTTTGATTTGGATATTTGATGTACCTGGATGTTGTATATCTTGGGTATTGATATAACTTTTGGGAATTTGATGTAAGGATTGGATAATCGTTATATATATATTGTTAAGTTTGAAAGATTTTCGCACTTTCTTACTTATTTGGTGTTGTCGAATAGTATTGTGCTAAGCTTGAATGGATATTGCCATGAGTCTTGGCGAGAGCTGGGCAGGCGTCCCGCGTATACCCTCTGGTTCGCCTTAGGGAGAAGTGGGGGCGTCACAAAAAAAGTCCCCAATCTCACTAATATCTTCAATATATCCTAAGTCCAGACTATTCGCATCCCCCCGTGCCTTGGCTTTGGCCATTCAACATACTCTCATATTATTCGGGATATCAACTTATCATAAAGATATCACTCTTTGGTGTTCGGGTACAAGAATCCGAAAATATGATCATTTCCCCACTCGAGTTAGCTACGCTCAAAAGGAAATCAACCACTTCTGAGATTCCTACCCAACATACATATCTAAGGTCCCCAACAATAGACATTTGTTCCACACTTAACAAGCCAATCCCCACAGTTCGAAAACCCTCTCCCTGCACGAGCTCAATAGGAGCTCTGATACTATCTGTGACGGCCCCACCTCCCCCTAGGGCGTACCCTAGGGTTTTGCGAGTCGCCTGCCCAACTCTCGTCAGAACTCACTCACTCACTCATAGATCAAGAAAAA
Source organism: Coffea canephora (assembly GCA_036785865.1). NCBI lineage: Eukaryota > Viridiplantae > Streptophyta > Magnoliopsida > Gentianales > Rubiaceae > Coffea > Coffea canephora. The sequence continues at coordinate 28,821,909 of CM071922.1, forward strand.
TAACGTACATCCATAGAAAATAAATAACACATTCACGTAAACTTAATATATACCTTAATACTCAAATCTAGATACAAAGCCTCTATCCACCAAAATACTTCAAAGTGTTTACAATTCGAGTACAATCAACCCTAGTCGGGTACTAGCGTGAGTACAAATTCAAAATTCAAAACAACTAGACTACGCTAGTCTGTACACGTCTCACACCTCGCTCGTAACCCCTGTAAGAAAAACAAATAACGTGGAATGAGTTAAAAGTCCAGTGAGGCTCCAAATAGCAAGTTGACCATTTTTTTAAATGTGCAAGTATCACGCAGCAAAGTAATGAGCAAAGTAATTAATGCATTCTTATCTTTCTTTTTCCCTCTCACATCAATCACTTCACACATTCTACTTATCTCTTAACACCCGATAAATTTTACACAGTATCCGAAACTTAACCTTATTGGCCGAATTTTTCCAAACTTTTCGCACTAGTGGGTCCCACGTCCACTATTTACTCTTAATTTTCTAAAAATTCACCAATGCTAGAAAAATCATCTTAAAACTATAATTACGCATAAAATCTACCAGAAAATATTTCTAAGTCCGAAAATGCAGAAAACATGTCTTAAAAGGAAACAAAACCCTAGGAAAACGATTAGGGTTTTTACGGGTTCTCACACTCTCTCCCCCTTAAAAGAATTTCGTCCTCGAAATTCCTTATCATTGACTACTCCGGGATTAAATTGAGCTTTATACTTTGCTAACAAATCTGTGCCCCTTCACTGGCCAGGTTCAGTAAATTCTTACCTTCCACGTCCTCTAATGGGTCAAAGCCTTGATGTTGCTCTAAGGAGTACACCCGAGAGGACATTTTTGATCCATCCTTGTCCCCCTTCGACCGGTCAGGGTGGGTCGTGGTTGGTGGCAGAGTCCCTTGCCGCTCACGCAGGCGAGCTAGACAGTTAGCAATTTGATGTTCGGCACTCCCACAGAGCAAGCATTTTCCTCCTTTCCTCCAGCAGTTATCCTCTGAGTGCTTTAATTTTCCGCAATACCCGCAGGGTCTGCGTGCTGTAGAAGCCGAGCCTCCTCTTAACGGCCTCTCCGGTGACACTCCCGGCATCCTTACTCCTCCCGTTCCTCGTCCAAACTTGGGAAGGGTACTTTCATCCCCCTGCCCCGAACTACTTCCAGGAAATCCACGCTTCTTAGCCTGGAAGTTTCGAACCTGCATTCGTGCACTTTCAACTCGTTGGGCTTTTTCCATTGCCTCGCTAAACGTAGTGATTTGAGCCGCCGCGAGGTCTTTATGGATCTCAACGTTCAAACCCTGAATGAAGCGCCTAACCCGTCGTTGCTCAGTCATGATTAGTTCAGGCGCAAACTTGGACAGGCGGGTAAATTGACTCTCATATTCCGCCACAGTCTGAGCCCCTTGCCGGAGCCGGATAAACTCATCCTCCTTCCTCTCCTGGACTAGAGGAGGGAAAAACTTGGCATTAAATTCTCGGATGAAGTTCACCCAAGCCCTAGGCGTCTGCTCCCGCTCCCATTTCTGTCTAATTACGTTCCACCAGGAACGGGCTGCTCCCTCAAGTTGAAACACGGCGAAAGTGACCTGCCGTTCGTCTGGGTAATGTAGAGCTGCAAAAATGTCTACCATCTTCTCAAGCCATTTCTCAGCAACATCAGGGTCGGGTCCCCCAACGAACTTTGGCGGAGAAAACTTTTGAAAACGTTCTAGCGCTCTATCTTCGCTCTCGATATGATTACCGGGGTTTCCGGGATTAGGGTTTGGGTTCTGGCCCTGTTGTTGCACTACTTGTCATTGTAGGTTTGTCATTTGCTGCATAGCAGCAGCTATTTGAACAGTGGGGTCGGCTTGTGGTTCAGGATTGGGCCCAGTAGAGGTTTCCCCCGTACCCCTAACCGGTGTGGGTTGCCTACCCCTGCGTCCACGGCCTCGACCACTTCGGGTGCCTTCCATCAGTCTAAGTCAATCTAGGTCATCAAATAAATATACTGTTAAAGGGCACCTAACCCTCCTTTCCGTAGCACCAGACAGGAACAATGAAACAAGAATAAGCAACTCAAACATTTACTGCGAAAAGCATTTAAACACATAACACGTATACATAGATCACATAACCAGGTTAAGCAATCATACGGAACAGTCAGTCAAGTACATACGAAGTCATTGCATGAAACAATAGGGTCCTCAAAAAGTACTATGAACAACTAGGTCACAAGTGCAAAAGAACTCACGAAAAGCTTTTCCCCCCCTAGGGCTTCGTCCAAATATTTATATCTTAATCAAGGTCGATCACGCTTAACCACCCGAACAAACCACACGAAGTTCCATAGAATTGCCTTTCTAGTTCACCAAATCCTTTCTAACATAGGCCTTCATATCTTTCGTATCCGGGCGCAAGAATCTCGTCTAAGATAATTCACATCTCGAGCCGCCCGGTCGCAAGAGTAAACCATCCTTGTTAAAGATTCCTACCCGACATACATACCTAGCTTCCTCGAGTCCCATAATAATGATTCATACACTTATCACATGCCCGGTTCATAACTTATGCTCAAACGAGCACTTAGAATTATTCATGAATTTAGGACCACAACACCACTTGGCCCAGTCTCACTCCGCGCAGAGACCACGCGACGTGGCTCTGATACCACTTGTAACAGCCCCACTTTCCCCTAAGGCAAACCAAAGGGGGTAGCGGACTGCCTGCCCAGCTCTCGCCAGGACTACGGAGCAGTTTACGTTGATCTATTACGTCCCGGAACAAAATCAAGCGCGCAAACAAGTAAAAATCACAAAATTTAAAAACGAAAATCGAAACCGAAGATGAACAGTAACGGACACGTCAGAATCCGGCCGGAATCTAGCCGGATACTGGCCAGAGAGCAGTCCAAATTTTTTCAAAACCCCAAGCAATCCGGCCGGCAATCCGGCCAGTTTCTGGCCGGATTCCTGCCCGGATTCGGTCCTGTTCATTCCCGCCAAATTTTTTTCTTTTCCGTTTGAAAACGCCGTGATCCGAAATCCGTCCAAACATCAACCAAGCATATATATACATTGAAATTTAACTTTTACAACCATAGTGGCATGCCAAAACCATTTATCATGAATATACATACTCGGTTTGCCAATCAAAGAAAATGACCCCAATACACAATAGGGTTTCATTCAACAAGCTAAACAAAAGCCATTTACACTAGCTCAACTTGGCAATCGACTATCCAATTCAGTCCCAAAAGTACTTATATCCCTGTAAGGAAAACAAATGGAACGGAATGAGCTAAAGCCCAGTGAGTTACTAACACATAAGCAACAAAGATCACATAAGCTTAATCTTTCATTTCAAGTACACACTTAAGAAGTAAACAAGTCGATAAAAGGTTACGGATGGCTCTCAAGAGCCCATTTCCATGCTTACATTCTTGATCCAATCTCATTGACCCTCCGTCAATGTTTAAGAATACTCGACCGTAGATTTCACTTCACTCCATTCCTTCCACCAAACATACCCCAACCTGGCCCGCACTCCAATTCAGTAGCTTTTGGTAATACTCGAGTATACCGGAATCGAGAGTCTCATTACTACAAGGTTCCTCAGTACAGTCCCCGTGGTATGTCACTTATCACGACCAAGCCCTTGCCGGCTCGATCCAAATGACTACCAAACGAGGTTGAGCTCAGTAATACAGTGAGGTCGTTGGACATCGTCCAAACAACACCAAATCAGTTTTCCAAGATTGCAATTCAATAACTCATATAGCCAGTACAGTATTTCAGTATAACAGTAGACAGTCATGAATGAAATCACAAGAGGGTGAGGGCGATCAAGTACACCCTCACCTCTATCAATTCCAATAGCCAAGTAAGCCTTCAAGGCGTCAAATTCATATATAACAAAGCCACATTGTAACAATTAAGTGAGTAGTATACTCACAAAGCAATTAAGTGCTATGTCATGCACTTCCGTCAGGGGAAAGTCGTGAACCACCGTCACGCCCTAGAACACGTAAGCAAGTACTATGAGACTCGATACCGAGCCATAAAACAATGCCAATCACAACCCCAATAGGGTTTTATAAACATATATAAGCATCATAGGCAACCAGAAATTAGGAAATGGCTTTAGTTTAAGCCTTAACAAAGAAACCGTATTTGACCTTAAAATGCGGTAATGGCGTCAAATTCACTACGGTTATCGGATGGGGGTGTAAGACCCACCGTTTCGAAGCTAAGAAACAGGGCTACAACATTGTAGAAGGCCACTCAGTCCAAATCCTAGCACAATTAGGTCAAAAATGCAGAATACTATACCAGAATTCCCAAAACAGGTTTGCAAAACGCAGAAAACTGTAATCGGTATATCTCAGTCCATACAAGTCCAAATGCCGAAATTCCAAAGGCATATGATAGCTAAGACATTCAGCTACATTTCATCAGAAGACACCAACTTCAAAATCCAAACCAATTCCAGTCAAAATGGCCAAATACAAACGCAGTTTTCGCATTCTGTCCAAAGCAGAACAGCTACAGTAATTTCGTCATAACTCACTTTACACTAATCCAAATGACCTGAAATTTTACAGGCACCTCAAACACATCAATACCTACAACTTTCATGTTTTGAGCAAAGTCCAATTCGGCCTCTAACCCAATGATCTAAAACCGGACAGAATTGAGATTTTATGAACCCTAACTTTCCATTTTTCATCCAAATCCAAAATTGATTGCATTTAACCACAATTCACACCTACTAGAGTCATTATAGTCCATTGCCAATCATCAAAGATGGTTACAACATCCATTTCATATTAAACCAGAAAATTCATCATAAAATTAAAAACTTCACCAAATCAAGCCAAACCAAGAAATAAATCATATAATCCATCACTTTAGCCACTTCTAAGCCAAACATAAGCATCATTAGATGTAGTAGGGTGTTCAAGCATCACTTACCAAGAAATCAAGAGAGATAGGGATTGTGGACACCTTAGCTCTTCAAATCAACTTCACTAATACACTTATTAGCACTAGAAGAAAGGTTTTTATGGAGTGAAATCTAGTCTAAGCTCTTGTTTGTGGAAGATTGAGTGAGATGGAAGCTTGAAAGTTGGAAAATTTCCTTCTTCTTTGAGAGAGAGAGGGCCGGCCAACACAAGGAAGAAAATGGTGAATTTTGTGAATTTTTGGAGATATAAACTAATTTTGGTCAAAAGTCAAAAATGTGAATAGTAACCATAAAGTCCAACCAATCATATTGTGACACTTGTCACACTCATTAATGCATTCTTATCTTTCTTTTTCCCTCTCACATCAATCACTTCACACATTCTACTTATCTCTTAACACCCGATAAATTTTACACAGTATCCGAAACTTAACCTTATTGGCCGAATTTTTCCAAACTTTTCGCACTAGTGGGTCCCACGTCCACTATTTACTCTTAATTTTCTAAAAATTCACCAATGCTAGAAAAATCATCTTAAAACTATAATTACGCATAAAATCTACCAGAAAATATTTCTAAGTCCGAAAATGCAGAAAACATGTCTTTAAAGGAAACAAAACCCTAGGAAAATGATTAGGGTTTTTACGGGTTCTCACATAACCAATCCAGTAGAGCAGCACTTCAACTACTCTCCGTCCACCATCCAAACCCCCTACTGGGCCCAAAATCCTCAATAAACACCGGTGGTAATACTCGAGTATACCAATTAGTCGAGAAGATATCAGTCCACTCGACAAAACAAAAGACCCAGGGTTCGTTACCCAATCGACCAAGCCCTTGCCCGCTCGACACTTGTAACTCGCCACAGGGTTTCTAGAATTCTAGGAAGTGCGTACCATATACACAACTATATCAAATCCATTGCAACAATAAACAGGTAGATCTCATATTAGGGCAAGTGCGATAAAGTACACTCCTGCCCGATCAAATAAATGACATATCATTAAATCACATTGGTCAAGTATTGAAAACAAGTGTCCAGTTCAATCAGGTATTTGGAAGCACTCACCAAAATGTAGTGCCTCTAGTGATCACGTCTGGGTTGTACTCCGGGTTTGGAGTCCAAATCTACGATAAAACTTTGTTTAAGAACTTTGAAAAGCGTCTAAGGTTCGAAACTTAAATGTTTCGTTCAATAAGAATCAAGTAATTGAAATTCGTTTGGAGAATATTCGTGAAACACTTGCTCGTTTTTCAAACTGTGAAATTTTGTAGCAATTATACTTGGCAATACCATTTGAGTCGAAAGAATGAGAAAAACGTATTTCTAGTGGTTGTTATCTCATTTTCCAAGGGTACAAGTTCGGCCAAATTCTAACTTATATTCCCCAATAAAAGAAGACGCAATAGCCTAGATGGTTCAAGTGGTATTCGTTCTCCAATCCTTACGCAAGTCACGAGTATATCTACCTAGCTCTCGAGCGCAAATTTGGGCAGCACGTCCTTTGTATTACCTATTTTCTTATGGCTTCATTCTTTTCCTCAATCAGTCCCAAAGTCACACACAAAAAAATCTCATTTCAATAGCCGTTCAATAGGCTCAACCTCATACAATTACAAAACCATGCTACAGAAATGACCGGAAATAAGGGTTAAAGCAAAACGTAAAAAGACAGGTTCGACGTCTCTTAGCGTAACGGTCACAACCGAAGCTACGCTTATTGGATTGGGGTGAAATTTATACCATTTTGAAGCTAAGACAGGGGCTAAAACTTTGATGAAGACCACTTAACCCAGTTCATAGTGTATCCAGATCAAAATTTCAAATTACAGAACCAAAATCTCACAATCAAGCTAGTTAACCGCAATATGCATAAATGACAATAACTCAGGCTACCGAAGTCCGATTGAGGTGTTTTCAGGGCTGTTGGAAAGCTAAGACATATCACTACAACTTCTGTGTTTTGGCCAAAGGCTAATTCAGTACGGATCAAGGTGAACAGACGTGGTTAGATTGGTGAAATGTCAACACTGTCCATGGAGCTCTACCTATGGCAGTCAGGGATATTTTTGTCTTTCACATGCTACAATACTCGGATTGAGCTGAAGTTTACAAGCAGCTATAATACATTATTCCCTATAACTTTCATGTTTTGTGCTAAGCCTAATTCAGCCTCCATCATGGTCAAACATAACCGGTCAGAACAGAGCAATGAAGAATCTAAATTCTGAAATTTAAGGTATTCAAGGTGTAACTTCACATTTTTAGCTTAAAACCACTACTACTACCTCCTATACAAGCCTACATACACCATATACCAACCAAAAAACAAGAATTACAAGGTAACCGTTCAAAACCCTAACTCAAAAGTCATCACTACAATCATCAAAATCACTTAGATAGGTATCACCAAGCATGAATTCAAGTTACTACATAACTAAAACAAGAGTAAGGGAAAAGGAAAGGATGGTCAGCCATAATACCTCAATAAAAGGACTTGCAAGAGTTATTTTTCACCTTTCCTTGTGAAATTTAGCTCCTTAAGCTTTCCAAGCTCTCAATTTGCAAGTTAATCCGTTTAGTTTTCTTGTTTTCTCACTCAATCAAGCAAAACCCAAGATGGATTGAAGCTCTCTTCTCCCTTTTTTTCTCTCCTAGGTTTGGCCAAGAGGAATGAAAAATGAAGGGAAAATGAAGTCCAAGAAGGTTATAAGGCTTAGTCCTAATTTGGGCCAAAGATGCATGGATTGATGCCACTTGTCACCACCAATTTCCATCTCAATTTTTTTCTTTTCTCTTGGTTCTTGAAGTCAAAAATTTCAGCCAACACAGCTGATTATGGGCTGATATTTTGGCTCTAATAACAATGAGATTAGGTTAATGAAGTGGTGTCAAGTGGTGTATTCAATCGGTAGTGAACAATACCCGTCGGCTCAAGCTGATTTTCCTTAAATCGCGTATACTAGGGTTTTATCTTACAGTTCACTAACTTATTATTATCACTTCTAATCACACATTTAATATCATATAAAACTCACTCTTAATCACCAAATTTGATACACACTCCGTACCGAATAGTCACACTACGAAAAGGCGTAAAAACCCTAATTTGCGATAACTTGAAAACGAAAGGGAAAACCATTAATTTTATATTCATTTGCACTTATTGTGGGGTGATTGAGTAGTAAGGCTAGTCTAAAGTAATAATTTCCAAATAAAAGGTGATTTTACAAGTCCTCACACTCTCTCCCCCTTAAGAGAATTTCAACCTCAAAATTTATACCTTTAGTCGTAAACAACTTAGGGTATTTCCCTTACATATCCGTTTCTAGCCCCCAGGTCTCACCTAGCCACAATTTAGCTAAACAATGGAAAATACGATCTGTGCCTTCTACTACCTCCGATGGTTCAGGTACTGCCTGTTGGTCCAAGGCGTACACTCTAGCTGGCACCCTTGGTTTAGTCCCTCCTACATTTGCTTGTTCAAGGTTTATATGACAGCCCCACCTCCCCCTAAGGCGAACCAAAGAGGTTAGCGGGCTGCCTGCCCAACTCTCGCCAGGACTAACGGGACAGTTTAAAGCGATCTAAAACGTTCCGGAAAGTACAAGCGCGCTTAAACAAGTCATAATCACAAAATAAAAAAATGAAAATCGGAGCTGAACATGAATAGTAACTGACACATCAGAATCCGGCCGGATACTGGCCAGAGAGCAAAGCCGGATTCCCAAAATTCTTAGGGCAATCCGGCCGCTAATCCGGCCAATTTCTGGCCGGATTCTTGGCCGGATTCGACCCTGTTCTTTCCCGCCAAAATTTTTTCTTTCGTCGTTTGAAATCCGAAACTGTCCAAAATTCAATCAAACATATACACCTTGAAATTAAGCATTTACAAGCCAAATTAGCATACAAAGGTTATCCCATAAGTTTATACATGTACGGTTTGCAAATTACAACTCAACAAAATGGGTTGGATCAAAATGCACTTAGGGTTTTGCCCAAAAGAGTTATTCAAAATATATTTACATAAGCTCAACTCGGCAACCAACATCCATAACCTTTCCAAAAGTATTCAAATGCCTGTAAGGAAAACAAAAGGAATAGAGTGAGCTTACGCCCAGTGAGATATCACCACTCAAGCAACGAGATTCATATAAACGTCTAGCATTTCATTCCAATATCAAGTGCACACAACAATAGAATTGGCAAAAGGATACGGATGGCTCTCAAGAACCCCTTTCCTCGCTTGTATACTTGATCGGACTTCATTGACCCTCCGTCAATGTTTATAAGTAACCACCGTAGGCTCGACTTAACTTCCATTCCTTCCACCCAACATACTCCTACCGGGCCCGAACTCCATTCAGTATAAATTTGGTAATACTCGAGTATACCGGAATCGAGAGTCTCATACTACAAGATTCCATATAACAGTCCCCATGGCTCGTCAATTTTCACGACCAAGCCCTCGCCGGCTCGATTCAATCGACTACCAATGGGGTTGAGTTCAGTAGTAACAGTAATGGCCGTTTGATACTCGTCCAAACAACACCAAATCAAGTATTTGCATGTGTCACTCAATTATACAGTAAACAGTCATATAAGATAAAAGGGTGAGAGTGATCAAGTACACCCTCACCTCAACCAAGGTCAACAATGCAATTAAGTCATCAACTCATCAATTTCAAGTGTAGCAAAGCCACATAGTAACAAACAAGTGAGTAGTTTTCATACACTTCCACCCAAAGAGCGTCTTGAACCACCGTCACGTCTTAAAATATTCAAATAAGCACAATAAGACTCGATTACAAGTCATAAACCAATTCCACATACTACCAAAATAAGGCTCCATTAGAACGTATAAGTACTAGAGTAAACTAGGGAAGTCCGGAAATGGAAGTTAAGATCTAAACCCTAAAAATAGTTTTTGACATCGTTTAGAGGTTTTGGCACCACTAGCACTACAATTATCGGATGGATATACAATATACACCGTTTCGAAGCTAAAAGAAAGGGCTAAAATGTTGAAGAAGGCCACTCAGTCCAGTTTGTAGTGCAACTAGGTCAAATGTTCAATGTACCACACTAGAACCGCAAAAATAGGTTAACAAACCGCATTCTGGTTAAATAACCATAATTCAGGCTACCTAAGTTCAATTCAAGTGATTCTAAAGCCATCTGAAAGCTAAGATACCAGGCTATATTTCTTAAGAAGGCATCAACAACCCAATCAGTCGTATTCCCAATCAAATTAACCAATTACCAAAGCTGATTTTTAGTTTCGGACAGAAACAGGGCAGCAGGGGTATTTCAGTCGTTTCACAAGTTACGCTGCTCAGATTAGTCTGAAATTTTGTAGGAAACTATAAAATACCATCCTCTACAACTTTCATGTTTTAACCCAAGGCTAATTCGGCCTCTAACTAGGAGGAACAGTACCAGGCAGAATGAGGTTAATTGAAACCCTAACTTCCAAAATTTCCTTTCAATGCGGAAATTTTCCGCAAATAGCCACAACTTACACCCTCTAACTTCATTTTAGATCATTTCCAACCATCATCCATGGCCACACCATAATAATCATATTAAAACAGAAAAATCATGAATAAATATAAAACTTCACCAATATCAACCAAAATCATGAAACAACACCTAAATCCATCACTTCATCTCACATAAGTCCATAATTAAGCATTATTGAGAAGAAAGAAAGGTCCCTTAGTTACTCACCTTAACAACCCAAGAAAAGGAGCAACTTAGCACCTTGATCCTCCAAACCCCTTCACTAATCACCTCACAACCACTCACTTAAGGATTTTTATGGAGCAAATACAAGATTAAACGGTTGGAATTGAAGATTGAACAAGATTGGAGCTAGAAATTTGGAGAGGTTTTCCTTTCTTTTTCCTTGAAGATGGCCGGCCACAAGAAGCTTGGAAATGAAGAGATTTTTGGTCAATTTTTGGTTTATTTGGTAAAATGGTAAAAGGGTGAATAGTGGTCAAAAAGTAAGAATTAATCTCTAAGTGACACTTGTCACTTTCATTAAATGCATGGCTATCTCTTTGTTCCTCTCACACCAATCCATTTGGGAACCTCTAATTATCTCTTAACACCTGGTAAAATAAACCCAGTATCCAAAATTTAACCTAACTGGCCGAATTTTTCCGAACTTTCCGCACTAGCGGGTCCCACGTCCGGTATACGCTCTTAATTTCTCAAAACTATCCGATACTAGAAAAATCATCCAAAACTATATTTACTCATAAAAATTATTTAGAAAATTTTTTCCTAATAAAGAAAATGCAGAAAAACATGCCATTAAATAGAATAAACCTAGAGAATGAGAAAATTACGGGGTCTCACAGTTTAGGTGTGACCTACGGAGGCAAGTTGCAAGTTGGTGCTCGGTACTACCACACCATAAACATTTTCATGCCTTTCGCCAACAATCATCCTCAGTATGATTGGTCTTCCCACAGTACCCACAAGATACTCGAGGAGCTGAGATCTGACCTCCTTGCTAGGCACCTCTTGCTTGTCCCTTTCCACTCGAGGCTCTGCTTGGAGTAATTTCCTTAGGTGTCCCCGAAATTTGCCTACCACCATCCCCTCGACCCACCTTAGAGGGTGGCATAGTTAGATCGTCTTGTCCTTGCCCGTGACTTCCACCAGGCGCACCTCTCCTTTTTGCATGAAAAGCCCTCACTTGTGCCCTAGCAATTTCTATTCTCTAGACTTTCTCCAAAACTTCCATAAAAGTATTAATTTCTGCCGCCGCCAAAGCCTCCTGTATTTCAACATTTAGTCCCTGGACAAACCTTCTTACCCTCCTTTACTCTGTAGATAGCAATTCAGGAGCAAACTTAGATAGTTTCGTGAACTGAGTCTCATACTCAGATAAACTTAGGGTTCCTTGACGAAGCTCAATAAAATCATCTTCCCTCTTCTCCTGGACTATCGGTGGAAGGTATTTCTCATTAAACTCTCACACAAAGTTCACCCAAGTCCATGTAGTCCCCTCTCTTTCCCATTTAGCCCCAATTACATTCCACCAGCCCTAACTGGACCCTCAAATTGAAAAACAACAAATTGCACTTGTCCATCCTCCGCATAGTTTAGAGCGGCGAATATATTGATCATGGTTTCTAACCAACTCTCTGCTCCCTCAGGATCCGATCTGATAGGTTGCAATTTTACCATTTATTTTATTATTAATTTCCCCTATTACCTGACTTGATGTGGATTAATTGCTGGATCCTACTCACTTTTTGTAATTTCATTTATTTCAGGGAATAGATCAAAAATACCACAATCAATGCCACTTTGACAGTCATCGAGAAAGAAACTAAATAGAAGGCTTGCAGGGGCATTTTTGGAAAAAGGGACACATGCCCTTTTCGGTCATTTGACCGACGTCTTGTTTTCCCTGGAAGCCACCGCACAGTGCAAGGGGGAGACTATCAGATACAAAATGGAAGATTGCAGAGGATGAGAAGCATATCATTACTTTTGAGCTTTTCATCTTTTAGCTTAGTGGTGGACTTTTTCTTTCTTTGCTTGTTCCCACGCATGTCAGGAGATTGGAGGCTACTTTCTTTGACTTTTCCTCCTTGTTTCTTTTGAGTGGCCTTGCTCTACGGATGCTAGGAACAATAAAGAGATTCAATTGTTACTTTTAACTGTCGTTTGCTTTTAATTGTTCGACAAATTGGGGCTTCCCAAAATGCAGACAATGGCCATGACTTTTGCTGAAATCTTGTATGGGTCTGGTTCATCAAATATAAACTAATTCCCTCATTCTAGTCAAGAAACGACGAATGCTTTGGGTCGCCTAAAAATTGTGAGATCGGTTTAATTTAATCTTTTCCTTTTAATTATTGCTATTTGCATATGTAGACACCAAATTTTTGGTGTAATTTCATTTACCGTTTATTTTTAGTTTTTTATTTGCCGTGTTAGCTTTATTCGATTTTTAGTTTTTAGTTTTTTGTGTTTTAGTTTTATTTTTAAAGTTTTAGCATAGAATTTCTTGAAAAAAAGAGAAAAAAAGAAACAAGAGAAAAACAAAAGAAAAAGAAAAAAAGGAAAAACGATAAATTAAAAAAAAAAAAAAGAATGTCGCGACAGGCAAGCTGCGTTTTTTCGCAGCTTGCACAAGAAGGGCTCGGGGAGGTCTCGGCTGCAAATATGGAAGAGATAGCTGTGGGCTTTAGGGTTTCTAACTGGATATAAAAGCTAAAAAAGGAATCAGCCGCAAAGGGGGGGGCGGCTGTCAATCAAAGGAAAAAACAAAAAAAAACTGGGCAGGGAGCTGGAAGGAAGCTGGGCGGCGGATCTTGGGGAAAAATGAGATGATGGCTGAGAGAGGGTTTTGAGAGAGAGCTATGGGAGTTGACTGGAGGAACGGCTAAGGTTTGGAAAAAAGGGGGGAGAGGAGAGAGTTACGGGGATAGAGAAAAAGGATACAAACGGCAAGGAAGAGGAACCAGAAAACATAGCCAAGCAATCTGGGAAAGAGCAAGTGGAGAAGGAGATTCGGGGCTGAAGCTTAAGGCTCAAGATCGGCCGCTGATACCTCCATTGAATCCAGGCTGAAGCGTCTAGTCCGAAGCTGTGAACAGGTAGCTTTCTATTCTGTTAGTCCGTATGACATCTAGCCTATATACTAGAATTTCTGAGTTCTTATTTATGTTGGCCTGTGTTGAATGATTGTGTTGTGTGTGCTGGAGTAGGAAGTTTGGTGTTAGGTTGGGTTTCTTGACAGGGAAGTTATGAGCTAGAATATGCGGATGTGTTCTAAAAGATGAGAAAAAATCTGATGTCTTACCGCACTTCACAGTCCAAAGTTTTGTTGCTGCATTTCATTCGACTTTTTCTGGGTTCATGGTTGTTCTGGGTTCTAAAGTTGGGTGTTCGGATTACTTCGCTTGTTTGTTATTTGAAATATTTTGAGAAATGTTTTAGGGGAAAGGTTTGGTTAGAGATGGTGTGCCCAAATCCAACTGTGTTTGAAAATCTGTTTTGTTTTGAAAGCAAGTCATGGAAAATTTTCTGTTTGGCCGATACAAGCTCAATGGACAAAGAGCTGCACGCATGTTTTTCCAGAATTGTGCATGATATCGCTTTAAGTTTCTTGGCTGTTTGGATCATGATTGATGGTGTAGTTGATAGCTTGGTTCAAAGTTGTATTGTTGGGATTGAAAATATCTAATCAAAGCCATGCGTTTGAATAAAAATCTGGTTTCGTATGATGGAAACGTAGAAAGCCATGACTAGGAATATTGCAAAAACTTGCGGCACTTTTTCCTCTTTTTATTGCTGTTTTGCTGTTTAGTTTCTACCCTTGATGATCAGCTCCCTTTCTTGATTCAATCGTGCAATGAAATGGTATGTTTGGACGATGTTTGATAGGTATGAAATCTGAAATTTGGAGAACTTGCTTGCATTATGAAATGGGTAAAAGCTGTGGCTGGAAATTGCAGAATGCTATTTCAATGCTGACATGATCTTTGGTCTGAATTTTCTAATGTTTAAACATAATGATTTTGGGTCATAAGCTGTCTTCATGCGCATGCTATTGCAACAAAAAGAAACCAACAGTTTTGCTTGGTTCATGGTTGCCGAAAGGAAAGTTCTTGCTGCAGTTTCCTTCTTCTTTTTGTCTATCCAAACCAGATTTGCCATCTTAATCCTGTAACCAAAGTTCATGTTTTGTTGTGGGTCAATAATTTCTGGTTTGAGGAATTTGATTGTGTGATGAAATGGATACAGTTTGTTACTAGAAATTTGTTGAAGTTTTGGAAAACAAAAGGGAGCAGCCTTTGATTTTGTTTAGACTGCAGAATCTTGAGCTTTTACGTATGTATGCATGAAATGACTTCCAACAATTGTACTTTGACCCCTCAAGTCCCTTCTTATTCTACTATGGCCCAAGTAATTGGAACATTTAATCAAGTTGATCCCTCAAAGTTTTTCTTTGTTCCACAAAAGCCCAAGCATGTTCTAGTATCTTGCAATTAGGTCCTAAAATATTTGCAATTTCAATCATCACTTGGCCTTTTCGTTGCTTTTGGACCCTTGAAGTTCCTAAAAATGTTTCATTAGGCTTGAGTGCTTGATTAGTGTTCACAATTGAGTCCTTGGTAGCCTCCATTTCTCAACTTGATTTCTTATTTGCTTTCACTAATTACCATGTTTGTTTAGGTGGTACCCAATGCATGAATTTGTGAGTTTTGTATCTAAATGAGCTTGCCTTTGCCTATTTTCTTTAATTTCCCTAAATAAATTGGTTATTTGACCTTTTCTTGCCTTTGAACCTTTAAAGTTCCCAAAATGTTTCATTTGAGCTTGAGTTGATTGGTCAAGGGTTACTGTTGGGTCCCTACTAGTTGCTATTTTTGGGGATTTGATGGATCATTCCACTTTCTGGGTAATTATGCACCGTGTGTTTTCATTTGAGTTGCAATTAAAGGAATTTTGGTGATTTTCCTTATACTTTACTACTTAATTGGTGCATTGATTCCTTTATTGTTTTGAAGCCATTTCTCTTTTACTAAGCTTCACAAGTGGGGGAAGGTATAATTTTCTTTTATCTTTTTGCCTCTCCTTATGTGATCCTACGTGCTCCTATGTGTTATATGAATGTTGCATGTCTAAATTCGCTTTCCTTGTCTTTCTTTAGTGCCTTTATTTCATTTACTCTTGCTTTTTTGTTAATTCATTCTCTTATGGGGTATGTGTACACCTCTTGGCTTGTAATAGATAGGGTTTGGAGGAGCATTCAATGAAGACCTATCGAAGTCATGTGCCTAGCTAGCAAATGTAATAGTTAGGGCTTT
The DNA here is from genome assembly GCA_036785865.1 of Coffea canephora. Classification (NCBI taxonomy): domain Eukaryota; kingdom Viridiplantae; phylum Streptophyta; class Magnoliopsida; order Gentianales; family Rubiaceae; genus Coffea; species Coffea canephora. The sequence goes on from CM071922.1 coordinate 28,837,712, forward strand.
AATTGTCTTATGTGTCTTGCATGCTTAGTTGCTACGTGTTAATTTGCTTTGTTAGGGCCTTGCATCTAGTCGACCATGCTAAATGTTATGTGCTACGTGTTTACGAGTGTTTGGCATGTCTACTCGCTTTCCATAGCTTGAATGAATGTGATGGATGAATGCACGTTTCCACTAGTCCAACGCTAGTCGGAATTCATAGAATGGGCTAGTCCAACGCTAGACCCTTAGGGATTTCCCCTCGTTAGTACATATTTGCATGTTTATCACATGTCATGCATTCTTTTTAGTTTTATCATTTTGCATGCCCCTCGAACCTCTTTTCCCTCCATTTTAGGATTTTTGCATTTCATGCTAGTTATAGGGTTCATTTGCTTGAGAGTCCCCTTAAATAAGGGAAACGAGCGAGTGTGGCTACTCGATAGCCTTAACACGCTAGTTTTGCCTTCTAATCAAAGGGAAAATCGAAGTCGAAAAAGTTAGGAGTCATTCCCATACCCGACCTGATGCATTCCTTTAGGTTCATTCATTCTCAATTTTTCACTTACTCACTTTTTCAATTCACATTTCCTCATTACTTTTCCTTTCCTTATTGTTCAATTTTGGTTTTTACTTCACAAAATTGCACTTAGTTACGATCTATATACACTTATCACTATATTTCATACACTTGCACACAAACACTTGGATTTCCATACAATTGCACACATGCACCTTTTTATACACTTGCACACTTGCACTTGAATCATCATTTGCATTAATCGACTTCTATAAGGTTTTCTTTCATTGGCCGCCACAATTCATGTGGTTGGGACCAAAAACCTTACAAGAGACATCTTAGAATCTAGGGTTTTGCATTTCATGTAGCACATCCAAATGTAATAAATTCTTTGGTTAAAACAAGAAAATCTTTGATTAAATCACGCAACTAGCCTTGGCTAGGTCAAAGGGGTGCCTTGGATTGTATCCTTGCCTTCCCCTTTGTCAAATGTGACTCCCGAACCTTTTTCCTTGGTTTACGTGGACTAGGAGTCGTTTAAAAGGAGTTTCTTACTAATTTTTTCTCATTTTTCTTAAAAAATTCATTTTTAGGTGACTTGGTACACCTTAACTCATTACCAAGTGGCGACTCCGTTCTTCATTTCAAAAACCCTTTTTAAACTATAATTTTGGGTCAAATCGTCGCATTTTCAAAATCCCATTGAGGCCCACTTTTCTTTCAAATCAAAAATTCATTTTTTCAAATCAAAACACAATTCTTCAAAACCATTTATTCATTTCATCAAAAAATGGGGCGCGACAGTTGGCGACTCCACTGGGGACATTCGAGAGTCCGAGCAAATTTGATTTAATCAACCTTTTTCTTCTTTTAATCTTTTCATATATCACATTTGGGTGTTTAGGATTGCATTTTTCCTTTTATTAGGATTTTTGCATTTCACGCGTACCAACTCCCTCACTTACTCATTTGGCGTACGATTGTTTTGATTGATGAATGGTTTATGTATGTGATTCCGCGCTTTGCATTGCATTTGGGTGGGGGACATCACCTTAGAGCCTCGCGTTGGTTCTTGATCCCTCCCCTCCAAACGAGCACTAGCATACGTGCATACGCTTTAACTTTTTCACCCATTTATTTTCTTTTAGTGGCTTGTCACGCCACTCCGCCCTGTTAGGATTTTAGGCGACCCACTTGGACGTGTTATCGTGACACGACGTGTGCGTAGCACGATCCGAGGGGTCACTTAATCTTCCGCTTTAAGCTTTGGGTTAATGGCCTTTAGCTTTTAGTCGAAGATTGAGGATGTGTGATAGATTCACTCAGACATGTGGCCGTGACACGACTTGTGCGTAGCAATGTCTGGGGAATCGCTCGAGCCACCGACAAGGAACCTTGGGAGTGATGACCCTTGGTTTCCAAGTCTGAAGGCTCGGGGACCTATGACCTATCGAGTCTAGATGCATTAGTGAGCCCCAACCTCATGCATCCATTTTAGCTTGCCTAGGGTAGAGTCGACCTTACCCTATTAGGGACACTATTCACGAGGGGAGGGGTCCAACCCCTTTCTTCTTTTTATTGCTTTATTTCTTTATGTTGATTTCGTTGCTACAATGTGTTATGTGTATTTATCTGTCTAAACTAACTTTTCTTGGTTTTGTGTCCCCATTGCATTCACAAACCCTTAGCAAATAAGAGGTCTGGCATGACCTTCTTTTAGAAGCCTACCCTTGTAGATAGGCTATCGCACGTTTGAAAATTGTAATGCATTTTGTTCATAAATTAATAATGCCATACCATTTTAGGCTTACCCTGGCAAATAAAGGGTTCCTTAGGTCACGTTTCATTTCGAATTGCATTTTTCCTGCTTTAATAAATGGCATCATGCATAAACCCTAGAAAGGGAATGCCACATAGGGAATCCCGTGCTTAGGAATAAGCCACCTTGTGTCTCGGATACTTAATCCAGTGAGACTTGCACGTTTACATTTTGTACCATCCGAAGGGGTAGTGCACAAGGTAGGGTAGGATCCGATCATTTTCATAAAGCGATCTTTGGAATATGAGCGTCTAATAATCACTTTTTGGCCATTTTATCAAAATTGGTAAAATTCCCTTGCGTAAAAGGACATTAATTTGAAGAAAATTCACAAATGATTCCTCTTGTTGAGACGATGAATAAATTGAGGCCAAATCGTGATTTTAGAAGGCTCATAGACTAATTTTCTGAAACCACCAATGGTCGGCCGATCCATTTTGTCAATTCATAATCAATTTTGAATAAACCATCTTTTGACCAATTTACCCTTTTTAGGGTCATCCGGTCGATTTTGAATAAATCATCAATTCATTTGACCAAATTACCCCTTTTAGGGTCGTTTGACCAATTTACCCTTTTTAGGGTCATCCGGTCGATTTTGAATAAATCATCAATTCATTTGACCAAATTACCCTTTTTAGGGTCGTTTAACCAATTTACCCTTTTTAGGGTCATCCGGTCGATTTTTGAATAAATCCTCATTTCATTTCATTTGACCAATTTACCCTTTTAGGGCGATCTGGTCAATTTTGAATAAATTTTCGATTTCATTCAACTCATTTGACCAATTTCTTTTTAGGATGATCTGGTCAATTTTGAGTAAATTGTCAAATTCCCATTCAATTTGTTTGACCAGTTTACCCTTTTAGGCCGATCCGGTCTGTTTTGAATAAAATTCTCAATTTCAATCGATCAAATTCCTTTTTAGGATGATTCGGTCAATTTTGAGTAAGTTTTTAAACTTCACTTAATTCATTTGACCCGTTTCCCTTTTTAGGGTAATCCGGTCGATTTTTAAATAAATTGTCAATTTCATTCAACCGATTTGACCAATTAGGGTTTCAATGTCAATTTCAAATTGGGAAACTTAGTCGATTTTTGAGAAAACCATCCATTGCATCCAGCCATTTGATCAGTTGGGGTTTTGACCCGTACTTCACTGAAAATTTTTTGGTCAAACGAATTCCAATCTCTTCGATAGGAAGTTCGTCAAGGTCAAACCCGCGCGTTTTTGCCAATTCTTGTATCGATCAAAAGTGATCAATCCCTTCGGACGAGGTCCTCATTTTGACCATCGTCTCTTCTCATTCCAATGGGCCAAATTTTTCAAATCATTTTTCACTCCATAAGCTGATCGGATCCATCAGGTATTGTATAGTGCCTACTCTAGCGGATTGCATTTCCATGCTAGGCCTACCCTTGGCACAAAAAGGGTTCCCCCATAGGACATGCATACCAATTTTATATTCTTTCTTACTAACTCAGGGTATTTTTTCTTTTGTTTCCCCCCTCCCTTGCATTCATAAAAATGTTTCAATAAGGCGAAAATATTCTTCTATATCTGATAATTTTGATTCAATAAAGTTTGAAGATTACAAGTATTACTTGATTCTTGGGCAGACATTGCCACGAAAACATAAATGATCTATCTGGAAGTTTTATGCTAAAGCCTCTGAGAGATTTTGTAATTATTTTCCAAAGGGAAATTCTGTTTATTTGATTTGTTAGTACATTTTGTTCCAAAGGAAAGAGAGATAAAAGTATATGTTGAGCTCTTTACAAGTTTTCCATTCTCATTTGTATCATAATTGAACGAGAAATTGTGTTTCAAACTTTTTCAGCAATAAAAATTTTTGGACAATTATTGTTTTGTGTATATTTATGTACATTTCATTCTTTATTCTTACTTATCAGAGATTTCATGGTGAATTTTGAGAAATAAGACCCAATTTGAGATTTTTCAACCTCCAGCCTGAAAATTTACAAGTGTAAGCTTTCTAAAATCCTTACACTCGATTGGTGATCCAACCTGTACAATAAAAGTGCTCAAAAATAAAAGAGGCCACTCAAAAGATCCAATGAGATACATTTTCTCTTTCACTGTACAATTCATATTTTGCCCACTTCATTTAACCCCAAAATAAAATCAGTCACATTGATTGATAAATTGCAAATTGGAGCAACCTTTTGCTTGCAAATGCCCATTAGTTTAACCAGATTCAATTCACATCTAAGTGAAAGCAAAAATGTGCATTATTCTTATTTGTTTTGAAAATTTGGAATGATGCTTTGAACATTCGTTTCTCTACCTATACACATTTTATCATTTGCTCTCCCATTTGAGCCTTTAAAAGAATAATTTCGTTTCAAATAAGCGCCTTGATGATCACTACCCTACATGAAAAATTTTCAAATATCAAAAGGGGGAATGGATTTTCAATAAGCATTGCATTACGTTGATTGTCATGAAGTGTAAGAATGATGCTTTGGCCATCATTTCTACAACTTAAACACTGTTTTATCCCTTGCATCCCCGTTTGAGCTAAAATTGGTGGTTCTTTTCAAAGCACCTATGATCGCACCCCATATTGGGGGAAGGAGATTGGGGAGATTTGATTTTTACTTGGGCTTCAATTTTGAAAAAAGAGAGAAAGAGAAAAAGAAAGAGGAGTTGTCCGGTGGATTCTCTATGTTTCACGGATATGGACGAACAGAAGTCATCCTCGGTTAATTGATTCAGATACATGCAAAAATTTCGCATTAACGAAAGTTCCCTTTCAGAGTTATTGTAAGGAACGGAATAAAAGTCAGGCCCTCTTCTTTTCCGATCAAGCATTCTATCTCTAGTTATCCCTTTTGAGCCATCAGAATAAATTATTTCGTTTGGCAACCCCTGAGAATCGCAAACCCCACATTGGGGCAAATTTGAGTTGAAAAGGAAAATATCAAGAAGTGAAAAGGTGAAAAGCCACAAAATCGAAAGACAAAAGAAGAAAAGAGAACCTCAGTTCACAAATAAACTGGGCAAATTTTGAAAATTCCAAAGAATGGCAGAAAGCCGAAAAATCAAAAGAAGAAAGAAAATGAAAGAGAAAAAGCCTCAATTGAGCATAAATTGGGGCAAATTCTGATTTAACCCTAAAATAGGGTTGGCACAACAATGCGATCTCAGATTACTTAAACCATTATTGAAATCTGCCTTCAAGCCTTAACTTTTCTAAACACCCCACCAAACCCCATTACAAAAGCCGAAAGTCCTGACTTCTGTTCTTTGCAATGGCCCTGTCAAGAAAATTTCTGATGCCGGAAAATTTTAGCTGTATTTCTGAATTGCCTGGGTATGGGGTTGACGCTACTCACCAGATAAAAATCCACCAAGTTGAGGGAAAGGAAAAGAGGCAAAAAGCAAAGCAAGAAAAGTAAATGTAAGAAAATGCAGAAAAATTCGACGCTGAAGTCCCTGGTGAGTGATGAGAAAAATGCAAACAAAGTTTGAGATCTTTAAGTTCAAAATAGGGGCAATTTTGGGAAAATGCGATTTTCGGTGCAATGTCCTTGAAAGTTTTATTCTTTAACTATCGTTTCAAGCCGCATTACAAGCCAATAAAGTCCATCGTTGACTTATTCCTTCATTACAATCCAAAGTGAGGATCATGCTCATAAGAAATTCATCAAATCATTTGTGATCGTAAGGGTATAACCTGTTTCCACATGTTTAGCTATTACTTCTGTCCATACGTTACAAGCCTAGAAAGCTTGTATGTTGACTAAATTTTCTTAAAGAATAAAGGGTGACAAACTCTTTGCTTTCACTAAGATGTGACATTGAATGGATTACATACAATTGGGGCACAAAAAATGAGACAGATTCTGACCTCCCATTTCCTTAGCCATTTCAAAAATAAAGTCACTTGATCGGTCCTGAAAGATGAGCCAACCAGAAGTGGTGACCCGTTACCCTAAACACCAATGCTAAAAGTGAGGAAGAAATCTTCTTGAATTTGGTGTTACTTCGAGGAATTCATCATGAAATTTCTGCATGAGTTCAAACTTGACGTTTAAAGTTTCTTTACATTGTTGTATATGTGCATTCTTTTCTAAATTTTAGAAAGTGCAGTTTTTCTTTGTTCAAATAAATGGGAAATCATCTGAACGAATTTTTGCAATCAAGGGAGCCCACACTGGGGAAAAATTTTATTTGTAAGATTTCATGAAATAAGTCCATACTGGGGCAAATTTTTTGGTAATACATTTGAGGTTTTGTCCAAAAATCAAATAATAACATTTTTCGAATCAATCCCGCTGCTCTTTTCCTGGAATTTAAGTGCATGTCATGCTTTGTTAAGCCCCTGTGCAGGTATTCATGGTTCAAAATGATGGAAAGCATCCAGTGAGGCGGAAGGGCGATATTGCAAAGAGAAGCAAGAAGAAGGAGGAAAAATGGACCCGACACTGGGGCAAATTATTTTGAAAAGATTCTCTCAAAAAATCATCAAAAATCAATCAATCAAAAATTAGGTTTAACTTCTTATTTCTTGAAGAAATCAATTTCAAATCTCAACTTTTAATTTTTTGTTGACAAGTCTCAGCGTCCGCCACGCACCCTTTTACCTCCTTTCTTGACAACCATATTCACTGACCTCACCACCGTTAGCATCGAGTCTATCTCACTAACGTGCGTGTTTTCATTCTACCGCCGTTAGCATCGAGTCTATCTCACTAACGTGCGTGTTTTCATTCTACCGCCGTTAGCATCGAGTCTATCTCACTAACGTGCGTGTTTCATTTCTACCGCCGTTAGCATCGAGTCTATCTCACTAACGTGCGTGTTTTCATTCTACCGCCGTTAGCATCGAGTCTATCTCACTAACGTGCGTGTTTTCATTCTTACCGCCGTTAGCATCGAGTCTATCTCACTAACATGCGTGTTTTCATTCTACCGCCGTTAGCATCAAGTCTATCTCACTAACGTGCGTGTTTTCATTCTACCGCCGTTAGCATCGAGTCTATCTCATTAACGTGCGTGTTTTCATTTTACCACCGTTAGCATCGAGTCTATCTCACTAACGTGCGTGTTTTCATTCTACCGCCGTTAGCATCGAGTCTATCTCACTAACGTGCGTGTTTTCATTTCTACCGCCGTTAGCATCGAGTCTATCTCACTAACGTGCGTGTTTTCATTCTACCACCGTTAGCATCGAGTCTATCTCACTAACGTGCGTGTTTTCATTCTACCGCCGTTAGCATCGAGTCTATCTCACTAACGCGTGCGTGTATCATTTCTACCGCCGTTAGCATCGAGTCTATCTCACTAATGTGCGTGTTTTCATTCTACCGCCGTTAGCATCGAGTCTATCTCACTAACGCGTGCGTGTATCATTTCTATCGCCGTTAGCATCGAGTCTATCTCACTAATGTGCGTGTTTTCATTCTACCGCCGTTAGCATCGAGTCTATCTCACTAACGTGCGTGTTTCATTTCTACCGCCGTTAGCATCGAGTCTATCTCACTAACGTGTGTGTTTTCATTCTACCGCCGTTAGCATCGAGTCTATCTCACTAACACGTGCGTGTATCATTTCTACCGCCGTTAGCATCGAGTCTATCTCACTAACGTGCGTGTTTCATTTCTACCGCCGTTAGCATCGAGTCTATCTCACTAACGTGCGTGTTTTCATTTCTACCGCCGTTAGCATCGAGTCTATCTCACTAACGTGCGCGTTTTCATCCTACCGCCGTTAGCATCGAGCCTATCTCACTAATGTGCGTGTTTTCATCCCACCAACACTCCATCTCACTTCAATTCATCCAATTTTAAATTTTTGTCCGGGTCTATCCCGTGGGTCTATCCCAATTTTACATTTCTATCCGGGTCTATCCTGTGGGTCTATCCCAATTTTACATTTCTGTCCGGGTCTATCCCATTTTACATTTTCTGTTCGGGTCTATCCCGTGGGTCTATCCCATTTTTACGTTTCCGTTCGGGTCTATCCCATTTACATTTTCTGTTCGGGTCTATCTCGTGGGTCTATCCCATTTTTACATTCATGTTCGGGTCAGTCCCATTTTTAGAATTCTTGTTCGTTGGAATCATTTTGCAGCCAAATAATGCAGGTAAATATTTGGTGTCTACTTCTTTGTCTCAAGTTTTTTCAAAACTCAGACAAAGAGGGGCAAACTGTAGACACCAAATTTTTGGTGTAATTTCATTTACCGTTTATTTTTAGTTTTTTATTTGCCGTGTTAGCTTTATTCGATTTTTAGTTTTTAGTTTTTTGTGTTTTAGTTTTATTTTTAAAGTTTTAGCATAGAATTTCTTGAAAAAAAGAGAAAAAAAGAAACAAGAGAAAAACAAAAGAAAAAGAAAAAAAGGAAAAACGATAAATTAAAAAAAAAAAAAAAAGAATGTCGCGACAGGCAAGCTGCGTTTTTTCGCAGCTTGCACAAGAAGGGCTCGGGGAGGTCTCGGCTGCAAATATGGAAGAGATAGCTGTGGGCTTTAGGGTTTCTAACTGGATATAAAAGCTAAAAAAGGAATCAGCCGCAAAGGGGGGGGCGACTGTCAATCAAAGGAAAAAACAAAAAAAACTGGGCAGGGAGCTGGAAGGAAGCTGGGCGGCGGATCTTGGGGAAAAATGAGATGATGGCTGAGAGAGGGTTTTGAGAGAGAGCTATGGGAGTTGACTGGAGGAACGGCTAAGGTTTGGAAAAAAGGGGGGAGAGGAGAGATTTACGGGGATAGAGAAAAAGGATACAAACGGCAAGGAAGAGGAACCAGAAAACATAGCCAAGCAATCTGGGAAAGAGCAAGTGGAGAAGGAGATTCGGGGCTGAAGCTTAAGGCTCAAGATCGGCCGCTGATACCTCCATTGAATCCAGGCTGAAGCGTCTAGTCCGAAGCTGTGAACAGGTAGCTTTCTATTCTGTTAGTCCGTATGACATCTAGCCTATATACTAGAATTTCTGAGTTCTTATTTATGTTGGCCTGTGTTGAATGATTGTGTTGTGTGTGCTGGAGTAGGAAGTTTGGTGTTAGGTTGGGTCTCTTGACAGGGAAGTTATGAGCTAGAATATGCGGATGTGTTCTAAAAGATGAGAAATAATCTGATGTCTTACCGCACTTCACAGTCCAAAGTTTTGTTGCTGCATTTCATTCGACTTTTTCTGGGTTCATGGTTGTTCTGGGTTCTAAAGTTGGGTGTTCGGATTACTTCGCTTGTTTGTTATTTGAAATATTTTGAGAAATGTTTTAGGGGAAAGGTTTGGTTAGAGATGGTGTGCCCAAATCCAACTGTGTTTGAAAATCTGTTTTGTTTTGAAAGCAAGTCATGGAAAATTTTCTGTTTGGCCGATACAAGCTCAATGGACAAAGAGCTGCACGCATGTTTTTCCAGAATTGTGCATGATATCGCTTTAAGTTTCTTGGCTGTTTGGATCATGATTGATGGTGTAGTTGATAGCTTGGTTCAAAGTTGTATTGTTGGGATTGAAAATATCTAATCAAAGCCATGCGTTTGAATAAAAATCTGGTTTCGTATGATGGAAACGTAGAAAGCCATGACTAGGAATATTGCAAAAACTTGCGGCACTTTTTCCTCTTTTTATTGCTGTTTTGCTGTTTAGTTTCTACCCTTGATGATCAGCTCCCTTTCTTGATTCAATCGTGCAATGAAATGGTATGTTTGGACGATGTTTGATAGGTATGAAATCTGAAATTTGGAGAACTTGCTTGCATTATGAAATGGGTAAAAGCTGTGGCTGGAAATTGCAGAATGCTATTTCAATGCTGACATGATCTTTGGTCTGAATTTTCTAATGTTTAAACATAATGATTTTGGGTCATAAGCTGTCTTCATGCGCATGCTATTGCAACAAAAAGAAACCAACAGTTTTGCTTGGTTCATGGTTGCCGAAAGGAAAGTTCTTGCTGCAGTTTCCTTCTTCTTTTTGTCTATCCAAACCAGATTTGCCATCTTAATCCTGTAACCAAAGTTCATGTTTTGTTGTGGGTCAATAATTTCTGGTTTGAGGAATTTGATTGTGTGATGAAATGGATACAGTTTGTTACTAGAAATTTGTTGAAGTTTTGGAAAACAAAAGGGAGCAGCCTTTGATTTTGTTTAGACTGCAGAATCTTGAGCTTTTACGTATGTATGCATGAAATGACTTCCAACAATTGTACTTTGACCCCTCAAGTCCCTTCTTATTCTACTATGGCCCAAGTAATTGGAACATTTAATCAAGTTGATCCCTCAAAGTTTTTCTTTGTTCCACAAAAGCCCAAGCATGTTCTAGTATCTTGCAATTAGGTCCTAAAATATTTGCAATTTCAATCATCACTTGGCCTTTTCGTTGCTTTTGGACCCTTGAAGTTCCTAAAAATGTTTCATTAGGCTTGAGTGCTTGATTAGTGTTCACAATTGAGTCCTTGGTAGCCTCCATTTCTCAACTTGATTTCTTATTTGCTTTCACTAATTACCATGTTTGTTTAGGTGGTACCCAATGCATGAATTTGTGAGTTTTGTAACTAAATGAGCTTGCCTTTGCCTATTTTCTTTAATTTCCCTAAATAAATTGGTTATTTGACCTTTTCTTGCCTTTGAACCTTTAAAGTTCCCAAAATGTTTCATTTGAGCTTGAGTTGATTGGTCAAGGGTTACTGTTGGGTCCCTAGTAGTTGCTATTTTTGGGGATTTGATGGATCATTCCACTTTCTGGGTAATTATGCACCGTGTGTTTTCATTTGAGTTGCAATTAAAGGAATTTTGGTGATTTTCCTTATACTTTACTACTTAATTGGTGCATTGATTCCTTTATTGTTTTGAAGCCATTTCTCTTTTACTAAGCTTCACAAGTGGGGGAAGGTATAATTTTCTTTTATCTTTTTGCCTCTCCTTATGTGATCCTACGTGCTCCTATGTGTTATATGAATGTTGCATGTCTAAATTTGCTTTCCTTGTCTTTCTTTAGTGCCTTTATTTCATTTACTCTTGCTTTTTTGTTAATTCATTCTCTTATGGGGTATGTGTACACCTCTTGGCTTGTAATAGATAGGGTTTGGAGGAGCATTCAATGAAGACCTATCGAAGTCATGTGCCTAGCTAGCAAATGTAATAGTTAGGGCTTTAATTGTCTTATGTGTCTTGCATGCTTAGTTGCTACGTGTTAATTTGCTTTGTTAGGGCCTTGCATCTAGTCGACCATGCTAAATGTTATGTGCTACGTGTTTACGAGTGTTTGGCATGTCTACTCGCTTTCCATAGCTTGAATGAATGTGATGGATGAATGCACGTTTCCACTAGTCCAACGCTAGTCGGAATTCATAGAATGGGCTAGTCCAACGCTAGACCCTTAGGGATTTCCCCTCGTTAGTACATATTTGCATGTTCATCACATGTCATGCATTCTTTTTAGTTTTATCATTTTGCATGCCCCTCGAACCCCTTTTCCCTCTATTTTAGGATTTTTGCATTTCATGCTAGTTATAGGGTTCATTTGCTTGAGAGTCCCCTTAAATAAGGGAAACGAGCGAGTGTGGCTACTCGATAGCCTTAACACGCTAGTTTTGCCTTCTAATCAAAGGGAAAATCGAAGTCGAAAAAGTTAGGAGTCATTCTCATACCCGACCTGATGCATTCCTTTAGGTTCATTCATTCTCAATTTTTCACTTACTCACTTTTTCAATTCACATTTCCTCATTACTTTTCCTTTCCTTATTGTTCAATTTTGGTTTTTACTTCACAAAATTGCACTTAATTACGATCTATATACACTTATCACTATATTTCATACACTTGCACACAAACACTTGGATTTCCATACAATTGCACACATGCACCTTTTTATACACTTGCACACTTGCACTTGAATCATCATTTGCATTAATCGACTTCTATAAGGTTTTCTTTCATTGGCCGCCACAATTCATGTGGTTGGGACCAAAAACCTTACAAGAGACATCTTAGAATCTAGGGTTTTGCATTTCATGTAGCACATCCAAATGTAATAAATTCTTTGGTTAAAACAAGAAAATCTTTGATTAAATCACGCAACTAGCCTTGGCTAGGTCAAAGGGGTGCCTTGGATTGTATCCTTGCTTTCCCCTTTGTCAAATGTGACTCCCGAACCTTTTTCCTTGGTTTACGTGGACTAGGAGTCGTTTAAAAGGAGTTTCTTACTAATTTTTTCTCATTTTTCTTAAAAAATTCATTTTTAGGTGACTTGGTACACCTTAACTCATTACCAAGTGGCGACTCCGTTCTTCATTTCAAAAACCCTTTTTAAACTATAATTTTGGGTCAAATCGTCGCATTTTCAAAACCCCATTGAGGCCCACTTTTCTTTCAAATCAAAAATTCATTTTTTCAAATCAAAACACAATTCTTCAAAACCATTTATTCATTTCATCAAAAAATGGGGCGCGACAGCATATCCCTTGCTTGATATGCTTATGGTTGTTTAATTAATTGATTGTCTTGGATCTGGATAATTAGTTAATTAGGTGATTTATTGTCAATTAGGGCATTTAAATCCGTAATTGTTTAATTGCCTTGGAATAGTGACAACTGCACGATTAGATTCGTGTCAGGGGGATATGCGGACTAATCTAAAATAACCCTAGTAGTGCGTTATTTGGTTAGAATAGGGTTCCTCTAATATGTAAGGCAATTGAGGAATTAAATTCTATGGGCGTACCTAGGATTATTTCTCAATTAGAACAGTGATTAACGGGCGTACCTTAATCACCGACACAGTAAGGAGGGGTTGACTGTCATCACCTGTTTGGCAGTTATAACCTATTTATTAATAAATAATTGGAATTACTTGTGCATCGATGATCAATTAGGCGAACCATTGCTGAAGTTATTCCTTGGCTAGATCCTTAATTATCACTTGTTTGATTTTAGTCAATTGTTATTTAATTTCTAGTTGGCTATTTTATTTTTATTATTTTACCTTTTGATACGAATCTTAAGAGCTACCCAAAAGCTATTACGTGGTCCATTGATGGGTCGTTGGGGTCCAATGAAGAGAGCCAAAGCCAAGCATTCAAAGTTCAAGGATTTCGTGTGCAACACGTCGGACTGATTTAGTTGTTTTAGCAGTTTCCGTTATTTCCAATTATTTCCTATTTTATTGCTTCCAATTGGGTCTTGTAAGCGTACTAAGGTATATCTAGTATGTTAGGGAATTAGTTATGTTTTGGTTAAGTCTTTCAATTCAATTAGGAAACTTACCTCTTTCGTGTAGTTTTAGGTTAAGTTGTTTTGTAAGCCTATAAAAGGCTGCTCAATTCCATAGAGAAGGGGAATTTTCAGAAATTAAGAGAGTTTTTCTAGTTTCTTGTGAGCACCTTTAGAGGATCTAAAGTGTTCGTTGACTTTATCAATCAAGGAACACACTTGATTGTGGTGTCTTCTACCGTTCGAAACTATCTCGCGCTGCCCTTGATAATCTAGGACTCCGCTTACCACAAACTCATTACCTTGGTCTTGGGCTTGTGGTTCGAATGCCGGCATCCTCGGATTCGGGTTCGTATTACTTTTAGTTGAATTGCTTAAATTGTCATCCCTGATATAAAAACACCCCCTTGTCACTGTGAATTTGAAAGGAAACAATTACTCCCAATCCTTGTGGATTCGACCCTACTCACTGCTATCTATAGAAATTACTTTTAGTTTGACCAGGTTTTATTATTGCACAGGCCGACAACCTGTCACGATCCTCCCAGGAACTTAGGAGGAGAGAACTTCTGAAATCTCTCTATGGCCCTATCTTGTCCCATTTCAGGATCCCAGGGTTGATTAACAGGGGCTTGACCCTGCTGCTCTACCAGTCGAGCAAGTATATTGGTCATTTGTTGAATTGCCGTTGCTACCTGATCCCCCCTTCAACTCGGGGTCCAAGTTGTGGTTCAACCGTTTCACCTCTCATCTCTCTCGGTTCCCGTACTGGTTCTTGTGCCTGTCTAGCCCCACGGCCACGGATATAACTGTATCCCCGGGTAGTTCCACGTCCTTGACTCCGTCTACCCTCCATACCTCTTTTCCTATATAAGTATAAGCAAAATATCGTAGCTATAAATGCCGATAAAAGCGTTTTCAAATCATAAAATGAGAACTAATAAAATACATTGAAAATAACATACTTTTTTTATATACATATCATAGCAATTCACATATCCTATGGGACATTAACCCTAGGTATTGCTCAAGCACCACACTTAATCAAGACTTGACGAAGTACAGCCAAGTACGTACGCGTAAAGAAAAAGGGTCCCCAATCTCACTAATATCTTCAATATATCCTAAGTCCAAACAATTCGCATCCCCTCGTGCCTTGGCTTTGGCCATTCAACTTACTCTCATATTACTCGGGATATTGACTTATCATAAAGATATAACTCTTTGGTATTTGGGTACAAGAATCTGAAAATATGATCATTTCCCCACTCGAGTTAGCTACGCTCAAGAGGAAATCAACCACTTTTGAGATTTCTACCCAATATACATATCTAAGGTTCCCAACAATAGACATTTGTTCCACACTTAACAAGCCAATCCCCACAGTCCGAGAACCGTCTCCCAGCACGAGCTCGATAGGGGCTCTAATACCATCTGTGACTGCCCCACCTTCCCCTAGGGTTTTGCAAGTCGCCTGCCCAACTCTCGCCAGAACTCACTCACTCATAGCTCAAGAAAAATAACGTACATCCATAAAAAATAAATAACACATCCACGTCAACTTAATATATACATTGATGCTCAAATCCAGATACAAAGCCTTTACACACCAAAATACTTCAAAATGTTTACAATTTGAGTACAATCAACCCTAGTCGGGTACTAGCATGGGTAGAAATTCAAAATTCAAAACAACTAAACTACGCTAGTCTGTACACGTCTCACGCCTCGCTTGTAAACCCTGTAAGGAAAACAAATAACGTGGAATGAGGCAAAAGCCCAGTGAGGTTCCAAATAGCAAGTTGACCATTTTTTTAAATGTGCAAGTATCACGTAGTAAAGTAATGAGCATGAAAAGTTCATAAAAGTGGGCAACAACACTTTAAGTAGCAAATCTCAAAATGAGCGAGTGTAAAGTTTTGTTTTAAAACGAAACAATAATATGATAAGTACTAATCATTCCAAAGTATAAGGATACGAATAGCTCTCAGGAGCCAAATTCTCATTGCATCACCAAAGCTTGATCAAGTAATAGTTGACACTCCATCAACTTTCAAGTAAGTAACCAATCCAGTAGAGCACCACTTAAACTACTCTCCGCCCACCATCCAAACCC
The DNA here is from genome assembly GCA_036785865.1 of Coffea canephora. Lineage (NCBI taxonomy): Eukaryota > Viridiplantae > Streptophyta > Magnoliopsida > Gentianales > Rubiaceae > Coffea > Coffea canephora. Next base: position 28,853,325 of record CM071922.1, read on the forward strand.
CCTACTGGGCCCAAAATCCTCAATAAACACTGGTGGTAATACTCGAGTATACCGATTAGTCGAGGAGATATCACTCCACATGACAAAACAAAAGACCCAGGATTCATTACCCAATCGACCAAACCCTTGCCGGCTCTACTCGAGCAACTCGCCACAGGGTTTCTGGAATTCCAGGAAGTACGCACCATATGCACAACTATATCAAATCCATTGCAATAATAAACAAGTAAATATCATATTAGGGCAAGTGCGATAAAGTACACTCCTACCGATCAAACAAATGACATATCATTAAATCACATTGGTCAAGTATTGAAAACAAGTGTCCAATTCAATCAGGTATTTGGAAGCACTCACCAAAACATAGTGCCTCTAGTGATCATGTCTGGGTTGTACTCTGGGTTTGGAGTCCAAATCTGCGATAAAAATTTGTTTAAGAATTTTGAAAAGTGACTAAGGTACGAAACTTAAATGTTTCGTTCAATAAGAATCAAGTAATTGAAATTCATTTGGAAAATATTCGTGATATACTTGCTCACTTTTCAAACTGTGAAATTTTGTAGCAATTATACTTGGCAATACCATTTGAGTCGAAAGTGTGAGGACCTAGTCCGTTCGTACGTTGAGATTAGGGTTATTCATTATTTGTACGGTTAAATTAAGGTTTTAGGGCTAAGGAGAAACCCTAATCTCGGCCAAGATTGAAAACCCTAACTTTGCTTACGATAAAACCCTAGTTTATGCGGTATTCTAGTGTGTGTTTTGGCACAAGAAAAAAATAGGATTCGTTATAGTTTACAGAGGATTAATAAGTTTGAAAATGGTTAGTAAACTCTGGATTAGTAAACCTCTAGTGTCACAATGTTAGAAAGCTTAAGTGGAGTTTTATTTATCGCCCGTCTTTTTCCACATTTTCTTTATTAGAAAAATTTCCCAGATAAATTTTATGAGTAAATATAGGTTTTAGATGATTTTTTCTAGTATCAGTTAGTTTTTGAGAAATTAAGAATGTATATCGGACGTGGGACCCACTAGTGCGAAAAGTTCGGAAAAATTCGGCCAACTAGGTTAAGTTTTGGATACTGCGTTTAAATTATCGGGTGTGAAGAGATATTTATAGGTGTGAAGAGATATTTATAGGTAGTAAGTGGATAGGTGGAGGAGAGAGAAAAAAAAAAGGTAGGCAAGTCATCATGAGGGACAAGTGTCACCAAATGGTTGGAAGAAACTTTTGACCATTATTTCTTGTCTTACCATTTGATTTAAATCAACTAAAAATCACCAAAAATCATCAAAAATTCAGCACATTGTGGCCGACTCTCTCTCTCTCCTTTCCTCCCTCTCTCTCTAAGAAAAAGAAAGAAAACACTCCAAGCTTTGCTCCAATCTACCAAATCAACCATAGAAACTTGTTTTTGCTCCATCAAATCACTTAAGGAAGTGTTGGTGAGTTGTTGTGTGAAGTTTGTTGGAAAGTAAGGAGACCAATAGCTCTCTCTCTCTTGTGTTCTAGGTGAGTGGTGTATGAACTCTCTCCTTCATCTTATGAAGCTTAATTGATGCTTAGTAGGAATTAAAGTGATGAAAATTGTGGTTTATTTCTTGTTTTTGGATGAATTGATGAAGTTTTCAATTTATTGGGATTATTTCTGTTTTATTATGAACTTGATGGTGTGGCCTTGTGTGATGTGTGGAAATGAGGTTTAATAACTCTAGTAAGTGTAAATGATTGATAATTGCAAGCAATTTTGGGTTTGGAGGAAATTTCAGCAAAGTAGGGTTTCATACCCCCAATTTCTGTCCGGTTTTGTATCTTAGGGTTAGAGGCCGAATTGGCCTTTGCTTAAAACATGAAAGTTGTAGGTATTGATGTGTTTGAGGTGCCTGTAAAATTTCAGGCCAATCGGAGTAGCGTAGCTCATGAAAAGACGGAATTACCCTTGCTGTCCTGTTTTTACCCGAACTTGAAAACTGCTTCAGTAATTGGCTATTTTGGTTGGGATTACTTCTGATTTGGGTTTTGGTGCCTTCTTAGGAAATGTAGCCCCTTGAGTCCTGAGTATGCCTGTAAAATTTTAGGTCAAACAAGTTAGCGTATTCTGAGTTATAGACAAAACCCTCAGGCCTGTTTTAGACATTGGTTTGTGTACGTTTTGAATTTCAGCTTCTGCCCGTGATTTTTCGGTTTTGATCCCGTACGAACTGGGTGCTGATCCCTTCATAATAAATTTAGATCTTGATCTTAGCTTCGAAACGGTATAAAGTACGCTGAAATCCGAGTTCCGTAGCCCCTGTTATGATCAAAACAATATCGCTCGTCAGAACTGCCTTGTATCTGGACAGTTCTGACGGGTACCTTGGCACTCGATTTTCGTTCTGTTCTGAGTGGATTCAAGTCTTGGCCAAAACATCAAAGTTTTAACCTTATATTTCAGCTTTCTAACGCCTCTGGAATTTCTTGATTTCGATTCCTGAGCCGTGAGTTATGGCCTTGCAAACAGGGCCTGTGTGGTAAACCGCAATGAAACAGCTGGCACTATTTCGTGCATTTTTGACCTATACCTATTGAGATCTGGGTTGAGATGTCTAAAGGGAAGTTGTAGCCCTTCCTCTTAGCTTCGCAACGGTACCTCATGTACCTTGATCCGATACTCCTAGCCTAACTTTTGACCAAAACGGTTTGAGATGGCAGTTGTGGCCGTTTCCGTTTGCCGTTCCGCGCGCGCGCGTGCGCCCCTTTTTGCCGTTTCCGCAAATTACGTGTGCCAATTTTGCCGTTTTACTTGTTTTGGATCGGTTCGTAGCCGTTTGTGACATAAGTGATAAAATCTTGTATTTCAGATAGTGGTGAGCTAGGCGGAGCCGGTGGGGCCCACTACTAGCGATCACGCGCGAAGCAATCTTGTACTACTTTTGGTATTTTGAGTAAGTATTCAGGCCAGTTTGGTGTGTTTTCTTTGTTATGTGTTTGAGATATGTGAAAAGGGCACTTAGGCGAGGGTGTACTTTATCGCACTCGACCTAAACCCTAATTTGGATGTATAATTGTACTTGGCATATGTATATGAACCTTTTGGAACCAAAACCCTTGAGCTAGTGGCTTGGGGCGACTTTCGTATAAAGTTTGTGAAGTTTGGAAAGTTTGTGATTTTGAATACTTTTGTGAAATTTGTGAGTTTGGGGCGAACTCTTGACCTGGTTGGACTATTCGAGCCGGTTAGGGCTTGGTCGAAGGCAGTCCAACTTAGTCTGAGGTCACCAAGTTTGTAGGTTCATGTTATGAACCAATTTTGTAAATCCGGTTCACCGAGAAGGTGACCAAGTTTGTGACCCGAGCTTGTGACTCAAGCTCAAGTTTGTGATTTCGTTCGCTCGGGCAAGTTTGTGAGGTGACTGGCCAGTGAGGGTGATAAGGTGTCGGTGGGTGTACAAGTGAAGTTCTACGGACTATTATTTGCAGTCGACGGAGTGTCGGCAGGAGATCACGCATGGCACATGAATTGGCTTTGGAGCCACCCGTATCCTTATTATATGATGTTGTTCTTTTCTGCTTTTGCTTTACTCTTATTGTGTAATTGTTGCTACATGAATTTACGCTTTCGCCCCTGTTTACTTACTAAGCATATAGCTTACCCCATTCCTTTTGTTTTCCTTAGCAGGGGCCGACGCGGGGACTTTTGGCTCGTATACTAGTATAGTAAGATTGGCTTGTAATAGTTGAACAGTTAGGATGTTTGTTTTTTTTTTTGTTTTGGTGGTTTGACTTGATACTTTTGGAGAATGTAATTATAACTCTTTTGGGGTGGTATATATTGTTTTTAGTGCTCTTTCGAACTTTAAGTTTTGAGTCCTGGCGCGAGCTAGGCAGGCGGCCCTCCGATACCCCTGGGTTCGCCCTTGGGAGAAGTGGGGTCGTCACAGAAAGAACGAGAAAAACATATTTCTAGTGGTCGTTATCTCATTTCCCACGGGTACAAGTTCGACCAAGTTCTAACTTATATATCCCAATAAAAGAAGACGCAATAGCCTAGATGGTTCAAGTGATATTCATTCTCCAATCCTTACGCAAGTCGCGAGTATATCTCCCTAACCCTCGAGCACAAATTTGGGCAGCACGTCATTTGTATTTACCTATTTTTCAGCCATTTATGGCTTCATTCTTTTCCTCAATCAGTCCCAAAGTCACACATAAAAAAATCTCATTTCAATAGCCGTTCAATAGGTTCAACCTCGTACAATTACAAAACCATGCTAGCTATACTTTTTGGATTGGGGTAAACTTTATACTATTTCGAAGCTAAGACAGGGGGATACAACTTTGATGTAGACCACTTAATCCAGTTCATAGTGTATCCAGGTCAAAATTTCAAATTACAGAACCAGAATCTCACAACCAGGCTAGTTAACCGCACTATGCGTAAATGACAATAACTCAGGCTACTGAAGTCCAATTGAGGCGTTTTCAGGGCCGTTGGAAAGCTAAGACATAGACTACAATTTCTGTATTTGGCCAAATGCCAATTCAGTACGGATCCAGGTGAGCAGACACGGTCAGATTGGTGAAATGTCAACACTATCCATAGAGCTCTACCTATGGCAGTCAGGGTTATTTTTATCATTTCATATGCTACAGTGCTCAGATTGAGTTGAAATTTTACAGGCAACTATAATACATCATTTCCTCCAATGTTCATGTTTTGTGCTAAGTCTAATTCGGCCTCCATCACGGTCAAACAGAACCGGTCAGAACAGAGCAATGAAGAATCTAAATTCTGGAATTTAAGGTATTCAAGGTGTAACTTCACATTTCTAGCTTAAAACCACTACTACTACCTCCTATACAAGCCTACATACACCGTATACCATCCAAATAACAAGAATTACAAGGGAACCATTCAAAATCCTAACTCAAAAGTCATCACTAGAATCATCAAAATCACTTAGATAGGTATCGCCAAGCATGAATTCAGGTTACTACATAACGCAAATAAGAGTAAGGAAAAAGGAAAGAATGGTCAACCATAATACCTCAATAAAAGGGCTAGCAAGAGTTATCCTTCACCTTTTCTTGTGAAATTTAGCTCCCTAAGCTTTCCAAGTTCTCAATTTGCAAGTTAATCGGTTTAGTTTTCTTGTTCTCTCATTCAATCAAGCAAAACCCAAGACGAATTGAAGCTCTCTTCTCCCTTTTTTTCTCTCCTAGGTTCGGCCAAGAGGAATGAAAAATGAAGGGAAAATGAAGTCCAAGAAGGTTATAAGGTTTAGTCCTAATTTGGGACAAAGATGCATGGATTGATGCCACTTGTCACCACCAATTTCCATCTCAATTTTTTTCTTTTCTCTTGGTTCTTGAAGTCAAAAATTTCGGCCATCACATGCTGATTATGGGCTGATATTTTGGCTCTAATAGAAATGAGATTAAGTTAATCAAGTGGTGGTCAAATGGTGTATTCAATCGGTAGTGAATAATACCCGTCGGTTCGAGCCGATTTTCCTTAAATCGTGTATACTAGGGTTTTATCTTATAATTCACTAACTTATTATTATCACTTATAATTACACACTTAATATCATCTAAAACTCACTCTTAATCACCAAATTTGATACACACTCTGTACCGAATAGTCACACTACGAAAAGGCGTAAAAACCCTAATTTGCGATAACTTGAAAACGAAAGGGAAAACCCTTAATTCTATATTTATTTGCACTTATTGTGGGGTGATTGAGTAGTAAGGCTAGTCTAAAGTAATAATTTCCAAATAAAAGGAGATTTTAAGAAAAATATAGGGTATTTTACAAGTCCTCACAGATTGAGACATACATGTTGTCCGAATTTTGGCTTGTTGAATACCTCATGTTAATTTCAAATTTTGATGTTATTTTGGTGCTATAATGTTTGTTATCTGATGGTGTTTATGTGTGTTAAATATCTCCCAAAAAACTTTACAATTGATTGAGTTAAAGTAGGGTTTAAGTGAGGAAGAAATCTGAAAAATTTTCTAACTAGGAGCCCCGACCAGTGTTCACGTTTTGGGTCATAACTTTTGTCTAGGAGTTGAAATCAAGTGTTGTTTGTGGCATCTAAACCTAGACTCCGAGAGCTTTCCAACGGTATAAAATACACCTCCTAATTCATTTCTTATGAGCCATAGTAATCCGGTAAAGACAACTGATTTTTCTCGCTGCTTTCATCCAAGAAACCAGCCTAGCTGCAATTTGTAGCTCGATTTCGCCTATCTTGCAAAATGAATTTTGTGAGGACCCAAAATTTTTTTATTTTTATCTTATTTTACTGGCTTCTTTAATTATTTATTCACCTGTTTTCTCCGAATAATTTATTTCAACCATTTTAAATCCATTTAAATGGAGCAATGTTTCACTTATATTTTTAAAATGTCCCGCTAGCAAATTTAATTTTTAGAGGCTCGTTTAGCGAGAAATAATGAGTACAAGTTTTTTGAGATAATATTCAATCCGAGAGTGTAATAATCTTGGAGAATTAAGAATGATCAATAGTAGACTAAGAAAAGTTAATTGAGGGATTAGATGTGAGTGAGTAAAAATTTAAGCTTTTACCGTGCGCGCGTCGATAGTTTCTCGATAATCGTGCCAGTACAACTAAGTTGAGATTTGAGAAATTAATACTAGACTACTAAGAGTGAATAATTACAGTGTTAAAGGAATTACATTGGAGCATTAGTGCATGAGTGTATCAAACCCAAGAGAAAACGGTGGTGCGAAACTCTCGCGTGACAACTATTCAAAGTTGACTTTTTGTACCCAACATAAAGCTACTTTCTTCATTCTTTCCTCACAAGTTTCATCACTCAAACCTTCCCTCTCTCATACCTCTCTCGGCCGACTCTCTCTCAAGGAAGGAGGAAGAAAACTCCATCTCCATCTAGCTTCATTTCCCTCACCAATTTTCACCCAAATCACATACTACTTGGAGATTAGTTCTAACTTGGAGAAAGGCATCATCTTGTGGATTTTTCTTGAAGAGTTTTGGTGAAAAATTCGAATTGAGTAAACCGTAGTGATTCAACAAAGTTGACTATCCTATTGTGACTGTCTGTCCGAGAGGAATGGAGAAGCTGCATCTTGTGGCTTAATTTTCTCTCACTTGTGAACTGATTTTGGAAATGACTTTTTCTGATGAAATGTAGAATTTTGAACCTAGTTTCCAACACCACCAACCATTCCAAATTTGATCTTGTATTAAGTGAGATGTGGTCTGATTTCAAAAGTGCAACAAAGCTAGAAACTGGAAAGTTTTTCCTTTCTTGTTGGCCGAGTGGTCAAACCTATTTTGGGAGTTTATACCTTGAAATTTTTGTGTTAATTGCTTGTCAATTGTTTATGAAATGTTTCTAGAACCTTGGTTTAAAAAAGTGAATTGGGATTGATTTCATTAGACAAAAACCTTTGGGAAGAAAGAAAGAGTGGAATGGCAGATTTACTTTGAAAATTTTCCAAACTTTGGTTGTTTTGTTAACTGCCTTCCCACATGAGTTTTTGCCTATAATTTAATAGAGTGGTATTCCACATATGGAAGTTTAAGTGTACCAAATTTGGTGTAATTTCAATACCATTTCAACACACAAATAATGCTCTAAAGATGACTCTTCAAATCTGGAAATTTCTTATCAGTGTACAAAATTCAGCCGACTTTAAGCTACTATATCTTGATGCTCAAAGCTCCGAATTTAGTTCCGTTTTCGTGTTTGAAACCTTGTTTGAAACTCATATTTTGTTACGAATTTCAAGGCTGATTCACTTTTTGTGAATTATGCCGAAATTCCAAAGATTGCTGGAAAACCAAGACTGGTTCAAATCTATCTTCTTGGAACTGAAACTTTGAGCTGAAAAATGAGTGCTTTCTGTCTAGAATCTTGAAAAAGTATCTTCTAGGAACTTTTAGTACTTCAACCTAGTTTACGATGGTATAAAGTTTTCTATTTTTGGAAGTGCCAAACTCAAGATTTGAGTTTCCAAAAATTGTCGCGCAAAGCTGAAAATTCATGATTTCTGGGAAATGAGTTTTTGAGAACTTTTCATTGTGTTTCGATATCGATCAGCCGTTTTAAACTCATTTTCATGGAGGATGCAAGTTTCTCTTGTGACTTTAAATCCTCACTTTTGAATCTCAATTTTCGAGATATTAAAGTTCTTTTAAGACATTGTCTTAGTATTATGCAAGTGTACATTCTTTCTTGTTTAGCAAGGGGTTTGTAAGTATATGTGAGTGATAGATAATTGTTATTTCTTCAGGCACTCAAGAGGATCTTGAAGAAAATCTCGGAGCTAACTACTAAAGATCTTATTTTGCACTTACTCATTAGTTTTGAATTGGTGAGTGTCAATAGTTGTCAATTATGTGAATTGATTCTTATTGATTAAGTGATTTATAATTGTCGAGTCGAGTGTATATTTTATCACACTCGTTCTCTTTTAATTGATTATATAATTGAATTGGTCATACTTGAATTTATGATTGTGGTTGAATATGCTGATTAGAGTGAATTTTAGCGGCTTATAATTTGTTAAGTGAAATAAGTGAAGTATAACAATAGTGAATTATGCTATGATTGCATATGTCGATTGGAGTGAATCCCATCGACTCATAATAGTAATTTGGGGGACGCCCAAACTCATAGGCAAACCTTGTGACTCGAGCCGACATGGGCTTGGTCGAGAAGTTTGGTGAACCATGAGATAATCGTATAAGTGTCGCACCCCACTTTTTGAAAATGAGTGTGAGAGTAGTATGTGTGGTGTGTGTGAACGTGTGCAGAAGTGAAAGAAAAGACCGTGGGGTTGTGAAATGCAACGGTTTTGGTCAAGTAAAGTTCAAAAGGGTTTTTTGTATGAAAAATGGAGTCGCCACTTGGTATAGAGTTAGGGTGTACCAAGTCACCAAAAAATGATTTTTGTTTTTAAATGAAAAATTAAACAAACCCTTTTTGAAAACTTTGAGGTCTACGTAACCAAAGAAAGGGATCGGGGGTCACATTTGATAAGGGAGAAGGCAAAGGCAACGCCTAAGGCACTCCCTTACCCTAGCCAAAGCTAGTTGCGTGACTTAGCCCCACGTTTCCTAATTTTTCTACCTAAGGTATGTATCACATGTTGGATATGACCAGATGAATGGAAAGGAAAATGCAAACCTAAATCTAAAATGTCTCTTATGAGATTTTTGGTCCCAATCACATGAGTTTATGACGGCCAATAGGAAGAATCTCATAGAGGTCATAAGAAATGCAAATGAAGGCTCAAATATGTGCAAGTGTGAAAATGTATGAGGGATGCAAAAATGCAAATAAAGAAAGTAAGTGCAAGTGTGCGAATGTGATAAAAGTGCATGTGTGCACATGTAAGAAAAGTGTACGTGTGCCAAGTGAGAAAGTAAGAGGGTTTGTGTGCAAATAGATGAAAATAGAGTATGATAGTAGTAAATAAGTGCAATGTGTGAGACATGTCATTTGAATTGAAAAAGGTATAAGTAGTGAAAAAATGTGGATAAAAAGGTGAGGAAATGGTATGAGAATGTATGAACCTAGAGGAATGCATCAAGTCGGGTACGGGAATGACTCCTAACTTTGTGACTTTAATTTTCCCTTTGATTAGAAAGGATAACTAGCGTGCTAAGGCTATTTTGTAGCCACACTCGCTCGTTTCCCTTATCGAAAGGGGACTCTCAAGCAAATGTACCCTATAACTAGCATGAGATGCAAAAACCTAAAAAATGAGGGGAAAAGGGGTTCAAGGATCATGCCAAATGATAAAACTAAGAAAAATGCATGAAATATAGTGAACATGTAAGTATGCACTAGTGAAAGGGGGATGGCCTATTGGGTCTAGCATTGGACTAGCCCTTTCTATAAATGAGCCACAACTAGCATTGGACTAGTGTGGTGACGTACATTCATCCATCACATTCATTCATGGCTATGGAAAGCGAGTAGACATGTCAATCACCTATAAACACATAGCACATAACAATTAGCATGCTCGACTAGATGCAAGAGCCTAATAAAGCAAATTAACACATAGCAACAAAAGCAATCAATCAAGCTAATAAACCTATTACATTTGCTAACTAGGCACACGTCTTCAATAGGCCTTCATCAAGTGCTTTCCAAGCCCTATCTATTACAAGCCAAGAGGTGTACACATACCCCATAAAGAATAACTTAAATAAAAAGCAAAAGTAAATGAAGTAAATGAAAGGAATTGAAGGAAAACAAGGGAAGCAAGTAGACATGCAATTTTCACGTAGCACGTTGGATCACATAGGAGAGACAAAAAAGATAAAAGAAGTTATACCTCCCTTGAGTTGGAGCTCTAATGGGGTGAAGTCACTTATTTATCTTCCAAAATAAAAGAAATGATCAAGGTACCAATTTATTAAGAAAAATTAAAGAAATGTGCAAAACAAAGCTCACTTGATCGTAAAGCCCCTAAAGTTATGACTTAAGTGCAATTGACAAAACATGGTAGTTAATTAAAGCAAACAAACAATGAAGTTGCAAAAATCAAAGCTGCGAAGGACCAAATTGAGGACATTATTCAATTGGTTGGGTCATAGTGGCATAAGGAAAAACTTGGGGGTCTGAAGTGCAATTTTTAGAAAGTTGAGTTGCATGCAAACCATGCAAACTAACGTGAGAAAACATTCTGTGAAAACTGATGTACCTTTGTCTCAAATTCAAACTCTAAAATCAGATTTGATCTCATACTTTAATCCAAAGATTACTTGATCCATCATCAAATTTCAAACCAAGCAAACACAAAACATGAACTAGACATTCTGAACCAGAAAAATCATAGAAGGAAATCATGCAAACATTTAAAAACTTCATGCAAACCAAAACTAAGAAAACTTCTCACAACAAGAAATTTGCTGCGGCTATGTTTCCAAATAGACACTTCAGATTTGAACACCAACCTTGGTCATAAACCTTTCAATCAAACCTCTAAACCTTGAACTAAACATTATGACACACAAATTCAAAGTCCAAACCAGTCAAGACATAGAAGATACATCATGTTCATGCTGGAAAATTTTATGCGAAAGGTTCAGCAATCCTAATGAATTTTTCAGCAAATGCTCAAACATGATTCAAATATTTTAGACTCAAACATGCCAGCTCAAACCAATCTTCACCCATCCAATTCCTCTCTCCAAATAAGATCAGACATCAAGTTGAATGGCCAAAATTTGGTGAAACAAATGCAAGAGAGAAAACAGCAAAAGGTAAGACCGAATGCAGCAGCCTTTGTTTCTCTTATCTTAGCTTAAAAGTATTGACATGAAAAACTCAAATAAGCTCTACCCACTTGTCATCTAAAGACCACATGTAAGGAATTCACCCCCCATTATCATCAAATGTCACTCAAGCATAAACTGCCTTGAAGATTCAAACAAAGCCAATGGACAAAAAATGCAGCAACAGAAAAAATGAAACTCACGGCAATCTTCCAGCCGAGCTTGTTTGTAATTGTTATGTTCGTTCAAAACACAATTTTCTCACCCAAACATAGCTAAAATCCCAGCCAAACAAAACATCAATATCAACCGAACACTAAAGATAACATAAGATGTAGAATCGACACTTGAACAAACAAAGAAAAGAAAGAAAATTCTGGTTGCCGCAGGTTTTAGCTACTTATTGCCACCTAGTGGTCTCGAAATGACAACAAAGCGTATACATAGGATATCATAGAGCAACAAACAAAACCCAAGAAGTAGCTTAAACCATTCTGGAAAACTTTTAACAACCCAAAAGATTGATTGATTTTTTTCCTAAAACTGCTGGAATGAAACCAGAATTTCAAGACCTGTTGCAGCAAATCTTTGAACACGAACATAACCAAATTAAAACTTAAACAAACCTCATGGATTCATCAGGGAAAAACCTAGAGACAGACCTCTAAACACTTCATCAAGACTAAGCATGCAAACAAGAGTAAAATCTAAGTGGGAGGAAAAGTTAACCAAACACCAGTTTTGTTCATGAAAAACTCCACATAATTTCTGATTCCTTCTTTGCAATTTTTCCTTTTCATACATAAAAATCCCAAGCAAAATCACGCAAAATCTGGAAAAATGTCCTGTAGCTTCACAACCATGACATTCTGAGCACACACAACCAACAAAATTCAACGAAAGACATAATCTTTCGAATCAGCACAGCACTTTCTACCACTTTCAATGTCAAGGCTATAACAGGGGAGTGGAACTAAACTACTAAAGAAGAACACGCCATGTAGAAAGCAAAAGAACGGGATAAAGTTCAAAAAAGATTACCTCTTGGTAAGATGAATGGATTCAAGTTACTGATGGAGACCTGCAAAGTTTTCTCCTTTCCGCTATTTCTCAGGCTTTCTTCTAATTCCAAGAGTTCCAGATTGTTCCCTCTAGCTCTATTGTTTTTCTTTTTTTCTTTCCCGTCGGCTTGCTCTCTAAAACCTCTCTATATCCTCTCCTCTTTCTGGTCTTCCTTTTTTTTTTCTTGTTTTTCCCAGATTTTTGCAGATGCCCACCTCTCTCTCGGACTTTGGCTCAGATTTTCTCCCTTTGTTTTTCTTTTCCTCTCAGCCCAAAACCCTTAGTTTCCTCGCTGCCGTTGCTCTCTCCCTAGCCATTTTCTTTTCCCTCTATATTTCTCTTCTTTCCCTTGCAGCCGCTCTCTCCCAACACTTCTTCCTTAGCCGACAGATTCTCTAAGCTTTTCGGCTGTCCCCCTTCTCTTATCCACTTCAGCCTCTTTCTCTGTTTTCTGCCGTCACTCCCCTCTCAAAACCCTCCTCTCGGCTGCCTTTTCTTTTGTTCTGAAAAGCCTTTGTTGATCCTCTGTTTTTTTTCGTCACCCTCTCAATCTTTCTCCCTCTGTGCGGCTGTCAACCCCTTTTCTATTTATATGGGAATCCCTAGCCCTAAACAACTCAACAACTTCCTCTGTATTTGCAGCTAAGGGGCTGCTATGAGCCCTTCCTTGGAAGCTGCAAAAACGCAGCTTGCAAGTCGCGTATTCTTTTTTTTTTTTAAACTTAATAATTTAACAAAAATAATAGCAAAACTAAATAATAAAAAACAACAATTTTAAGTACAATTACATCAAAATAAACAAACTGAAAACAACAAAGTTACCATTTTCAATCTTTTCTTTCATTTTTCATTTTTCATCATTTTTCTCTTTTTTTCTTTTCTTTTTCATAATAACTTAATAAAAATAAATAAAATGCCAAAAGGTTGAATTTAAAAGAAATAAACATATTTTGTGAACAATTTTCTCTTTTTCCTCTTTTTCCTCTTTTTTTTATTTTTCAAGAAAACATTGAATTTAAATAAGAAAGAAAACGACTAAAGCATATTTTTTGAATGTTTTTCCTTTTCTTTTTTGAGAAATTCTATGCTAAAAACTTAAAGATAAAATAATAACATGAAAAACTAAAAAAACTAAAAAGTAAAAAGTGAATAAAACGAACTCGACACATAGCAAATGAAATTATACTAAAATTTGGTGTCTACAATAAGCTTGATCTATTTGAAAGATCTCACTTGGCATACTTGAGTAGTATCGCCTTTTATAATAGAAGAGCGAGCCCGGGACAGGGGGTGTGACAGTGAACAGGAATGAAGAGTAAGTTGAATTCTACGGACTTAATACTTATCCAGTTTTGATGGAGTGTCATTTCCGTGGAGGTATCTAATCAAGTCTTGGCAAAGTAAGTGGAATCTAGCTCCTAAGAGCTCCTGTATCCTTATTGAATGTGTTTTATTATTATTTATGAATTACTTGAACTTTCTTGTTTTAATTCTCGTACAAATGTCATGGTTATGTAAACTATGTGTTTGCATGTTTTCTTGGCCTCACTAAGCGTCAGCTCACCCCATTAGCTTTGTTTTCCTTAACAGGAGCTTGGAATGGAAAGAATTTTTGGAGAAGCCGGTTTGATTACTTTTGATTAGTATTTTGGGTTGTATTTGATTAGCCGACTTCTAGTGATTGTACTTTTGGGGAAAATGATGTACTTTTGAGAACTTGTGTTGTAAGATTTGAATATTTATTTAAGGAAGCGACTTTTCTTCGTTTCGACTTTTATTATTTCGTTGTTATCCTTAAGTTTGAATTGAATTGTATCGAATCCTGGCGAGAGCTAGGCATGCATTCTACAGATACCCTTGGATTCGCCCTCAGGAGAAATGGGGGCGTTACAAATTTTAAGATAGTTTCTTCTAGTGAATTGTAGCCTTTTGAACCTAGTTTTCAACATCACAAAGCACGCTAAATTTTGAGTTGTGTAGCTTTAGTTATGATCAGATTTTGAAACTCTATCAAGCACTTCAGAACTGAAAATTTTTTAAATAGGTTCCAAAACTCAGCCATATTAAAATTGTTGTATCTTGGTATAGAAGGGTCTGAATTGAGTTTTGTTTGTTGCATTTGAAACTAGATTTCGAATTCTATGTGTGGTATAAATTTCAAGGGTTGATTCCATTTCTACAAATTTTGTCGAATTTCCAAAGTTTACTAAAATTGAAAGCCTGTTTTGCTCTGCCATGTCTGGAATAGTGATTTGAGCTAAAATTCGAATGATTTTGAATTGGAGTTTGAGAAAAGTGTTTTCTAGTGAGTTTTAATGCATTGAGTCTAGTTTCCAATGCTATATAAAGTTTCCAATTTTTAGACTTACGGAACTCGAGATATGATTTTTCAAAATAGTGCCGCACCAAGCTGAAAATTTTTTGATTTTAAACAAAGTACTCTCTTAAGCATTTTTAACCTTCCTTTGAGGTTGTTGGTCTATTTTAGGACTGATTTCATGGATGGACACAAAGTCTCTTTGAACATTAGACTTTCATTTTGAATCTTGGTTTCCAAAGGATTAAACCTCTCATGATGCATTTTCTTGATTGTCTTGCTTTCTTGGTTAATTACACCTCATTTTATACTTGAGAAATGGATTTCAAACCCTAGTTTTATACCCTCGATTTCCATGAGTTTGAACTTTAAAAGGGAGCACTATTGTGACGGTCCCACCTCCCCCTAGAGCGTACCCCAAAGTTTGGCGGGTCGCCTGCCCAACTCTTGCCAGGATTCACTCACTCATAGCTCAAGAAAAATAACGTACATCCATAGAAAATAAATAACACATCCATTTTAACTTAATATATACATTAATGCTCAAATCCAGATACAAATCTTCTACACGCCAAGATACTTTCAAGTGTTTGTAATTCAAGTACAAAGAACCCTTGTCGGGTGCTAGCGCGAGTATAATTTCAAAATTCAAAACAAGTAGACTATGCTAATCTGTACACGTCTCACGCATCGCTCGTACCCCCTGTAAGGAAAACAAATGGCGTGGAATGAGCTAAAAGCCCGGTAAGGTTCCAAATAGCAAGTTGATCATTATTTAAAAGTGCAGGTATCATATAACAAAATAATGAGCATGAAAAGTTCATAAAAGTGAGCAATAACACTTCAAGTAGCAAATCTCAAAAATGAGCAAGTGTAAAGTTTTTCTTTTAAAACGAAACAATAACAGATAAGAACTAATCATTCCAAAGTATAAGGATATGGATGGCTCTCAGGAGCCAAATTTCCATTGCATCACCAGAGCTTGATCAAGTAATAGTTGACACTCCGTCAACTTTCAAATAAGTAACCAATCTAGTAGAGCACCACTTAACTCCAATCTCCGTCCACCAACCAAACCCCTTATTGAGCCCGAACTCCAAGATAAACACTGGTGGTAATACTCAAGTATACCGATTAGTCGAGCTGATAACACTCCACTCGACAACACTAGATACCCATGGTTCGTTATCTAATCGACCAAGCCCTTGCCGGCTCGACTCGATTAACTAGCCAATGGGATTTGGGTCCCCAAAAATTCAATGAGATAACACTCCAATCGATTGAATCAAGATAAAAGTACGGAGACGGGAAGGAGAGACACCTCCCACTCGGATTGAGTGTGGTACATGTAGCCGCTCAGCGCTTATAAGTCAAGTATAAGCATATCAAGTCAATTGCAACAATAAACAAGTATATATCATGTTAGGGTAAGTGAGATAAAGTACACTCTTGCCCGATCAATCAAATTACATATCATTAAATCACATTGGTCCAGTATTGAAAACAAGTGTCCAGTTCAATCAGGTATTTGGAAACACTCACCAAAAGTCTAGTGCCTCTCAAAAGTCACGTTCAGGTCCAACTCCTTGGTTGGAGTCCAAATCTGCGATAAAATATCATTTGCGAATGTAAAACTCTCTAGAGTGCGAAACATAGGAGATTCGCTTCAAGAAAATCAAGTAAATGCAACTCATTTAAATAGTATTCAAGATACTTATCAAATTTCAAAAAATTCATGCTCGCTCTTAAAACTTTGAAACTTTGAAGCAATTATACTTGAAATACCATTTGATTCTAAGAAATGGAAAAAAACGTATTTCTATTAGTCGTAAATTTCATTTTTCTATGGGTACAAATTTCAGCCGAATGCTAACTAACTTATAGACCACTATAAAACAAGACTTGAATACCCTAGACGATTCAAGTTCGATTCGTCCTCAAACCCTTACTCAAGTCTTGAGTATATCTACCTTACTCTCGAGAGAAAATTTGGACAGCACGCCCTTTGTTTTTACCTATTTTTCAGCCATTATGGATTCACTGTTTTTCTCAAGGCAGCCCCTGATAAACAAGAAATATCATCACCACAGCCTTTCAATTAGGCTCCAAAATCACCCAAGTACATCACAAGTCCAATAGTGCAACTAAACATCAGTTTTGAAGCCAAAAGAGGAACTAGCAACTTTAACATCTTATAGCATTTTAGTCACAAATGGAGCTACGATTATCATATGTTAATACAAAGGGCAACAACTTTCATGAAGACCACTCAATCCAGTTCACAATTGATCTAGGTCGAAATTACAGATTACAGAACAAGAATATCCTTGTTAGTACGGTTCTCAGTACTAAATTCAAATGACAATAACTCAGGCTACACAATTCCGTTTGAGGTGTTTTCAGATGCGTTAGAAAGCTGAAACATAGGCCTAAAATTTTTGTGTTTTGGTCAAAAGCTAATTTGATATGAATCAAGGTGAAAAAATGCAGCCAAAATGAGGAAATGTCAAAACTGTCCACAAAACTATACCTATGGCAGCAAGGGTAATTTTGTCATTTCACATAATACAGTGCTCGGATTGAGCTGAAATTTTACAGACAACAATAAAACATCATTTTTTACAATTTTCATGTTTTAACCTAAGACTGATTCGGCCTCCATCATGGTCGACTGATCATGGTCAGGACAGGACAGTATAAGAACTTAAATCTGGAATTTCTATAACGAAGCTAATAACATATATAAAAGCTGGAAAAAAAATCACATGCCAGGGCTAATAATTCATAGGAAATCTGATTTTAGCATATTAAAACTAAAATTGCTCAACTAAAGTTGGAAATTTTGATTCACCACACAAACCATGAAATTTTCCATGACATCTCCCAAGATCGAACTTTAAATCCACTCATGTGCAAGTAATAAAAGAATAGATGGTTTTCTTGATATGGTTACCTTGAAACCTTATGAAGATATGGCAACCAAATGCTTCCTTCTCCAAAATCTGTCTACCCAAGCCCGTAATCCTCCCTAAAGATCAACTTCTATAGAGTGACTTGCAAGATTATGGTGAAGTCTCATGATTCAAGCATGGAAAGGTGGTTGAAGTTGAAGCTTATTTTCCTCTTTTCTCCTCTCTCTCTCTCTCGGCCAAGAGGTAAGAAAATGGAATGGTATTGTATCCTGAAAGAAAGACAAGTTTTAAAGAAAGCTTAGTCAATGGTAGCCTTGATTTTTCTCTCTCTATCATCCGGCCACCAAGAAGGAAAAGAAAAAAAAAATGAAAGAAGATGGAACAAGTTGGTGCATGAAACTTGTAGTATTTTTCCTTGGTCAAACATTTCGGCCAAGCTAGGAGATATTTCCTCTCCATGGCCGGCCAAAAGGTAAGAAGGGAATGAAATGTTTTGGTCAAATTTTGCTTCCAAAGTGAAACTAAAACTAGCCTTGGTCAAAGTCAAATATCCAATAATTTCAAAACAAATGTTTTGCCAATTAACCCTTCATTTCCACTCAAATATGGTTTGCACAACCAAATAAACTTGACCAGTTCAATTAAACGTTTACAAATGTTTTTAAAGGTACAAAAATCATTTATAAATTATTTTCCTTAACTCGCACATACTAGGGTTTTCACTTATAATTCACTAATTTATTATTATTACTACTAATCACACATTATTTTCTCATCTAAAACTCACTCTTAATTATCAAATTTAGTACACACTTCATACAGATTGCTCACACTATGAAAAGACGTAAAAACCCTAATTGACGCTAACAAGAAAACAAAAAGAAAAACCCTTGATTCTATGATTGTTTGCACTTATTATGGGGTGAATAAGTAGTAAGGCTTTTAAAAAGTAATAAATGCCAAATAAAAGGGAATTTTAAGAAAAATATAAGGAATTTTACAATTCCATAAATTCAACTAGGGTTTCGATTAAAATATGAGAGATTTAAGAAAACTTGTTAGTCACAAATAAAACTAAAGTTCTAAGTACAAGTAGGGTTTCTAATCTTTAAAACAAAACAATATCTTAAAACAAAATTAAAATATAGAAACCATAATATCCTAAAAGTCGAGGTATCACAATCTCCCATCCTTAAAAGAATTTCACCCTCGAAATTCATACATTTATTCGTAAATAAATATTAGAAAAATAAAATAGCTATAAGGTTCAATAAAAGCCTTTTCAAATCATAAAATGAAAATTAATAAAACACATTGAAAATAACACACTTTCTTTATATACATATCATAGCAATTCACACATCCTACGAGACATTAACCCTAGGTATTGCTCAGGCACTATACTTAATCAAAACTTGACGAAATACAACCAAGTACGTACGCATGAATAATCAGGGTCCCCAATCTCACTAATATTTTCAATATATCCTAAATCCAGACTATTCGCATTCCCCGTGCCTTGGTTTTCGCCATTCAAACTTACTCTCATATTACTCGGGATATCGACTTATCATAAAGGTATCACTCTTTGTGATACGGTCCTCGATCAACTTGTTTCAAGACACGTAGCACGTTTGCCCAAGGATCTAGCGAGGTGGTCCAACGCTTGGATTGCGAAACTTTGAATCAAACGGATGACATGATTTGATTAGAGGCGGTAGAACGACGACTCCAATGTAAGGTGGATACTCCAGTGGATAGGTCGATAGAACAATCAAGGACAAGACGCAGGATTTGCTCAACTCCCTTGCCAAGAGCAAGTAAAGGCTCGAATTCTCTCTAAGAAGAATCGAAAATAATCAAAAGTTTTATTGATAAAACATCTACCCTCAAGCCTTACAAAGCTAGCCTTTTTATAGGCTAAAGGTTACTAAAAACCCTAAAAACCCTAAGAGAAGCATTCGGCCATCTTGATGCCAAGATGGGCTGGCCCATGCTCTACTAAAGCAACTAATCTAACTCTAAGTAAACACTAAGGCCTAAAGCCCTATTCGGCCAACTCACTTGGATGCCCACTTGACTCTTCATGGCTTGGATCATAGTGTAGATGACTTGCTTGTCTCCTTCTAGATCTTCAATATCTCTATGGACTCCATGTTGGTCTTGGACCATTCGGACAAGGCCTTGGAGGGATTCTTTGAAGAGCTTGGTTCGTGCACATGTGACTGGGCCCAATGGGACTCGGACTGGGTCATTACGTGGGCTGAGGTCCGTGCACACATTAGTCCCCTCCTCTTGAGAAGGATTTGCCCTCAAATCTGGATTCTTCTCATCAAGAAACGGGTTCAAATCCGCGACATTGAAGGTTGTGCTAACATTGTATTCCCCAGGTAGCTCCAATTTGTAAGCGTTGTTATTGACTCATTGGAGCACTCGAAAGGGTCCATCACCTCTTGGGGACAACTTGTTTTGATACTGCTTGGGAAATCTCTCTTTTCTCAAGTGTAGCCAAACCTAGTCTCCAGGCTCAAAAACCATCTTACGACGGTGTTTGTTTGCTTGCTGGATGTATTGCTGAGTATGCCTTTCAATGTTTGCTCGAACAGCTTCATGTAACCTGCGCACAAAATCAACTTTCTTTTTCCCATCTAAGCTTGTGTGCTCAGAGGAAGGTAAGGGTACCAAATCCAGGGAGGTCAGGGGGTTAAGGCCATAGACAATCTTAAACAGTGAGTAGTGTGTTGCACTATGAATAGTTTGATTGTAAGCAAATTCAACGTGAGACAAACACTCTTCCCAAGATTTAAAGTTCTTCTTAATCAGAGCCTGAAGTAGAGTACCAAGTGTGCGATTGACAACTTCCATTTGTCCATCGCTTTGTGGATGACTGGTGGTGGAGAATAACAATCTAGTGCCAAGTTTAGACCACAAAGTCTTCCAAAAGAAACTCAAGAACTTTACATCTCTATCACTAACAATGGTCTTAGGCATGCCATGCAGACGGACAATTTCTTTGAAGAACAAATTAGCAATGTGAGATGCATCGTCAGTTTTGTGACAGGGGATAAAATGTACCATCTTAGAGAATCTATCAACTATGACAAAGATGGAATCATTACCCCTTGGGGACCTAGGGAGTCCTAAGACAAAGTCCATAGACAAGTCTACCCAGGGATAGTGCAGAATAGGCAATAGGGTATACAAGCCGTATGGATTTGTTTTGGACTTCGCCTTATGACAAGTGACACATCTACCAACCATGCGTTCAACATCTCTACGCATGTGAGGCTAGTAAAAATGCTCTTGTAACATAGCTAGAGTCTTAACAATGCCAAAGTGTCCCATGAGACCACCACTATGTGCCTCTCGAATCAGAAGATCACGAATGGAAGAGTTAGGGACACACAATTTATCCACATAAAATAAAAATCCATTGTGCAAAAAATACTTTCCATGCGGACTCTTTATACAAGATGCATAGAGTTCCCCAAAGTCATGGTCATGGGCATATAGCTCCTTGAGCATCTCAAACCCTAACAACTTGGCACCAAGAACAGCAAGCAAAGAATGTCTACGAGATAAAGCATCAGCGACTACATTCGTTTTGCCAGTTTTGTACTTAATGACATAGGAGAAAGTGGCGATAAAACTTACCTATTTGGCATGGCGTTTGCTCAACTTGGGTTGCCCTTTGAGAAATTTTAAGGACTCGTGATCAGTGTGTATCACGAACTCCCTTGAATGGAGGTAGTGTTGCCAAGTTTCCAATGAACGTACAAGTGCGTAGAGCTTTTTATCATACGTGGCGTAGTTCAGGGTAGCACCTCCTAACTTCTCACTAAAGAATGCACAAGGCCTCTTGTCTTGCATGAGAACAGCGCCAATACCTATACCAGAGGCATCACATTCAATTTCAAAGGTTTTGTTAAAATTTGGTAATGCCAAAATGGGTGCATGTGTGAGTTTGTCTTTGAGGGTGAGAAATGCTTGTTCTTGGGTTTCTCCCCAATAGAATTTGTCATTCTTCTTGGTTACGCAGTCAATGGGGCAGCAATGGTGCTGAAGTCTTTGACAAACCATCGGTAGAAGCCTGCCAATCCATGGAAGCTGCACACCTCATGGACGGATGTTGGAGTTGGCCATTGTTTGATGGCCTCAATCTTGGACTCGTCTAGTTTGATTCCCTGCGAACTTACTACATATCCCAAGAACACAACCTCGTTAGTACAAAAGGTGCACTTCTTAAGGTTAGCGTATAAACGCGCTTGTCGAAGCGTCTCAAGAACTAATCTCACATGCTCCATGTGTTCTTGCTCACTGCGACTATATATTAGAATATCATCAAAGTAGACAATGACAAATTTTCCAATGAAATGTCTCAAAACATGGTTCATTAATCGCATGAACGTACTAGGTGCGTTAGTCAACCCAAAAGGCATGACTAGCCACTCATAGAGACCATGTTTGGTTTTGAAGGCCGTTTTCCATTCATCGCCTTCCTTCATCCTAATTTGATGATAGCCACTCCTGAGGTCAATTTTAGTGAATATAATAGCACCATCGAGTTCATCAAGTATATCATCTAATCTAAGAATGGGGTGACGATATTTAATGGTAATAGCGTTAACGGCCCTACAATCAGTGCACATGCGCCAGGTACTATCTGTTTTGGGGACAAGTATCACCGGTACAACACAAGGACTTGCCGTTGAAGTTCCTTTGTCTCTTTAGAGCCCATGCGATAAGCAGGTTTGTTGGGTAGTGGTGTTCCAAGAATCAGGTCAATTTGGTACTCAATCCCTCGAATGGGTGGTAAGCCATCAGGGACCTTGTCAGGGAAAATATTCTCAAATTCCTGTAAAAGAGCAACCATACTCAAAGGCAATGCCTTATCGAGCTCTGCAACATCTAAAAGCACATGTTTGCAAATCATGAGAAGTACAGGCTGATCAGAATTCACAACTTTTCTAATGTCCTTAGCCTTAATGATCATGTTTTGCTTCCTAGTGGTAGGTGTAGTGGGTGATTTGTCATGCGCAACACTAGGTGTACTCACTTGACCCTTGGTCGATTGCTAACTTGTAGAAGTGGAGCTTTTGCCAGGGTCGACCGCCTTTTGTTTCCTCCTTTGACGGTCCTGTTCACACTCTTTTTGCAATTTAAGTTGGTCCTCATACACTTGTGCAGGCGTGAGTGGTGTGAGGACCTTACGTTTGCCATCATGCAAAAGGGTGTACTTATTTGTCCTTCCATCGAATGTGATGCATTTGTAAAATTGCCAGGGTCTCCCCATGATGACATGCGTAGTATGCATGGGCACTACGTCACACACGACTTCATCAGTGTAAGTACCAATTGAGAAGGGAACGCGTACCTGTTTGAAGACACGTACCTCTCCATCCTCACTTAGCCATTGGAGGCGGTAAGGGTGTGGATGTCTAGTAGTTGGGAGGCCTAAACTCTCAACCATGAACAAGCTCGCCACATTCGTGCAACTCCTACCGTCGATGATGAGGCTACACACTTGTCACCTACTTAAAAACGGGTGTAAAATAAGTTCTCTCTTTGTAGTTGCTCGTCCTCCTTAACTCGAGCGGTTAGCACTCATCGTGCCACCAAGCAACCTACTTCCCCTTGTGTAGGCGAGCAATCTTCCTCAGCTGAATCTTCTTCCAAGCAGTCGCCTTTGACCAATTCGGGTATCTCCTCATAGTCGTCATCATCGGACACGATCTCGCCATTGTGAGTGATTAACATGACTCGTTGGTTTGGACATTGAGACTAAATATGTCCAAACCCTTGGCATTTAAAACACTTGATGTCCTTATTCCTAGTCTTAGGAGTCTCATGTGGTGCCTTAGAGGTAGACCTGGATACATCAACAGCTTTGTTAGGGGTAAAATTGGAATTACAGTTAGAGGAATTACCTTGAATTCGGCTAGAAGGAATTGGTGTAGCCGAATTTCCAGCTTCGTGGGTTGTTCGCCATGGTAGGTTTCCTGTGATACCCCGACTTCTTTAAACCCTAAATTCTATTAAAAAAAACCCTAAGATTTTTAATCAAAAACCCTAATTTACTTGTGACTAACCGGTTTTCTTAAATTTCTCATATTTTAATTGAAACCTTAATTTTAATCACTGGAATTGTAAAATCCCTCACGTTTCTCTTAAAACTTCCTTTTATTTGGAACTTATGATTTTATAATAGCCTTACTACCCAATCACCCCACAATAAGTGCAAATGAACATGAAAATAAAGGTTTTTCCTTTTTCGTTTTAAGTTAGCGCGAATTAGGGTTTTCACGTTTTCCGTAGTATGATTATTCGGTACCGAGTGAGGATCAAATTTGGTAAGTAAGAGTGACTTTTGGATGAGGAAATATTATATGATTAGAAGTGATAATAATAAGATAGTGATTAGAAAGAAAAAGAAACCCTAGTATACGCGATTTAAGAAAATCGGCCCGAACCGACGGGTATCGATCACTACCGATTGAACCCACCACTTGACCCCTACTTCCTTACCACCACATACCCTTGATATTTGTACAAAATATCTCTTTCATCCTCATCCTTATAACCAAAAATTGTGGCCAAAATATAAGGAGAAGAAAGAGAAAAATTCATGGCTTTGGTGGTGACAAGTGTCACCACCCTATGGTCCCTTAGTTGATATTTTTTTTCCTTGCCTTCTTATCACCTTGGAGCTGCCTTTCTTCTTCATTTTTATGCTATCTTGGCTGAGAGAGAGAGAGAGAAAACCCAAGGGAGAGCTGCCCAATCCATCTTGAAATTGGATCATCCAAGTGAGGAAACAAAAAACTAAACCGATTAAAACCTTCCTTGAGTGTTTAGCTAGTGGGGTGTTGGTGAAATTTTGGAAGGAAAAGCTAGGGCAGCTCTTGGTAGTCATTTTAGCAAGGTAATAATGCTGTTTTCCCCATTTCTTACTCTTAATCTTGTTTAACTTGGCATAGCACCATAGATTTGTGGTGGATGATAGCTATTATCATGTTTTGGGTAGATATAGTGTATGTTTTCTTGAGTTACATGAGTTAGAGTTTGGGGTTTTTGCTGCCTATACTTGTTGTATGGAGGTATATGTTGTATCTAAGTTTATATAAGTGATGGTGGTAGTGATTGAAGCAAGAAATGAAGAAAGTTTCCTTTGAATCCCAAAATTCCAGATTTCTGGAAAATTTCAGTACTGTTCTGTCCGGTTTCTTTTCCCTATGTTAGAGGCCGAATTAGGCTTGGAATAAAACATGAAAGTTGTATAGAATGATATTTTATAGGTCCTTACAAAATTTCAGCTCAATCGGAGCAACGTAACCTATAAAAAGACTAAATTACCCTCACTATTTTAGGATGTTTCCAGTGTTCCGTTTTAGTCAGTTCATCCAGTTTATCATGTTTATTCACTAGGATCTGTGCTGATTTAGCCATTTTCCAAAACATGAAAGTTTTTGTACTCTATCTTAGCTTTTCAAAGCATCCAAGAACACCTTAAACAGACCATGGTAGCCTGATATATTACCATTCTAGTGCAATGCGGATAATTAGCCGTATAGTTGGAAGTTGGCTCTGTAATTTGGGAATTTGACCAGGTTACACTGGAAATTTGACTAAGTGACCTTCATGAAAGTTGTAGGACTTCGTCTTAGATTCGAAACGCTATAAGTTGCACTTCAATCCGATAAGTGTAGTATCAGTTGTGTCATTTCCGCAAAAACCCATCAAATCTGTCTTTTGCTAAGGCTCATTTGCGCACTTCTTATTAACTTGAATTTTGTCCTTGTATTGTCTTGAGCCTATTGGATGGCTATTGAAGTTAGATTTTTGTGTGTGTACCTTTGGGTTTGAATGAGAAAAATAATGAAGCCATAAATGGCTGGAAATAGGAAAATACAAAGGGCATGCTGCCCAAATTTAGGCTTGAGAACCAGAAAACTATACTTATGTTTTGTACTAGTAGTTATTCGGATTTTCTTTGGTTCACTTAACCTTTGGAGGGGTTTAACTGTAATATTTTCTCTTGGCTATTATTAGGGTTTCTTAGCGATTGAGAGTGTTATCCGGGAGGATACTTTGGACATTATTTTGCTTAAATAGGTGAGTGTTCTATATACATTTTCTTTCTATGACTATGAGGATTGTTGTGACTATGTGATTATTTGTGAATATTTGATTAAATGTTAATTGTTTTCTATGATTTCTAAAATGAACTTTTGCAAGGTGAGTGTGTACTTTATCGCACTCGACCTAAATAAATATGAAATTTTCGGTGATTAAATATTGAAATACTAGTTGCGCATGAATGTAAGCCTTTTTGGCTGAACTGGGCCCTTGCCCTTGTTACCGATCGACTCGAGCCAGAAGCGGACTCGGTCGGGCGATATGGTGACCTGGGTGAACATTTGGTATACTCGAGTATTACCTTGTAATCCGGCTAACGTCCGGA
Source organism: Coffea canephora (assembly GCA_036785865.1). Taxonomy (NCBI): domain Eukaryota; kingdom Viridiplantae; phylum Streptophyta; class Magnoliopsida; order Gentianales; family Rubiaceae; genus Coffea; species Coffea canephora. Next base: position 28,879,348 of record CM071922.1, read on the forward strand.
TGGGTGGAGTCCGGTCAACGTCCGGATGGGGGGGGAAAGCCTAGCCAACGTCCAGGAGGAGGTGAATGAGAATGAACAAACGAACGTAAAAAATGAGGTGTTTTACTTACAAAGATGCATTTTTTATAATTGGAGGAATAAGGGAATGAATAGGGAACAAACGAACGAATTGCTTCTTGTGAGCCTGTATCCTTTTAATGAATGTATTATCATTGTTTTATATTGGACATGTTTTCTGGATTATTTGTTATTACATGATTAATGTCCTTGTTCAATTACTTGTTTTTGTATATAGAATCTCACTGAGCTTTTAGCTCACCCTTTTAGTTTGTTTTCCTTAACAGGGGAATGCGAGTAAGGACGAGAGCTCGGTTTAGACTAGCCTAGACTAGTTTCTGGTTTAGAAATGGTTCTCGCCCTAGTGCTTGGCACGGGCTGGATGTGTGGTGAACTGAGAACCTTTGTATATTCGATATTTGTACTCCCTTTTGAGATAGTAATGTACATAAGTTTTGCGTTAAGTTTTGGATCATCGTTATATTTATTCCTGTGATTTATTTCGATTTTAATTGAGGACTGAAGTGAACGAGTGAGTCCTGGCGAGAGCTGGGCAGGCGACCCGCTGAACCCTGGGGTACGCCCTAGGAGGAAGTGGGGCCGTCACATTTCCCTTCCAGGGAGGCTAGTTCGAACTCGCGGTTCTCCCATTCTCCTTCTATGGATCCTCACTTGGTCCCACCAAATTAGGGCGTAGTCGGTGAACTCAACGGTGGCAACTTTAACCTTTTGTTCCTCACTATAGTCATAATAGTCGAAGACCATCTCAATACGGCATGACCATTCCAAGTAAGCTTCAGGGTTACTTTTGCCCTTGAACACGAGCACTTGGATTTTAAGGCCATTGAGTTTGTTCTTAGACTTGTCCCCTCTAGGTTTCTTGGGTCATTCCTCATCCTTACTAGCAGAGTAGCCCCGCTATTTGTCTCTTTGGTGCCATGGTTACTCCGATTGTGAGACCTTGAACAAGAGCCTCATGCGAGACTTTTGGATAGCTCGTCAAATCGAATGTGCAACTCCTCCATTTGTTGCTCACTAATTCGCCTGAGCTCGTTCTTCATGGCGGTGAACATCAAGGAGTAGTCTGTGGTTAGTTGTTGTTGCTCCATGTCTCTCTTTATGCCCTGCAAAAGGTTAATAGCAAGAAAAATAGTACAAGTATATCCTCACTTCACTCCCTTAGTGTACACTCTCTCTCGTGTTTATCACTCAAAACACTCTTTAAAGATCTTTCCCAATGCCTTTACCTGTTGGTTTAGGTAGGTGAGAAATACTGCTCAAGTCCAATAATCGTCACCAACTTTTTCCACAAAAGTAATCAAGAGTGTAAGACACAAATGTGGGTGAAAATGAGATGGAATGGCCGATTTTGGAAGGTGGTAGTGGCGGACAGCAAGGAATGCGCCAAATGTGAACACAAGGACAAGAAACCCTAATTTCCTAAAAGGTAGGAGTAGATTCCTAAAATGTAAGGGTGGTTTCCTAAAACGTAGGAGAGAAAGTAGGGACATAGCCAAGTGGGAAACAAAGGAGTTATCCAAGTGTTTTACTTAGTTTCCTAAGGTGATTTGGAAAAACAAGTTAAGTTTGGAAACTCTTTAGAAACCCCTTTCTTCAATAACATTAGAAACCCCCAAATTCCTCTGCAAGTAGACTTGCCAATCAGATTTGGTTTCTACTTGTCCACCGAATTTTTTTTTCCAGATTTTCTTTCTCCTCCAAAATTCTCTCACCAAGGTCGGTTGGGTCTCTATAAAGCCTTCTTCACTGTAGACACCAAATTTTTTATTTTAAACTTTATTTATTTAAGTAATTTAATTTTAGTTTTATTCATTTCAATTTTAGGTTTTTATTTTATTTTGTTTTATTTTATTTATTTTTGTCTGCATACTAAATTTCAGAAAAAAAAAAGAGAAAAAAAGAAGAAAAGAGAAAAAGAAAAGTAAAAAATGACAAGTGACAGGCATGCATTGCGACAAGTGTCCCTTTGGGGTATTAGACAACAAGGCACCTAAAGGGTTAAGTGGTAGACACTTGGAGGTCCAAGAGGTGGGGAGAAAAAAGTAAATGGGAACAGCGGCTAAAGGAGCGAGGAAAAAGAAAAAACGCAAGGGAGGTCAAGGGATGAGCAAGAAAGCTAGGGGCAAGAGAGGTCCTACGGAAAACGAAGGGAGGAGAAAACAGAAAGAACAGAGGGCGGCCAGAGAGAAAAATCCAAGAGTTTCGTGAGAGAAACAGAGGAAGGAAAAAGGGGGCGGTGGATGGACGGGCTGTGAAAAACAAAGAAAAACTAGAAGAAGAGGAGGCTGAGGAGATCCGGGGAGCAAAGGAAAAGAAAGAAATAGAACAGAGAAGGGGCTAAAAAACAAAGAGGAGGAGAAAGCTTCGGTGGGAAGACAGTAGAGCGGCTAGGGTTTTAGAAAAAAGAAAAAGAAACAGAGAGCAAAGAGAGAGCTACACCTGGAACAAGGGGAAAAAAGCAGAGTGAAAAAAAAACACAGAGGAAGGAAAAAGAAAGGCGGCGGCGAGGAGTGAAAGAGAGAAAGCTATTGGCAGCTAGAAAAGAAAAGAAGAAAAAGGCTTCATCTGAGGGCGAAAAACAACAAGAAAGCCGAGAAGGGTTTTAGTGGGAAAAAGGGGAGCTTCGGGAAGAAGGGAGGAAACACAAACAACAACGGGGAGAGCAAGAAAAATCCTGGCTGCGGCTAGGTTCTGGGGGTTGAGAGAAAAGAAAAACGTAGCTTTGAAGTGGAAGGAAGAAGATAGTGGCTCGGGAAAGAAACCATGGAGGAGAGCTTTGGCCAAAGTGAGAGAGACGGGAGCTAAAATAAACAGAGGCAACGAAAAGGGAAAGAAAAAACAAAGCAAAGGGAACAGCAAGGGATCTGGGAGGCAAAAGCAAAAACGGAAAAAGAAAGGAAACCAGAGGGGAGAAGAAATAGATTTGGGCAAGAGGAAGAAAACAGAGCAAAAGAAAACGGCGGATTGAAGAAAGAGCTGAGGAGCAAGAAACAGAACAAGAAAAGATGAGAAGAGAGGCGGTGGACGGAAAAAGAAAAAGGAACGAAAAAGGGGAAGCTTGGAGGTCTTGAGGACAGAGGGGACACAAAGAAAAATACAGAGCAACAGCTGCTTATTGGCCATCATAGCACGCAATCTCCATAGCTGTCGTCACTCTGCTCTCATCCAATTTTCGCCGCCTCCAAGTTCCGCCACGGCACCTCCATTTCGTGCGCCGCCTAGCTGCCTGACGCACCTCTCCTTCCCGCCACGGCCCTTCTCCGTCACTGTCGCTCCTTGATTTCATGTTGCCACCCACTACTGGTGCCCAACTCCAACGCGGCTACCATGGCAGCATTCCACTCAATGATGTCTCCTTAGAACTGGGTAGGCTGGGCAAGAAGGCTATGCAGAGAAGAGTTGTCACTTATGTAGCAGCAGCAGAAGCCTTAGAAGAGGCCATTACCACCAGAATCTTCCAAGCAAGAGCACTGTAGTTTTTTCTCTTTAAATTTCAGTTCTTATCTGTCTTTTGAAATGGGACTGCCGGGGCTTCATCTAGTGCAATTTTCCTGCTAATTGGCCTCAGTTTTTGAATATACATGTTCTATGTGTTGATTGGGTCGGATTTCTTTGGGTTTCTGATAAATTTTGGGGCTAATTAACTTCTAACTGAACAAAAGAATTCGGTAAAATTCCTTATGCCTAGTTGCTGTTCGATGAAATGCCTAAATGAAAGTTCTATTTGAAAAATGACTTGCCTGCATTTTTGCATGTGAAGAAACGATTGAGCAGCAAGTTCAAGGCTTTTGTCAAAATGTAACAATTCATTCTATGGTAGAAAGAAGACTTATGTTGTTTTTTTGTTATTTTAGAATGGCTATGGTTGAGGATGAATTTTCTGATGTTCGCCGTCTGCTAGAAATAACGAAATGGCAAGTCTGATGATTGAGCCGTTTGGAGGAGATGATTATTTTCTGATTTACAATTTTAGCACCTCAATTTTCCAATTCTTCGTAATTTAACCCCAAAGTTGTTGGGATTTCTTAATTTTGACCCCAAGACTTTTATAAAAGCTTTCAATTGAATCCCTGCTACAATTTGCAAATTGGTCCTTGAGCTTTATCTTTCCTCCAATTTTTGCCCCAAGGTTCTGGAAATAGTGATTAGACTCTAAAATTTTTTTGATATTTGCAATTTAGTCCTTGGCAGCTTTAATTTTGCAACTTCATTGCTTGTTCGCTTCAATTAACCACCATGCTTTGTTTAAATTGCACTTAATTCATAATTTTAAGGGCTTTGTAACCAAGTGAGTTTGTGTTTGCATATTTTCTTTAATTTTCCCAAATAAATTGGTAACTTGACCTTTTCTTTTATTTTTGAGGATAAATAAGTGATTTCACTCCATTAGGGCTCCAAATCAAGGGAGGTACACCCTATCCCTTATTTCTCACTTTATTTGACCCTACTTGCCCTACGTGACTTTACGTGTTTTATTGCATGCCTTTTGAATGATTTATTTTATTTATTTGTTTATTCACTTTATTTATTTCAATTTTGTTTATTTATTTTAATTCAATTTGTAATTATTTGGGGAAGGCAATTAAATGTCATAATTGTAATAGTTAGGTATTTTTTTAATTATTTATTTATTTCCCCTTTTAGATTGTAGTAGGGTTCCTCTTTTGTAATAGATAGGGCTTGTGTGCTATGTGCTTATGTATGCCTATATGCCTATGTGTTTAATTGCTTTCCCTAGTTTTTTGCATCTAGATGTGCATGCTTATGTGCTACGTGCTATGTGAAACTAGGTGCTTCGCATGTCTATTTGCTTTTGGTATTATATCTGATTTTGTGGATGGAATGCACGTTACCGTGGCTAGTCCAATGCTAGTCATGGTCTTTCCCTCGAGCTCTTACAAGTCCAATGCTTGTGAGAGAACGTTAGCTAAGAGCTAGTCCAATGCTAGACCCAATAGGGTCGTCCCCCTTTCGCTAGTGTCATATATGCATGCTTCACTACATTTCATTCATTTTTCCTTTTAGTATTTCTCATTTTTACATGCTCCTCTAACATGTCCATTACATATTTAGGTTTGCATTCTCATTTTAGACTAGTTCATTTTCTTGCATAGGTTAGGGAGTCACCCTTCTGGTAAGGGAAATAGACGAATTTGGCTATACATAGCCTTAGCACGCTTGTTTTCTTTCTAACCAAAAGGCAAATCAAAAGTCACGATTTAGGGTCTCCCCGTACCTGTTTTGCTTGCATTCCTTTAGGGCTCATGCATTTCTAAGGCACATCACTTTGCACTTTCCCTTTACACATTTTCACTATCACTTTACCCCACTATCACTTTGCACTCTCACCCCACTATCACTCCACACTCTCACTTTATATATTTTCACTCTGCACACCATCACTTTATCCACTCTATCGTTTTGCACACTATCACTCTACTTTCATTTAAACATTTACACTCTGCACACTCATTTTCACACCTGTACTTTACACTCCCCCTCATACTCATTTGCACCCTTGCACTTTACACACCTTACACACCAATTCTCACACTTGCACTTTGCACATTTGCACCTAACACTCGTTTTTTACACTCAAAGACATTTTCACACACTCTTTTTTTTTATTAGTACTCGAGCATTCATTTGCATTTATTTGTGACCTCTTTGAGGGATCACCATTGGCTATCACAATTCATGTGGTTAGGATCAATTGAGCCTCAAAAGAGACATTTTGTTCCTTTCGAACCAAACATTAGATTTAGGTTTGCATTCATGATAGACACATCCAAAAGGCAATACATCTTTTGGGTAGAAATTAGAAAAATTGTCACTAAATCACGCAACTAGCTTAGGTTAGGGTAAAAGGGTGCCTTAAACTTCGTCTTTGCCTTCCCTTTTATCAACCGTAACCCCCGAACTCGTCTCCTTGATTTTCGTAGACTAGGAGTCATCTAAAAAGGTTTTTACTTCATTTTTCAAAACTACTTTTTGGGTGACTTGGTACACCCTAACTCAATACCAAGTGATGACTCCTACTTAAAACCTTTTTAGATCATCATTTTGGCCAAACCGTCGCATTTAAAAGTCCCATGGCCTTTCCCTTTACTTCACACATTTCACACGCACTACACATTATGATTTCAAATGACTATTTTTCTTTATTTTTCTAAAAATGGGGCGCGACAACTTGGCGACTCCACTGGGAACTTCCTAAGTGGGTTCGAGCACTTGATTTAGTTGTTCCTTTTCTTTTCTACCCTTTTCATGTATCGCATTTGGATGTTTAGGGTTGTATTTTTTCTTTTTTAGGATTTTTGCATTTCGCGCGTATCAACTCACCTCCCTCACCTATTTGCATATGATTGATTTGATGGATGGATGGTTTATTTATGTGATTCCACGCTTTGCATTGCATTTGGGTGGGGGATATTACCCTAGAATCTCGCGTCGGTTCTTGATCCCTCCCCTCCAAACGGAGCACTAGCATACGTGCATACACTTTATCTTTTTTGTCCCTCATTTATTTTTTTTTAGTGGCTTGTCACACCACTCCACCCTATTAGAATTAGACGACCCACTTGGACGTGTGATCGCGACACGATGTGTGCGTAGCATGATCCGAGGGGTCACTCAATCTTCCGCTTAAAACTTTGGGTTGATAGCCTTTAGCTTTTAGTCGAAGGTTAAGGATTTTTTATAGATTCACTCAAACACGTAGCCGTGACATGATGTGTATGTAGCGGTGTTTGGGAAATCGCTCGAGCCACCAACAAGGAACCTTGGGAGTAATGACCTTTGGTTTCCAAATCTGAAGGCTTGGGGACTTTAAAACCTATCGAGTCTAGATGCATTAGTGAGCTAATACCTCATGCATCCATGATAGTTTACCTAGGGTAGAGTCTACCTTACCCTATTAGGGACACTATTCACGAGGGGAGGGATCCAACCCCTCTATACTTTTTATTGATTTACCTCTTTGTAATGCTTTGCTACAAATGTGTTATGTGTATTTGTCTAATTGAACTAACTTTTCATGGTATTTGTCTCCATTGCATTCATAAGTCCTAGGAAATAAGAGTCCTGGCATGGTACTCTCTAGGAGCCTACCCTATTTGATATGACACGTTTAAATTCAATGCTTCGCATTGGCACCATAAATACATTTCATTCTAGGCTCACCCTGACATACAAAAAGGGGTTCCTTTAGGTCACGTTTCATTTGTATACTGCATATTTAGTCGCTTTGATAAACTGGCATCATGCATCCACCTTAGAAGGGAATGCCATTTAGGGAATCCCGTATTAGGAACAAACCGCCCTGTGTCTCGGATATACAATCCAATGAGGCTTGCACGTTTGTTTTTCCTGTGTAGACACCAAATTTTGGTATAATTTCATTTACTATTTTTTTTTTAGTCTGTGCTCGTTTTATTCACTTTTTAGTTTTTAGTTTTTTAGTTTTTTGTGTTATTATTATTATTTTTAAGTTTTTAGCATAGAATTTCTCGAAAAGAAAAGAAAAGCATTCAAAAAAATATGTTTTAATTGTTTTGATTTAAATTCAATGTTTTCTTGGAAAAAATGGAAAAAATGAGAATGAAAATGAAAAATGAAAAAGAGAGAAAAAGAAAAATGGAAAATTGCAATTTTGTTGTCGTTTATTTCTAGTGTTTATTTTTTATCCAATGTTAATTAATTTGTTTTTGTTATTTATTTCTATTTTTATCAATTTTTGGTTCAAAAAAAAAAGGAGATAAGTCGTGGCATGCAAGCTGCGTATTTTCGCAGCTTGCAAGAAAGGCTCAAGGGAGCCCTCTGGCTGCAAATATAGAAGAAGTGTTTGAGGGTTTGAGGGGGAGGTTCCGTATAAATAGAAAAGAGGGACAGCAGCCGCAAGGGGAGAGAGTTTTTGGGGAAGAGAGAGATGAAAAATGACGGCTAAAAAACCAGGACAGAGTAGCGTAGAAAGGGAGAAGCTTTGGACCAAGAGAAAAACAACGAGAAAGAGGTAGGCAACTGAGGGTGGGTCGGCTAGAAAGGAAAAGGAATGGCAGAAACAAGGGATTAGAAAGTCAGAAATCTACGCGTAAGGAAGAAAGGCTAGGAAAGCCGTGAGCTTGAGTTAGGGATCAAGAGCAAAAGAAAGAAAAACAGAAAAGCCATGACGGCTGAGGGGGATGACTGCGAGGTTTTGAGATAGAAAGGGAGAGTTGCGGCTGAGCAGAGAAAAAACCAGAACAAGAATAAGCAAGGGAGATGTCGCACAAAATTGAGAAGACAGCCGCAGGAAAAGGTGAAACATTTTTCCAGTTTCATTTGGCCCTCGCTGAAGCTTATCGCGCCGCCATTCAGGCGCTGTTCTGCAATCCGAAGGAGTAAAGGTAGCCTTTCTTTAGCCTTCCCTGTCCATGCATCAGTGAAGTTTCTCATGCTTGTTACTTGCTTGATTGACTGCCCTAAAGTAGCAATCTTGAACCAAAAGAGTCCGTCTTATGCATTCTTTGTGGGCAAAAAGGGAAAATACAGCAAAAGAGCCATGACAGATTATGTTTCTTTTCTTTTGTTGTTCTAATGTCTTGATTGGTCGCTGCTTTCCCTGTCCTTGTTGTTTGTTGGATGTCCGGTTCTAGTGTTAGAAAAAAACAAGTTGCGAGTTTTGATTGGGATTTGGTTTGCACTGTTATACGTTTGATAAAGAACCCAGAAAATTGCTGAAAGTTCTTGCCAAAATTTTACACGCCCGGATGATTGAAATTATGTGATTAAGGCTTGATGTCTAAATCAGATTTTAGTCGTGTGGAACTTGCACACTTACACTAAAAACCAGGGAATAAAGAAAGGCTGATTGTTTGAGATGGGGAAGGAGAATGGACTACACACTTGATGTTCCTTTGTCTGTTCGAGTCGATGCTTTGAAGAGCTGGAATGTTTACTTGGGTTCCATTTGATTAGTTTCAAGTGTTCATGTTTTGTTCAGAGGTGTTGAGTAATGGTTTGATGGGATTTGTTTCAAGGCTGTTATGTGATTTCTTTGTTTGCCGAGAGTCTGCATGTTATAGCAGAAAGTTGCAGCAAGTTTGTAAACGAAAATGCAGCAGACCTCTCTTTCAGTTGCAACAGTTTTTGAACATCAAATATTTGCATACTTGCCCAGAATTTTGCATGGGATTTTTCTAAGTTTTCTGCCTGCTTGGATAATGGTAATGATGTGGTTTGTTGCTCAGTTCATACACTACATGCATGCCCGAGCCAAAATTCTGGTATTCAGCCTATGTTGATGAAATGATAAGAGAGTTTTTGTTCTTCTTTTTCTGCATTCTTTTCCAGAATTTTGTATTACATCTTCCCTAGTTTTCTAGCCATTTGGATTGTGATCACTAGGAAGTTTGTTGCTTAATTTAGAATTGTGATGTTGGGCTGGAAAATATCTGACCAAAGCTGTGAGTTTTGAATCAAAATCTGGTTTGCATGATAAAAATGAAAAGAAATGCCGTGGCTAGAATCTGCTGAATGCATGTTTTTTTTTAGAAATTTGCATCAGTTTCCTGCTATATTTTGGGTTGTTTGAATCTTGAATTTGTATGTCATGAGGCTTAGACTAGTTTTGGGTGTTTGGTTAAAAGGTCTTGATCAAATTTGGTGCTTTTGAAATATGAAATCCAAGTTTGGAAGTAAAATGCAGCGCACATTCATGTTGTTTGTAGAAGGTTTCTGCTGCAGAAATTGTCTTCCTACGTGGGTTGCATGCTCATGCATGGAAAATTTTCAGAAAAATTACATTCCAACCCCCCAAGTCTTCCTTTGTTGCATTATGGCCCAACTACATTCCAATCTCTTGCAATTGAGTCCTAAAGTATTTGCATTTGAGCCATTACTTGCCTTTTTCTTTGCTCTTAGACCCTTGAAGTTCCTAAAAATGTTTAATTAGGCTTGAATGCTTGGTTAATGTTCGCAATTTGGTCCTTGGCAACCTCAATTTTTCCACTCGATTGTTTGTTTGCTTTCATTTGTTTAGGTGGTACTTAATGCAAGAGTTTAAGAACTTTGTGTCCAAATGAGCTTGTGTTCGCCTATCTTCTTGAATTTTCTGAAATAAATTGGCTTTGGCCTTTTTCTTGCTCTTGGACTTTCAAAGTTTCTAAAATGTTTCAATTGGCTTTGAATGGTTGATTAATGCTTGCATTTGAGTCCTTGGTGGATCCCTTTATTGGAAACTATGTATTGTTTGATTTCATTTAAATTGCAATTACGAGAGATTTGGTGACTTTGTTATACTTTACTATTTGAGGTACCGTGACATTTTTATTGTTTTGAAGCCATTTTTCTTTCATTTGGACATCATTCAAAGGGGGCGGTATAATTTCTTTTATCCCTTTTTGTGTCTCTCCTATGTGAACCAACGTGCTACGTGAGAAATACATGTCTACTTTGCTTTCCTAGCTTTTCTTTAATTCCTTTCATTTATGTCATTTACTTTTGCTTTTTTACTTAAGTTATTCTTTATGGGGTATGTGTACACCTCTTGGCTTGTAATAGTTAGGGATTTAGTTATTTTATTCCTTTTCCCCCTTTTAGATTGTAGTAGGGTCTCCCTAATGTAATAGATAGGGCTTGGACGAGCATTCAACGAAGACCTATCGAAGTCATGTGCCTAGCTAGCAAATGTAATAGTTAGAGATTTAATTGTCTTACGTGTCTTGCATGCTTAGTTGCTACGTGTTAATTTGCTTTGTTAGGGCCTTGCATCTAGTTGAGCATGCTAAATGTTATGTGCTATGTGTTTATGTGTGTTTGGCATGTCTATTTGCTTTCTATAACCATGAATGAATGTGATGGATGAATGTACGTTTCCACTAGTCCAACGCTAGTCGGAATTCATAGAATGGGCTAGTCCAACGCTAGACCCTTAGGGATTTCCCCTCGTTAGTACATGTTTGCATGTTCATTACATGTCATGCATTCTTTTTAGTTTTATCATTTTGCATGCCCCTCGAACCCCTTTTCCCTCCATTTTAGGATTTTTACATTTCATGCTAGTTATAGGGTTCATTTGCTTGAGAGTCCCCTTAAATATGGGATATAGACGAGTGTGGCTTTTTCTAAGCCTTAGCACGCTTGTATTCCCTCTATAAAAGGGCAAATTGAGTCACGATTTAGGTCTCCCCGTACCCAATATGCATGAATTCCCTAGGCTCATACATTTTTAAATCCACTCTACCATTTTATACCCTCATCACACTTTCATTTTTCCTCTCATTTTGCACACGTGCACCTTTATGTTTCTTCACTTGCACACGAACATTTTTATCATCACTTGCACACATGCACTTCATATTATCATTTCACATACCGTATCTTGCCCACTCACGTGCACATTTTCATTTACATATTTATTGTTTTTTATTACTTTTTCAAACTCATGTCCTCACATTGCATACATGCATTCCATTCATTTGCATCCCACTCGCATTATTCGTGACTTCTTCAAAGGATCGTTATTGGGCTTCATAATTAATGTGATTGGCACCACTCAACCTTTGAAGAGAAATTTCCCCCAATACCCCTAGGTCTAGGGTTTGCATTCATGTAGTGCATCCAAATGTAATAAATTCTTTGGTTAAAACAAGAAAATCTTTGATTAAATCATGCAACTAGCCTTGGCTAGGTCAAAGGGGTGCCTTGGATTTTATCCTTGCCTTCCCCTTTGTCAAATGTGACTCTCGAACCTTTTTCTTTGGTTTACGTGGGCTAGGAGTCGTTTAAAAGGGGTTTCTTACTACTTTTTCCTATTTTTTCTTTAAAAATTCATTTTTTGGTGACTTGGTACACCTTAACTCATTACCAAGTGGCGACTCCAATTTTTATTTCAAAAACCCTTTTTAAACTATAATTTTGGGTCAAATCGTCGCATTCTCAACCCCCCATTTAGACCCATTTTTTCTTTTAAATCACAATTCATTTTCCAATCACAAAAAAATACATTTTTTAAACCATTTATTTATTTATTCAAAAAATGAGGCGCGACAGTTGGCGACTCCACTGGGGGCATTCGAGAGTCCGAGCAAATTTGATTTAATCAACCTTTTTCTTCTTTTAACCTTTTTCATATATCACATTTGGGTGTTTTAGGGTTGCATTTTCTTCCTTTTTAGGATTTTGCATTTCACGCGTATCCAACTACTCCCTCACTCGCGAATGTATGATTGGTTGATTGGATGTATGTTTACTTGCTTATTTCGGGCTTGCATTGCATTTAGGGGGGGTGTGTCACCCTAGAGCCTCGCGTTGGTTCTTGATCCCTCCCCTCCAAACGAGCACTAGCATACGTGCATACGCTTTAATTATTTTTACCCCTCATTTATTTTTCTTTTAGTGGCTTGTCACGCCACTCCACCCTATTAGGATTTTAGGCGACCCACTTGGACGTGTGATCACGACACGATGTGTGTGTAGCATGATCCGATAGGTCACTCGACCTTCCGCTTTAAGCTTTGGGTTGATAGCCTTTAGCTTTTAGTCGAAGGTTGAGGATTTTTGATAGATTCACTCAAACACGTAGCCGTGACACGATGTGTGCGTAGCGGTGTTTGGGGAATCGCTCGAGCCACCGACAAAGAACCTTGGGATTGATGACCCTTGGTTTCCAAGTCTGAAGGCTCGGGGACCTATTGAGCTTATCGAGTCTAGATGCATTAGTGAACCCCAGCCTCATGCATCCATATTAGAATTGCCTAGGGTAGAGTCGACCTTACCCTATTAGGGACACGATTCACGAGGGGAGGGATCCAACCCCTCTTTCCCTTCTATTGCTTTATTTCTTTGTATTGATTTCATTGCTACAATGTGTTATATCTGGCTGAACTAACTTTTCTTGGTTTTATGTCCCCATTGCATTCACAAACCCTATCAAATAAGAGGTCTGGCATGACCTTCTTTTAGAACCTACCCTCGTAGATAGGTTATTGCACGTTTAAAGATTTTGGTATATTGCATTCATAGATTAATAATTGCATACCATTCTAAGCCTACCCTGGCGTATAAAGGGCTCCTTAGGGCACGTTTTCTTTAAGTCGCATGTTTTATTTTAATAATGGCATCATGCATAAACCCTAGAAGGGAATGCCATTTAGAGGATCCCGTGTTATGGATAAGCCACCTTGTGTCTCGGATACTTGATCCAGTGAGACTTGCACGTTTACATTTTGTACCATCCAAAGGGGTAGTGCACAAGGTAAGGTAGGATCCGATCATTTTCATAGAGCGATCTTTGGAATATGAGCGTCTAACAATCACTTTTTGGCCATTTTATCAAAATTGGTAAAAATCCCTTGTATAAAGGACACTAATTTGAAGAAATTCACAAATGATTCTTCCTATTGAGACGATGAATAAATTGAGGCCAAATCGTGATTTTAGAAGGCTCATAGACTATTTTTTTAAAGCCACCAATGGCCGGACGATTCAATCGATCCATTTTGTCAATTCATAATCAATTTTGAATAAACCATTCATTTAACCAATTTACCCTTTTTAGGGTCATCCGGTCGATTTTTGAATTTCATTCAATTCATTTGACCAATTTACCCTTTTAGGGTGATTTGGTCCATTTTTGCATAAATCATCAATCTCTCTTTCATTCATTTGGCCAATTCACCCATTTTTAGGGCAATCGAATCGATTTTGAATAAATCAAGTTTCATTCATTTGACCAATCTACCCTTTTTTAGGGTGATTCAATCAATTTTTGAATAAATCAAATTTCATTTAATTCATTTGACCAGTTTACCTATTTTTAGGGCAATTCGGTCATTTTTAAATAAATCATCAATTTTATCCAATCTATTTGACCAGTTTTTTCCCTTTTTAGGGTTTAAGTCTAAGGGTCACCGAATAAATTAATTGAGACATTGCAATCTCTTTTACACATTATTTCATGCGTCGATCAAAGCAGCAATCCATTCGGACTTTTCCCTCATTTTAGGACAAATGTCTCTTTTCACTTCAATTGGCCAAATTTTTTCAAATCATTTTTCACTCTAGCGGTTGATCGGATTCATTAGGTATTGTATGGTGCCTACCCTAGAGGATTGCATTTTCATGCTAGGCCTACCCTTGGCATAAAAGGGTTCCCCCCATAGGACATGCATACCGATTTTATATTCTTGTTTACTAACTCGGGGCATTTTTCTTTTATTTCCCCCCTTCCCTGCATTCATAAAAAAGGTTTCAATAAGATGAAAATATTTCCCTATATTGGATAACAATTTTTGATCCGATAAAGTTTGGAAAGTATTATTTGATTCTTGGGCAGATCCAACAATGGAAACCTAAAGATCCATCTGAAAGCTCTAGGCTAAGAGATTCTAAGAGATTTCATAATTGTTTTCAAGGAAAATTCTGTATATTTGACTTGTTAATATATTTTTGTGTCAAAAGAAAAGGAGACAAAAAGTGTATATGTGGAGCTCTTTACAAGTTTCTCTCTTCTCATTTGTATCGTAATTGAACAGGAATTTTTGTTTCAAACTTTTTCAGCAATAAAATTTTTGGACAATTATTGTCTTGTGTATATGTACATTTCATTCTTTATTCCTACTCATTAGAGATTTCATGATGAATTTTGAGAAATAAGACCAAATTGAGATTTTTTCAACTTATAGCCTGAATTTCACAAGTGTATACTCTCTAAAATCCTCATGTACACTAGGTTGGTAATCCGAGCTATACAATAAGAGTGCTCAGAAAAGGGTGAACGGTCACTCAAAAAGTCCAATGAGATACCTTTTCTCCTTCACTTAACCCCAAAATAAAATCAGTCACATTGATTGATAAATTACAAATTGGGGCAACCTTGGCTTGAAAATGTCCGATGTGTCTAATTATATTCAATTCACATCTAAGTGAAAGCAAAAATGTACATTATACTTGTTTGTTTTGAAAATTTGGAATGATACTTTGAGCATTCGTTTCTCCACCTATACACATTTTATCATTTGCTCCCCCATTTGAGCCTTCGAAAGAATAATTTCGTTTCAAATAAGATCCCTAATGATCACTACCCTTTATTGGAAAATTTTTAAATATCTAAAAGGGGAATAGATTTTCAATGACCATTTCGTTACTTTGGTTGTCATAAGGTGTAAGAATGATACTTTGGCCGTCGTTTCTACAACCTAAACACTGATCATCCCTTGCATCCTCATTTGAGCTAAAATTGGTGGTTCTTTTCGATTGCACATATGATCGTACCCCACATTGGGGAAGGAGATTGGGAAATTTTGAAAAGGAAAAAGAAAAGGGGAAAGGAAACCGCGAATTGGGGAAATTTGATTCTACCTGGGTTTCAATTTTGAAAAGAAAAGAAAAGAGGAAAAAGGACAAGTTCTGTCCGGCGGATCACTTATGTTTCATAGATATGAATGAGCAAGAGTCTTCCTCAGTCAATTAATTCAGATACATGCCAAAAAATTTCGTATTAATGAAAGTTTCCTCTCAGAGTTATTGTAAGGAACGGAATAAAAGTCAGACCCTCTTCTTTTCCGATCAAGCATTCTATCTCTAGGTATCCCTTTTGAGCCTTCAGAATAAAATACTTCATTTGGCAACCCCTGAGAATCGTAAACCCCACACTGGGGCAAGTTTGAGTTGAAAAGGAAAATTTCAAGAAGTGAAAAGGTGAAAAGCCACAAAATCAAAAGACAAAAGAAGAAAAGAGAACCTCAGTTCAAAAGTAAACTGGGGCAAATTTTGTGAAGGTTCAAAAGAATGGCAGAAGGCCGAAAAATCAAAAAAGAAAGAAAATGAAAGAGAAAAGCCTCAATTGAGCATAAACTGAGGCAAATTCTGATTTAACCCTAAAATAGGGTTGGTGTAACAATGCGATCTCAGATTCTTCAAACCATTTTTTAAATCTGCCTTCAAGCCTTAACTTTTCTAAACACCCCACCTGACCCCATTACAAAAGCCGAAAGTCTTAACTTCTGTTCTTTGCGATGGCCCTGTCAAGAAAATTTCTGATGCCGGAAAATTTTAGCTATATTTCTGAATTGCTTGGGTATGGGGTTGACGCTACTCACCATGTGAAAACCCACCAGATCAAAGAAAAGAAAATGGAAAAGCAAAAAGGAAAAATGAAATACAAAAGATTCGATGGTGAAGTCCCTATTGAGTGATCAAACAAAGTTCAGAATCTTCGGGTTCAAAATAGGGGCAATTTTGGAAAAATGCGATCTGTGGTGCAATGTCCTTGAAAGTCTTATCCTTCAACTATCGTTTCAAGCCACATTACAAGCTAACAAAGTCCATTGTTGACTTATTCCTTCATGACAATCCAAAGTGAGAATTATAGGGAATCCATCAATCATTTGTGATCATAAGGGTATAACTAGTTTTCGCATGTTTAGCTATCGTTCCTACCCTTTTGTTACAAGTTTAAAGCTTATATGTTGACTCAATTTTCTTAAACAAGGGTGACAAACTTTCTGCTTTCACTAAGATGTGATGTTAAATCGATTATAGTTTTGAGCACCAAAATAAGACAAATCTTGACCTCCCATTTCCTTCAGCCACTTCCAAAAAAAAAATAAAGTCACTTGATTGGTCCTGACAGATGAACTAACAAGAAATGGTGACCCATTACCTAAAGCATTGATGCTAAAGTGGGGAAGAAATCTTTCGTAATTTGGCATTATTTTGAGAAATTCATCATGAAATTCGCTATATGAGTTTAAGCAAGACATTTCAATTTTCTTCACATGCTATGTTAGGAAAAGCAATTGCTTACTTTGTTCAAATAAATGGAGAGCCATTTAAAACAAATTTTTTGCAATTAAATAGGCCCACATTGGGGCAAATTTTCATTTGAGAGATTTTGCAAAATAGCCCACACTGGGGTAAAATTTTATTTGTAAGATTTCATGAAATAAGTCCATACTGGGACAAATTTTTTTTGTAATACATTTGAGGTTTTTGTCCAAAAATCAAATAATAACATTTTTCGGATCAATCCCGCTGCTTTTTTCCTGGAATTTAAGTGCATGTCATACTTTGATGAACCCCTTGTACAGGTATTCATGGTTCAAAATGACGAAAAGCATCCAGTGAGGTGGAAGGCCGATACTGCAAAGAGAAGCAAGAAGAAGAAAGGAAAAGGGCCCTACACTGGGGGCAAATTATTTTTGAAAAAGATTCTCTCGAAAAATCAGAAAAATTCAAAAGTCAAAAATCAAGTTCAAATTCTTGTTTCTTGGAAAATCAAATTCAATTTCTTGACCAATTAGATGGCAGGACTGGGTCTTATCCCACTGATCATTCACAAACATTCACAACATCACGTTGGGCCTAGACTTTGTGCCGCCAACATTCCAAATATCACGTTGGGCCTGGATTTAGTGCCGCCAACATTTCAAAAATCAAGTTGGGCCTGGATTTCGTGCCGCCAACTTCCCAAAAATCAAGTTGGGCCTGAGTTTCGTGCCGCCAACATTCCAGCCGCCAACATTCCAAAAATCAAGTTGGGCCTGAGTTTCGTGCCGCCAACATTCCAAATATCACGTTGGGCCTGGACTTTGTGCCGCCAACATTCCAAAAATCAAGTTGGGCCAGAGTTTCGTGCCGCCAACATTCCAAAAATCACGTTGGGCCTGGACTTGGTGCCGCCAACATTCACAAAATCAAGTTGGGCCTGAGTTTCGTGCCGCCAACATTCCAAAAATCACGTTGGGCCTGGACTTTGTGCCGCCAACTTCACAAAATCACGTTGGGCCTGAGTTTCGTGCCGCCAACATTCCAAAGATCAAGTTGGGCCTGGATTTCGTGCCGCCAAAGTTCACAACATCCCGTTGGGCCTGGACTTCATGCCGCCAACTTCACAACATCCCGTTGGGCCTGGATTTCGTGCCGCCAACTTCCTATTGGGCAGGCTTTGGGTTTAATCCCACTAACCAATTCATCACACCGGGGCAAATTTTTGGATAATTCTCCAAGTAAACTCTATACAGTTTCTGCATGCATACCAACTTTTCATTTTCATAGCCACTGGAGCTGAGGTTTGTCCCGCCAGTGAGCATTTCATGATCATAGCCACTGGAGCTGAGGTTTGTCCCGCCAGTGAGCATTTCATGTTCATAGCCACTGGAGCTGAGGTTTGTCCCGCTAGTGAGCTTTTCATTTTCATAGCCACTGGAGCTGAGGTTAGTCCCGCCAGTGAGCATTTCATTTTCATAGCCACTGGAGCGTGTGGTTTGTCCCGCCAGCGAGCATTTCATTTTCATAGCCACTGGAGCTGAGGTTAGTCCCGCCAGTGAGCACTTCATTTTCACAGCCGCTGGAGCGTGTGGTTTGTCCCGCCAGTGAGCATTTCATTTACCCCGCCGTTAGCCGTGGGTCAGTCCCACTAGCGTGCGCCCCATGATTTTTATTTTATTCGGGCCAGTCCCATGATTTTTAAATTTCTTGTTCGGGTCTATCCCGTTTTAAATTTTCTGTCTGGGTCTATCCCATTTATATTTCTGTCTGGGTCTATCCCATTTATATTTTTGTCCGGGTCTATTCCGTGGGTCTATCCCATTTATGTTTTCTGTTCGGGTCTATCCCGTGGGTCTATCCCATTTAAATTTCTGTTTGGGTCTATCCCATTTACACTTCTGTCCGAGTCTATCCCGTGGGTCTATCCCATTTACATTTCAATTCGGGTCTATCCCGTGGGTCCATCCCATTTAAATTTCTGTTTGGGTCTTGTCGCGCCCCATTTTTTGTATAAATAAATAAAATGGTTTAAAAATGTATTTTTTGATTCAATTTGTGATTTAAAAAAATTAATTGTGATTTAAAAGAAAGATGGGTCTAAATGGGACTTTTGAAAATGCGACGATTTGACCCAAGAAAAATAGTTCAAAAAGGGTTTTTTATATGAAAAATGGAGTCGCCACTTGGTATAGAGTTAGGGTGTACCAAGTCACCCAAAAAAAAAGTGAATTTTTTAAGGAAAAAAAAGTAAGAAACCCTTTTGAACGACTCCTAGTCCACGTAAACCAATGAAAAAGGTTCGGGAGTCACATTTGACGAAGGGGAAGGCAAGGATAAATCCAAGGCACCCCTTCGACCTAGCTAAGGCTAGTTGCATGATTTAATCAAATATTTTCTTGTTTTAACCAAAGAATTTATTACATTTGGATGTACTATATGAATGCAAACCCTAGACCTAGGGGTATTGGGGGAAATTTCTCTTCAAAGGTTAAATGGTGCCAATCACATTAATTGTGAAGCCCAATAATGACCCTTTGGAGAGGTCACGAATAATGCGAGTGGGATGCAAATGAATGAAATGCATGTATGCAATGTGAGGACATGAATTTGAAACAGTAATAAAAAAAAATAAATATGTAAATGAAAACGTGCACATGAGTAGGCAAGGTACGGTATGTGAAATGATAATATGAAGTGCATGTGTGCAAGTGATGATAAAAGTGTTCGTGTGCAAGTGAAGGAAAATAAAGGTGCACGTGTGCAAAAATGGGAGGAAAAAATGAAAGTGTGATGAGGGTATAAAATGGTAGAGTGGATTTGAAAATGCATGAGCCTAGGGAATTCATGCATATTGGGTACGGGGAAACCTAAATCGTGACTCAATTTGCCCTTTTATAGAGGGAATACAAGCGTGCTAAGGCTTAGAAAAAGCCACACTCGTCTATATCCCATATTTAAGGGGACTCCCAAGCAAATGAACCCTATAACTAGCATGAAATGGAAAAATCCTAAAATGGAGGGAAAAGGGGTTCGAGGGGCATGCAAAATGATAAAACTAAAAAAATGCATGACATGTAATGAACATGCAAGCATGTACTAACGAGGGGAAATCCCTAAGGGTCTAGCATTGGACTAGCCCATTCTATGGATTCCGACTAGCATTGGACTAGTGGAAACGCGCATTCATTCATCACATTCATTCACACTATAAAAAGCAAGTAGACATGCGAATCACTTATAAACACGTAGCACATAACACTTAGCATGCTTGACTAGATGCAAGGGCCTAATAAAGCGATTAAACACTTAACACGTAGGCATGTAACCATTACATTTGCTAACTAAAACAAAGGGGAAAGGGGAAATGGACCAAATTACTTGCTACGCCCTATCTATTACAAGCCAAGAGGTGTACACATACCCCATAATGAATAACTTAAATAAAAGTAAAAGTAAATGAAATAAATGCAAGGAATTAAGAAAGCAAAATAGACATGCATATTCACGTAACACGTAGGAGCACGTAGGAGAGAGGTAAAAAGGATAAAAGAAAGTTATACCTTCCCCCGCTTGTGAAGCTAGTAAATGGAAAAGGTTCTAATTTGGGCTAAAACCATTAAACAGAGGATTAATGTACCAATTTAATAGTAAATCAAAACAACACAAATTCTTCGAAAACAAAACTTAAGGAACCACTGGCGGCTGTAAAATTTAACCATTAAGTTCTTCAAATAATCAAACAAGTCCATACTCATCAAATGGAATTCCAATTTGAACATTAAAGAAAATTTGAAGGACCAAATTGATTAATCTTTTCAATTTCTTGGGCCATAGTGTAACAAAAAGAACTTGAGGGGGTTAAAAGGCAATTTTTGAAAAGAGTTCCATGCATGCATACGAGACAATTCAGCTTCTGCAACAACAAGAAGATTTCGGCAGCTAAGCTATCTCATCCGCAGCTTCATCCATGAAACTTTGGCTAACTAAACGTTAAACTAACTCTAATTAAAGCATGCTTAAACATCACCTAATCAAAGTAGCTCTTAAAAGAATTTCTTGCAAACTTATGTAACAAAGAGCTCCTGCCAAAAATAAAAGCTGCTGCACTCCTGCTTGCAAACCAGCTCAAAGATTACTGCATTTTTCATCTTCAACCAGATTTAGGCAAAGAACTAACGCAACCTTTGGACACATTCTATCAAACAATACCCAAACTTTGAGTCAAGCAACACAATACACAACTTGATCTCCCTAAGTTGCTGTTACTGAACCTGCTGTGTTTTTTTTCAATCTTGTGGCCATCTTTATTTCGTGCAAATGGATATCGAACTCAACACCAATTTTGTCACAGCCCTCCAACCAAACCCCCAAGAAAACTAATTCAGCATCATGACACACAAGTTTAACATTCAAAACAATCCAACCATAGAAGAACAATCATGCCAATGCTGAAAAATCCTATATGAAAGGTTCGACACTTTAAAACCAGCTTTCCAAACATAAACACATCCACATACAATTATCATACAATCCTCCAAACACACACTAAACCCCTCGGAATACAGATTTTCCATCAACAAGAGTGTCAAAAAAAATTGAAGAATCTTAACACCTCCTTAGGACCTTTTGAGAAGAAAATAGATGTAATAACATCAATAAAAGTAGACTGCAATAGATCCCTATTAAAATCAAGTTTGACCAATTCGCTACTGTGAGTCAAGTATCATTCTCCACTACACTCAAAGGAAGCAGGTAAGGCAGTCTGGCCGAATTGATAAAAAATGCAGCAGAATTTCTGGTTTGGACACGCTTATAAACTCTTAAATTCCTTATGCACGTATCAAGCTAGCATATGAATATTTCCAGCTCAGAAATCAAGTTCAAATAATATCCATGACCATCAAAATTTCCAGAAATTTTTCTGTTTAGTCCGGATGATCTTGCCTTAAGGCAGATTGCACTTTTGAATTTTTATTCCTCTGTTTTATCAAACTGATTGGCTACACGCAAGGCCTAAGTACTCATTATTAGCTGCATATTTATGATTATAAGCCCAAATTACAAAAATCAAAACCAATTTAAACTGCACTACTCCAAGCAAGCTCACGGCAAAATTTTCTAGCCAAGACAGAATTTTCCACAGCTTTGTTTTCACCATTTGATTGCGAAATTTAACACATGCAAGACTCTAATCCTGATAATCATCCAAAATCCAGTTAGATAAACATCTTTCATGCTCAGATTGTCCAAATTCAGACCCATTCAGCAGCCAAAATAAAACAAGTGCATCAAGCTCACGGCAGGAGCTTTATACCTAACCAGAATTTCTGCAGGCTTTCACTATGCCATCCGAAGGTACAAATCAACATGCATGGTGGAAATCATCACATTTTCATTTGGCTAAATCCACTTAAGTGCTCAAGTCATCACAGGAATTCAGAAATAGAGTGCATTATCATCTCAGCTTTCGGATGGTACCTCAATATTCAAAACAGAATTTTCTAATGATTCAATTCAACATCCGACTGCTCTAACATCACATGCATGTTACTAGATAACTCAAATTACCTCAGATTTATCCTAAAAATGATCCATAAATTACCTCACAACTAGTCAAGCTTTCACACGAAAATCTGGAAAATGTTTTCCTCCTCTCGGCTCACAAGCACGTGACAGGTTTTCTGTTTTGGGTTGGTGTGGCTGTGGTTGTCGGTGGAAATGGTGGTTGTTGCGGCTAGGAAAACTGGGTGCAACCGACGGAAGTGGAAGCTGGATGAAGGATTCACTCACGGCTTCCCTTATGTCCCTCGACCTTACGGACAGCAGCAGGAAAGAAAAATTGTAGCAGCTCTTGGATTCCCTCTTGTCTTCGGTTGGTTTGTCGAATGCAGCTCACTCTCTCCTTCAGTCCTCACGTTGCAAGGCTCTGAGTTTTTTTCTTACACTCTTACTCACCGTTTGTGGCTGTACAGAAATCAAGAACACTCCCTCTCTCTTTTGGTCTTGGTCCGAAGCTAATATATAATGTGGAGTGGAACTGGAATGTTGTTTTTTGGTTCGGCTGAGGTAGTGGAGTGGAGCTGGAATGTTCCTTGTGGTTTTTGCTGAGGTAGTGGAGTGGAGCTCAGTCGGCACTTGGAATGGAAGGTGCTGGAATGTGAAGTGGAAGTGGAACCGGCAGCAGAATGGAATTGTGATCCTTTTTCCTTTTTTCTTTTTCTTCTTTTTTTTTCTTTTTCTTTTTTTTTTTAACTTAATAATTTAACAAAAATAATAGTAAAACTAAATAATAATAAAAACAACAATTTTAATTACAAACACATCAAAATCAATCAAACTAAAAATAACAAAAATACCATTTTCGATCTTTTCTTTCATTTTCATCATTTTTCATCATTTTTTTCCTTCTTTTCCTTTTTTCAAAATAAATTAACAAAAATAAACCAAAATGCCAAAAGATTAAATTTGAACGTATTTTTGTGAACAATTTTCCTTTTTCTCTTTTTTTTTTTTTCATGATTTTTCTACGCTAAAACTCAAAAATAAAAATAGAAACTAGAAACTAAAAAAAAACTAAAAGCAACCACGACAAATGAGAATAAAAAGTAAAAGAAATTACACCAAAAATTTGGTGTCTACAGTTTGCCCCTCTTTGTCTAAGTTTTGGAAAAACTTGAGACAAAGAAGTAGACACCAAATACTTACCTGCTTTATTCTGTGGCGAGCGTCACGAACGGTGGACGTTTTAGAAATAAGGACTGACCCCTTTTGGCAAAACTTTTGAAATGGAATTGACTTAGACAGGAGATTTAAAACAGGATTGACCCGAACGGAATTTAAAGACGGGACTGGCCCAAACAGGAACTTAAAGCGGGACTGACCCGAACAGGAATTTAAAACGGGACTGACCCGAACAGGAATTTTAAAACGGGACTGACCCGAACAAGAATTTAAAACGGGACTGACCCGAACAGGAATTTAAAACGGGACTGACCCGAACAAGAATTTAAAACGGGACTGACCCGAACAGGAATTTAAAACGGGACTGACCCGAACAAGAATTTAAAACGGGACTGACCCGAATAAGAATTTAAAACGGGACTGGCCCGAATAAGAATTTAAAACGGGACTGGCCCGAACAAGAATTTAAAACGGGACTGGCCCGAACAAGAATTTAAAACGGGACTGGCCCGAACAAGAATTTAAAACGGGACTGGCCCGAACAAGAATTTAAAACGGGACTGGCCCGAACAAGAATTTAAAACGGGACTTCACTGGGGAAGTTTAAACAATGAATTGAGTTTTTTTTTTTCTTTTCTTTTTCTTTTTTTTTTTTCTTTTTTCTTCTTTGAGAATAGTTCAACTTTTGTACCAAGAAGGAAATTTGGATTTCTATGACTGAAACGATAGCTGATGCTGTCTCTTATGATCGAGTCTTGCAAATAACATCGATTCTTGTTTACTGGGAAGCTTTGTCTGGCATCGGTTTAGGTGCCAAAAAGAGAGTGGCTGCTTTTGTTTGTAAATGCCACATTCCTGCAAGAAAAGAGGAAATAATGGGCTTGCCACCATTATTTGATCCGGTTTGCCTTGAGAATCGTGTAAACATGAGTCTTGTGATGCTTTTATTTCGGCTCGGCGGCGTCTGCCTTAGTCGAACTTGAAACCTTTCAATTTCTGAGACTGATAAAATGCAGATTTACCACGTCATCCAATCCAGGTGGTAACTTTGTTGCATGTTACTCACTGTAGCTGATAATTGAATCCCTTATCTTTGCCCAAACCTCAGGGTTTATCATTCATTTGAATTCAATGGTAAAAGAATGATGCATGAAAATTAGTCATATAAAAATCAATGTATATGCAAGATGATTTCCTATGTTAAGCAAAAATGAGCATGCAAAAGAATGTATACAATCATAAGCATTCATACACAAATAATTGAGAACAACCAAGAGGTTTATAAAGATACATTTTGCAAAAGAATATTTGTAAAGAATAATACAAATTTAGCCGATGAATATCATATTCAAGACTTTGGATATTTTCTCTTTGGAACCCGATATTGGCAGAAGTATCACAAATATGAGGAAAACCCTCAATGAACCGGGTCACCAGCTGTTCCTTCTCGAGCTTGACTGTTGTGAAAACCTACCTTGGCGCCCTTTCGGGTTTTCACCAAGGTTGCCCCCACCCTTTTATTTTTGCTTTTGTTGTTTTTCTTTTCTCTTTTCCTTTCTTTTTTTTTTTCTCTTTTTCCTTTTTTCCTTCTTTTTTTTTCGTTTCTTTTTCCTTCTTTTTCGTTTTTCTCTTTCGCTTTTCTTTTTTTCGAGGTGCCCTTTCGGGTTTTCACCTAAAGAAGACTGAAATATCTCGACCATGATCGACTCAGAAACATGAATTAAAGATTTCTGGCATCAGTAGAATGTACTTCCCTTGTGAGATTAGGCGAAGACATTATAGACATCACCTGCCAGTTGATTAACAAATTTCCTAATAGAAATGCAGCAAGTGACGAAAACCAGGACTTTGGGCTTTTGTAATGAGGTCCGGTGGGGTGTTTTCCAAGAAAGGTTGAGGCTTGAAAGCAGATTTGATACGAGGGATGAAATAACTTGAGATTGCACCCTTTTGAAAACAACTCCGAAACTGAGGAAAATTTGCCCCAGTTTGATCAGATTTTCTTTCTTTGCATTTTTTATTGTATTTTCCTCACTTTTTTTTTTTTTTTTTTTTTTTTTTTGCATTTTTCTTTGAAAACTAAATTTGCCCCAGTGTAGGGTTTTTTTTTTCTCTTTTTTTTCTTTTTTTTTTTTCGAAATAAATTTGCCCCAGTGTGGGGTTTACAATTCTCAAGGGTTATCAAACGAAATTTGTCAATTCTGATGGCTCAAAGGGGACAAGTAGAGATAAAATGTTTTTTTTTTTTTTTTTTTTTTTTTTTTTTTAGTGTAAAAGAAGATGGCCTGACTTGCATTTCGCCATTTGCATGAATTTCTAAAGAAAATTTGCATGATCAAATGAAAAACTTTTTGCACATATCTGAGTTGATGGGTTGAGGGAAAACCCGTCCATCCATTTCCGCCAAAATGAGAGCTCCGCCAGGTAATACCTTTTGGACAACGAACGGCCCTTGCCAATTTGGAGCGAACTTGCCTTTAGCTTCATCTTGCATTGACAAAATTCGCTTCAGTACCTTATCACCTTCTTCAAATGCCCGCCGATGGACTTTTTTGTTATAAGCTCGGGCCACACGTTTTTGATAGCATTGCCCATGACAGATAGCATTGAATCGCTTCTCATCTATCAAAGTCAATTGCTCATGGCGCTGCTTGATCCAATCGGCCTCTTCCAATTTAGCTTCCATAAGGATTCGTAGCGACGGAATTTCAACCTCAGCTGGTAATACAGCTTCCATCCCATACATGAGTGAATACGGCGTTGCCCCAGTTGATGTCCTGATAGAAGTCCGATACGCCATCAATGCATAAGTCAACTTTTCATGCCAATCGCGATGCTTTTCTGTCATTTTGCGGATAATTTTCTTCAAATTCTTATTTGCGGCTTCTACAGCTCCATTCATCTGAGGCCTATAAATGGCAGAATTGCGGTGTTTGATTTTGAACTGCTCACATAGTCCATCTACCATGTCATTGTTCAGATTCTTGGCATTGTCCGTGATAAGCGTTTCGGGTACCCCAAAGCGACAGATGATGTGATCTCTCAGGAAATTGGCCACTACCTTCTTCGTGACATGTTTGAATGACTCTGCTTCAACCCATTTGGTAAAGTACTCGATCGCCGCCAATATAAATCAATGTCCATTTGAAGCGGGAGGATCGATTGTACCAATCACGTCCATACCCCACATTGAACAGGGCCACGGGGCGGTCATGCTATGCAACTCAGTGGGTGGAGCGCGTATAATGTCACCGTGCATTTGGCATTTTATACATTTCCGGACAAAGTCTATACAATCATGCTCCATAGTAAGCCAGAAGTATCCGGTTCTCATGATTTTCTTTGCTAGCAAATGGCCATTCATGTGAGGTCCACAAATGCCACTATGCACTTCTTTCATCATATATCGAGCTTCATCTTCATCAATGCACCTTAAAAGGTTCAAATCCGAGGTTCTTTTGTACAACACTTCTCCATTTAAGAAAAATTTTGAAACCATTCTGCGCAGAAAGCTCTTGTCTCTCGAACTAGCATGCTGAGGGTAGGACCCAGTTTTGAGAAACTCTTTAAGATCATTAAACCAAGGAGTAGTATCCGAGGACTCGTCTGTAACCCAGCAGTGGGCAGGCTTGTCTTGAAGTTGAACTTGGATTGGTTCGATCTTCAATTCATCAGGATACTGGATCATAGAAGCTAAGGTAGCCAAAGCATCGGCGAATGCATTCCTGGCTCTCGGGAGATGTCTAAACTCCAAATTTTGAAACTGCTTGGCCAAAGTGAGCAGACTACAATGGTAGGGTAGAATTTTCGAATCTTTGGTTATCCACTGTTTCAAGGTTTGATGCACGAGCAAATCTGAATCACTGAAAACTATTAATTCTTTGATTTCTATTTCCAACGCCATTTTGAGACCAAAAATGCAAGCTTCATATTCAGCCATGTTATTCGTGCAAGCGAATTGCAATTTGGCAGCGGCAGGGTAGTGCTTCCCTTCGGGTGACACCAAAACAGCTCCAATTCCAGCTCCGAGAGAATTCGAAGCTCCATCGAAGAAAAGCCTCCATTCAGGATTTTGTTCACTTATATCATCTGCAGCGCCTACAAATAGGACCCTCTCGTCAGGGAAATAAGTACGGAGTGGTTGATAATCATCATCCCTTGGATTTTCCGCCAAATGATCAGCTATAGCTTGCCCCTTGACCGCCTTTTGTGAGGTGAAAACAATATCGAATTCTGAGAGAATTATCTGCCATTTCGCCAAACGCCCAGTCAACATCGGCTTCTCCAAAAGATACTTCAAAGGATCAGATCGGGAAATAAGATAAGTGGTATGGCTCAACAGGTAGTGTCTCAACTTTTGGGCTGCCCAGGCCAATGCACAGCAGCTTTTCTCAATGAATGAATAATTAGCCTCGTACTGCGTGAACTTTTTGCTTAGATAGTAAATGGCTTGTTCTTTCCTTCCGGATTCATCGTGCTGACCTAGAACACACCCTACTGCTCCATCGAGTACAGATAAATACATAATCAAAGGTCGGCCCGGTTTGGGCGGCACTAAAACTGGTGGATGCAACAAATAATCTTTAATCTTGTCAAAAGCCTGTTGACACTCCTCATTCCAATACAACGGCACATTCTTTCTCAATAATTTGAACAACGGCTCGCATGTGGCAGTTAGCTGGCCGATGAACCTCCCAATGAAATTGATCTTCCCTAAGAAGCTTTTCACGTCCTTCTGAGTTTTCGGCACTGGCATATCTCGAATTGCTTTGATTTTCGCCGGATCTATTTCTATGCCCTTCTTGCTAACAATGAATCCCAACAGCTTACTCGCAGGTGCTCCGAAAGCGCATTTTGCAGGATTTAACTTCAAATTGTACTTCCGCAATCTTTCGAATAACTTCTTCAAATCAACCAAGTGGTCCTCTGCCCTTTTGGACTTGATTATAATATCATCCACGTAGACCTCCATCTCCCGGTGGATCATATCATGAAATAGGGTTGTCATGGTCCTCTGATATGTTGCTCCAGCATTCTTTAAACCGAAAGGCATGACTCGGTAGCAAAAGGTACCCCAAGGGGTAATGAAAGCAGTCTTCTCCCTATCCTCCTCTGCCATTAAAATTTGGTGGTAGCCAGCAAAACAATCGCAAAAGGTTTCAATCTCATGTCCGGCCGTATTGTCTAAGAGAATGTGAATGTTTGGTAGAGGGAAATCATCTTTAGGACTGGCTTTATTAAGGTCTCTATAGTCAATACAAACTCTTACCTCTCCACTTTTTTTGGAACAGGGACTGGATTCGAAAGCCAAATTGGGTAATGGGAAACAATGATAATGTTGGTTTTGAGTTGTTTTTCAATTTGCTCTTTTATTTTGAGGCTCATATCTGGTTTGAATTTTCTGGGTTTTTGCTTTACGGGTGGAAAAGAAGGGTCTGTGGGTAACCTATGCACTACCACGTCAGTTGAAATGCCAGTCATATCATCATAGGACCATGCAAAGACATCTTGGAACATAGTCAAAAATTCAAGCATCTCCTTTTTCTGCCTCTCATTCAAATGAATACTAATTTGCACCTCCTTAACCTCATCCTCAGTGCCAATGTTAACCTTTTCTGTTTCTTCCAGGTTCGGTTTTGGTTTTTCCTCATATTGTTCAAGGTCCTTTGCAAAAGAATCGAATACCTCCTCATTATCACTCTCGCTTTGGAGTTCGGATTCACAGACCTCCAAGTCATGAGTGATATAGAGGTTGCCGTTGTTGAATTCCAGAATTGTGATATCCAAAGGGTCAAATAATTTTATTTTTGGCCATCTGAAAGAATTAACGAACGTGGGATAATAAGCAAATAAGCATACAACAAACAATTGGTCAAGCAATACAACGAAAATATAAACAAATGAATAAACAAAACAACATGACAAGAACAACTTGTACATTTTCATAAAGATCTTTGATTGAAAGCAAATTGAAACGAAAACTTAACAATATTTACATGCACAAACGTTAGTTAAAGGGAAAATTGTCTTCATTGGCTATTTACAGATGCAAAGGTATTTTCATGAATTCACATGAATGATAAACCCCTTTTAGTTTACCGAAACTCCTTCCGAACGGGCAGGGACTCGGCTGTCCAATTGGGAATTGATCCTTCGGGGATGTCAGGAAATTCAGCTTCGCCTGGAACACTATCTTCAAATGTTGCCCCAACGAACAATTGAGCCAAACTTGCTTCAATTTCGTCGACTGGATTAACCTCTGATGTGATAACCTCTGTTGGTCGTGGAAAAGTATACCGCAGTGGTGGAATGTCAAAAACCCTTTGCCTGCCCTCTTTCTCTGCTTTCTTACGTTCCTTCATTTCTTTGATATCCTTAGCAGTTGGTCGGAACCCTAAGCCAAATGAATCTTTCTTCTCCATAATCTCCACTGGCTTCAAAACTCCTTGCAGATTTCGTCCTAGTCCCTTGTCAAATTCATAACCTCCTCGGATCATTTCCTTAGCCATCATAACACTGGCCTTTGGTAGAACTTGCTCCTCGTTTGTGATCCAACTTACAGAGACGATATCAGCCATGCTATGGGGAGTCATGGTGGCATTGCGGCTTCCATCCTCTTTTGTCCCAGAATCAGTGATTACAAGGCAATCCTCTTCGGCAAATATAGTGATCAGCTTGTCATTCACTACAAACTTTAGCAATTGATGCAATGAAGAAGGCACAGCCCCAGACTTGTGAATCCATGGCCTGCCAAGCAAAACGTTGTAAACACTAGAAAAATGCATGACTTGGCAGGTTATTTGAAACTGGGCGGGCCCCATTTCAACTACTAAATCAATTTCTCCTATTGGCTCTCTTTGCGCTCCATCAAAACCTCGGACTATGGTCCCTGAAGGCCTCAACCTGACGTCTTGCAATCCTAGCTTTTCCAAGGTGCTCCAGGGACATATATTAAGAGCAGATCCATTGTCAATTAATACCTTCGGCAGCATTTTTCCGTTGCACCTCACAACTATGTACAGGGCCTTGTTATGCCCAATGCCTTCCGACGGCAATTCCTCATCGGAAAAAGTAATTTGCTTGGTGAAGAGTACATTCCCAACTACGTGTGAGAAATTATCAACTGAAATATCTCTAGGAATTTGAGCTTTAGTCAGTACTTCGAGCAATGCATCCCTATGCACATCTGATGAAAAAAGTAGATCCAACATGGATATTTGAGCGGGCGACTTGCTAAGCTTCTCGATCACATTGTATTCGCTTCTTTGGAGCCTTTTAAGGAAATCTAAGGCTTCTCTCTCGGTAATTGTTGGTTTGGCGGGTGGCTCAGAGTTATTTGCTTGAATTGGAATGGTTGCTTCAAACGGGCTTGCAATTTTCCCCGATCTTGTGACCACTGATACTTCCTTCTTTGCAATTGACCTTTCCCCAATCTGCACGTCAGGTTCATCATAGTTCCATGGTACTTGTTGCAGGCTCAGGACAGGCTCCTGCTTCGGGAATTCAATAACCACCGGCTCCAAAGACTCACTCTCAGCTGGTGTGAGATCCAAGATAAAGGGTTTCTCGTCCTCTTCAAATGGCAGTTCTATGACAAAAGGTTGGTCTGTGACCCCAAACACTTCAGCTTCCCTTGCCAATTCTTTGACTGGTTCCACATACTCCGTATCATCCAGAATAACCCCAATGATATTGGCATGTTCCGGTAAAGGGTTCCTATTTACGTTCGGCCCTTGCGCCTCCCTTTTCCGGATTACAATCTCCCCGGCTTCAACCATATCTTGGATTTTATGCTTAAGCGCTTTGCAATCAAAGGTGGCATGTCCGGGGGCCCCAGAATGATAAGCACAGACAGCTTGTGGATTATACCACGCGGGCATGCCATATGGGTAGGTAGGAGGGGGTACTGTACCAATTTTCCCGGCGGCCTTCAACTGGTCATACAATTGGTCTAGAGGCCTGCCTAAATTGGTAAATGTACGGCTCGGGGGTCGGTTGTAAGGTTCAGGAGGTTGAGGATGGTTGTAAACAGGTCTATTTGGTGGAGGAAATCTTGGGTTATATGGAGGGCGAGGTCGGTTTTGGGGTGGATTTGGTTGGGAAATTTGAAAAGGGGTTGAAGGTGGGTTTGGATAGCTTGGGCGAGGTCGAGGGTGGTGGATGTTGGTAGTATATACAGGATGCGGATTTGAGTAGTAAGGGTAATGGGGTTGGTAGATTGGGCTGTGTTGGTATTGGGGTCTGGGTGAAGGGTTTTGGTTCCAAATAAATGTTGCATCCCCCTCTTTCTTTTTGAACGGCGGCTTCTTCACATTGCTTCCCTGCCCTTGTAAAGCATCCAACTGAGATTTCAGGGCAGAGACATTGACAATCTTCCCGGCTCTCACAAAGTCGTCAAACTCTTCCAATTTATTCACAATTGCAGCAAAAGAACAACCAGTCATACGGAAAATTTCTTCGAAATATGGAGGATCATGCGCCTTTATGAATGTGCGAATAATTTCATCCTCAGTCATCGGTGGCTCCACCTTCGCAGCTAGCTTTCTCCATCTCTTGGCATATGTCTTATGATCTTCAGATGGTCGCCTTTTCGTTCCTTCCAGAGTAGTCCGAGTTGGCGCTAGCTCACAGTTATACTCATATTGTCTAATGAAGGCATTGGACAGATCGAGCCAGGTCTTCACTTCCTCCGGCTTTAGGTTGGAGTACCAGTCAAGCGCATCCCCTTCTAAGCTTTCTGGAAATAATCTCAACGGCAAATTCTCGTCATCCACTGGCCTGCCCAACTTGTTAGCAAACAAACGCAAGTGCGTTTTAGGGTTGCTTGTTCCATCATATTTGTTGAATTTAGGGGTCTTGAACCCCACTGGCAGTTGCACGTTCGGAAACAGGCACAAATCATCATAATCCAACACCCCTTGTTTGCTTAAACCTTGGCTTTTCCGGATAAATTCATCAAAACGATCCAAGCGTTTAAGTAACTTCATATTAATCTGGGCAGACGACTCTCCCATTTCTGGCTTAGTGTGCTCCGGCACCACGGGCTCCGCGGTGGTTTGATAAAAAGCTGGTGGGTTCTGATGCATGTTTGGGTCGCTTTGAGGCTGAAATCCTTGACCATAAGGAGGGTAGAAAGGAGGATTTTGAGTAAAAGCATATTGCGGGTTAAAAGTTCCCTCAAAGGTGGTTTGAAATGGAGGAATAACAAATGGTTCGGATTGTGGTTGTGTAGCGGGTTCAGGCTCAGGTTGCACTCCGCTACTAACGAGCTCGTCAATCAACTTCTTCTGAGCGGCCATTTCTGACGCCATTTCCCCAAATTTTGTGAGTAATTCTGTCAACTGAACCCCAGGACTGGCAACTTCCGGCTGGGTAGTGGCAACGGCCTTATTGGATGATTCTGGTTGAGTACTCATGTCTACACGATTCCTTTGGGCCTTACTTCGGGATCGCGTAATAATGGGGCTTTTCCGAAAAGCTATTTTGGAATTTACCTGAAATGAAGAAAGAACTCCTTTAGATAAACCAATGATTACTGAATTTCTGCAATTTATTCAAAAAGAGAAAAAAGAAAAAGGCATGAGTTAGTAATTATTCGAAAAATTCGGATGCATGTCCTATGGGGGGCCCTTTTTGTGCCAAGGGTAGGCCTAGCATGATGCAACACCTTCGAAATGGGACCCGTAACACAAACCTGCTTTTGACAATAATTCCAAATGAGGGCAAAAGAAAAATCATTTTCATTGATAAACTTGCCAATATTTACATCATGTCACGAAGACGATTCCGTACAAGATTACCAAAACTTCTGAACCTATCTAATACAGAGTCCTTTGTTTCCCTAGCATATGGAATTCTAACACATTCAGTTTGGTCATATAATTCTGCACATTTCCTTTTCAGCTCTTGACGCCTTCCCCGTTCATTTTCATACAATTGCTTGTTTTGCTCGGCCATCCCTTTGTATGCTTCGACAGACTTACTTAACTGCAGAATTTCCTTATCCTTTGCTTCCATAATGGCTTTCAACTTTTTCACTTCCCCAGATGGCTCATCTTGTGTTTCTTGTGCAACGGATCCTCTTACCCAGTCTTCGTATTGCGGAGTGGTCAGTCCCTTTTGTTTGAGTTCCGGAACGTACTTGATGCGTTTGTCGTCAGACAACGTCTCCCAGGCCTCATTAAGAAGGATCTTCATCGGAATTTCTCTCGGACATATCCCTTTGTCGAAAATGATTGTGAATGTAGTCAATTCAACTACAGATGGCACATCTTGAACTCGCCCTAATTGTCGGAGGAACCTTCTTGGATTGTATGCCATGATACCCTGAGTACCCAATAAAGGAACAAGCTCGGATGCCTTGGTGCGAAGAACTGGCTTGACACAATTGGTCCAATCCAATACCCATCTCACATTTTGATTAGTTACATTTGTCAAAAAGTGCACAAACTCGGATGCATTACATGGCAAACTACTGCTATTGATCCTCTTGTGATGTGTGATTATCCAGTTATATCCGGCCATTGGTAGACTCTCGGGAATAGACGGTCGTCTCATGAAATGCTCCATCCCCCACACATGTAAAATCAAATTTGAACCACAAAAGAACTTTTCCCCTCTCTGACAGGTAGTGCAAGCTATGAAGATGTCGGCCAAAATAGTTGGAACAATGGAACACTGTTTATCTTTTATTCCTAGAAACAAGTCGTACAATATTTTAGTGAACTTGAAGGCTATCTTTTTGTCTTTCCTAGGGAAAAAGTAGGTTCCAGCCATGACTAATCCATATACCCAAACTCTCTTTCGTTCCTATATTTCCTCGGACGTAAACGAAAAATCCCCTCGATGCCTCTCAAAACCATCTCTTAATGCGAATCGATCAAATAAGAACTTCGCCTCTACATTTTGGTCTGCCCCTTGCAGTACTGATTCCTTTAACCCAGTGAAACGGCAAAATTCATCTTTGTTAGATACTAACGGAAATATCACGGCAGTTCCTTGGATCGGCAAATTCAGAAATCCGGCAACTTCCTCAATCGTTATGGTCATCTCCCTTTTCCCAAGTCTAAAAGCAGAACAAGTGGGGTCCCAGAGATGCACCAAAGCCTCTACCAAATACCCATCGGACTTAATGTCCTTGAAATCCCCGATGCGTCCTAATCGATCGGCTATTTGGTTAATCTCATTGGGTGAAAGTAATGTGGGCCATCTTTGTACCTCCGGCGGCACTACTAACATCTGTTGCACTCGGCGAGGATTGTTCATCTAGAAACCAAAACCGGGATCAGATACCTTACCTACAGGTCCCATTTCTCTGGTTAACAGGAATTTAAAACGTGCAAATCCCAAAAAATTGGGTTAAATACCCATGGGATTTAGGTTGGCTTGTCCCTAATGTGGGATTCCCTAAGTGGCATTCCCTTTCTAAGGCTTATGCATGATGTCATTCTTATCAAAGCAGGGAAACATGCAATTTGAAATGAAACGTGACCTAAGGAGCCCTTTGTTTGCCAGGGTGGGCCTAAAATGGCATGACATTTATAATATACCAAAACTTTTAAACGTGCAATATCCTATTTACACGGGTAGGCCCTAAAAGAAGGTCATGCCAGACCTCTTATTTGCTAGGGTTTGTGAATGCAATGAGGTCATAAAATCAAGAAAAATTAATTCAGCCAGATATATACACATAACACATTGTAGCAACGAAATCAACACAAAGAAGTAAAGCAATAAAAAGGAGAAAAAGGGTAGGACCCCTCCCCTCGTGAATAGTGTTTCCTAATTTAGGGCAAGGTTGACTCTACCTTAGGCAATTCTAAAATGGATGCATGAGGTTGGGGCTCACTAATGCATCTAGACTCGATAGGTCATAGGTCCCCGAGCCTTCAGACTTGGAAACCAAAGGTCATCACTCCCAAGGTTCCTTGTCGGTGGCTCGAGCGATTCCCCAGACATTGCTACGCACACGTCGTGTCACGGCCACATGTCTGAGTGAATCTATCAAAAATCCTTAATCTTCGACTAAAAGCTAAAGGCTATTAACCCAAAGCTTAAAGCGGAAAATTAAGTGACCCCTTGGATCGTGCTACGTACACGTCGTGTCACGGTCACACGTCCAAGTGAGTCGCCTAAAATCCTAATAGGGTGGAGTGGCGTGACAAGCCACTAAAAGAAAAATAAATGAGGGGTTAAAAAATTAAAGCGTATGCACGTATGCTAGTGCTCGTTTGGAGGGGAGGGATCAAGAACCAACGTGAGGCTCTAAGGTGACACACACCCCCCCAAATGCAATGCGAGCGCGAGGTAAACAAGTAAACATACATCCAATCAACCAATCATACATTCACGAGCGAGGGAGTAGTTGGATACGCGTGAAATGCAAAAATCCTAATAAAAGAAAAAATGCAATCCTAAACACCCAAATGTGATATATGAAAAGATTAAAAGAAGAAAAAGGTTGATTAAATCAAATTTGCTCGGACTCTCAACGTCCCCAGTGGAGTCGCCAACTGTCGCGCCCCATTTTTTGTATAAATAAATAAAATGGTTTAAAAATGTATTTTTTGATTCAATTTGTGATTTAAAAAAATTAATTGTGATTTAAAAGAAAGATGGGTCTAAATGGGACTTTTGAAAATGCGACGATTTGACCCAAGAAAAATAGTTCAAAAAGGGTTTTTTATATGAAAAATGGAGTCGCCACTTGGTATAGAGTTAGGGTGTACCAAGTCACCCAAAAAAAAAGTGAATTTTTTAAGGAAAAAAAAGTAAGAAACCCTTTTGAACGACTCCTAGTCCACGTAAACCAATGAAAAAGGTTCGGGAGTCACATTTGACGAAGGGGAAGGCAAGGATAAATCCAAGGCACCCCTTCGACCTAGCTAAGGCTAGTTGCATGATTTAATCAAATATTTTCTTGTTTTAACCAAAGAATTTATTACATTTGGATGTACTATATGAATGCAAACCCTAGACCTAGGGGTATTGGGGGAAATTTCTCTTCAAAGGTTAAATGGTGCCAATCACATTAATTGTGAAGCCCAATAATGACCCTTTGGAGAGGTCACGAATAATGCGAGTGGGATGCAAATGAATGAAATGCATGTATGCAATGTGAGGACATGAATTTGAAACAGTAATAAAAAAAAATAAATATGTAAATGAAAACGTGCACATGAGTAGGCAAGGTACGGTATGTGAAATGATAATATGAAGTGCATGTGTGCAAGTGATGATAAAAGTGTTCGTGTGCAAGTGAAGGAAAATAAAGGTGCACGTGTGCAAAAATGGGAGGAAAAAATGAAAGTGTGATGAGGGTATAAAATGGTAGAGTGGATTTGAAAATGCATGAGCCTAGGGAATTCATGCATATTGGGTACGGGGAAACCTAAATCGTGACTCAATTTGCCCTTTTATAGAGGGAATACAAGCGTGCTAAGGCTTAGAAAAAGCCACACTCGTCTATATCCCATATTTAAGGGGACTCCCAAGCAAATGAACCCTATAACTAGCATGAAATGGAAAAATCCTAAAATGGAGGGAAAAGGGGTTCGAGGGGCATGCAAAATGATAAAACTAAAAAAATGCATGACATGTAATGAACATGCAAGCATGTACTAACGAGGGGAAATCCCTAAGGGTCTAGCATTGGACTAGCCCATTCTATGGATTCCGACTAGCATTGGACTAGTGGAAACGCGCATTCATTCATCACATTCATTCACACTATAAAAAGCAAGTAGACATGCGAATCACTTATAAACACGTAGCACATAACACTTAGCATGCTTGACTAGATGCAAGGGCCTAATAAAGCGATTAAACACTTAACACGTAGGCATGTAACCATTACATTTGCTAACTAAAACAAAGGGGAAAGGGGAAATGGACCAAATTACTTGCTACGCCCTATCTATTACAAGCCAAGAGGTGTACACATACCCCATAATGAATAACTTAAATAAAAGTAAAAGTAAATGAAATAAATGCAAGGAATTAAGAAAGCAAAATAGACATGCATATTCACGTAACACGTAGGAGCACGTAGGAGAGAGGTAAAAAGGATAAAAGAAAGTTATACCTTCCCCCGCTTGTGAAGCTAGTAAATGGAAAAGGTTCTAATTTGGGCTAAAACCATTAAACAGAGGATTAATGTACCAATTTAATAGTAAATCAAAACAACACAAATTCTTCGAAAACAAAACTTAAGGAACCACTGGCGGCTGTAAAATTTAACCATTAAGTTCTTCAAATAATCAAACAAGTCCATACTCATCAAATGGAATTCCAATTTGAACATTAAAGAAAATTTGAAGGACCAAATTGATTAATCTTTTCAATTTCTTGGGCCATAGTGTAACAAAAAGAACTTGAGGGGGTTAAAAGGCAATTTTTGAAAAGAGTTCCATGCATGCAT
Organism: Coffea canephora; assembly: GCA_036785865.1. Taxonomy (NCBI): domain Eukaryota; kingdom Viridiplantae; phylum Streptophyta; class Magnoliopsida; order Gentianales; family Rubiaceae; genus Coffea; species Coffea canephora. Next base: position 28,917,275 of record CM071922.1, read on the forward strand.
ACGAGACAATTCAGCTTCTGCAACAACAAGAAGATTTCGGCAGCTAAGCTATCTCATCCGCAGCTTCATCCATGAAACTTTGGCTAACTAAACGTTAAACTAACTCTAATTAAAGCATGCTTAAACATCACCTAATCAAAGTAGCTCTTAAAAGAATTTCTTGCAAACTTATGTAACAAAGAGCTCCTGCCAAAAATAAAAGCTGCTGCACTCCTGCTTGCAAACCAGCTCAAAGATTACTGCATTTTTCATCTTCAACCAGATTTAGGCAAAGAACTAACGCAACCTTTGGACACATTCTATCAAACAATACCCAAACTTTGAGTCAAGCAACACAATACACAACTTGATCTCCCTAAGTTGCTGTTACTGAACCTGCTGTGTTTTTTTTCAATCTTGTGGCCATCTTTATTTCGTGCAAATGGATATCGAACTCAACACCAATTTTGTCACAGCCCTCCAACCAAACCCCCAAGAAAACTAATTCAGCATCATGACACACAAGTTTAACATTCAAAACAATCCAACCATAGAAGAACAATCATGCCAATGCTGAAAAATCCTATATGAAAGGTTCGACACTTTAAAACCAGCTTTCCAAACATAAACACATCCACATACAATTATCATACAATCCTCCAAACACACACTAAACCCCTCGGAATACAGATTTTCCATCAACAAGAGTGTCAAAAAAAATTGAAGAATCTTAACACCTCCTTAGGACCTTTTGAGAAGAAAATAGATGTAATAACATCAATAAAAGTAGACTGCAATAGATCCCTATTAAAATCAAGTTTGACCAATTCGCTACTGTGAGTCAAGTATCATTCTCCACTACACTCAAAGGAAGCAGGTAAGGCAGTCTGGCCGAATTGATAAAAAATGCAGCAGAATTTCTGGTTTGGACACGCTTATAAACTCTTAAATTCCTTATGCACGTATCAAGCTAGCATATGAATATTTCCAGCTCAGAAATCAAGTTCAAATAATATCCATGACCATCAAAATTTCCAGAAATTTTTCTGTTTAGTCCGGATGATCTTGCCTTAAGGCAGATTGCACTTTTGAATTTTTATTCCTCTGTTTTATCAAACTGATTGGCTACACGCAAGGCCTAAGTACTCATTATTAGCTGCATATTTATGATTATAAGCCCAAATTACAAAAATCAAAACCAATTTAAACTGCACTACTCCAAGCAAGCTCACGGCAAAATTTTCTAGCCAAGACAGAATTTTCCACAGCTTTGTTTTCACCATTTGATTGCGAAATTTAACACATGCAAGACTCTAATCCTGATAATCATCCAAAATCCAGTTAGATAAACATCTTTCATGCTCAGATTGTCCAAATTCAGACCCATTCAGCAGCCAAAATAAAACAAGTGCATCAAGCTCACGGCAGGAGCTTTATACCTAACCAGAATTTCTGCAGGCTTTCACTATGCCATCCGAAGGTACAAATCAACATGCATGGTGGAAATCATCACATTTTCATTCGGCTAAATCCACTTAAGTGCTCAAGTCATCACAGGAATTCAGAAATAGAGTGCATTATCATCTCAGCTTTCGGATGGTACCTCAATATTCAAAACAGAATTTTCTAATGATTCAATTCAACATCCGACTGCTCTAACATCACATGCATGTTACTAGATAACTCAAATTACCTCAGATTTATCCTAAAAATGATCCATAAATTACCTCACAACTAGTCAAGCTTTCACACGAAAATCTGGAAAATGTTTTCCTCCTCTCGGCTCACAAGCACGTGACAGGTTTTCTGTTTTGGGTTGGTGTGGCTGTGGTTGTCGGTGGAAATGGTGGTTGTTGCGGCTAGGAAAACTGGGTGCAACCGACGGAAGTGGAAGCTGGATGAAGGATTCACTCACGGCTTCCCTTATGTCCCTCGACCTTACGGACAGCAGCAGGAAAGAAAAATTGTAGCAGCTCTTGGATTCCCTCTTGTCTTCGGTTGGTTTGTCGAATGCAGCTCACTCTCTCCTTCAGTCCTCACGTTGCAAGGCTCTGAGTTTTTTTCTTACACTCTTACTCACCGTTTGTGGCTGTACAGAAATCAAGAACACTCCCTCTCTCTTTTGGTCTTGGTCCGAAGCTAATATATAATGTGGAGTGGAACTGGAATGTTGTTTTTTGGTTCGGCTGAGGTAGTGGAGTGGAGCTGGAATGTTCCTTGTGGTTTTTGCTGAGGTAGTGGAGTGGAGCTCAGTCGGCACTTGGAATGGAAGGTGCTGGAATGTGAAGTGGAAGTGGAACCGGCAGCAGAATGGAATTGTGATCCTTTTTCCTTTTTTCTTTTTCTTCTTTTTTTTTCTTTTTCTTTTTTTTTTAACTTAATAATTTAACAAAAATAATAGTAAAACTAAATAATAATAAAAACAACAATTTTAATTACAAACACATCAAAATCAATCAAACTAAAAATAACAAAAATACCATTTTCGATCTTTTCTTTCATTTTCATCATTTTTCATCATTTTTTCCTTCTTTTCCTTTTTTCAAAATAAATTAACAAAAATAAACCAAAATGCCAAAAGATTAAATTTGAACGTATTTTTGTGAACAATTTTCCTTTTTCTCTTTTTTTTTCATGATTTTTCTACGCTAAAACTCAAAAATAAAAATAGAAACTAGAAACTAAAAAAAACTAAAAGCAACCACGACAAATGAGAATAAAAAGTAAAAGAAATTACACCAAAAATTTGGTGTCTACAGGTCTATCCCAATTTTACATTTCTGTCCGGGTCTATCCCGTGGGTCTATCCCAATTTTACATTTCAATTCGGGTCTATCCCATTTAAATTTCTGTTTGGGTCTATCCCAATTTTACATTTCTGTCCGGGTCTATCCCGTGGGTCTATCCCAATTGTACATTTCTGTCCGGGTCTATCCCGTGGGTCTATCCCAATTTTAAATTCCTGTTCGGGTCAGTCCTGATTTCAAAATTCCTGTTCAGGTTAGTCCCGTTTTAAATTTCTGTTCGGGTCAGTCCCAATTTTAAAATTTTCTGTTTGGGTCAATCCCATTTTAAATTTTTGTCAAAGGGGTCAGTCCCCATTTCTAAAGCGTCCATCGTTCGAGACGCTCGTAGCTGAATAACACAGGTAAGTATTTGGTGTCTATTTCCTTGTCTCAAGTTTTTCCAAAACTCAGACAAAGAGGGGCAAATTGTAGACACCAAATTTTGGTATAATTTCATTTACTATTTTTTTTTAGTCTGTGCTCGTTTTATTCACTTTTTAGTTTTTAGTTTTTTAGTTTTTTGTGTTATTATTATTATTTTTAAGTTTTTAGCATAGAATTTCTCGAAAAGAAAAGAAAAGCATTCAAAAAAATATGTTTTAATTGTTTTGATTTAAATTCAATGTTTTCTTGGAAAAAATGGAAAAAATGAGAATGAAAATGAAAAATGAAAAAGAGAGAAAAAGAAAAATGGAAAATTGCAATTTTGTTGTCGTTTATTTCTAGTGTTTATTTTTTATCCAATGTTAATTAATTTGTTTTTGTTATCTATTTCTATTTTTATCAATTTTTGGTTCAAAAAAAAAAAAGGAGATAAGTCGCTTCATGCAAGCTGCGTATTTTCGCAGCTTGCAAGAAAGGCTCAAGGGAGCCCTCTGGCTGCAAATATAGAAGAAGTGTTTGAGGGTTTGAGGGGGAGGTTCCGTATAAATAGAAAAGAGGGACAGCAGCCGCAAGGGGAGAGAGTTTTTGGGGAAGAGAGAGATGAAAAATGACGGCTAAAAAACCAGGACAGAGTAGCGTAGAAAGGGAGAAGCTTTGGACCAAGAGAAAAACAACGAGAAAGAGGTAGGCAACTGAGGGTGGGTCGGCTAGAAAGGAAAAGGAATGGTAGAAACAAGGGATTAGAAAGTCAGAAATCTACGCGTAAGGAAGAAAGGCTAGGAAAGCCGTGAGCTTGAGTTAGGGATCAAGAGCAAAAGAAAGAAAAACAGAAAAGCCATGACGGCTGAGGGGGATGACTGCGAGGTTTTGAGATAGAAAGGGAGAGTTGCGGCTGAGCAGAGAAAAAACCAGAAAAAGAATAAGCAAGGGAGATGTCGCACAAAATTGAGAAGACAGCCGCAGGAAAAGGTGAAACATTTTTCCAGTTTCATTTGGCCCTCGCTGAAGCTTATCGCGCTGCCATTCAGGCGCTGTTCTGCAATCCGAAGGAGTAAAGGTAGCCTTTCTTTAGCCTTCCCTGTCCATGCATCAGTGAAGTTTCTCATGCTTGTTACTTGCTTGATTGACTGCCCTAAAGTAGCAATCTTGAACCAAAAGAGTCCGTCTTATGCATTCTTTGTGGGCAAAAAGGGAAAATACAGCAAAAGAGCCATGACAGATTATGTTTCTTTTCTTTTGTTGTTCTAATGTCTTGATTGGTCGTTGCTTTCCCTGTTCTTGTTGTTTGTTGGATGTCCGGTTCTAGTGTTAGAAAAAAACAAGTTGCGAGTTTTGATTGGGATTTGGTTTGCACTGTTATACGTTTGATAAAGAACCCAGAAAATTGCTGAAAGTTCTTGCCAAAATTTTACACGCCCGGATGATTGAAATTATGTGATTAAGGCTTGATGTCTAAATCAGATTTTAGTCGTGTGGAACTTGCACACTTACACTAAAAACCAGGGAATAAAGAAAGGCTGATTGTTTGAGATGGGGAAGGAGAATGGACTACACACTTGATGTTCTTTTGTCTGTTCGAGTCGATGCTTTGAAGAGCTGGAATGTTTACTTGGGTTCCATTTGATTAGTTTCAAGTGTTCATGTTTTGTTCAGAGGTGTTGAGTAATGGTTTGATGGGATTTGTTTCAAGGCTGTTATGTGATTTCTTTGTTTGCCGAGAGTCTGCATGTTATAGCAGAAAGTTGCAGCAAGTTTGTAAACGAAAATGCAGCAGACCTCTCTTTCAGTTGCAACAGTTTTTGAACATCAAATATTTGCATACTTGCCCAGAATTTTGCATGGGATTTTTCTAAGTTTTCTGCCTGCTTGGATAATGGTAATGATGTGGTTTGTTGCTCAGTTCATTCACTACATGCATGCCCGAGCCAAAATTCTGGTATTCAGCCTATGTTGATGAAATGATAAGAGAGTTTTTGTTCTTCTTTTTCTGCATTCTTTTCCAGAATTTTGTATTACATCTTCCCTAGTTTTCTAGCCATTTGGATTGTGATCACTAGGAAGTTTGTTGCTTAATTTAGAATTGTGATGTTGGGCTGGAAAATATCTGACCAAAGCTGTGAGTTTTGAATCAAATCTGGTTTGCATGATAAAAATGAAAAGAAATGCCGTGGCTAGAATCTGCTGAATGCATGTTTTTTTTTAGAAATTTGCATCAGTTTCCTGCTATATTTTGGGTTGTTTGAATCTTGAATTTGTATGTCATGAGGCTTAGACTAGTTTTGGGTGTTTGGTTAAAAGGTCTTGATCAAATTTGGTGCTTTTGAAATATGAAATCCAAGTTTGGAAGTAAAATGCAGCGCACATTCATGTTGTTTGTAGAAGGTTTCTGCTGCAGAAATTGTCTTCCTACGTGGGTTGCATGCTCATGCATGGAAAATTTTCAGAAAAATTACATTCCAACCCACCAAGTCTTCCTCTGTTGCATTATGGCCCAACTACATTCCAATCTCTTGCAATTGAGTCCTAAAGTATTTGCATTTGAGCCATTACTTGCCTTTTTCTTTGCTCTTAGACCCTTGAAGTTCCTAAAAATGTTTAATTAGGCTTGAATGCTTGGTTAATGTTCGCAATTTGGTCCTTGGCAACCTCAATTTTTCCACTCGATTGTTTGTTTGCTTTCATTTGTTTAGGTGGTACTTAATCCAAGAGTTTAAGAACTTTGTGTCCAAATGAGCTTGTGTTCGCCTATCTTCTTGAATTTTCTGAAATAAATTGGCTTTGGCCTTTTTCTTGCTCTTGGACTTTCAAAGTTTCTAAAATGTTTCAATTGGCTTTGAATGGTTGATTAATGCTTGCATTTGAGTCCTTGGTGGATCCCTTTATTGGAAACTATGTATTGTTTGATTTCATTTAAATTGCAATTAGGAGAGATTTGGTGACTTTGTTATACTTTACTATTTGAGGTACCGTGACATTTTTATTGTTTTGAAGCCATTTTTCTTTCATTTGGACATCATTCAAAGGGGGCGGTATAATTTCTTTTATCCCTTTTTGTGTCTCTCCTATGTGAACCAACGTGCTACGTGAGAAATACATGTCTACTTTGCTTTCCTAGCCTTTCTTTAATTCCTTTCATTTATGTCATTTACTTTTGCTTTTTTACTTAAGTTATTCTTTATGGGGTATGTGTACACCTCTTGGCTTGTAATAGTTAGGGATTTAGTTATTTTATTCCTTTTCCCCCTTTTAGATTGTAGTAGGGTCTCCCTAATGTAATAGATAGGGCTTGGACGAGCATTCAACGAAGACCTATCGAAGTCATGTGCCTAGCTAGCAAATGTAATAGTTAGAGATTTAATTGTCTTACGTGTCTTGCATGCTTAGTTGCTACGTGTTAATTTGCTTTGTTAGGGCCTTGCATCTAGTCGAGCATGCTAAATGTTATGTGCTATGTGTTTATGTGTGTTTGGCATGTCTATTTGCTTTCTATAACCATGAATGAATGTGATGGATGAATGTACGTTTCCACTAATCCAACGCTAGTCGGAATTCATAGAATGGGCTAGTCCAACGCTAGACCCTTAGGGATTTCCCCTCGTTAGTACATGTTTGCATGTTCATTACATGTCATGCATTCTTTTTAGTTTTATCATTTTGCATGCCCCTCGAACCCCTTTTCCCTCCATTTTAGGATTTTTGCATTTCATGCTAGTTATAGGGTTCATTTGCTTGAGAGTCCCCTTAAATATGGGATATAGACGAGTGTGGCTTTTTCTAAGCCTTAGCACGCTTGTATTCCCTCTATAAAAGGGCAAATTGAGTCACGATTTAGGTCTCCCCGTACCCAATATGCATGAATTCCCTAGGCTCATACATTTTTAAATCCACTCTACCATTTTATACCCTCATCACACTTTCATTTTTCCTCTCATTTTGCACACGTGCACCTTTATGTTTCTTCACTTGCACACGAACACTTTTATCATCACTTGCACACATGCACTTCATATTATCATTTCACATACCGTACCTTGCCCACTCACGTTCACATTTTCATTTACATATTTATTATTTTTTATTACTTTTTCAAACTCATGTCCTCACATTGCATACATGCATTCCATTCATTTGCATCCCACTCGCATTATTCGTGACTTCTTCAAAGGATCGTTATTGGGCTTCACAATTAATGTGATTGGCACCACTCAACCTTTGAAGAGAAATTTCCCCCAATACCCCTAGGTCTAGGGTTTGCATTCATGTAGTGCATCCAAATGTAATAAATTCTTTGGTTAAAACAAGAAAATCTTTGATTAAATCATGCAACTAGCCTTGGCTAGGTCAAAGGGGTGCCTTGGATTTTATCCTTGCCTTCCCCTTTGTCAAATGTGACTCCCGAACCTTTTTCTTTGGTTTACGTGGACTAGGAGTCGTTTAAAAGGGGTTTCTTACTACTTTTTCCTATTTTTTCTTTAAAAATTCATTTTTTGGTGACTTGGTACACCTTAACTCATTACCAAGTGGCGACTCCAATTTTTATTTCAAAAATCCTTTTTAAACTATAATTTTGGGTCAAATCGTCGCATTCTCAACCCCCCATTTAGACCCATTTTTTATTTTAAATCACAATTCATTTTCCAATCACAAAAAAAATACATTTTTTAAACCATTTATTTATTTATTCAAAAAATGGGGCGCGACATCCTGTACCATCTAAAGGGGTAGTGCACGAGGTAAAGTATGATCTGATCTTTCCCCTGATAACACAATAACTTTTGCACATTAGGATATGAGCGTTTAACTATCATTTTTTGGCCATTTTTAACACAGTTGGTAAAATTCCCTTGCTTAAAGGACATTAACTTGAAGAAATTCACAAATAATTCCTCATCGTTGAGACGATTAACAGATTGAGGTCAAATCTTGATTTTAGGAGGCTCATAGACTAATGCATTGCAATGATTTTTTGAAACTACCAATGGGTAGATAATTCAATCGATTTTTGAATAAACCATCAATTTCATCCAATCCATTTTGTCAATTCATTCAATTTTAGGACAATCTAATCATTTTTGAATAAATCATTAACTCTATTTCATTCATTTGGCCAATTTACCCATTTTTAAGGCAATCGAGTTGATTTTGAAGAGATCATCAATTTCATTCAATTCAGTCGACCAATCTACCTATATTTAGTATAATTCGGTCGATTTTGAATAAATCATTAATTTCATCCTATCCATTTGACTCGCTTTTTCCCCTTTAGGGTTTAAGTCTAAGGTTCACTGAATAAATTAATCGAGACATTGCAATCTCTTTTACACATCATTTTATGTGTTGATCAAAGCAGGCAATCCATTCGGACTTCGTCCTCATTTTTTAGGACAAATGTCTCTTCTCACTCCAATTGGCCAAATTTTTTAAAATCATTTTTCACTCAATCAGTTGATCGGATTCATCAGGTATTGTATAGTGCCTACCCTAGAGGATTTCATTTTCATACTAGACCTGCCCTTGGCATAAAAGGGCTCCCCCATAGGACATGCACACCGATTTTACAATTTTGTTTACTAACTCTGGGTATTTTTCTTTTATTTTCACCCTCCGTCCTGCATTTATAAAAATGTTTCAATAAGGTGAAAATATTTTTCTATATCTGATGACAATTTTGATCTAATAAATTTTGAACATTACAAGTATTACTTGATTCTTGGGCGGACCCTGCAATGAAAACATGAAGGATCTATTTGGAAGTACTAGGCTAAAGCCTCTGAGAGACTTTATAATTGTTTTTCAAAGAAAATTTTGTTTATTTGATTTGTTAATACATTTTTGTTTGAAATGAAAAGGAGACAAAAAATGCATATAAGTGGAGCTCTTTAAAAGTTTTCTTTTCTCGTTTGTATTATAATTGAACAAGAAATTTTGTTTTAAACTTTTTCAGCAATAAAGTTTTTAGACAATTATTGTTTTGTATATATTCATGTACATTTCATTCTTTTGCTCATTGGAGATTTCATGATGAATTTTAAGAAATAAGACTAAATTGAGATTTCTTCAACCTCCAGCCTGAAAATTCACAAGTGTATGCTTTCTAAAATCTTTACGTACACCAAATTGGTGATCCGAGCTATGCAATAAGAGTGCTCAGAATAAAAAAAAAAAAAAAGACCACTCAAAAGGCCCAATGAGATACCTTTTTCTCCTTCACTATACAATTCATATTTTGCCCACTTCTATTAGAAAAAAAATCAATCAAAAATCAGTCATATTGATCGATAAATTGCCAATTGGGGCAATCTTTGTCTAAAAATGTCCACTGTGTCTAAACCGATTCTGTGACAGCCCCACCTTCCCCTAAGGCGAACCAAAGAGGTTAGCGGACTGCCTGCCCAACTCTCGCCAGGACTAACGGTGCAGTATAAAGCGATCTATCACGTTTTGAAACTTATAACGCGCGCAACCAGGCAAAAGGGCAAAATAACCCAAAATAAAAGAAACGAACTCCAGAGTCGGCCATGAATAGTAACCGACCCGTCCGAAACCCCACCAAGCATCGAAATACATATATAACATAACATTAGCCATTTACAAGCCACAACGGCAAGCCTAAACCATTCACTAAGGAAGTACACATTCGAATTGCCTATCAAAAGGAAATGAACCCGTTATACATTAGGGTTTCACTTCAAGAGCAATACAAAAGACATTTACATGCTCAACTCGGCAATTGACTATCCAATCCATTCTCAAAAGTAATTATAACCCTGTAAGGAAAACAAATAACACGGAATGAGCTAAAGCCCAGTGGTATACCACCCAATAAGCAATCAAATTCATATAAGAATGAACATTCATTTAAAGTGCACAAATAAGCAATGAAGCAAAACGGTAAAAGGATACGGTCGGCTCTCAAGAGCCCATTTCCACCGGCTCTCAAGAGAGCCCATTTCCACCGGCTCTCAAGAGCCCATTTCCACGCTTGCAATCTTGATCCAACCTCATTGACTCTCCGTCAATGTTAAAAGTACCAAACCGTAGACCACCCTTTACTTCCAATCCTTCCACCTAACATACCCCAACCGGGCCCGCACTTCATTTCAGTAGTTTTTGGTAATACTCGAGTTTACCGGAACCAAGGGTCTCATTACCACAAGGTCCCCCAGTACAGTCCCCGTGGCAATTCAATCTTCACGACCAAGCCCTCGCCGGCTCGATCCAATTGACTACCAAACGGGGTTGAGCTCAGTAATGCAGTAAGGCCGTTGGACATCGTCCAAACGACATCAATTCAGTTTCCATGAAATGGAATTCACCAACCAATATATCAAGTTCAGTAATGCAATAAAACGGTAGCCAATCAATGACAATATCAAAAGAGGTGAGAGCGGTCAAGTACACCCTCACCTTAATCAATTCCAATATGCAAGTAAGCCTTCAAGGCATCACATAAACATTTAACAAAGCCACATAGTAACAATTTAGTGAGTAGTATACTCACCAAGTGAGAAAGTGGTGTTTCATACACCGTGGTCACCAAGACGTCGTGAGCTACCGTCACGCCCTAAAACATGTAACACATACAATGAGACTCGAGAACGAGTCACCAAACAATGCTAAACACAACCCCAATAGGGTTTCATATGCATAAATGAACACGATAGCAAACCAGAAATTAAAATTAGCAATAGTCTTGGCCCCGATTAGGAAAAACTGTTTTACACTTATTATGCGGTAATGACGTCAATTTCACTACGGTTATCGGATGGGGGTGTAATACCCACCATTTCGAAGCTATGAAACAGGGCTACAACACTGTAGAAGGTCACTCAATCCAGTTCCTAGCTTAACTAGGTCAAAAAATGCCAAATACTATACCAGAATTACCAAAACAGGTTTGCAAAACACAGAAAACTGTAATCTGTATATCTCAGTCCATACAAGTGCAAATGCCGAAATTCCAAAGGCATAAGTTAGCTAAGTCATCCAGCTACATTTCATCAGAAGACACCAACTCGAAAATCGAAACCAATTCCAGTCAAAATAGCCAATTACTATCGCAGTTTTCGCATCTGTCCAAAGCAGAACAGCTACAGTAATTTTGTCATAACTCATTCTACATTAATCCAAATGACCTGAAATTTTACAGACACCTCAAACACATCAATACCTACAACTTTCATGTTTTGAGCAAAGTCAAATTCGGCCTCTAACCCTATGATCCAAAACCGGACAGAATTGGGGATTTAAGAACCCTAACTTTCCAAATTTCACTCTCAATCCAAAATTGATTGCATTTATCATCAATTCACACTCACTAGAGTCATTTTCAACCATTACAATTCATCATACAAGGCCACAACATCCCATTCATATTAAACCATAAAAATTCCCAATAAAATAAAAACTTCTCCAAAACTCTTCAAATCAAGAAACAAATCATATATTTCAACACTCATGCCACCATTAAGCACAAAATAACCATCATTAACTATAGGGGAGAGGTTGAAGCATCACTCACCTAATAACAAGAGAGAGGAAGATTATGGGCACCTTAGCTCTTCCAAAAAGTTTCAATAAACCAACCAATATCACCAAAAGAAAAGATTGTATGGAATAAAACTAACTTAAACACTTGATTTGGTGGATTTTGGACCAATTGGAAGTTTGAAAAATGATGAAGTTCTCCTCCTTCTTGAGCTTGGGATGGCCGGCCAACACAAGGTAAGAAATGGTGAATTTTTATGATTTTTGAAGTATTTAACACTTAGTCAAAAAAATAGTCAAAAGTATGAATAGTGTTTCTTAAGTCCTAACCAATAAGAAGGTGACATGTGGCACCTTATTAAATGCATTCCTATCCTTTCTTTCCTCTCTCACATCAATCATTTCACACACTCTACTTATCATTTAACACCCGATAAATTTTACACAGTATCCGAAACTTAACCTTATTGGCCGAATTTTTCCGAACTTTTCGCACTAGTGGGTCCCACGTCCACTATTTACTCTTAATTTTCTAAAATTTCTCCAATGCTAGAAAAATCATTTTAAAACTATAATTGCTCATAAAATCCACTAAGAAAATATTTCTAAGCCAGAAAATGCAGAAAACATGCAATTAAGGGGAAATAAACCCTAGGAAAATAATTAGGGTTTTACGGGTTCTCACACTCTCCCCCCCTTAAAAGAATTTCGTCCTCGAAATTTCTCACCTTAATTTCCGAAAAGGTTTGGGTATTTCTTTCGCATCTCCTCTTCCATCTCCCAGGTGGCTTCCTCAACTCCGTGGTTTCTCCATAGCACCTTCACTAGTGGAATCCGTTTGTTTCGGAGCTCTTTGACTTTTCGATCGAGTACTTGAATCGGTTTCTCTTCATAGGCCAGGGATTCATCCACTTCGATATCCTCCGGTTGCAATACATGGGATGGGTCAGGATGGTACTTCTTTAGCATTGACACGTGAAATACATCATGGATTCGAGAAAGACTGGACGGTAGCTCCAATCGATACGCGACCACTCCAACCCTCTGAAGGATCTTGTAGGGTCCGACGTACCGCGGTTGAAGCTTCTTTCCTTTACCCGTTGTAAGACTTCGTAAGGGTGTGATCTTGAGAAATACGTAGTCCCCAACTTCAAACTCCAAGTCTTTTCTTCGGTTATCCGCGTAGCTCTTTTGGCGACTTTGGGCAGTTTGGATTCGTTGCCGTATCAACTTGACCTTCTCGTGTGCCTCTTCCATCCATTGAATAGTTGTTGGGTCCAGTGCTTTCTTTTCGCCAACCTCGTCCCAGTAGATCGGTGAGCGGCACTTGCGTCCGTAGAGAGTTTCGTACGGAGCCATTTGAATTGACGAATGGAAGCTATTGTTATATGCAAATTCGACTAAGGTCATGTGCTGACCCCAGTTGCCTCCAAAGTCCAGAATGCACGTTCGTAGCATGTCCTCAAGAGTTTGAATCGTCTGTTCTGACTGGCCATCCGTCTGAGGGTGATAGGTAGTGCTCAAATTGAGTTTCGTCCCCAGGGTTTCTTGGAACTTCTGCCAAAACCGAGATACGAACCGTGGATCCCGATCGGAAACGATGCTTACAGGAACACCGTGTAATCTTACAACCTCATCCATGTACAGTCGAGCCAACTTGTCCATTGTATACTTCATGTTCACTGGCAAGAAATGGGCCGATTTGGTTAATCGATCAACGATCACCCAAACGGCATCGTGTTCTCTTTGCGTCCTTGGTAAACCTGAAACGAAGTCCATGGTGATGTTTTCCCACTTCCACTCGGGTATCTCCAAGGGTTGTAACAGACCCGATGGCTTTTGATGCTCCGCTTTCACCTGCTGGCAAATGAGACACTTTTGTACATATTGCGCTATTTCCTTCTTCATATTGTCCCACCAATAGGTTCCTTTCAGGTCTTGATACATCTTGCTGCTACCCGGATGGATTGTGTACTTAGACCTATGAGCTTCCTCCAAAATTTCTGCTTTCAATGACTCGTCCTTTGGTACCACTATTCGGTTTCAGTACTTCAAAATACCCTCAGGACTCAAATTGAAGTCCGTAGTTTCTCCCTTTTCTACTTTCTCTCTCCACTTCTGAACCGTCACATCTTCTTTTTGTGCCTCTTTAATACGTTCCAGTAGAGTGGAGGTCACCCTTACATTGCTAAATATCACCTTATGACTCCCAAGACAGGGTTTCCACTCACACACGGATTCTAACAAATCCCACTCCTTAATCATTAGCCCTGCCACTTGCACTTTACGACTCAAGGCATCTGCTACCACATTTGCCTTTCCCGGATGGTAATTGATCGTACAGTCGTAATTTTCCAGAAATTCCATCCACCGTCGTTGCCTCATGTTTAGTTCCTTTTGGGAGAAAAGATATCTAAGACTCTTGTGATCCGAATACACTTCGAAAATCACCCCATATAGGTAATGCCTCCACTTTTTCAGTGCAAAGACCACTGCGGCTAATTCTAGATCGTGAGTCGGGTAGTTCTGCTCGTGAAGCTTCAATTTCCTAGAGGCAAAAGCAATCACATTCCGGTTTTGCATCAAAACGCATCCCAATCCTTCTCGCGACGCGTCTGCATATACTGCAAACCCGTCCACTCCCTTTGGCAAGACCAGTACCGGAGCCATGGTCAATCTTTTCTTTAATTCCTGAAAACTCGTTTCGCATCGGCCATTCCAGATAAACTGGCCATGCTTCTTTGTCAAGTCAGTTAAAGGTCCTGTCAGTTTGGAAAAATCCTTAATAAACCGTCGGTAATACCCAGCTAGCCCTAGAAAGCTACGAATTTCCGTGGGGGTTTCTGGCCTCTTCCAATTTGTCACGGCCTCAACCTTTGCCGGGTCTACCGAAATACCTTCGTGGGAGATCACGTGCCCTAGAAATGCTACTTTCTCCAACCAAAACTCGCATTTACTGAACTTAGCGTACAGCTGATGTTCCCTCAATGTCTGCAACACCACTCTCAAATGCCCCTCATGCTCCTCGCGTGTCTTAGAGTAGACCAAAATGTCATCAATGAACACAACGACAAATCGGTCTAGATAGGGTTTAAAAACCCTATGCATTAGGTCCATGAAGGCGGCGGGAGCATTAGTCAGTCCAAAGGGCATAACGGCGAACTCGTAATGCCCGTATCTTGAATTGAAAGCAGTTTTCGGAATGTCCTCCTTCCTTATCAACAACTGATAGTATCCCTGTCAGAGATCCAACTTCGAAAAGACCACCGCTCCTTGCAGCTGGTCAAACAACTCGTCTATGTGGGGCAGTGGATACTTATTCTTGATAGTCACGTTGTTCAGCCCCCGGTAATCAATGCACATCCTCAACGTTCCATCCTTTTTCTTCACAAATAGAACCGGAGCTCCCCAAGGAGACTCACTCTCGTGAATGAATCCCCGCTCCAAAAGGTCTTGCAATTGCAACTTAAGCTCTTTAAGTTCTGCAGGCGCCATTCGGTAAGGGGTTTTCGAGATAGGTGCGGTTCCAGGTAAAAGATCTATTCGAAATTCTATCTCCCTTTCCAGAGGTAAGGCCACTAACTCATCAGGAAATACATCCGGAAATTCCCTCACTACGGCCACATCTTCCACTTTTAACTTATCCGTAGGGTTGTTAATTAAAAAGGCCAAAAATTCTTGCGCCCCTCTACTTATCAGTTTCCTAGCTCGAATGCCCGAAATGAGAGTAGATGAGGCTAACCTACCCCTTATATCCAACCTTAAGGTTGCCTCGCCAGGAATGCGAAATTCTACTATTTTCATTTTACAGTCCAGTTGGGCGTTATATTTGGCTAACCAGTCCATACCTAGAATTACGTCGTACCCCTTAATGGATAAGCTAATCAAGTCCCCTAAAAACCTCCTTTCACCTACCCATACATCGCAATCCCTATAAACCATACTAGTCACCAAACGTTGATTTCCCGTAGGTGTACTAACTTCTAGGTCATATGGTAAACTAGCAGGTTTTATATCGATGCCACACATGAAATCAGGGTTAACAAACGAATGAGTGGCACTAGGATCAATTAAAACTTTGGCAAAGCGGTGGAAAATAGGGATCGTACCTTCCACCACCTCGGAAGACTCTGGGACCTGGTGGGGCTCTAAGGAATATACCCTAGCTGGCACCTTAGGTTTGGATCCGTCTCCCTTGGCTGGTCCAGCATTGGTCCTCGGCGGTAGTTGACTCCCCTTTCCGTCCTATTTCAGGACCGGACAAGTAGCTAGTTGATGGTCCGCACTTCCACACCGCAGGCATTTACCCAGTTTCCTCCAGCAATTATCCTCGGTGTGGTTTGTCTTCCCACAGTGCCCACAGGGACCGCGAGGTGCAGAAGCCGAGCCACTCTGAATGTTTCCCCTCGGTCCTCGCCCAGCTTGACCACCCCTGAACGGAGTTCCTCTGCCTGATCCGGATTGTCGACCACCACCCATGCCCCGTCCAAATTTGGAGGGAGTGCTCTTCTCACCCTGTGCAGAAGTACTCCCAGGAAAGCCACGCTTCTTGGCCTGGAAGTTTCGGACCTGTAGCCGTGCACTTTCCACTCGTTGGGCTTTTTCCATTGCCTCGCTAAAAGTGGTGATTTGAGCCGCCGCGAGGTCTTTCTGGATCTCAACGTTCAAACCCTGAATGAAGTGCCTAACCCGTCGTTGCTCAGTCATGATTAGCTCAGGCGCGAATTTAGACAGGCGGGTGAATTGACTCTCGTACTCCGCCACAGTCTGAGTCCCTTGCCGGAGCCGGATAAACTCGTCCTCCTTCCTCTCCTGGACTAAGGGAGGGAAGAACTTTGCGTTAAATTCTCGAATAAAGTTCACCCAAGTCCTCGGTGTCTGTTCCCGCTCCCATTTCTGCCTAATCACGTTCCACCAGGAACGGGCAGCTCTCTCGAGTTGAAACACGGCAAAAGTCACCTGTCGTTCGTCCGGATAGTGTAAAGCCGCGAATATGTCTACCATCAACTCCAGCCATTTCTCAGCAACATCAGGGTCGGGTCCCCCAATAAACTTTGGCGGAGAAAACTTTTGAAACCGTTCTAGCGCTCTATCTTCACTCTCGACATGATGGCCAGGGTTTCCGGGGTTAGGGTTTGGGTTCTGGCCCTGTTGTTGCACAACTTGTGCGAGTAGGTTGGTCATTTGCTGCATGGCGGCAGCTATTTGTACATTGGGGTCTAATTGCGGTCCAGGGTTAGGTCCAGTAGAGGGTTCCCCCGTTTCCCTAACCGGTGCGGTTTGTCTAGTTCCGCGCCCGCGTCCTCGACCACTTCGTGTTCCTTCCATAGGGTATACTTTGTCTAGGCAAGAGTACTAAACCAAAGCGGTAACAAAACATGTAAGTAACACATAACTTTTCACATAACACATATTGATGCATTTCAAACAAGATCACAAGCACACATATATACAAACCAAACATATATTTACAATCAGTCAGTCAAGTACGGCCAAAGCACATACGTACATACACGATCCCCCCGAGGATAGGCCTATCAAAAGAGATTTACACGTAGCTAACTCTACATCCAAAATGGTTAGCTAAGGCTCTATCCCTATCCCTATGTACATTCAAAACCACCACTATCCAAAAGATGCCTAATAGTCATGGCCTAGTCAGTCGCCGGGGTCTGGGACCCAGGCGATGGGGTAGACTCCTCCCCAGCCTCGGCCCCAGCATACGAGGCCTCATCACTAGACTCCTCAAGCCCGTCGTCGCACAGGTTAAGGATCGCCTCAGCACGACCCTTGACCTTACGAGCTCGCTTAACCTCGCGCTCGCGTGCATCCCTCAGCTGATCACATAGATCATCAACTCTTTCCTCGACCTCTTGCACGTCATATTCTAGCTCTTTAATACGCGAGGCTTGCTTCTCATTGGTCGCCCTAACCTGGGCCACCTCGGCCTCCATAGCAGAAACCGTAGCTTCAAGCTTAGTATTATCCTTAGCAAGCTCCTCACGCTCCTTGGCCACCGACAAAACTAAAGCGTTCAGATATGCGTAGTTGCTACGGCACTCGCACTGTCGAACGCGGCTGGCCGGGCTCCAACGAACTACGGCCCCTTTCTGCTTAAGTTGATACTTAATTGGCGGCAACGTGCTACGAGGACGATCTCCTGCCGGGCGGTCACTCGGGTCACCACTCGCATCCATCCTATAGGAAAGGAAGAAATAACATAAATACACTTAATGGACATAAACAATAGAATCCTCAAATCGAGCACTTCTATTACACCCAGGCTAATTCAAACCTAGGCTCTGATACCACCTGTGACAGCCCCACCTTCCCCTAAAGCGAACCAAAGAGGTTAGCGGACTGCCTGCCCAACTCTCGCCAGGACTAACGGTGCAGTATAAAGCGATCTATCACGTTTTGAAACTTATAACGCGCGCAACCAGGCAAAAGGGCAAAATAACCCAAAATAAAAGAAACGAACTCCAGAGTCGGCCATGAATAGTAACCGACCCGTCCGAAACCCCACCAAGCATCGAAATACATATATAACATAACATTAGCCATTTACAAGCCACAACGGCAAGCCTAAACCATTCACTAAGGAAGTACACATTCGAATTGCCTATCAAAAGGAAATGAACCCGTTATACATTAGGGTTTCACTTCAAGAGCAATACAAAAGACATTTACATGCTCAACACGGCAATTGACTATCCAATCCATTCTCAAAAGTAATTATAACCCTGTAAGGAAAACAAATAACACGGAATGAGCTAAAGCCTAGTGGTATACCACCCAATAAGCAATCAAAGTCATATAAGAATGAACTTTCATTAAAAGTGCACAAATAAGCAATGAAGCAAAACGGTAAAAGTATACGGTCGGCTCTCAAGAGCCCATTTCCACGCTTGCAATCTTGATCCAACCTCATTGACTCTCCGTCAATGTTAAAAGTACCAAACCGTAGACCACCCTTTACTTCCAATCCTTCCACCTAACATACCCCAACCGGGCCCGCACTTCATTTCAGTAGTTTTTGGTAATACTCGAGTTTACCGGAACCAAGGGTCTCATTACCACAAGGTCCCCCAGTACAGTCCCCGTGGCAATTCAATCTTCACGACCAAGCCCTCGCCGGCTCGATCCAATTGACTACCAAACGGGGTTGAGCTCAGTAATGCAGTAAGGCCGTTGGACATCGTCCAAACGACATCAATTCAGTTTCCATGAAATGGAATTCACCAACCAATATATCAAGTTCAGTAATGCAATAAAACGGTAGCCAATCAATGACAATATCAAAAGAGGTGAGGGCGGTCAAGTACACCCTCACCTTAATCAATTCCAATATGCAAGTAAGCCTTCAAGGCATCACATAAACATTTAGCAAAGCCACATAGTAACAATTTAGTGAGTAGTATACTCACCAAGTGAGAAAGTGGTGTTTCATACACCGTGGTCACCAAGACGTCGTGAGCTACCGTCACGCCCTAAAACATGTAACACATACAATGAGACTCGAGAACGAGTCACCAAATAATGCTAAACACAACCCCAATAGGGTTTCATATGCATAAATGAACACGATAGCAAACCAGAAATTAAAATTAGCAACAGTCTTGGCCCCGATTAGGAAAAACTGTTTTACACTTATTATGCGGTAATGACGTCAATTTCACTACGGTTATCGGATGGGGGTGTAAGACCCACCGTTTCGAAGCTATGAAACAGGGCTACAACACTGTATAAGGTCACTCAATCCAGTTCCTAGCTTAACTAGGTCGAAAATGCCAAATACTATACCAGAATTACCAAAACAGGTTTGCAAAACACAGAAAACTGTAATCGGTATATCTCAGTCCATACAAGTCCAAATGCCGAAATTCCAAAGGCATAAGTTAGCTAAGTCATCCAGCTACATTTCATCAGAAGACACCAACTCCAAAATCCAAACCAATTCCAGTCAAAATAGCCAATTACTATCGCAGTTTTCGCATCTGTCCAAAGCAGAACAGCTACAGTAATTTCGTCATAACTCATTCTACATTAATCCAAATGACCTGAAATTTTACAGGCACCTCAAACACATCAATACCTACAACTTTCATGTTTTGAGCAAAGTCAAATTCGGCCTCTAATCCTATGATCCAAAACCGGACAGAATTGGGGATTTAAGAACCCTAACTTTCCAAATTTCACTCTCAATCCAAAATTGATTGCATTTATCATCAATTCACACTCACTAGAGTCATTTTCAACCATTACAATTCATCATACAAGGCCACAACATCCCATTCATATTAAACCAGAAAAATTCCCAATAAAATAAAAACTTCTCCAAAACTCTTCAAATCAAGAAACAAATCATATATTTCAACACTCATGCCACCATTAAGCACAAAATAACCATCATTAACTATAGGGGAGAGGTTGAAGCATCACTCACCTAATAACAAGAGAGAGGAAGATGATGGGCACCTTAGCTCTTCCAAAAAGTTTCAATAAACCAACCAATATCACCAAAAGAAAAGATTGTATGGAATAAAACTAACTTAAACACTTGATTTGGTGGATTTTGGACCAATTGGAAGTTTGAAAAATGATGAAGTTCTCCTCCTTCTTGAGCTTGGGATGGCCGGCCAACACAAGGTAAGAAATGGTGAATTTTTATGATTTTTGAAGTATTTAACACTTAGTCAAAAAAATAGTCAAAAGTATGAATAGTGTTTCTTAAGTCCTAACCAATAAGAAGGTGACATGTGGCACCTTATTAAATGCATTCCTATCCTTTCTTTCCTCTCTCACATCAATCATTTCACACACTCTACTTATCATTTAACACCCGATAAATTTTACACAGTATCCGAAATTTTTTTGAACTTTTCGCACTAGTGGGTCCCACGTCCACTATTTACTCTTAATTTTCTAAAATTTCTCCAATGCTAGAAAAATCATCTTAAAACTATAATTGCTCATAAAATCTACTAAGAAAATATTTCTAAGCCAGAAAATGCAGAAAACATGCAATTAAGGGGAAATAAACCCTAGGAAAATAATTAGGGTTTTACGGGTTCTCACAGATTTAATCCACATCCAATTGAAAGCAAAAAATGTACATTATTCTTGTTTGTTTTGAAATTTGGAATGATACTTCAAGCGTTCGTTTCTCTATCTATACCGATGTCATCATTTGCTCTCCCATTTGAGCCTTTAAGAGAATAATTTTGTTTCAAATAAGAGCCTTAATGATCACTACCCTATATTGAGAAAATTTTTAAATATCAAAAGGCAATAGATTCTCAATGAGCATTTCATTATTTTGATTGTCATGAAGCATAAGAATGATGTTTTGGCCATCGTTTCTACAACCTAAATACTATTTATCCCTTGCATCCTTATTTGAGCTAAAATGGGTGGTTCTTTTCAAAACACCTATGATCGCACCCCACATTGGGGAAGGAGATTGGAGAATTTTGTGAAATAGGGTAGAAAAAGCAAAAATACTAAAATTAAAAAAAAGGAAGAGAGAGAACCCCAAATGGGGAAAATTTGATTCTATCATCGATATCTGGGCTTCAATTTTGAAAAAAGAAGAAGAAAGAAAAAAAAGAAAAAGGAAGAGTTTTGTCCGGCGGATCACCTATGATTCACAGATATGGATGAACAAGGGTCTTTCTCAGTCAGTTAATTCAGATACAGGTAAGAAATTTCATATTAACGAAAGTTTCCTTTCAGAGTTAATGTAAGGAACGGAATAAAAGTCAGGCTCTCTTCTTTTCCAATCAAACATTCTATCCCCAATTATCCCTTTTGAGCCTTCAGAATAAAATGCTTCGTTTGACAACCCCTGAGAATCGCAAACCCCACACTGGGGCAAGTTTGAGTTGAAAAGAAAAGAAAAGTCTCAAGAGGTGAAAAGTGATAAAGCAATAAAATCAAAAGACAAAAGAAGAAAAAAGAATCTCGGTTAAGTATAAATTGGGGCAAATTTTAAAAATTCAAAGGAATGGCAGAAGGTCGAAGAAGAAAAATCAATCAAAAAAAAAGAGAACAAAATGAAAGAGAAAGAGAGCCTCATTTGAGAATAAATTGGGGCAGGTTTTGATTTAACTCTAAAAGAGGGTTGATACAATAATGCGATCTCAGATCATTTAAACCATTGTAAAAATCCGCTTTCAAACTTTAACTTTTCTAAGCACCCCACCAGACCCCATTACAAAAGCCGAAAGTCCTGACCTCTGCTCTTTGCAATATTTCTGTCAAGAAATTTTCTAATTGGTAGGTGATGCTTATATACTGATGCCAAAAAATTTTTTACATGTATTTCTGAATTGATTAGCTGTGAAGTTGACAGTGCTCATCATATGAAAACCCGCAAAGGCACCTTTGAGGAAAAAGAAATAAAAAAGAAATAAAAAGGAAAAGAAGAAAAAGCAAGGAAAAATAAATGAAAAGGAAATGCAAAAGATTCGATGCTGAAGTCCCTGTTTAGTGATGATGAAAGTCAAACAAAGTCCAAGATTTTCGAGTCCAAAATTGGGGTAATTTTTAGAAAAATGCGATTTTCAGTGCAATGTCCTTGAAAATCTTATTTCTTTAACTATCGCTTTCAAGCCACATTACAAACTCATAAAATCCATCGCTGACTTGTCCTTCACGACAACTCGAAGTGAGGGTTATGCTTCTCAAGAATCCATCAATCATTTGTGATCATAAGGCTATAATCTGTTTTCCGCATGTTTAGCTATCGTTTCTGTCTATACGTTACAAGCCTGGAAAACTTATATGTTGACTAAATTTCCTTAAAAAATAGGGACGACAAATTATGTGTTTTCACTAAGATGTGATGTTGACTAGATTACATACAATTTTGGGCACAAGAATAAGACAAATTTTCACTTCTCATTTTCCTTAGCCACCTCAAAATCAGAAATAAGATTGGTCCTGAAAGACGAACTAACAAAAAGTGGTGACCCATTATTCTAAACATCGATGCTAAGGTGAGGAAGAAATCTTTTGTAATTTGGTTTTATTTCTAGAAATTCATCATGAAATTTTCTGTTAGGAAACATAGTTTCTTACTTTGTTCAAATAAATGGAGAGTCATCCAAACAAATTTTTGCAATTAAATGGGCCCACACTGGAGCAAATTTTCATTTGAGAGATTTTGTAAAATGGGCCCATACTGGGGCAAAAATTTTTGTAATACATCTGAGGATTTCATCCAAGAATCAAATAATATACTTTCGAATTAATCACGCTGCTCTTTTCATGAGTAATAGTTGCATTAATTTTCAAAAAAATATGAAATTTAAGTGCATGTTGTACTTTGTTAACCCCCTGTGCAGGTATTTATGGCTGAAATCGACAAAAAACATCTGGTAATATGGAAGGCCGATACCGAAAAAAGAGAAGAAAAAAGGAAAAATGGCCCTACACTGGGACAAATTATTTTTGAAAAGATTCTCTCGAGAAAAATTCAAAAAAGAAAAAAAACCAAAAATCACTAGAAAAATTAAAAAAAAAACACAACAAAAATCCAAAAATAAAAAAAAATCAGAAAAGTCAAAATAAAAAAATCAAGTTTAATTTCTATTTCTTGACAAATCAAATTTGATTTCTTGTTTGTTTTTGAAACATCCCATTAGGCCTGGATTTTGTGCCGCCAACATTCCGTTGGGTTTGGATTTTGTACCGCCAACATCACA
This sequence comes from Coffea canephora, assembly GCA_036785865.1. Classification (NCBI taxonomy): domain Eukaryota; kingdom Viridiplantae; phylum Streptophyta; class Magnoliopsida; order Gentianales; family Rubiaceae; genus Coffea; species Coffea canephora. The sequence goes on from CM071922.1 coordinate 28,940,619, forward strand.
AAAATCACGTTGGGGCTGGATTTTGTGCCGCCAACATCCCATTAGGTCTGGATTTTGTGCCGCTAACATCACAAAGATCACGTTGGACCTGGATTTTGTGCCACCAATATCCCGTTGGGCTTGGATTTTGTGCAATCAAGGCAGGGTCGGGTGTTATCCCACTGACCGATTGTCAAGGGAGGCTCGAGTTTAATCCTACTGACCAATTCATCATACTGCGACAAATTATTTTTGGAAAGATTCTCAAAAATCAAAAAATCAAAAATAATCATCAAAAAATCAAAAAAACAAAAATAAAAAAAATCAAAATAAAAAATCAAATCAAGTTTTATCACGGCAGGTTCGGGTTTAATCCCACTGACCGATTATTTAGTGAGCATTTCATTTACACTGCCACTAGTCGTGGATCAGTCCCACTAGTGAGCATTTCATCTTTACTGCCACTAGCCGTGGGTCAGTCCCACTAGTGAGTATTTCATTTTGCATTGCCACTAGCCATGAGTCAGTTCCACAGTGAGCATTTTATCTATCCTGCCGCTAGCCGTGGGTCAGTCCCACTAGTGAGCATTTCATTTGCATCGCCACTAACATGGGTCAATCCCACTAACGTGCACTTCATTTACACTGCCACTAAACATGGGTTAGTCCCACTAGTGTGCATTCATTTTAAATTTCTGTTCGGATCAGTCCCGTTTGAATTTCTGTTCGGGTCAGTTCCGTTTAAATTTCCTGTTGGGGTCAATCCAGTTTTAAATTTTCCGTTCGAGTCAGTCCCGTTTAAAATTCCTGTTCAGGTCAGTCCCGTGTAAAATTTCCTGATCAGTCCCGTTTTAAATTTCTGTTCGGGTCAGTCCGGTTTAAATTCGTGTTCGGGTCAGTCACGTTTAAATTTTCTGTTCGGGTCAGTCCCGTTTAAATTCCTGTTCGGGTCAGTCCCGTTTAAATTCTTGTTTGGGTCAGTCCCATTTTTAATTTCTTGTTCGAGTCAGTATCGTTTTAAATTGCTCATTTGGGTCAGTCCCATTTTAAAATTTTTGTTAAAGGGGTCAGTTCTCATTTAAAAAACGGCAGTCGTTCGAGTAGCTGCAACCGAATAACCACAGGTGAGTATTTGGTATCTACGTCTTTGTCTTGAATTTCTTCGAAACTCAGACAAAGAGGGGGGGCAAACTGTAGACACCAAATTTTTAATGTATTTTTATTTACTATTATTTTTATTTTTCATGTTAGTTTTTATTTACTTTTAATCTCTTATTTTTATTTTTAAGTCATTTTAGCATAGAATTTATCGAAAAAAGAAAATCATTCACAAAAATATGCTTTATTTCTTTTAGATTCAAGTTTACTGTTATTTACTTAAAAAAAAAAGGGGGACAGACCAAGCTCACGCTTGCGTGAGCTTCATGTGATCCGAGCTCTATCTTCATATTTCATTTTAAGCAGAAACATGAAGCTAAAATAAGAGAAAATGCAGCGCAATCCTATTTTCTTTTTCCACCGTTTTTTTTCATCACCATTGGATTACTTTCATTCCACTTGGCTCTCATCCGGAAAACTAAGAATGATCTAATGGTGTGAAGGAAAGAAAGTGGAGCTGAGGTTTAGTGACAACCCTTGATATCAGGGTTTTGGATTTGGCCATTCGGTATAAAAAGGTCTGGGAGGGCTGGAAAACAAGGAGGAGAAAAAAAGAAGAATCGAGTACGTGACGGCTGAGAGAAAAGGCTAGGTTTTGAGAGAGGTAGACAGTTGAGAGTAGGACGGCTATAAAAGATCTGATGATGGCAAAAGGGAGGTTTTAGAGAGACCGAGGGAACCAGGAAATCTAAAAGAAAAGCAACGGAAAAAGGAAAAACTTCAGCAAGGAAGCAGTGAAAGATCTAGGCAAGGCCTGAGTAGAAGAAAGGAGATTGCAAAGGAGGTTGCACGAAGGTGACTGGGTCATCATCACCATCCTCCACTGACGGTCCTTCGAAGAATTGGCAGAACCATCCGAGCCTTTTCCTTGTCATCCCACGGCTCATTTCGTGATTCAGGTAATAGCCTCATCTCTTACAAGTCAAATATCATTAGATTTGGATCAAAAGTGTCCAGATATTTGCTGCAACGTTTTGTTGTTTTCGTATCTGGTGTGACGAAGAAAGTCTATAGGTCCGAACTGGGTTTTGTGGTAGGAGTTAGGTTTTCTATAGGATCTCACCCGATGAATCCATGAGTTTTTGCTCGGCGTTTATGATCAATCTTTGTGTGTTTGAATAAGCAAACCCAGAAAAATGGTTTAAAACTGCAGATAGACCTGTTTTGATGTTTCCTTGGTTATTGCTTCTCCATTTCTTGTAGTTTGTCCGTGGGTTTCAATGTTAAATGAAGTAAATGGTCAGTTTCGGTTGTCTGCTTGGAAATTGATTCTTCGGATCTGTATATTTGATAATAAAATGGGTGGAAATCTTGTTGAAAGAATTTGGTTTACTGTTTTGGTTGGATCTTTGTATGCTTTCTCGAAAGTGTTGAGTTAGAAGTAGATGTTCATATCATGTAGCTGCCTTTTATTCTCCCTCTCCCTGTCCCAAGTTCACACATTTGAGCTGGGTTGATGACAATGAGAATTTGATTTGAATGTCGTGTCTGTCATTGAGACTAGCTAGGTTTCTGCTATTCGGGTTTTGTTTCACTACCTGGTTTGTCTTTTGATCTGATGCTTTGAAGAAAAATTGAAAAGTGGTGTTGGGGTTACATGTTAATGCTCCAAAGTTACATAAATCAAGCCTGTTTGGTTTCTTGGGTTATGTGGTATGAATATATCTAAGCTGAAGTGAAAGAAGTAAAAAGCTGTTGCATTTTTCTTGCTGTTTTTCTCTCTGCTCACTGAGTTTGCACATAAATTGCTGTTTAATCTTATGTTGAAGGGAAAAAATGGAATGTTTGGTGTTGAGTTTGCATTTTTGGATCCAAGAAAACATAAACTAGCTTGAATGTTGGCCATGTTAGATAGATGTCCCTTCCTGAATAGTGGGAGAGTTTCGTTTTGTTTCTTGAATGAATCTAGAATCACTAGTTTGTTTCTCATTCCAGATTTCTCTCCTTCCCTTGTATGCATAAAACGGCATTTTGAGAATGAGTTTACAAAATTTAGTGGGTGCTAGGAGGTTGGATCTTTCTTCTTGATTAGAATCTTTGTCTTGCCGCGTATAAATTGATGAAAATTCGTAGCTTCAGATGTGAGTTTCGGTTGCTGGAATTTGTTATTCTTGTAGTCTCCACGAACACTTACCTGATTTTCTTTCAATAATGGCTTTATTAAGATGTGTTCAACCATGTTGTGAGTGAAGTAAGTTCAAGGTTGCTACATGAATTTTGCTTGCCGAGAGACTGTTGAAATTGTAGAAGCTGGTGAACAAAATTACTGAAAGCATTTGTTGCAAAAGCTCTTTTCCTCGTAGCTTTGCATGCATTTTGCATGGAAATGTTCCAAAAATTATACTTTGCTCCCTTTAGCTTCTAGCCATGCTACAAAGGCCCAATTATGTTCTAATGTCTTGCAATTAGGTCCTAGAGTAATTTCAATTTGAACCATTACTTGACCTCTCCATTACTCGTGGACCTTTGAGGTTCCCAGAATATTTAAATTGGATTTGAATGATTGATTGACGTTCGCTATTGTTTCAATTTGTCAGATATGTTGTCTACTGTTATTTGAATGCGTTGAGTGATTCAATTTTCTGTTTAATTTTTGTTGATTAAAGTAATGCCTTGACCCTTTCTTTGTTTTTGGAGGGTAAATAAGTAATTTCACTCCATTAGGGCTCCAACTCAAAGGAGGTACACTCTATCCCTTATTTCAAATTTATTTGATCCTACATGCCCTATGTGCCTTTATGTGTTTAAGTGCATGCCTATTGAAATTGTTTTATATTTATTATTTTATTTACTTCCTTATTGGCTTTAGTTTTGTAAATTTATTCTAGTTCATATTTTATCATTTGAAAGGCACTTGAATGCCAAATTATAGTAGTTAGGCATGTATTTTAATTATTTATATTTATTTCCCCTTTTAGATTGTAGTAGGGTTCCTCAAGTGTAATAGATAGGGCTTATGTGTTATGTGTTTGTGTGTGCCTATATGTCTATGTGTTTAATTGCTTTCCCTAGGTTTCTGCATCTAGATAAGCATGCTTATGTGCTACGTGCTATGTGAAACTATATGCTTTGCATGTCTATTTGCTTTAGTATTATATCTGACTATATGGATGGAATGCGCGTTACTGTGGCTAGTCCAATGCTAGTCATGGTCTTCCCTCTGAGTTCTCATAATGTCCAATGCTTATGAGAGAATGTTAGCTAAGGGCTAGTCCAATGCTAGACCCAATAGGACCGTCCCCCTTTCGCTAGTGTCATATCTGCACGCTTCACTACATTTCATTCATTTTTCCTTTTAGTATTTCTCATTTTTGCATGTTCCCCTAACCTATCCGTTACATATTTATGTTTGCATTCTCATTTTAGACTAGTTCATTTGCTTTGCTTGCATAGGTTAGGGAGTCACCCTTCTGGTAAGGGAAACAGACGAGTTTGGCTACACATAGCCTTAGTACGCTTGTTTTTTTTCAAACCAAAAGGCAAATCAAAAGTCACGATTTAGGGTCTCCCCGTACCCGTTTTGCTTGCATTCCTTTAGGGCTCATGCATTTCTAAGGTACATCACTTTGCACTTTCCCTTTACACATTTTCACTATCACTTTACCCCACTATCACTTTGCACTCTCACCCCACTATCACTCCACACACTCTCACTTTATATATTTTCACTCTACACACCATCACTTTATCCACTCTATCGTTTTGCACTCTATCACTCTACTTTCATTTAAACATTTACACTCTGCACACTCATTTACACACCTGCACTTTACTCTCCCCCTCATACTCATTTGCACCCTTGCACTTTACACACCTTACACACCAATTCTCATACTTGCACTTTGCACATTTGCACCTAACACTCGTTGTTTACACTCAAAGACATTTTCATACACTCTCATTTTTTTTCATTAGTACTCGAGCATTCATTTGCATTTATTCATACCTCTTTGAGGGATCACCATTGGCTATCACAATTCATGTGGTTAGGACCAATTGAGCCTCAAAAAAGACATTTTGTTCCTTTCAAACCAAGCATTAGATTTAGGTTTGCATTCATGATAGACACATCCAAAAGGCAATACATCTTTTGGGTAGAAATTACGAAAATTGTCACTAAATCACGCAACTAGCTTAGGCTAGGGTAAAAGGGTGCCTAAGACTTCGTCTTTGCCTTCTCTTTTATCAACCGTGACCTCCGAACTCGTCTCCTTGATTTTCGTAGACTAGGAGTCATCTAAAAAGGTTTTTACTTCATTTTTCAAAACTACTTTTTGGGTGACTTGGTACACCCTAACTCAATACCAAGTGGCGACTCCTAGTTAAAACCATTTTAGATAATCATTTTGGCCAAACCGTCGCATTTAAAAGTCCCATGGCCTTTCCCTTTACTTCACACATTTCACACACACTACACATTATGATTTCAAATGACTATTTTTCATTATTTTTCTAAAAATGGGGCGCGACATTCACAGCCGCACTTTCATGCACAAACAATTCGGCCTTTGTTTTCCCTCAAGAAGCAAGTAATTCGGTTGCTCCTTCCTTGCGCATCACACTCCAATCAGTCTCGGCTATGGGGTCCCAACAAGAAGAGGTAAGTGATCTCTCACAACTTCCTTCTCCACGGGCTGCCCAAGTCCCTCCCAAGAAATTTACTCCCAAACCAAGAAGGTCCTTCGCCAACGCTTGGGAGTATTGGAAATTATTTGTTCAAAGGGAGGTTCAAGTTTTCAAGAAACAAGGTGGTCAAGAAATTCAAGAACCTCGAAGGGTGGTTCAAGTGGTCAAGGCTCTTAGTGATCAAGAATTTCAAGAAGAGGTAGGTCAAACTTTTGAACACTTTTTCTTGTGCAATTTTCTGTTTCTGGTAACAAAGAGACGATGTAAGGCTGGTTTAGGCTATAAAATTCGACTTCCTTTTGCTTCTTCTTGTGTCACCCAAATGCTCTTCTTCCTTTTCCTTTCGTTTCTAGTTTTTTTTTTTACTTAAGGAACAACACAAATACTTCGCTGAAGTAGTAAAATTCCAGAAATAAAGTCAGGCCCTCAACTCGTAATAACACACAACCCAAATCCCTTAAGAACTAGCAAGATACTTTCAAGAATTTCAAGAACTTCTAGGTAGTAACCAAGAACTTCAAGAAACCCTAAAATCTTATGGATTCTCTTCAAGATTTCACAACACCAACAAGTTTTAACCCAAATCAGATTAGAAAGTTAAGTAAAACAACTTGGATGAAGCAACATAAACTTGGACAGACTTGCGCCCACGTAACCCTAACGACGAAGGAAACCCTAGTTGTCACAAGGCCGACTTTCTTGCTACCCAAAAGACACTACGTGAGCAAAATAGGTTTGGGTAAGTTCAAAACAGACTTTTGCAGGCCACAAGTGTTCTCAACCCGCGGACAGATGGCACTCAACGTTCGTGACAAGAGTGAAACCCTAACTGCCGCACGCATGGTCTTCTCCTTTTTTTTTTGTTTTGTTTTGGTTGCTTGGGTGAAAACTAATGACCAAGACAGATTTGACACAACACAATGAATCAGTAATTGACGCGACAAGGACACAAAATTACACGGACAGAATTATTTGACAACGAAGAGACACGAGCCAAACAGAAATTTAGCGACGCAAGAATGAAAGCGAGGATAGCAATCGTTTTTTTTTTTGAATGGTGAAAGGAAAACACTACGGACAGAATCTAGTGGACAACAAAACACAAAACACCAAACAGATTTGACGGCAACGAAGCAACAACGAACACCGGACAAAATTAAAGGCAACGATGATACACAACAAGCGGACAGAAACTTTATTTTTTTTTTCAAAAAAAAATAGGGCAATGGAAACAAGGAATTCTAGATGACAAATAAAGACAAAAACAACGGATATAATGGAAGATACTTCTACAAAAGCTCTGAAGCCAACTGATACGGTCCTCGATCAACTTGTTTCGAGACTCGTAGCACGTTTGTTCAAGGATCTAGCGAGGTGGTCCAACGCTTGGATTGCGGAACTTTGAATCAAACGGACGACATGATTTGATTAGAGGCGGTAGAACGACGGCTCCAATGGAAGGTGGATACTCCAGTGGATAGGTCGATAGAATAATCAAGGACAAGACGCAAGATTGCTCAACTCCCTTGCCAAGAGCAAGTAAAGGCTCGAATTCTCTCTAAGAAGAATCGAAAATAATCAGAAGTTTTATTGATAAAATGTCTACCCTCAATCCTTACAAAGCTAGCATTTTTACAGGTTAAAGGTTACTAAAAACCCTAAGAGAAGCATTCGGCCATCTTGATGTCAAGATGGGCCGGCCCATGCTCTACTAAAGCAACTAATCTAACTCTAAGTAAACACTAAGGTCTAAAGCCCTATTCGGCCAACTCACTTGGATGCCCACTTGACTCTTCATGGGCTTGGATCATAGTATAGATGACTTACTTGTCTCCTTCTAGGCCTTCAATATCTCTATAGACTCCATTTTGGTCTTGGACCATTCGGACAAGGCCTTGGAGGGATTCTTTGAAGAGCTTGGCTCGTGCACATGTGACTGGGCCCAATAGGACTCGAACTGGGTCATTACATGGACTGAGGTCCGTGCACACATCACTTTAGTATTCGGGTACAAGAATCCGAAAATATGATCATTTTCCCACTCGAGTTAACTACGCTCAAGAGGAAATCAACCATTTTTGAGATTCCTATCCAATATACATATCTAAGATCGCCAACAATAGACATTTGTTCCACACTTAACAAGCCAATCCCCACAGTCTGAGAACCCTCTCCCGGCAAGAGCTCGATAGGAGCTCTCATACCATCTGTGACGGCCCCACCTTCCCCTAGGGCGTACCCCAGGGTTTGGCGGGTCGCCTGCCCAACTCTCGTCAGGACTTGCTCACTCATAGCTCAAGAAAAATAACGTACATCCATAGAAAATAAATAACACATCCACTTCAACTTAATATATACATTGATGCTCAAATCCAGATACAAAGCTTCTACACGCCAAGATACTTTCAAGTGTTTACAATTCAAGTAGAAAGAACCCTTGTTGGCTGCTAACGCGAGTACATTTTCAAAATTCAAAACAACTAGACTACGCTAATCTGTACACGTCTCACGCCTCACTCGTACCCCCTGTAAGGAAAACAAATGGCGTGGAATGAGCTAAAAGCCCAGTGAGGTTCCAAATAGCAAGTTGACCATTATTTAAAAGTGCAGGTATCACATAGCAAAATAATGAGCATGAAAAGTTCATAAAAATGAGCAATAATACTTCAAGTAGCAAATCTAAAAAATGAGCGAGTGTAAAGTTTTTCTTTTAAAACGAAACAATAACATATAAAAACTAATCATTTCAAAGTATAAGGATATGGATGGCTCTCAAGAGCCAAATTCCCATTGCATCACCAGAGCTTTGATCAAGTAATAGTTGAGACTCCGTCAACTTTCAAGTAAGTAACCAATCCAGTAGAGCACCACTTAACTCCAATCTCCGTCCACCAACCAAACCCCTTACCGGGCCTGAACTCCAAGATAAACACTGGTGGTAATACTCAAGTATACCGATTAGTCGAGAAGATAACACTCCACTCGACAACACTAGATACCCATGGTTCGTTATCTAATCGACCAAACCCTTGCCGGCTCGACTCGATTAACTAGCCAATGGGGTTTGAGTCCCCAAAAAGTCGATGAGATGACACTCCAATCGATTGAATCAAGATAAAAGTACGGAGATGGGAAGGAGAGACACCTCCCACTCGGATTGAGTGTGGTACATGCAGCCGTTCAACAATTATAAGTCAAGTAAAAGTATATCAAGTCAATTGCAACAATAAACAAGTATATATCATGTTAGGGCAAGTGCGATAAAGTACACTCTTGCCCGATCAAACAATTTACATATCATTAAATCACATTGGTCCAGTATTTAAAACAAGTGTCCAGTTCAATTAGGTATTTGGAAGCACTCACCAAAAGTCTAGTGCCTCTCAAAAGTCACGTTCAAGTCCAACTCCTTGGTTGGAATCCAAATCTGCGATAAAATATCATTTACAAATGTAAAACTCTCTAGAGTGCGAAACATAGGAGTTTCGCTTCAAGAAAATCAAGTAAATACAACTCGTTTAAGTAGTATACAAGATACTTATCAAATTCCAAAAAATTCATGCTCGCTCTTAAAACTTTGAAACTTTGAAGCAATTATACTTGAAATACCATTTGAGTCAAAGAAATGGAAAAAAACGTATTTCTATTAGTCGTAAATTTCATTTTTCCATGGGTACAAGTTTCAGCCGAATGCTAACTTATGGACCTCTATAAAATAAGACTTGAATAGCCTAGACGATTCAAGTTCGATTCGTCCTCAAACCCGTACTCAAGTCGTGAGTATATCTACCTAACTCTCGAGTGAAAATTTGGGCAGCACGCCCGTTGTTTATACCTATTTTCCAACCATTTATGGCTTCATTGTTTTTCTCAAGGCAGCCCCAACATCACAAATAAGAAATATCATCACCACAGCCTTTCAATTAGGCTCCAAAATCACCCAAGTACATCACAAGTCCAATAGTGCAACTAAATATCAGTTTTGAAGCCAAAAGAGGAACTAGCAGCTTTAATATCTTATAGCATTTTGGTCACAAATGGAGTTATGATTATCGGATTAAGGAAAAATTTATACTGTTACGAGGCTAAGACAAAGGGCAACAACTTTCATGAATACCACTCAATCCAGTTCACAATTGATCCAGGTCGAAATTATAGATTACAAAACAAGAATATCCTTGTCAGTATGGTTGTCAGTACTGAATTCAAATGACAATAACTCTGGCTACACAATTCCGTTTGAGGTGTTTTTAGATGCGTTGGAAAGCTGAAACATAGGTCTAAAAGTTTCATTTTTTGGTCAAAAGCTAATTTGATACGGATCAAGGTGAAAAAAATGCAGCCAAAATGAGGAAATGTCAAAACTATCCACAAAACTATACCTATGGCAGCAAGAGTAATTTTGTCATTTCACATGCTACAGTGCTTGGATTGAGCTGACATTTTACAAAAAACTATAAAACATCATTTTCTACAACTTTCATGTTTTAACCTAAGACTGATTCGGCCTCCATCATTGTCGAATGATCATGGTCAGAACAGGGCAGTATAAGAACTTAAATCTGGAATTTCTATAAGGAAGCTAATAACATATATAAAAGCTGGAAAAAAAATCACATGGCAGGGCTAATAATTGTGAGAACCCATACTTTTCCCATTTTCTAGGGTTTTATTTATTTAATGGTTTGTTTTCTGTATTTTTTTTAGTAGGAAAATTTTCTAGATATTTTTAATGAGCAGATATAGTTTTTAGATGATTTTTCTAGTATTGGATAGTTTTTGAAAAATTCAGAATATATAAAGGACGTGGGACCCGATTAGTGCGAAAAGTTCGGAAAAATTCGGCCAAGGAGGTTAAGTTCCGGATACTGAGTGAAATTTATCGGGTGTCAAGAGATATGTAGAGGTTGATATGTGATTGATGTGAGAGGGACTTAAAGGATAGAGATACTTTAAATGAAGTGCCAAGTGTCACTTTGTGAGTGGTGGCACTTGTAGGACAACTATTCACCTTTTTGACTTTTTTGACTAATTGATTAAATACCTCAAAAATCACCAAAAATTCACTCTTGTCTTCACCTTCTTGGCCGGCTCTCTCTCTAAGGAAAAGGAAGAAAACTCTTCAAGATTTTGCTTCCATCTTGCTTAAGTGGAACCATCCAACCATTTGATCTTGTTTTTACTCCATAAAACATCTTCAATTGGTGCTAGTAAGTAGTTTGGTGAAGTGTTTTGGGAAGCTAAGAGGACAAGCAACTCTTCCTCTCTTTTTTACTAGGTGAGTGGTGTTTGAACCTTCTCCTTCACTTAATGAAGCTTAATTTGTGCCTAATGGGAGCTTAAGTGATGAAATATGTGGTTTATTTCTTGCTTTTGGATGACTTGATGAAGTTTTCAATTTATTGGTGATTTTTCTGGTTTAATATGATCATGATGTTGTGGCCTTGTATGATGATTGGCAATGGCCTAGAATGACTCTAGTAGGTGTAAATGATAGATAATTGTAACCAATTTCTGGTTTGGAAGGAACTTGAGAAAGTTAGGGTTTTATATCCCCAATTCTGTCCGGTTTTGTATCTCATGGTTAGAGGCCGAATTGGCCTTGGCTTAAAACATGAAAGTTGTAGGTATTGATGTTATAAAGGTGCCTGTTAAATTTCAGGTCAATTGGAGTATTGTGGAATGAGAAAAGTCGAAATTACTATTGCTGTTCTGGTTTGGTCAGAATGTGAGAACTGCGCCTGTAATTGACTGTTTTGGCTGGAATTGTTTTGGAATTTGTTGTTGAGGTCTTCTGATGAAATGTAGCTTGATGTCCTAGCTACCATATGCCTCTGGAATTTCGGAATTTGGACCTGTATAGACTGAGTTGTACTGATTACAGCAGAATGTAGTTGGCAAACCTGTTATTGCGGTTCTGGTTTAGTTTCTTGCATATTTGACCTAGTTATGCTAGGAATTGGACTGAGTGACCTTCTACATTGTTGTAGCCCTATTTCTTAGCTTTGAAACGGTGGGCTTACACCTTCATCCGACAACCGTAGTGACCTTAGTGCCATTTCCGCAAAATGAGGTCAAACATTGTTTTATCAAGGTTAAAGCTAATGCCATTTCTTGATTTTCTGGTTACCTATGATGCTTGTATATGCTTATAGAACCCTATTGGGGTTGTGATTGGCATTGCTTTATGACTCGTTATCGAGTCTCATTGTAATTGTTTGCGTGTTCTAGGGCGTGACGGTGGTTCACGATGTACTTGTGACGACGGTGTATGAAACATCACCTACTTGATTGGTGAGTGTACTACTCACATGAATGTTTACAATGTGGCTTTGATATATGTGATTGTGATGCCGTGAAGGCTTACTTGGCCATTGGAATTGGTTAAGGTGAGGGTGTACTTGACCGCCCTCACCCCTTTTGATACTGTTAATGACTGTTTACCGTTTCACTGTGATACTGAACTTGATATATGAGTTATTGAATTCCATTTCATGGAAACCTGATTTGGTGTCGTTTGGACGAATATCCAACGGCCTTACTGTGTTACTGAGCTCAATCCCGTTGGTAGTCAAATGAATCGAGCCGGCAAGGGTTTGGTCGTGAAAATTGACATGCCACGGGGACTGTACTGGGGAATCTTGTAGTAATGAGACTCTTGATTCCGGTAAACTCGAGTATTACCAAAAGTTACTGATTGGAGTGCGGGCCCGGTTGGGGTATGTTGGGTGGAAGGAATGGAAGTGAAGTGAGGTCTACGGTTGGTACTCTTAAACATTGACGGAGGGTTAATGAGGTTGGATCAAGAATGTAAGCGTGGAAAGGGGCTCTTGAGAGCCGTCCGTATCCTTTTACCGATTTGTTTTATTTCTTAATTGTGTACTTGAAATGAAAGGTTATGCTATATGCTCTTCGTTGCTTATGTGGTAGTAACTCATTGAGCTTTAGCTCACTCCGTTCCATTTGTTTTCCTTACAGGAAAATGACTATTTTGGGAAAGGTTGTGCTAGTTGGTTGTCAAGTTGAGCTCATGTAAATGTATATTTTGAATAGCTCATTGAGGGTGAAAACCCTAAGTGTTTTGTTTCAACCAATGGTTGGTTTGTAATTGGCTAATTGCACATGTATGAACTTGTTGGATATTTTGGTATGCCGCTTTGGCTTGTAAATGTTAAATTTCGATGTATATATGTTGGATTGATAATTGGTTGAACTTTGGATTCTGATGTTGCCGGTACTGTTCATCATCGGCTTCGATTTTCATTTTTTTTTATTTTGTGATTTTGACTTGTTTGCGCGCGTTGGTGTGTTCCGGAACGTATTAGATCGACGTAAACTGATCCGTTAGTCCTGGCGAGAGCTGGGCAGGCAGTCCGCTAACCCCTTTGGTTCGCCTTAGGGGAAGGTGGGGCTATTACAAGTGGTATCAGAGCCACTTCGCGTGGTGTCTGCGCGGAGTGAGACTGGGCCAAGTGGTGTTGTGGTCCTAATTTCATGAATATGTCTAAGTGCTCGTTTGAGCATAAGTTATGAACCGGGCATGTGATAAGTGTACGAATCATTATCATGGGACTCGAGGAAGCTAGGTATGTATGTCGGGTAGGAATCTTTAATAAGGATGGTTTACTCTTGGGACCGGACGGCTCGAGTTGTGAATTATCTTAGATGGGATTCTTGAGCCCGGATACGAAAGATATGAGGGCCTAGGTTAGAAAGGATTTGGTGAACTAGAAAGGTCATTCCTCGGTGGATCGTCTATGTTTGTACTTGACTTAACTGGCTGTATATGTGTGTGTGGCTTAATTTTGACCGGCTTGTATATATATGTTTTGATCTTGTTTGGAATGTATAAATATGTGTTATTGTGAAAGTTTTGAGTGTTACTTACATGCCTTGTTACTACTTTGGTTTAGTACTCTTGTCTAGACCAAGTAAAACTCATGGAAGGTACACGGAGTGGTCGGGGACGTGGGCGCGGAACTAGACAACCCACACCGGTTAGGGGTACGGGGGAAACCTCTACTGGACCCAATCTGGAACCGCAAGTAAACCCTAATGTGCAAATAGCTGCTACTATGCAGCAAATGACAGACTTGCTAGCACAAGTGGTGCAGCAACAGGGCCAAAACCCAAACCCTAACCCTGGAAACCCTGGTAACCATATCGAGAGCGAAGACAGAGCTCTCGAACGATTCCAAAAGTTCGCTCCGCCAAAGTTTGTTGGGGGACCCAACCCAGACGTTGCCGAAAGATGGCTTGAAAAGATGGTGGATATATTTGCAGCCCTACACTACCCTGACGAACGGCAGGTGACTTTTGTCGTGTTCCAGCTTGAGGGGGCAGCCCGTTCCTGGTGGAACGTAATTCGGCAGAAGTGGAAACGAGAACAGACACCTAGGACTTGGGTGAACTTCATCAGAGAGTTCAATGCGAAGTTTTTCCCTCCTCTAGTTCAGGAGAGGAAGGAAGACGAGTTCATTCGACTCTGCCAAGGAGCTCAAACTGTGGCGGAATATGAGAGCCAATTCACCCGCCTATCCAAATTTGCGCCCGAACTCATCATGACCGAGCAACGAAGAATACGGCGATTTGTCCAGAGCCTGAACGTAGAAATCCAGAAAGACCGCGCGGCAGCCCAAATTAACGCCTTCAGGGAAGCAGTGGAGAAGGCACAACGAGTAGAGAATGCTAGGCTCCAGGTGAAAAACTTCCAGGCAAAAAAGAGAGGATTTCCTGGAAGTAGTTCGGGGCATGGGGATGAAAGTACCCCTCCCAAGTTTGGGCGGGGAACGGGAGGAGTAAGGATGCCGGGAGTGTCACCAGAGAGCCCGTCAAAGAGGAGGCTCGGCTTCTGCAGCACGCGGACCCTGCGGGTATTGCGAAAAATTAAACCACTCGGAGGACAATTGCTGGAAGAAAGGAGGAAAATGCTTGCGCTGTGGAAGTGCCGAACATCAGATTGCTAACTGTCCAGCTCGCCTGCTTGAGCGGAGAGGGACTCTGCCACCAACCACGACCCATCCTGACCAGTCGAAGGGGGACAAGGATGGATCGAAAGTGTCCTCTCGGGTGTACTCCTTAGAACAACATCAAGTCTTTGACCCATTAGAGGACGTGGAAGGTAAGAATTTAATGAACCTGGCCAGTGAAGGGGTACAGATCTGTTAGCTAAGTATGATGCTCAATTTAATCAGGAGAAGGAAGTATTAAAATTTTTGTATCCCGGAGTAGCCAATGATAAGGAATTTCGAGGACGAAATTCTTTTAAGGGGGAGAGAGTGTGAGAACCCGTACTTTTCCCATTTTCTAGGGTTTTATTTATTTAATGGTTTGTTTTCTGCATTTTTTTTAGTAGGAAAATTTTCTAGATATTTTTAATGAGCAGATATAGTTTTTAGATGATTTTTCTAGTATTGGATAGTTTTTGAAAAATTAAGGATACATAACGGACGTGGGACCCGCTAGTGCGAAAAGTTCGGAAAAATTTGGCCAAGGAGGTTAAGTTCCGGATACTGAGTGAAATTTATCGGGTGTCAAGAGATAAGTAGAGGTTGATATGTGATTGATGTGAGAGGGACTTAAAGGATAGAGATGCTTTAAATGAAGTGCCAAGTGTCACTTTGTGAGTGGTGGCACTTGTAGGACAACTATTCACCTTTTTGACTTTTTTCACTAATTGATTATATACCTCAAAAATCACCAAAAATTCACTCTTGTCTTCACCTTCTTGGCCGGCTCTCTCTCTAAGGAAAAGGAAGAAAACTCTTCAAGATTTTGCTTCCATCTTGCTTAAGTGGAACCATCCAACCATTTGATCTTGTTTTTACTCCATAAAACATCTTCAATTGGTGCTAGTAAGTAGTTTGGTGAAGTGTTTTGGGAAGCTAAGAGGACAAGAAACTCTTCCTCTCTTGTTTACTAGGTGAGTGGTGTTTGAACCTTCTCCTTCACTTAATGAAGCTTAATTTGTGCCTAATGGGAGCTTAAGTGATGAAATATGTGGTTTATTTCTTGCTTTTGGATGACTTGATGAAGTTTTCAATTTATTGGTGATTTTTCTGGTTTAATATGATCATGATGTTGTGGCCTTGTATGATGATTGGCAATGGCCTAGAATGACTCTAGTAGGTGTAAATGATAGATAATTGTAACCAATTTCTGGTTTGGAAGGAACTTGAGAAAGTTAGGGTTTTATATCCCCAATTCTATCTGGTTTTGTATCTCATGGTTAGAGGCTGAATTGGCCTTGGATTAAAACATGAAAGTTGTAGGTATTGATGTTATAAAGGTGCCTGTAAAATTTCAGGTAAATTGGAGTATTGTGCAATGAGAAAAGTCGAAATTACTATTGCTGTTCTGGTTTGGTCAGAATGTGAGAACTGCGCCTGTAATTGACTGTTTTGGCTGGAATTGTTTTGGAATTTGTTGTTGAGGTCTTCTGATGAAATGTAGCTTGATGTCCTAGCTACCATATGCCTCTGGAATTTAGGAATTTGGACCTGTATAGACTGAGTTGTACTGATTACAGCCGAATGTAGTTGGCAAACCTGTTATTGCGGTTCTGGTTTAGTTTCTTTCATATTTGACCTAGTTATGCTAGGAATTGGACTGAGTGACCTTCTACATTGTTGTAGCCCTATTTCTTAGCTTCGAAATGGTGGGCTTACACCTTCATCCGACAACCGTAGTGACCTTAGTGCCATTTCCGTAAAATGAGGTCAAACATTGTTTTATCAAGGTTAAAGCTAATGCCATTTCTTGATTTTCTGGTTACCTATGATGCTTGTATATGCTTATAGAACCCTATTGGGGTTGTGATTGGCATTGCTTTATGACTCGTTATCGAGTCTCATTGTAATTGTTTGCGTGTTCTAGGGCTTGACGGTGGTTCACGACGTACTTGTGATGACGGTGTATGAAACATCACCTACTTGATTGGTGAGTGTACTACTCACATGAATGTTTACAATGTGGCTTTGATATATGTGATTGTGATGCCGTGAAGGCTTACTTGGCCATTGGAATTGGTTAAGGTGAGCGTGTACTTGACCGCCTTCACCCCTTTTGATACTGTTAATGACTGTTTACCGTTTCACTGTGATACTGAACTTGATATATGAGTTATTGAATTCCATTTCATGGAAACCCGATTTGGTGTCGTTTGGTAGAATATCCAACGGCCTTACTGTGTTACTGAGCTCAACCCCGTTGGTAGTCAAATGAATCGAGCCGGCAAGGGTTTGGTCGTGAAAATTGACATGCCACGGGGACTGTACTGGGGAATCTTGTAGTAATGAGACTCTTGATTCCGTTAAACACGAGAATTACCTAAAGTTACTGATTGAAGTGCGGGCCCGGTTGGGGTATGTTGGGTGGAAGGAATGGAAGTGAAGTGAG
The DNA here is from genome assembly GCA_036785865.1 of Coffea canephora. Lineage (NCBI taxonomy): Eukaryota > Viridiplantae > Streptophyta > Magnoliopsida > Gentianales > Rubiaceae > Coffea > Coffea canephora. The sequence continues at coordinate 28,957,779 of CM071922.1, forward strand.
GTCTACTGTTGGTACTCTTTGTCGCACCCCATTTTTGATAAATAAATAAATGGTTTTTAAAAATGTATTTTTTGATTCAAATTTTTTATTGGAAAATGAGTTTTGACTTAAAAGAAAAATAGGTCTAAATGGGGGTTTGAGAATGCGACGATTTGATCCAAAATGTTGTTTAAAAAGGGTTTTTGAAATCAAAATCGGAGTCGCCACTTGGTAATGAGTTAAGGTGTACCAAGTCACCTAAAAATGAATTTTTAAAGAAAAATAGGAAAAAGTAGTAAGAAACCCCTTTTAAACGACTCCTAGTCCACGTAAACCAACGAAAAAGGTTCGGGAGTCACATTTGACGAAGGGGAAGGCAAGGATAGAAATCCAAGGCACCCCTTCGACCTAGCCAAGGCTAGTTGCGTGATTTAATCAAAGATTTTCTTGTTTTAACCAAAGAATTTATTACATTTGGATGCACTACATGAATGCAAACCCTAGACCTAGGGGTATTGGGGGAAATTTCTCTTCAAACGTTGAGTGGTGCCAATCACATTAATTGTGAAGCCCAATAACGATCCTTTGAAGAAGTCACGAATAATGCGAGTGGGATGCAAATGAATGGAATGCAATGTGAGGACATGAGTTTGAAAAAGTAATAAAAACAATAAATATGTAAATGAAAATGTGCACGTGAGTGGGCAAGGTACGGTATGTGAAATGATAATATGAAGTGCATGCGTGCAAGTGATGATAAAAGTGTTCGTGTGCAAGTGAAGAAACATAAAGGTGCATGTGTGCAAAATGGGAGGAAAAATGAAAGTGTGATGAGGGTAAAAAATGGTAGAGTGGATTTAAAAATGCATGAGCCTAAGGAATTCATGCATATTGGGTATGGGGAGACCTAAATCGTGACTCAATTTGCCCTTTTATAGAGGGAATACAAGCGTGCTAAGGCTTAGAAAAAGCCACACTCGTCTACATCCCATATTTAAGGGTACTCTCAAGCAAATGAACCCTATAACTAGCATGAAATGCAAAAATCCTAAAATGGAGGGAAAAGGGGTTCGAGGAGCATGCAAAATGATAAAACTAAAAATAATGCATGACATGTAATGAACATGCAAACGTGTACTAACGAGGGGAAATCCCTAAGGGTCTAGCGTTGGACTAGCCCATTCTATGAATTCCGACTAGCGTTGGACTAGTGGAAACGTACATTCATCCATCACATTCATTCATGGCTATGGAAAGCGAGTAGACATGTCAAACACTCATAAACACAGAGCACATAACACTTAGCATGCTCGACTAGATGCAAGGCCCTAATAAAGCAAATAAAACGTCGCACGTAAGCATGCACAACACATAAGGTAATTAAGGCCCTAACTATTACATTATTGGGGGAGAAGGCCTACTACAATCTAAAAGGGGGAATAAGATGGAATAAAACAATTAAATCCCTAACTATTACAAGCCAAGAGGTGTACACATACCCCATAAATAAAAGAATGACTTAATAAAAGCAAACGTAAATGAAATAAAAAAACAAGGAAAGCAAGTAAAGTAGGCATGCAATTCACATTTAGCACGTTGGATCACATAGGAAAGACGAAAAGGGATAAAAGAAGTTATACCTCCCTTGGAATGGTGTCCAAAAGAAAGAAAAATGGCTTACTTATCTTCCAAAATGAAAGAAATAGTCAAGGTACCAATTTATTTGGAAAATTAAAGAAAACATGCAAACACGGGCTCACATGGTCATAAAGCTCTTAAAATCATGAATTAATTGCAATGGAAACAAGACATAGTAGTTAATTGAAGCAAAGCAATCAATGAAATCGCAAAAACTAAAGCTGCCAGGGACCAAATTGAAGACATTATTCAATTGGTTGGGTCATAGCAACATTGGTTGGAAGCCAGGGGGTCAAAGTGCAATTTTGGAAAGATTTTTCATACAACATTCATGCAAAAGCTACGAAGATGGCTTTCTTCTGCAACATACATTCAACGCTTTCTGCAACTTCAAGCTCTCAAAGTGCAGATTTTCATGCAACGGACTTCAAACAACAACTAGCAAGGACACGCAACACCTCTTGACTACTAGACATTTGATTACCACAACCCAAACCCCGAACACTAAACCATTAAAGATCGAACAATGAAGCAAATGGAAGGCATGTATGCAGTCACCAATTTTCAGCAAAAACAAAAAAAAACTGAAACCATTCCTTCGGCCATCTCTGCTATAGTCGGCCTGCAAAGATTTCAGCAACCCCAAGCAAAACTTACAGCAAACACACAATTCAAACTAAACTATGAATCAGCTCCACTCAACCATGCTAATCCCCTCCCAAAACATTTCAAATAAACAGCTCATGCTCATTGAGAATCCATTCCCCCTTTTGATATTTGAAAATTTTCCATGTAGGGTAGTGATAATCTAAGCGCTTATTTGAAACGAAATTATTCTTTTAAAGGCTCAAACGGGAGAGCAAATGATAAAATCTGTATGGGTAGAGAAACGAACGCTTGAAGTATCGTTTCAAATTTCCAAAATAAACAAGGATAATGCGCCCTTTTTGCTTTCATTAAGATGTAGATTGAATCTAATTAGACACAATGGACACTTTTCAATCAAAGATTGCCCCAATTTGCAAATTACCAATCAATGTGACTGATTTTTTTTTACTTAATAAAGTGGGCAAAATATGAATTGTATAGTGAAGGAGAAAATGTATCTCATAGCCTTTTGAGTGACCGTTCACCCTTTTTCTGAGCATTCTTATTGTATGGCTCGGATCACCAACCTAGTGTATATGGGGATTTTAGAAAGTATACACTTGTGAAATTCAAGCTAGAGGTTGAAAAAATCTTAATTTGGTCTTATTTCTCAAAATTCATCATGGAATCTCCAATGAGTAAGAATAAAGAATGAAATGTACATAAATATACACAAAACAATAATTGTCAAAAAATTTTATTGCTGAAAAAGTTTGAAACAAAATTCCTCATTCAATTATGATACAAATGAGAAAAGTGAAATTTGTCAAAAGTTCCGCATATACACTTTTTGTCTCCTTTTCTTTTGGAACAAAATGTATTAACAAATCAAATAAACAGAATTTCCCTTTGGAAAATAATTACAAAATCCCTCAGAGGCTTTAGCATAGAGCTTCCAGATAGATCATTTATGTTTTCGTGGCAATGTCTGCCCAATAATCAAGTAATACTTGTAATCTTTAAACTTTATTGGATCAAAATTATCAGATAGAAGAATATTTTTGCCTTATTGAAACATTTTTATGAATGCAAGGGAGGGGGGAAAACAAAAGAAAAATACCCCGAGTTAGTAGGCAAAACTGCAAAATCGGTATACATGTCCTATGGGGGAACCCTTTTTTGTGCCAAGGGTAGGCCTAGCATGAAAATGCAATCCTCTAGGGTAGGCACCATACCATACCTGATGGATCTGATCAACTCATGGAGTGAAAAATAATTTGAAAAATTTGGCCCATTAGAATAAGAAGAGACGTTGGTCAAAATGAGGACCTCGTCCGAAGGGATTGATCACTTTTGATCGATACAAGAACTTACAAAAACGTACGGGTTTGACCTTGACGAACTTCCTATTGAAGAGATTGGAATTCGTTTGACCAAAAAAAAATTTCAGTGAAGCACGGGTCAAAACCCCAACTGATCAAATGGCTGGATGCAATGGATGGTTTTCTCAAAAATCGACTAAGTTTCCCAATTTGAAATTGACATTGAAACCCTAATTGGTCAGACGGGATTGACGATTTATTAAAAATCAACCGGATTACCCTAAAAAGGGAAACATGTCAAATGAATTGAATGAAATTTAATTTATCCAAAATTAATCAGATCACCCTAAAAAGGGTAAATTGATCAAATAGATTAAACGAAACTTGATTTATTCAAAATCGGCTCGGTTGCCCTAAAAATGGGTAAATTGGCCAAATGAGTGAAATTGAATTAGTGATCTATTCAAAAATCGGCCGAATGACCCTAAAAAGGGTAAATTGGTCAAATGAATTGACGATTTATTCAAAAATTGACCGGATGACCCTAAAAAGGGTAAATTGGTCAAATGAATTGATGATTTATTCAAAAATCGACCGAATGACCCTAAAAAGGGTAAATTGGTCAAATGACCCTAAAAAGGGTAAATTGGTCAAATGAATTGACGATTTATTCAAAATTGACCGGATGACCCTAAAAAGGGTAAATTGGTCAAATGAATTGATGATTTATTCAAAAATCGACCGGATGACCCTAAAAAGGGTAAATTGGTCAAATGAATTGATGATTTTGATGATTTATCAAAAATTGACAAAATTGCCCTAACTAATCAAATGAATTGAATGACATTGGTGATTTATTCAAAAATCGACTAGATTGCCCTAAAAATGAACAAATTGATAAAATGGACCGGATGAAATTGATAAATCAAATGATCCAATGGACCAATGGCTTGATGCATTAGTCTATGAGCCTTCTAAAAATCAAATTTTGGCCTCAGTTTATTTATCGTCTCAACATTGAGGAAATATTGGTGAATGTTCCAATTAATGTCCTTTTTGCAAGGGATTTTTACCAATTTGATAAAATGGCCAAAAAGTGATTGTTAGACGCTCATATTCCAAAGATCGCTTTATGAAAATGATCGGATCCTACCTTACCTTGTGCGCTACCCCTTTGGATGGTACAAAATGTAAACGTGCAAGTCTCACTGGATTAAGTATCCGAGACACAAGGCGGCTTATTCCTTAACACGGGATCCCCTATGTGGCATTCCCTTTCTATGGTTTATGCGTGATGCCATTTATTAAAGCGATGTAAATATGTGACAAATATGGCCTAAAGGACATAAATAATGCATCGGGGGGAAAAGGTCTAAAAATGAGATGTACTTATTGAAAATTAAGTGTAATAACTGAAATTTAAACATGTGAGTTATCTAGTGGGTAAGTCACTAAAAGAGAGCCAAAGAGGCCTCTTATTTGCTAAGGCACATGAATGGAATCCAAGAAAACAAAAGAATGGTTAGTGCAATTGATAGTACACATAACACATTGGGAGCAATTAAGAAAAGAAATACAATAAAAGCAAGTAAAAGGGGTGGAACCCTTTCCCTCGTGCCTAATGTGCTTAAAAAGGGTGAGGCTGACTCTAACCTAGGAAAATTCTAACATGGATGCATGAGGCTGGGGTTCACTAATGCGACTAGACTCGATAAGGCTTCGGCTCCCAAGCCTTCAGACCTAAAGGCAAAGGGTCATCACTCCCAAGGCCTTCGATCGGTGGCTCGAGTGATCCCTTAGGTAGCGCTATGGGCGCAGCAGCGCACACCATCCGCCTACCCAAGGCGATCGATCCTAATCCTACAAGGCGGTGTGGGAAACGCCCACGAAAATAAAATAAAATGGGATAACAATAAGTAAACGTGCACGTATGAAGTGTTCCCTATTTTGAGGGAAGGGGTTGAGAACCACGCGAGACTCTAAAGGTGACACACCCCCCCCCAAATGCAATACAAGCGCGAGATAAGCAAGTAAACATACATTCAACCAACCAATCATACATTCGCGAGCGAGGGAGTAGTTGGACACGCGTGAAATGCAAAAATCCTAATAAAAGGAAAAATGCAATCCTAAACACCCAAATGTGATATCTGAAAAGATTAAAAGAAGAAAAAGATTGATTAAATCAAATTTGCTCGGACTCTCGAAAATCCCCAGTGGAGTCGCCAACTGTCGCGCCTCATTTTTGATAAATAAATAAATGGTTTTTAAAAATGTATTTTTTGATTCAAATTTTTTATTGGAAAATGAGTTTTGATTTAAAAGAAAAATGGGTCTAAATGGGGGTTTGAGAATGCGACGATTTGACCCAAAATGTAGTTTAAAAAGGGTTTTTGAAATCAAAATCGGAGTCGCCACTTGGTAATGAGTTAAGGTGTACCAAGTCACCTAAAAATGAATTTTTAAAGAAAAATAGGAAAAAGTAGTAAGAAACCCCTTTTAAACGACTCCTAGTCCACGTAAACCAACGAAATAGGTTCGGGAGTCACATTTGACGAAGGGGAAGGCAAGGATAGAAATCCAAGGCACCCCTTCGACCTAGCCAAGGCTAGTTGCGTGATTTAATCAAAGATTTTCTTGTTTTAACCAAAGAATTTATTACATTTGGATGCACTACATGAATGCAAACCCTAGACCTAGGGGTATTGGGGGAAATTTCTCTTCAAAGGTTGAGTGGTGCCAATCACATTAATTGTGAAGCCCAATAACGATCCTTTGAAGAAGTCACGAATAATGCGAGTGGGATGCAAATGAATGGAATGCATGTATGCAATGTGAGGACATGAGTTTGAAAAAGTAATAAAAACAATAAATATGTAAATGAAAATGTGCACGTGAGTGGGCAAGGTACGGTATGTGAAATGATAATATGAAGCGCATGCGTGCAAATGATGATAAAAGTGTTCGTGTGCAAGTGAAGAAACATAAAGGTGCACGTGTGCAAAATGGGAGGAAAAATGAAAGTGTTATGAGGGTAAAAAATGGTAGAGTGGATTTAAAAATGCATGAGCCTAAGGAATTCATGCATATTGGGTATGGGGAGACCTAAATCGTGACTCAATTTGCCCTTTTATAGAGGGAATACAAGCGTGCTAAGGCTTAGAAAAAGCCACACTCGTCTATATCCCATATTTAAGGGGACTCTCAAGCAAATGAACCCTATAACTAGCATGAAATGCAAAAATCCTAAAATGGAGGGAAAAGGGGTTCGAGAGGCATGCAAAATGATAAAACTAAAAGAATGCATGACATGTAATGAACATGCAAACATGTACTAACGAGGGGAAATCCCTAAGGGTCTAGCGTTGGACTAGCCCATTCTATGAATTCCGACTAGCGTTGGACTAGTGGAAACGTACATTCATCCATCACATTCATTCATGTCTATGGAAAGCGAGTAGACATGCCAAACACTCATAAACACAGAGCACATAACACTTAGCATGCTCGACTAGATGCAAGGCCCTAATAAAGCAAATAACACGTCGCACGTAAGCATGCACAACACATAAGGTAATTAAGGCCCTAACTATTACATTATTGGGGGAGAAGGCCTACTACAATCTGAAAGGGGGAATAAGATGGAATAAAACAATTAAATCCCTAACTATTACAAGCCAAGAGGTGTACACATACCCCATAAATAAAAGAATGACTTAATAAAAGCAAACGTAAATGAAATAAAAAAACAAGGAAAGCAAGTAAAGTAGGCATGCAATTCACATTTAGCACATTGGATCACATAGAAAAGACGAAAAGGGATAAAAGAAGTTATACCTCCCTTGGAATGGTGTCCAAATGAAAGAAAAATGGCTTACTTATCTTCCAAAATGAAAGAAATAGTCAAGGTACCAATTCATTTGGAAAATTAAAGAAAACATGCAAACACGGGCTCACATGGTCATAAAGCTCTTAAAATCATGAATTAATTGCAATGGAAACAAGACATAGTAGTTAATTGAAGCAAAGCAATCAATGAAATCGCAAAAACTAAAGCTGCCAGGGACCAAATTGAAGACATTATTCAATTGGTTGGGTCATAGCAACATTGGTTGGAAGCCAGGGGGTCAAAGTGCAATTTTGGAAAGATTTTTCATGCAACATTCATGCAAAAGCTATGAAGATGGCTTTCTTCTGCAACATACATTCAACGCTTTCTGCAACTTCAAGCTCTCAAAGTGCAGATTTTCATGCAACGGACTTCAAACAACAACTAGCAAGGACACGCAACACCTCTTGACTACTAGACATTTGATTACCACAACCCAAACCCCGAACACTAAACCATTAAAGATCGAACAATGAAGCAAATGGAAGGCATGTATGCAGTCACCAATTTTCAGCAAAAACAAAAAAAAAACTGAAACCATTCCTTCGGCCATCTCTGCTATAGTCGGCCTGCACAGATTTCAGCAACCCCAAGCAAAACTTACAGCAAATACACAATTCAAACTAAACTATGAATCAGCTCCACTCAACCATGCTAATCCCCTCCCAAAACATTTCAAATAAACAGCTCAAAAAATTTTCAGCAAATCGCAAATGAAACTTGCTGTACTTTTAGCTAACATTAACTTACTTACAGCAATCCTTCACCCATATCATCTCAGCACCCACATGTCGCAATTCATGAGCTTCCAATGGAGCATATAGGAACTCAAAATGATGTCCCCACAAGAAGGCTCTAAACACAGCTTTTAAAATTGAACCATAAGACCATGACAAAACGCAAAAAGCAGAAGATGGAAACTACAACAATTCAAACTTCTTTTGAAATTCTGGTTTTGAAAACTCTTGCAAGGAAAATTATTTCAATCCCTTTTGGCAGCCAAAAAACGTCACTCAGTGCAACATCATCTTCATGGCAGCAAATAAAAGCCAAACATTAGACAGTCTACAAACTCCCTTGATACATAATCAAACACAAAGGAGTCTACCCGCATGTTTGCAGCAAAACTGAGATTTTAACATTTGCTATGGCAGACTCTAAATCTAACTCTTAAGGATTCTAATAGCCAAGTAGGGGATATGCAGCCTATTGTTGACCAAGAACAAAAACAGAGCATTAAGGACGCATGGGGAAGAACATATGGTTTCTACTTGTGATGATGTCTATGGACAGACTACAGCCGTGACAAGGATCTGCCGTTTCAAGATGCACAAACAAAACAGGAAGGAAAACTCACAGCAAGTTTTGCGACAATTCTATTTCACATCTAGATGAAGGCCTATGAACGAAGGAAAAGGGAACAAGAGGTTACCTTTGCTCCTTTGAATAACAGAAAAAACAAGACAGTGCCTGAATGGAAGATTGACAAGCTTCAACGCAGGCCCAATGAAAAATGGGAAAAGTTTCCTCTTGTTGCTGCAATTGCTCTCCAGATGCTCTCCACTCAAACTAGCCGTCCAGTCTCTATCCCCTTTCAGATCCTTACTTCCCCACTGAAATTCCCTCTAACCACCACTTTTCTTAGCTTCCTTAGCCGCTATTTTTCTTTTGCTCTCCCCAGATTTGCCGTCACTTCCTCTCTTGGTTCTTCCTTCCTGCCGTCCAGAAACTCTTACTCTATTTCCTCTCTATTTTTGTTAGCCTATTGCCTTCCCACCCCCTCCAGAAATTCTCCCTTCCTTTCCTTATCCCGTCGCCAGCCCCCTCCCTCAGTTTTTCTTTTTGCTTCCTTAGCTGCTGTTGTTTCTTTCTTTCCGATCCTATCCTCTCTTCCGATTCTATTCTCAGCAAGTTTTTGTGGTTTTTGCTCTCTCAAAACCCTCCTTAAACCTGGCCGCCAACTATCTCAGTCCCTCTCTTTTTCTCTTCGGAGTTTTTTCCTTTCCAAGTTTCTTTCTCTGCTTAGCCGTCACCTCCTCAGCCTTCTTCTATCTCCCCAAAACAAACTCTCCCCCCTTTGCGGCTGCCTTTTCTTTCACTATTTATACCAGGAACCCCCCTCCTAAACCCTTAGCACTCTTCTATATTTTTGCAGATAAGGGGCTGCCTCAATGCTCCTTTTGCAAGCTGCGGCAAAACGCAGCTTGCATGCCGCAGGACCCTTTTTTTTTAACTATTAATACAAAAATTAATAAAATATAAATAATAATAATAACAAAATAACAAAATTGACAAAAACCAGGTAATAATAATAGTAATGAACACAATTTAAAATAACTAAACAAAGTGGCCATTTTCAATTTTTTCTACATTTTTCTTTTTTTTCATGATTTTTCTTTTTTTCATGATTTTTCCCTTTTCCTCTTTTTTCATTCATTTTAAGAAATTCTATGCTAAAAACTTAAAAATAAAAAATAAAAAAAAAACTAGAAACTAAAAACTAAAAATCGAATAAAACTGACATGATAAATAAAAAACTAAAAATAAACAGTAAATGAAATTACACCAAAAATTTGGTGTCTACAGTTTGCCCCTCTTTGTCTGAGTTTTGGAAAAACTTGAGACAAAAAAGTAGACACCAAATACTTACCTGCGTTATTCGGCTGCGAATTACTCAAACGATGGGGACTGACCCCTGACAGGAAATTTTAAAATCGGGACTGACCCGAGACAGAAATTTAAACGGGACTGACCCGAAAAGGAATTTAGACGGGACTGACCCGAACAGAAATTTAAACGGGACTGACCCGAACAAGAATTTAAAACGGGACTGACCCGAACAGGAATTTAAACGGGACTGACCCGAACAGAATTTAAACGGGACTGACCCGAACAGGAAATTTAAAACGGGACTGACCCGAATAGGAATTTAAAACGGGACTGACCCGAACAGAATTTAAACGGGACTGACCCGAACAGAATTTTAACGGGACTGACCCGAACAGGAAATTTAAAACGGGACTGACCCGAACAGAATTTAAAACGGGACTGACCCGAACAGGAATTTAAAATGGGATAGACCCAGACAGAAATGTAAATGGGATAGACCCAGACAGAAATTTTTAAAATCATGGGACTGACCCGAATAAACATAAAATCATGGGACTGACCCGAATAAGCTTTAGATCATGGGACTAGCCCGAATAAGCTTTAAATCATGGGACTGACCCGAATAAGCTTTTAATCATGGGACTGACCCGAATAAAAGGAAAATCATGGGACTGGACCGAATAAAATGAAAATCATGGGACTGACCCGAATAAGCTTTTAATCATGGGACTGGCCCGAATAAAAGGAAAATCATGGGACTGGCCCGAATAAAATGAAAATCATGGGACTGGCCCGAATAAAATGAAAATCATGGGACTGACCCGAATAAAAGGAAAATCATGACTCCACTGGGGAAGTTTAAACAATGAATTGAGTTTTTACCTCAGGGTAGTTCAAATTTTGTACCAAGAGGGAGATTTGATCTCTGTGGCTAAAATGATAGCTGATGTTATTTCTTATTATCAGGCTTTGCCATTATCTCTTCGTTTTTGCTTGTTGGCGGGACAAACCCAGCTCCAGTGGCGATGAAAATAAAATGCTTACTGGCGGGACAAACCCAGCTCCAATAGCGATGAGAATGAAATGCTTACTGGCGGGACAAACCCAGCTCCAGTAGCAATGAAAATAAAATGCTTACTGACGGGACAAATCCAGTTCCAGTAGCAGTAAAATGCTTTTGACAATCGGACAGTGGGATCAAACCCGAGCCTGCCGAGGTTGGAGGGATAAAACCCGTGCCCAAATGAAAATAAAAAGCGGTCAGTGGGATAAAACCCGAGCCTGCCGAGGTCGGAGGGATAAAACCCGTGTCCTACGAAAATAAAAGCGGTCAGTGGGATAAAACCCGAGCCTGCCGAGGTCGGAGGGATAAAACCCATGCCCAACGAAAATAAACGCGGTCAGTGGGATAAAACCCGAGCCTGCTGAGGTCGGAGGGATAAAACCCATGCCCAACGAAAATAAAAGCGGTCAGTGGGATAAAACCCGAGCCTGCCGTGGTGAACTTAATTTGATTTTTGACTTTGATTTTTTGATTTTTTTGATTTTTTTATTTTTTATTTTGATTTTTTTGAGAGAATCTTTTCAAAATTTGCCCCAGTATGATGAATTGGTCAGTGGGATTAAACCCAAGCCTGCCCAATGGGAAGTTGGCGGCACGAAATCCAGGCCCAACGTGATCTTGTGAAGTTGGCGGCATGAAATCCAGACCCAACGGGATATTTGGAATGTTGGCGGCACGAACTCCAGGCCCAACGTAATATTGTGAAGAAGAAATTGAATTTGATTTGTCAAGAAACAAGCAATTAAATTTGATTTTTCAAGAAACAAGAATTTGAACTTGATTTTTGACTTTTGAATTTTTTTTTCCTTCCTTTCGGATTTTTCCGAGAGAATTTTTTCAAAATAATTTACCCCAGTGTCGGGTCCATTTTCCCCTCCTTCTTCTTGCTTCTCTTTGCAGTATCGTCCTTCCGCCTCACTGGATGCTTTTCGTCATTTCGGCCATAAATACCTGCACAGAGGGCTTTACCAAAGTATGACATGCACTTGAATTTCAAAAAATTGCAACTACTATTCATAGAAAGAGTAGTGCGACTGAAAAATTTGCCCCAGTGTGGGTTTATTTTACGCAATCTTGCAAATAAAAATTTTGCCCCAGTGTGGGCCCATTTGATTGCAAAAATTGATTTGGATGCCCTTCCAAGTAAAAAACTGTGTTTCCTATACAATGTGAAGGAAATTGAATGTCTTGCTTAACTCATACAGGAAATTTCATGATGAATTTCTCAAAATAATGCCAAATTATGAAAGATCAATGCTTTGGGTAATGGATCACAATTTATTGGCTCATTTTTCAGGAGCAATCCAGTGATCTTATTTCTGATTTGGCTAAGGAAATGGGAAGTCAGAATTTGTCTCATTTTTGTGCCCCAGTTGTATGTAACACATTCAATGTCACATCTTAGTGAAAGCAAATAGTTTGTCACCCTCATTTCTTAAGAAAATTGAGTCAACATATAAGATTTAAGTTTGCAACAAATGGGTAAGAACGATAGCTAAACGTGCGAAAACTGGTTATACCCTTATGATCACAAATGATTGATGGATTTCTTATGAGCATAATACTCACTTTGGATTGTCATGAAGGAATAAGTCAATGATGGACTTTGTTAGCTTGTAACGTGGCTTGAAAACGATAGCTAAAGAATAAAACTTTCAAGGACATAGCACCGAAGATCGCATTTTCCCAAAATTGCCCCTATTTTGAACTCAAAAGATTTCAGACATTGTTTGGATTTTCTCATCATTCCCCAGGGACTTCAGCGTCAAGTCTTTTTGCATTTTCCTTGCATTTACTTTTCTTGCTTTGCTTTTTGCCTCTTTTCTTTTCCCTCGAGCTGATGGGTTTTCACATGGTGAGTAGCGTCAACCTCATACTCAAGCAATTCAAAAATACAGCTAAAATTTTCCGGCATCAGAAATTTTCTTGACAGGGCCATTGCAAAGAACAGAAGTCAGGACTTTCGGCTTTTGTAGTGGGGTCTGGTGGGGTGTTTAGAAAAGTTAAGGCTTGAAGGCAGATTTCAAGAGTGGTTTAAAGAATCTGAGATCGCATTGTTACACCAACCCTATTTTAGGGTTAAATCAGAATTTGCCCCAGTTTATGCTCAATTGAGGCTTTTCCTTTTTCATTTTCTTTCTTTTGATTTTCCGGCCTTCTGCCATTTTTGAATATTCACAAAATTTGCCCCAGTTTATTTGTGAACTGAGGTTCTCTTTTCTTCTTTTGTCTTTTGATTTTGTGACTTTTCACTTTTTCACTTCTTGAAATTTTTTCCTTTTCAACTCAAACTTGTCCCAGTATGGGATTTGCGATTCTCAGGGGTTGCCAAATGAAGTATTTTATTCTGAAAGCTCAAAAAGGGATAACTAGGGATAGAATGCTTGATTGGAAAAGAAAAGGGCCTGACTTTTAATCCGTTCCTTACAATAACGCTGAAAGGAACCTTTCGTTGATGCGAAATTTTTTACATGTATCTGAATTAATTGACTGAGGAAGACTCTTGCTCATTCATATCTATGAAAACATAGGCACTCCACCGAACAAAACTCTTCCTTTTCTCTTTCTCTCTTCTCTTTTTTCAAAATTGAAGCCCAAGTAAAAATCAAATCTCCCCAATCTCCTTCCCCCAATATGGGGTGCGATCATAGGTGCTTTGAAAAGAACCACCAATTTTTAGCTCAAACGGGGATGCAAGGGGTAAAACAGTATTTAAGTTGTAGAAATGATGGCCAAAGCATCATTCTTACACTTCATGACAATCAACGTAACGCAATGCTCACTGAGAATCCATTCCCCCTTTTGATATTTGAAAATTTTCCATGTAGGGTAGTGATAATCAAAGCGCTTATTTGAAACGAAATTATTCTTTTAAAGGCTCAAACGGGAGAGCAAATGATAAAATCTGTATGGGTAGAGAAACGAACGCTTGAAGTATCGTTTCAAATTTCCAAAATAAACAAGGATAATGCGCCCTTTTTGCTTTCATTAAGATGTAGATTGAATCTAATTAGACACAATGGACACTTTTCAATCAAAGATTGCCCCAATTTGCAAATTACCAATCAATGTGACTGATTTTTTTTTACTTAATAAAGTGGGCAAAATATGAATTGTACAGTGAAGGAGAAAATGTATCTCATAGCCTTTTGAGTGACCGTTCACCCTTTTTCTGAGCATTCTTATTGTATGGCTCGGATCACCAACCTAGTGTATATGGGGATTTTAGAAAGTATACACTTGTGAAATTCAAGCTAGAGGTTGAAAAAAATCTTAATTTGGTCTTATTTCTCAAAATTCATCATGGAATCTCCAATGAGTAAGAATAAAGAATGAAATGTACATAAATATACACAAAACAATAATTGTCAAAAAATTTTATTGCTGAAAAAGTTTGAAACAAAATTCCTCATTCAATTATGATACAAATGAGAAAAGTGAAATTTGTCAAAAGTTCCGCATATACACTTTTTGTCTCCTTTTCTTTTGGAACAAAATGTATTAACAAATCAAATAAACAGAATTTCCCTTTGGAAAATAATTACAAAATCCCTCAGAGGCTTTAGCATAGAGCTTCCAGATAGATCATTTATGTTTTCGTGGCAATGTCTGCCCAATAATCAAGTAATACTTGTAATCTTTAAACTTTATTGGATCAAAATTATCAGATAGAAGAATATTTTTGCCTTATTGAAACATTTTTATGAATGCAAGGGAGGGGGGAAAACAAAAGAAAAATACCCCGAGTTAGTAGGCAAAACTGCAAAATCGGTATACATGTCCTATGGGGGAACCCTTTTTTGTGCCAAGGGTAGGCCTAGCATGAAAATGCAATCCTCTAGGGTAGGCACCATACCATACCTGATGGATCTGATCAACTCATGGAGTGAAAAATAATTTGAAAAATTTGGCCCATTAGAATAAGAAGAGACGTTGGTCAAAATGAGGACCTCGTCCGAAGGGATTGATCACTTTTGATCGATACAAGAACTTACAAAAACGTACGGGTTTGACCTTGACGAACTTCCTATCGAAGAGATTGGAATTCGTTTGACCAAAAAAAAATTTCAGTGAAGCACGGGTCAAAACCCCAACTGATCAAATGGCTGGATGCAATGGATGGTTTTCTCAAAAATCGACTAAGTTTCCCAATTTGAAATTGACATTGAAACCCTAATTGGTCAGACGGGATTGACGATTTATTAAAAATCAACCGGATTACCCTAAAAAGGGAAACATGTCAAATGAATTGAATGAAATTTAATTTATCCAAAATTAATCAGATCACCCTAAAAAGGGTAAATTGATCAAATAGATTAAACGAAACTTGATTTATTCAAAATCGGCTCGGTTGCCCTAAAAATGGGTAAATTGGCCAAATGAGTGAAATTGAATTAGTGATCTATTCAAAAATCGGCCGAATGACCCTAAAAAGGGTAAATTGGTCAAATGAATTGACGATTTATTCAAAAATTGACCGGATGACCCTAAAAAGGGTAAATTGGTCAAATGAATTGATGATTTATTCAAAAATCGACCGAATGACCCTAAAAAGGGTAAATTGGTCAAATGAATTGACGATTTATTCAAAATTGACCGGATGACCCTAAAAAGGGTAAATTGGTCAAATGAATTGATGATTTATTCAAAAATCGACCGGATGACCCTAAAAAGGGTAAATTGGTCAAATGAATTGATGATTTTGATGATTTATCAAAAATTGACAAAATTGCCCTAACTAATCAAATGAATTGAATGACATTGGTGATTTATTCAAAAATCGACTAGATTGCCCTAAAAATGAACAAATTGATAAAATGGACCGGATGAAATTGATAAATCAAATGATCCAATGGACCAATGGCTTGATGCATTAGTCTATGAGCCTTCTAAAAATCAAATTTTTGCCTCAGTTTATTTATCGTCTCAACAGTGAGGAAATATTGGTGAATGTTCCAATTAATGTCCTTTTTGCAAGGGATTTTTACCAATTTGATAAAATGGCCAAAAAGTGATTGTTAGACGCTCATATTCCAAAGATCGTTTTATGAAAATGATCGGATCCTACCTTACCTTGTGCGCTACCCCTTTGGATGGTACAAAATGTAAACGTGCAAGTCTCACTGGATTAAGTATCCGAGACACAAGGCGGCTTATTCCTTAACACGGGATCCCCTATGTGGCATTCCCTTTCTATGGTTTATGCGTGATGCCATTTATTAAAGCGATGTAAATATGTGACAAATATGGCCTAAAGGACATAAATAATGCATCGGGGGGAAAAGGTCTAAAAATGAGATGTACTTATTGAAAATTAAGTGTAATAACTGAAATTTAAACATGTGAGTTATCTAGTGGGTAAGTCACTAAAAGAGAGCCAAAGAGGCCTCTTATTTGCTAAGGCACATGAATGGAATCCAAGAAAACAAAAGAATGGTTAGTGCAATTGATAGTACACATAACACATTGGGAGCAATTAAGAAAAGAAATACAATAAAAGCAAGTAAAAGGGGTGGAACCCTTTCCCTCGTGCCTAATGTGCTTAAAAAGGGTGAGGCTGACTCTAATCTAGGAAAATTCTAACATGGATGCATGAGGCTGGGGTTCACTAATGCGACTAGACTCGATAAGGCTTCGGCTCCCAAGCCTTCAGACCTAAAGGCAAAGGGTCATCACTCCCAAGGCCTTCGATCGGTGGCTCGAGTGATCCCTTAGGTAGCGCTATGGGCGCAGCGCACACCATCCGCCTACCCAAGGCGATCGATCCTAATCCTACAAGGCGGTGTGGGAAACGCCCACGAAAATAAAATAAAATGGGATAACAATAAGTAAACGTGCACGTATGAAGTGTTCCCTATTTTGAGGGAAGGGGTTGAGAACCACGCGAGACTCTAAAGGTGACACACCCCCCCCCCAAATGCAATACAAGCGCGAGATAAGCAAGTAAACATACATTCAATCAACCAATCATACATTCGCGAGCGAGGGAGTAGTTGGACACGCGTGAAATGCAAAAATCCTAATAAAAGGAAAAATGCAATCCTAAACACCCAAATGTGATATATGAAAAGATTAAAAGAAGAAAAAGATTGATTAAATCAAATTTGCTCGGACTCTCGAAAATCCCCAGTGGAGTCGCCAACTGTCGCGCCTCATTTTTGATAAATAAATAAATGGTTTTTAAAAATGTATTTTTTGATTCAAATTTTTTATTGGAAAATGAGTTTTGATTTAAAAGAAAAATGGGTCTAAATGGGGGTTTGAGAATGCGACGATTTGACCCAAAATGTAGTTTAAAAAGGGTTTTTGAAATCAAAATCGGAGTCGCCACTTGGTAATGAGTTAAGGTGTACCAAATCACCTAAAAATGAATTTTTAAAGAAAAATAGGAAAAAGTAGTAAGAAACCCCTTTTAAACGACTCCTAGTCCACGTAAACCAACGAAAAAGGTTCGGGAGTCACATTTGACGAAGGGGAAGGCAAGGATAGAAATCCAAGGCACCCCTTCGACCTAGCCAAGGCTAGTTGCGTGATTTAATCAAAGATTTTCTTGTTTTAACCAAAGAATTTATTACATTTGGATGCACTACATGAATGCAAACCCTAGACCTAGGGGTATTGGGCGAAATTTCTCTTCAAAGGTTGAGTGGTGCCAATCACATTAATTGTGAAACCCAATAACGATCCTTTGAAGAAGTCACGAATAATGCGAGTGGGATGCAAATGAATGGAATGCATGTATGCAATGTGAGGACATGAGTTTGAAAAAGTAATAAAAACAATAAATATGTAAATGAAAATGTGCACGTGAGTGGGCAAGGTACGGTATGTGAAATGATAATATGAAGCGCATGCGTGCAAATGATGATAAAAGTGTTCGTGTGCAAGTGAAGAAACATAAAGGTGCACGTGTGCAAAATGGGAGGAAAAATGAAAGTGTTATGAGGGTAAAAAATGGTAGAGTGGATTTAAAAATGCATGAGCCTAAGGAATTCATGCATATTGGGTATGGGGAGACCTAAATCGTGACTCAATTTGCCCTTTTATAGAGGGAATACAAGCGTGCTAAGGCTTAGAAAAAGCCACACTCGTCTATATCCCATATTTAAGGGGACTCTCAAGCAAATGAACCCTATAACTAGCATGAAATGCAAAAATCCTAAAATGGAGGGAAAAGGGGTTCGAGAGGCATGCAAAATGATAAAACTAAAAAGAATGCATGACATGTAATGAACATGCAAACATGTACTAACGAGGGGAAATCCCTAAGGGTCTAGCGTTGGACTAGCCCATTCTATGAATTCCGACTAGCATTGGACTAGTGGAAACGTACATTCATCCATCACATTCATTCATGGCTATGGAAAGCGAGTAGACATGCCAAACACTCATAAACACAGAGCACATAACACTTAGCATGCTCGACTAGATGCAAGGCCCTAATAAAGCAAATAACACGTCGCACGTAAGCATGCACAACACATAAGGTAATTAAGGCCCTAACTATTACATTATTGGGGGAGAAGGCCTACTACAATCTGAAAGGGGGAATAAGATGGAATAAAACAATTAAATCCCTAACTATTACAAGCCAAGAGGTGTACACATACCCCATAAATAAAAGAATGACTTAATAAAAGCAAACGTAAATGAAATAAAAAAACAAGGAAAGCAAGTAAAGTAGGCATGCAATTCACATTTAGCACATTGGATCACATAGAAAAGACGAAAAGGGATAAAAGAAGTTATACCTCCCTTGGAATGGTGTCCAAATGAAAGAAAAATGGCTTACTTATCTTCCAAAATGAAAGAAATAGTCAAGGTACCAATTTATTTGGAAAATTAAAGAAAACATGCAAACACGGGCTCACATGGTCATAAAGCTCTTAAAATCATGAATTAATTGCAATGGAAACAAGACATAGTAGTTAATTGAAGCAAAGCAATCAATGAAATCGCAAAAACTAAAGCTGCCAGGGACCAAATTGAAGACATTATTCAATTGGTTGGGTCATAGCAACATTGGTTGGAAGCCAGGGGGTCAAAGTGCAATTTTGGAAAGATTTTTCATGCAACATTCATGCAAAAGCTATGAAGATGGCTTTCTTCTGCAACATACATTCAACGCTTTCTGCAACTTCAAGCTCTCAAAGTGCAGATTTTCATACAACGGACTTCAAACAACAACTAGCAAGGACACGCAACACCTCTTGACTACTAGACATTTGATTACCACAACCCAAACCCCGAACACTAAACCATTAAAGATCGAACAATGAAGCAAATGGAAGGCATGTATGCAGTCACCAATTTTCAGCAAAAACAAAAAAAAAACTGAAACCATTCCTTCGGCCATCTCTGCTATAGTCGGCCTGCACAGATTTCAGCAACCCCAAGCAAAACTTACAGCAAACACACAATTCAAACTAAACTATGAATCAGCTCCACTCAACCATGCTAATCCCCTCCCAAAACATTTCAAATAAACAGCTCAAAAAATTTTCAGCAAATCGCAAATGAAACTTGCTGTACTTTTAGCTAACATTAACTTACTTACAGCAATCCTTCACCCATATCATCTCAGCACCCACATGTCGCAATTCATGAGCTTCCAATGGAGCATATAGGAACTCAAAATGATGTCCCCACAAGAAGGCTCTAAACACAGCTTTTAAAATTGAACCATAAGACCATGACAAAACGCAAAAAGCAGAAGATGGAAACTACAACAATTCAAACTTCTTTTGAAATTCTGGTTTTGAAAACTCTTGCAAGGAAAATTATTTCAATCCCTTTTGGCAGCCAAAAAACGTCACTCAGTGCAACATCATCTTCATGGCAGCAAATAAAAGCCAAACATTAGACAGTCTACAAACTCCCTTGATACATAATCAAACACAAAGGAGTCTACCCGCATGTTTGCAGCAAAACTGAGATTTTAACATTTGCTATGGCAGACTCTAAATCTAACTCTTAAGGATTCTAACAGCCAAGTAGGGGATATGCAGCCTATTGTTGACCAAGAACAAAAACAGAGCATTAAGGACGCATGGGGAAGAACATATGGTTTCTACTTGTGATGATGTCTATGGACAGACTACAGCCGTGACAAGGATCTGCCGTTTCAAGATGCACAAACAAAACAGGAAGGAAAACTCACAGCAAGTTTTGCGACAATTCTATTTCACATCTAGATGAAGGCCTATGAACGAAGGAAAAGGGAACAAGAGGTTACCTTTGCTCCTTTGAATAACAGAAAAAACAAGACAGTGCCTGAATGGAAGATTGACAAGCTTCAACGCAGGCCCAATGAAAAATGGGAAAAGTTTCCTCTTGTTGCTGCAATTGCTCTCCAGATGCTCTCCACTCAAACTAGCCGTCCAGTCTCTATCCCCTTTCAGATCCTTACTTCCCCACTGAAATTCCCTCTAACCACCACTTTTCTTAGCTTCCTTAGCCGCTATTTTTCTTTTGCTCTCCCCAGATTTGCCGTCACTTCCTCTCTTGGTTCTTCCTTCCTGCCGTCCAGAAACTCTTACTCTATTTCCTCTCTGTTTTTGTTAGCCTATTGCCTTCCCACCCCCTCCAGAAATTCTCCCTTCCTTTCCTTATCCCGTCGCCAGCCCCCTCCCTCAGTTTTTCTTTTTGCTTCCTTAGCTGCTGTTGTTTCTTTCTTTCCGATCCTATCCTCTCTTCCGATTCTATTCTCAGCAAGTTTTTGTGGTTTTTGCTCTCTCAAAACCCTCCTTAAACCTGGCCGCCAACTATCTCAGTCCCTCTCTTTTTCTCTTCGGAGTTTTTTCCTTTCCAAGTTTCTTTCTCTGCTTAGCCGTCACCTCCTCAGCCTTCCTCTATCTCCCCAAAACTCTCCCCCTTTGCGGCTGCCTTTTCTTTCACTATTTATACCAGGAACCCCCCTCCTAAACCCTTAGCACTCTTCTATATTTTTGCAGATAAGGGGCTGGCCCAATGCTCCTTTTGCAAGCTGCGGCAAAACGCAGCTTGCATGCCGTAGGACCCTTTTTTTTTAACTATTAATACAAAAATTAATAAAATATAAATAATAATAATAACAAAATAACAAAATTGACAAAAACCAGGTAATAATAATAGTAATGAACACAATTTAAAATAACTAAACAAAGTGGCCATTTTCAATTTTTTCTACATTTTTCTTTTTTTTTCATGATTTTTCTTTTTTTTTTTTCATTTTTTCATGATTTTCCCTTTTCCTCTTTTTTCATTCATTTAAAGAAATTCTATGCTAAAAACTTAAAAATAAAAAAATAAAAATAAAACTAGAAACTAAAAACTAAAAATCGAATAAAACTGACATGATAAATAAAAAACTAAAAATAAACAGTAAATGAAATTACACCAAAAATTTGGTGTCTACACTCTTAAACATTGACGGAGGGTCAATGAGGTTGGATCAAGAATGTAAGCGTGGAAAGGGGCTCTTGAGAGCCGTCCGTATCCTTTTACCGATTTGTTTTATTTCTTTATTGTGTACTTGAAATGAAAGGTTATGCTATATGCTCTTCGTTGCTTATGTGGTAGTAACTCATTGAGCTTTAGCTCACTCCGTTCCATTTGTTTTCCTTACAGGAAAATGACTATTTTGGGAAAGGTTGTGCTAGTTGGTTGTCAAGTTGAGCTCATGTAAATGTATATTTTGAATAGCTCATTGAGGGTGAAAACCCTAAGTATTTTGTTTCAACCAATGGTTGGTTTGTAATTGGCTAATTGCACATGTATGAACTTGTTGGATATTTTGGTATGCCGCTTTGGCTTGTAAATGTTAAATTTCGATGTATATATGTTGGATTGATAATTGGTTGAACTCTGGATTCTGATGTGGCCGGTACTGTTCATCATCGGCTTCGATTTTCGTTTTTTTTATTTTGTGATTTTGACTTGTTTACGCTCATTGGTGTGTTCCGGAACGTATTAGATCGACGTAAACTGATCCGTTAGTCTTGGCGAGAGCTGGGCAGGCAGTCCGCTAACCCCTTTGGTTCGCCTTAGGGGAAGGTGGGGCTGTTACAAGTGGTATCAGAGCCACTTCGCGTGGTCTCTGCGCGGAGTGAGACTGGGCCAAGTGGTGTTGTGGTCCTAATTTCATGAATATGTCTAAGTACTCGTTTGTGCATAAGTTATGCAGCAAATGACAAACTTGCTAGCACAAGTGGTGCAGCAACAGGGCCAAAACCCAAACCCTAACCCTGAAAACCCTGGTAACCATATCGAGAGCGAAGACAGAGCTCTCGAACGATTCCAAAAGTTCGCTCTGCCAAAGTTTGTTGGGGGACCCGACCCAGACGTTGCCGAAAGATGGCTTGAAATGATGGTGGATATATTTGCAGCCTTACACTACCCTGACGAACGGCAGGTGACTTTTGCCGTGTTCCAGCTTGAGGGGGCAGCCCGTTCCTGGTGGAACGTAATTTGGCAGAAGTCGGAACGAGAACAGACACCTAGGACTTGGGTGAATTTCATCAGAGAGTTCAATGCGAAGTTTTTTCCTCCTCTAGTTCAGGAGAGGAAGGAAGATGAGTTCTTTCGACTCCGCCAAGGAGCTCAAACTGTGGCGGAATATGAGAGCCAATTCACCCGCCTATCCAAATTTGCGCCCGAACTCATCATGACCGAGCAACGAAGAATACGGCGATTTGTCCAGAGCCTGAACGTAGAAATCCAGATGGACCTCGCGGCAGCCCAAATTAACGCCTTCAGCGAAGCAGTGGAGAAGGCACAACGAGTAGAGAATGCTAGGCTCCAGGTGAAAAACTTCCAGGCAAAAAAGAGTGGATTTTCTGGAAGTAGTTCGGGGCGGGGGATGAAAGTACCCCTCCCAAGTTTGGGCGGGGAACGGGAGGAGTAAGGATGCCGGGAGTGTCACCAGAGAGCCCGTCAAGAGGAGGCTCGGCTTCTGCAGCACGCGGACCCTGCGGGTATTGCGGAAAATTAAACCACTCGGAGGACAATTGCTGGAAGAAAGGAGGAAAATGCTTGCGCTGTGGAAGTGCCGAACATCAGATTGCTAACTGTCCAGCTCGCCTGCTTGAGCGGAGAGGGACTCTGCCACCAACCACGACCCACCCTGACCAGTCGAAGGGGGACAAGGATGGATCGAAAGTGTCCTCTCGGGTGTACTCCTTAGAACAACATCAAGTCTTTGACCCATTAGAGGACGTGGAAGGTAAGAATTTAATGAACCTGGCCAGTGAAGGGGTACAGATCTGTTAGCTAAGTATGATGCTCAATTTAATCAGGAGAAGGAAGTATTAAAATTTTTGTATCCCGGAGTTGCCAATGATAAGGAATTTCGAGGACGAAATTCTTTTAAAGGGGAGAGAGTGTGAGAACCCGTACTTTTCCCATTTTCTAGGGTTTTATTTATTTAATGGTTTGTTTTCTACATTTTTTTTAGTAGGAAAATTTTCTAGATATTTTTAATGAGCAGATATAGTTTTTAGATGATTTTTCTAGTATTGGATAGTTTTTGAAAAATTAAGGATATATAACGGACGTGGGACCCGCTAGTACGAAAAGTTCAGAAAAATTCGGCCAAGGAGGTTAAGTTCCGGATACTGAGTGAAATTTATCGGGTGTCAAGAGATAATTAGAGGTTGATATGTGATTGATGTGAGAGGGACTTAAAGGATAGAGATGCTTTAAATGAAGTGCCAAGTGTCACTTTGTGAGTGGTGGCACTTGTAGGACAACTATTCACCTTTTTGACTTTTTTGACTAATTGATTATATACCTCAAAAATCACCAAAAATTCACTCTTGTCTTCACCTTCTTGGCCGGCTCTCTCTCTAAGGAAAAGGAAGAAAACTCTTCAAGATTTTGCTTCCATCTTGCTTAAGTGGAACCATCCAACCATTTGATCTTGTTTTTACTCCATAAAACATCTTCAATTGGTGCTAGTAAGTAGTTTGGTGAAGTGTTTTGGGAAGCTAAGAGGACAAGCAACTCTTCCTCTCTTGTTTACTAGGTGAGTGGTGTTTGAACCTTCTCCTTCACTTAATGAAGCTTAATTTGTGCCTAATGGGAGCTTAAGTGATGAAATATGTGGTTTATTTCTTGCTTTTGGATGACTTGATGAAGTTTTCAATTTATTGGTGATTTTTCTGGTTTAATATGATCATGATGTTGTGGCCTTGTATGATGATTGGCAATGGCCTAGAATGACTCTAGTAGGTGTAAATGATAGATAATTGTAACCAATTTCTAGTTTGGAAGGAACTTGAGAAAGTTAGGGTTTTATATCCCCAATTCTGTCCGGTTTTGTATCTCATGGTTAGAGGCCGAATTGGCCTTGGCTTAAAACATGAAAGTTGTAGGTATTGATGTTATAAGGTGCATGTAAAATTTCAGGTCAATTGGAGTAGTGTGGAATGAGAAAATTCGAAATTACTATTGCTGTTCTGGTTTGGTCAGAATGTGAGAACTGCGCCTGTAATTGACTGTTTTGGCTGGAATTGTTTTGGAATTTGTTGTTGAGGTCTTCTGATGAAATGTAGCTTGATGTCCTAGCTACCATATGCCTCTGGAATTTCGGAATTTGGACCTGTATAGACTGAGTTGTACTGATTACAGCAGAATGTAGTTGGCAAACTTGTTATTGCGGTTCTGGTTTAGTTTCTTGCATATTTGACCTAGTTATGCTAGGAATTGGACTGAGTGACCTTCTACATTGTTGTAGCCCTATTTCTTAGCTTCGAAACGGTGGGCTTACACCTTCATCCGACAACCGTAGTGACCTTAGTGCCATTTCCGCAAAATGAGGTCAAACATTGTTTTATCAAGGTTAAAGCTAATGCCATTTCTTGATTTTCTGGTTACCTATGATGCTTGTATATGCTTATAGAACCCTATTGGGGTTGTGATTGGCATTGATTTATGACTCGTTATCGAGTCTCATTGTAATTGTTTGCGTGTTCTAGGGCGTGACGGTGGTTCACGACGTACTTGAGACGACGGTGTATGAAACATCACCTACTTGATTGGTGAGTGTACTACTCACATGAATGTTTACAATATGGCTTTGATATATGTGATTGTGATGCCGTGAAGGCTTACTTGGCCATTGGAATTGGTTAAGGTGAGGGTGTACTTGACCGCCCTCACCCCTTTTGATACTGTTAATGACTGTTTACCGTTTCACTGTGATACTGAACTTGATATATGAGTTATTGAATTCCATTTCTTGGAAACCTGATTTGGTGTCATTTGGACGAATATCCAACGGCCTTACTGTGTTACTGAGCTCAACCCCGTTGGTAGTCAAATGAATCGAGCCGGCAAGGGTTTCGTCGTGAAAATTGACATGCCACGGGGACTGTACTGGGGAATCTTGTAGTAATGAGACTCTTGATTCCGGTAAACTCGAGTATTACCAAAAGTTACTGATTGGAGTGCGGGCCCGGTTAGGGTATGTTGGGTGGAAGGAATGGAAGTGAAGTGAGGTCTACGGTTGGTACTCTTAAACATTGACGGAGGGTCAATGAGGTTGGATCAAGAATGTAAGCGTGGAAAGGGGCTCTTGAGAGCCGTCCGTATCCTTTTACCGATTTGTTTTATTTCTTAATTGTGTACTTGAAATGAAAGGTTATGCTATATGCTCTTCGTTGCTTATGTGGTAGTAACTCATTGAGCTTTAGCTCACTCCGTTCCATTTGGTTTCCTTACAGGAAAATGACTATTTTGGGAAAGGTTGTGCTAGTTGGTTGTCAAGTTGAGCTCATGTAAATGTATATTTTGAATAGCTCCTTGAGGGTGAAAACCCTAAGTGTTTTGTTTCAGCCAATGGTTGGTTTGTAATTGGCTAATTGCACATGTATGAACTTGTTGGATATTTTGGTATGCCGCTTTGGCTTATAAATGTTAAATTTCGATGTATATATGTTGGATTGATATTTGGTTGAACTCTGGATTCTGACGTGGCCGGTACTGTTCATCATCGGCTTCGATTTTCATTTTTTTTATTCTGTGATTTTGACTTGTTTGCGCGCGTTGGTGTGTTCCGGAACGTATTAGATCGACGTAAACTGATCCGTTAGTCCTGGCGAGAGCTGGGCAGGCAGTCCGCTAACCCCTTTGGTTCGCCTTAGGGGAAGGTGGGGCTGTTACAAGTGGTATCAGAGCCACTTCGCGTGGTCTCTGCGCGGAGTGAGACTGGGCCAAGTGGTGTTGTGGTCCTAATTTCATGAATATGTCTAAGTGCTCGTTTGAGCATAAGTTATGAACCGGGCATGTGATAAATGTACGAATCATTATCATGGGACTCGAGGAAGCTAGGTATGTATGTCGGGTAGGAATCTTTAATAAGGATGGTTTACTCTTTGGACCGGCCGGCTCGAGTTGTGAATTATCTTAGATGGGATTCTTGAGCCCGGATACGAAAGATATGAGGGCCTAGGTTAGAAAGGATTTGGTGAACTAGAAAGGCCATTCCTCGGTGGATCGTCTATGTTTGTACTTGACTTAACTGGCTGTATATGTGTGTGTGGCTTAATTTTGATCGGCTTGTATATATATGTTTTGATGTTGTTTGGAATGTATAAATATGTGTTATTGTGAAAGTTTTGAGTGTTATTTACATGCCTTGTTACTACTTTGGTTTAGTACTCTTGCCTAGACCAAGTAAAACTCATGGAAGGTACACGGAGTGGTCGGGGACGTGGGCGCGGAACTAGACAACCCACACCGGTTAGGGATACGGGGGAAACCTCTACTGGACCCAATCTGGAACCGCAAGTAAACCTAATGTGCAAATAGCTGCTGCTATGCAGCAAATGACAGACTTGCTAGCACAAGTGGTGCAGCAACAGGGCCAAAACCCAAACCCTAACCCTGGAAACCCTGGTAACCATATCGAGAGCGAAGACAGAGCTCTCGAACGATTCCAAAAGTTCGCTCCGCCAAAGTTTGTTGGGGAACCCGACCCAAACGTTGCCGAAAGATGGCTTGAAAAGATGGTGGATATATTTGCAGCCCTACACTACCCTGACGAACGGCAGGTGACTTTTGCCGTGTTCCAGCTTGACGGGGCAGCCCATTCCTGGTGGAACGTAATTCGGCAGAAGTGGGAACGAGAACAGACACCTAGGACTTGGGTGAACTTCATCAGAGGGTTCAATGCGAAGTTTTTCCCTCCTCTAGTTTAGGAGAGGAAGGAAGACGAGTTCATTCGACTCCGCCAAGGAGCTCAAACTGTGGCGGAATATGAGAGCCAATTCACCCGCCTATCCAAATTTGCGCCCGAACTCATCATGACCGAGCAACGAAGAATACGGCGATTTGTCCAGGTCCTGAACGTAGAAATCCAGAAGGACCTCGCGACAGCCCAAATTAACGCCTTCAGCGAAGCAGTGGAGAAGGCACAACGAGTAGAGAATGCTAGGCTCCAGGTGAAAAACTTCCAGGCAAAAAAGAGAGGATTTCCTGGAAGTAGTTCGGGGCAGGGGGATGAAAGTACCCCTCCCAAGTTTGGGCGGGGAACGGGAGGAGTAAGGATGCCGGGAGTGTCACCAGAGAGCCCGTCAAGAGGAGGCTCGGCTTCTGCAGCACGCGGGCCCTGCGGATATTGCGGAAAATTAAACCACTCGGAGGACAATTGCTGGAAGAAAGGAGGAAAATGCTTGCGCTGTGGAAGTGCCGAACATCAGATTGCTAACTGTCCAGCTCGCCTGCTTGAGCGGAGAGGGACTCTGCCACCAACCACGACCCACCCTGACCAGTCGAAGGGGGACAAGGATGGATCGAAAGTGTCCTCTCGGGTGTACTCCTTAGAACAACATCAAGTCTTTGACCCATTAGAGGACGTGGAAGGTAAGAATTTAATGAACCTGGCCAGTGAAGGGGTACAGATCTGTTAGCTAAGTATGATGCTCAATTTAATCAGGAGAAGGAAGTATTAAAATTTTTGTATCCCGGAGTTGCCAATGATAAGGAATTTCGAGGACGAAATTCTTTTAAAGGGGAGAGAGTGTGAGAACCCGTACTTTTCCCATTTTCTAGGGTTTTATTTATTTAATGGTTTGTTTTCTGCATTTTTTTTAGTAGGAAAATTTTCTAGATATTTTTAATGAGCAGATATAGTTTTTAGATGATTTTTCTAGTATTGGATAGTTTTTGAAAAATTAAGGATATATAACGGACGTGGGACCCGCTAGTACGAAAAGTTCAGAAAAATTCGGCCAAGGAGGTTAAGTTCCGGATACTGAGTGAAATTTATCGGGTGTCAAGAGATAATTAGAGGTTGATATGTGATTGATGTGAGAGGGACTTAAAGGATAGAGATGCTTTAAATGAAGTGCCAAGTGTCACTTTGTGAGTGGTGGCACTTGTAGGACAACTATTCACCTTTTTGACTTTTTTGACTAATTGATTATATACCTCAAAAATCACCAAAAATTCACTCTTGTCTTCACCTTCTTGGCCGGCTCTCTCTCTAAGGAAAAGGAAGAAAACTCTTCAAGATTTTGCTTCCATCTTGCTTAAGTGGAACCATCCAACCATTTGATCTTGTTTTTACTCCATAAAACATCTTCAATTGGTGCTAGTAAGTAGTTTGGTGAAGTGTTTTGGGAAGCTAAGAGGACAAGCAACTCTTCCTCTCTTGTTTACTAGGTGAGTGGTGTTTGAACCTTCTCCTTCACTTAATGAAGCTTAATTTGTGCCTAATGGGAGCTTAAGTGATGAAATATGTGGTTTATTTCTTGCTTTTGGATGACTTGATGAAGTTTTCAATTTATTGGTGATTTTTCTGGTTTAATATGATCATGATGTTGTGGCCTTGTATGATGATTGGCAATGGCCTAGAATGACTCTAGTAGGTGTAATGATAGATAATTGTAACCAATTTCTAGTTTGGAAGGAACTTGAGAAAGTTAGGGTTTTATATCCCCAATTCTGTCCGGTTTTGTATCTCATGGTTAGAGGCCGAATTGGCCTTGGCTTAAAACATGAAAGTTGTAGGTATTGATGTTATAAGGTGCATGTAAAATTTCAGGTCAATTGGAGTAGTGTGGAATGAGAAAATTCGAAATTACTATTGCTGTTCTGGTTTGGTCAGAATGTGAGAACTGCGCCTGTAATTGACTGTTTTGGCTGGAATTGTTTTGGAATTTGTTGTTGAGGTCTTCTGATGAAATGTAGCTTGATGTCCTAGCTACCATATGCCTCTGGAATTTCGGAATTTGGACCTGTATAGACTGAGTTGTACTGATTACAGCAGAATGTAGTTGGCAAACTTGTTATTGCGGTTCTGGTTTAGTTTCTTGCATATTTGACCTAGTTATGCTAGGAATTGGACTGAGTGACCTTCTACATTGTTGTAGCCCTATTTCTTAGCTTCGAAACGGTGGGCTTACACCTTCATCCGACAACCGTAGTGACCTTAGTGCCATTTCCGCAAAATGAGGTCAAACATTGTTTTATCAAGGTTAAAGCTAATGCCATTTCTTGATTTTCTGGTTACCTATGATGCTTGTATATGCTTATAGAACCCTATTGGGGTTGTGATTGGCATTGATTTATGACTCGTTATCGAGTCTCATTGTAATTGTTTGCGTGTTCTAGGGCGTGACGGTGGTTCACGACGTACTTGTGACGACGGTGTATGAAACATCACCTACTTGATTGGTGAGTGTACTACTCACATGAATGTTTACAATATGGCTTTGATATATGTGACTGTGATGCCGTGAAGGCTTACTTGGCCATTGGAATTGGTTAAGGTGAGGGTGTACTTGACCGCCCTCACCCCTTTTGATATTGTTAATGACTGTTTACCGTTTCACTGTGATACTGAACTTGATATATGAGTTTTTGAATTCCATTTCATGGAAACATGATTTGGTGTCGTTTGGACGAATATCCAACGGCCTTACTGTGTTACTGAGCTCAACCCCGTTGGTAGTCAAATGAATCGAGCCGGCAAGGGTTTCGTCGTGAAAATTGACATGCCACGGGGACTGTACTGGGGAATCTTGTAGTAATGAGACTCTTGATTCCGGTAAACTCGAGTATTACCAAAAGTTACTGATTGGAGTGCGGGCCCGGTTAGGGTATGTTGGGTGGAAGGAATGGAAGTGAAGTGAGGTCTATGGTTGGTACTCTTAAACATTGACGGAGGGTCAATGAGGTTGGATCAAGAATGTAAGCGTGGAAAGAGGCTCTTGAGAGCCGTCCGTATCCTTTTACCGATTTGTTTTATTTCTTAATTGTGTACTTGAAATGAAAGGTTATGCTATATGATCTTCGTTGCTTATGTGGTAGTAACTCATTGAGCTTTAGCTCACTCCGTTCCATTTGGTTTCCTTACAGGAAAATGACTATTTTGGGAAAGGTTGTGCTAGTTGGTTGTCAAGTTGAGCTCATGTAAATGTATATTTTGAATAGCTCCTTGAGGGTGAAAACCCTAAGTGTTTTGTTTCAGCCAATGGTTGGTTTGTAATTGGCTAATTGCACATGTATGAACTTGTTGGATATTTTGGTATGCCGCTTTGGCTTATAAATGTTAAATTTCGATGTATATATGTTGGATTGATATTTGGTTGAACTCTGGATTCTGACGTGGCCGGTACTGTTCATCATCGGCTTCGATTTTCATTTTTTTTATTCTGTGATTTTGACTTGTTTGCGCGCGTTGGTGTGTTCCGGAACGTATTAGATCGACGTAAACTGATCCGTTAGTCCTGGCGAGAGCTGGGCAGGCAGTCCGCTAACCCCTTTGGTTCGCCTTAGGGGAAGGTGGGGCTGTTACAAGTGGTATCAGAGCCACTTCGCGTGGTCTCTGCGCGGAGTGAGACTGGGCCAAGTGGTGTTGTGGTCCTAATTTCATGAATATGTCTAAGTGCTCGTTTGAGCATAAGTTATGAACCGGGCATGTGATAAGTGTACGAATCATTATCATGGGACTCGAGGAAGCTAGGTATGTATGTCGGGTAGGAATCTTTAATAAGGATGGTTTACTCTTTGGACCGGCCGGCTCGAGTTGTGAATTATCTTAGATGGGATTCTTGAGCCCGGATACGAAAGATATGAGGGCCTAGGTTAGAAAGGATTTGGTGAACTAGAAAGGCCATTCCTCGGTGGATCGTCTATGTTTGTACTTGACTTAACTGGCTGTATATGTGTGTGTGGCTTAATTTTGACCGGCTTGTATATATATGTTTTGATGTTGTTTGGAATGTATAAATATGTGTTATTGTGAAAGTTTTGAGTGTTATTTACATGCCTTGTTACTACTTTGGTTTAGTACTCTTGCCTAGACCAAGTAAAACTCATGGAAGGTACACGGAGTGGTCGGGGACGTGGGCGCGGAACTAGACAACCCACACCGGTTAGGGATACGGGGGAAACCTCTACTGGACCCAATCTGGAACCGCAAGTAAACCTAATGTGCAAATAGCTGCTGCTATGCAGCAAATGACAGACTTGCTAGCACAAGTGGTGCAGCAACAGGGCCAAAACCCAAACCCTAACCCTGGAAACCCTGGTAACCATATCGAGAGCGAAGACAGAGCTCTCGAACGATTCCAAAAGTTCGCTCCGCCAAAGTTTGTTGGGGAACCCGACCCAAACGTTGCCGAAAGATGGCTTGAAAAGATGGTGGATATATTTGCAGCCCTACACTACCCTGACGAACGGCAGGTGACTTTTGCCGTGTTCCAGCTTGAGGGGGCAGCCCATTTGTAACAGCCCCACCTTCCCCTAAGGCGAACCAAAGGGGTTAGCGGACTGCCTGCCCAGCTCTCGCCAGGACTAACGGTACAGTATAGAGCGATCTTCCACGTTCCGGAACTTATAACGCGCGCAAATAAGGCAAAAGGGTAAAATAACCCAAAATAAAAGAAAATGAAATCCGGAGTCGGCCATGAATAGTAACCGACTCGTCCGTACCCAACCAAACATCGAATTACATATACCACATAACATTTAGCCTTTACAAACCAAAATGTCATTTAAAAGTGATACAAAAGTCACTACATATATGGTTTGCCAAAACAAAAGTGAAAACGGCCCTAATGATACATTTAGGGTCCTATTTTATATACAATACAAAAGAGTCATTCATCTAGTTCATTCGGCAACCATTTATCAAAATTCATTCCAAAAGAGTCATATTCCTGTAAGGAAAACAAAAGGAACGGGGTGAGCTAATTGCCCAGTGAGAATACAACTCAAGCAACCAAGTTCATGGATACATCAAGCTTAACAGTCCAATTTACCCAAAATAAATAAAGCCACACATTAATATTGAGGATAAAAGGATACGGGTGGCTCTCAAGAGCCCATTTCCACGCTTCCATTCTTGATCCAACCTCATTGACCCTCCGTCAATGTTGAAGAGTAACCAACCGTAGACTCCTCTTCTCTCCCATTCCTTCCACCAAACATCCCCCTACCGGGCCCGCACTCCAAACACTTGCACTGTGGTATTACTCGAGTATACCGGAATCAAGAGTCTCTCATACTACAAGATTCCTTATAACTTTACCCAAGGCTCATTAATTGTCACGACCAAACCCTTGTCGGCTCGATTCAATCAACTACCAATGGGGTTGAGCTCAATGATAACATTTGTAGTCGTTGGATACTTGTCCAATCGATACTAAGTCATGTCTTTCATTTCATATAACAGTTCATATAACTTTCCAATAACTTTTCAATAACATGTGAAACAATAAGTGAGAGTGATAAAGTACACTCTCACATCAATCCATTAACATACAACATCTCAAGTTCAAATATCAAAGCCATATAATAGCACACAAGTGAGTAGTACACTCACCAATCAATTAAGTGCTATTTCATGCACTTCCGTCAGGAGAAAGTCGTGAACCACCGTCACGCCCTAGAACACGTAAACAAATGCAATGAGACTCGATAGCGAGTCACAAAACAATGCCAATCACAACCCCAATAGGGTTTTGCAAACATATATAAGCATCATAGGAAACCAGAAATTAGGAAAAAGGCTTTAACTTAGGCCTTGATAAGAAAACCGGTTTTGACGTCATAATGCGGTAATGGCACAACTCTCACTACAATTATCGGATGGGGGTGTAAGACCCACCGTTTCGAAGCTATGATACAGGGATACAATAATGTAGAAGACCACTCAATCCAGTTCCTAACACAACTAGGTCGAATATACGAAATACTATACCAGAATTCCCAAAACAGGTTTGCAAAACGCAGAAAACTGTAATCGGTATATCTCAGTCCATACAAGTCCAAATGCCGAAATTCCAAAGGTATATGTTAGCTAAGACACTCAGCTACATTTCATCAGAAGACACCAACTCGAAAATCCAAACCAATTCCAGTCAAAATGGCCAATTACTATCGCAGTTTTCGCATTCTGATCAAAGCAGAACAGCTACAGTAAAAACGGCATAACTCACTCTACACTCATCCAAATGACCTGAAATTTTACAGGCATCCCAATCACATCAATACCTACAACTTTCATGTTTTGAGCAAAGTCAAATTCGGCCTCTAACCCTATGATCCATAACCGGACAGAATTGGGGATTTAAGAACCCTAACTTTTCAAATTTCACACCAAATCCAAAATTGATTGCATTTCACCACAATTCACACTCACTAGAGTCATTTCCAACCATTACAATTCATCATACAAGCCCCCAACATCAAGATCATATTAAACCAGAAAAATTCCCAATAAAATAAAAACTCCACCAAAACTCTTCAAATCAAGAAACAAATCATATATTTCAACACTCATGCCACCATTAAGCACAAAATAACCATCATTAGGTGTAGTAGAAAGGTTGAAGCATCACTCACCTAACAACAAGAGAGAGGAAGATGATGGACACCTTAGCTCTTCCAAACAAAGCCACAAAACAACTCACAACCACCACTTGAAGATGTTTTATGGAGCAAAATCAAGGTTGGATGGTTGGTTTGATGATTTGGAACAAGATTGAAGTGTTTCTTCTTTGTACTTGGAGCAAGAGAGAGAGAAAGAGAGAGAGGAGAGAGCCGGCCATATGAGGAGAAGAAAATGGTGATTTTTGGTGAATTTTGGATATTTAATCCTTTGGTCAAAAAAGTCAAAATTGTGAATAGTGTTTCTTAAAAGTTCAACCAATGAAAAGGTGACATGTGTCACTCTATTAAATGCATCCTTATCATTCTTTTCTCTCTCACATCAATCACTTCACACACCCTACTTATCTCTTAATACCCGATAAACTTTTAACAGTATCCGAAACTTAACCTTATTGGCCGAATTTTTCCGAACTTATCGCACTAGTGGGTCCCACATCCAATATATATTCTTAATTTTCTAAAAATTCACCAATGCTAGAAAAATCATCTTAAAACTATAATTGCTCATAAAATCCATTAAGAAAATATTTCTAAGCCAGAAAATGCAGAAAATATGCTATTAAGGGGAAATAAACCCTAGGAATATAATTAGGGTTTTACGGGTTCTCACACTCTCCCCCCCTTAAAAGAATTTCGTCCTCGAAATTTTCCTTCAAATTTAAAGTAACCAATGGCCTGTACCTTCTCCGTCTTCAGAGTCAGAAGAAACGGGGTTCTTCATTCCAGTCCCTTCTCCGCTTGACGGTGCAGGGTCGGTCTGGTTTGGTTGTTGAGTTCTTTTCTTTTTCCGCACTTTAATCGGGCAATATGCAATTCGATGCTCGATGCTCCCACAGCGCAGACATCTCCTCCCCTTTCTCCAACAATCATTCTCAGTGTGATTGGCCTTTCCGCAATAGTCACAAGTCAAGTGGAAAGTCATCTTTTTGCTTTTCGGAGAAATCTCCCCCTGTCTGGTTTGGCTTCCATTGACAAATCTTTTATCTACCGCCCCCATTGTCCATGGCGGCCCGAATAACTGGTTCACTTTCTGTACTTTAGAAGGTGTCATTGCTTCGCTAGGTTCCTCACTCACGCTACCCGCTGCACCCCTTTTCCGTATTTGGGAAGCTTTCACTTGCACCTTTGCATTCTTGATGCATTGAGCCTTTTCCAGGGCCTCCTCGGAAATCCCTTCATATTTCCTTTTTAGCTCTAAGTTTTTGTGCAGGAGCTCAATTTTCTCTGTATACTCGTGCTTCCAGCGCCCTTCCCAGTATGCGACTAGGTTCTTTTGGACTTCTATTTCGTCTCGAAGACCCCCGATTTCATTATACATCTCAACCCTACGTGCCATTTTACAGAGTTGCTGGACCTCAGATGGTAGCCTGTCGGCAAAACAATGGGTCATAAGAAAGTCTTGAATACAAGTAGCACTCTTGGTCCATGTTCGGTTCAAGTGTTGTTTCCTCCCTTTCTTCTCTTTGACTCTTGGTCTCGTTTTGTGTCACTGCTATGCCCATGTCCGCGGGGTTTTTTTTTTTTTTTTTTTTTTTTTTTTCTTTTCTTTCCAAAAGGGTACTTCCATGCATGAATGCAATAAATTTACTAACATAACAAAATCTATCATACCAATAACATATCGCATATAACACGCTATATTAAAAGACGGATAAGCAAGTAAGCAAATATAGACTTAGTAATATACGGTCGAAAAGTCATCCCAGTACCAGCCCGTCTGGTCTCTCACGTCACTTACTATCCAAACTAGACGTCCATTGATCTCTTATGCTCATTTTAGTCAGACAAAGCCTGTTCACGTTTCCAAAATACAAGGCTCGTTTCCAAAACACAGGGCTCAAATACCTAGTAGCTTGCATCACCTCAATTCTGGGGTACTCGGGCACGAGAATCCGAAATAAGATAGTTCACATCTCGAGCTGGCCAGTCCCAAGAGTAAACCATCTACAAATCAAAATTCCTGTCCGACATACTTATCTAGGGTACTTAAATACCATGAGAAAGATTAAAGACCTATAACACTTCAAGGTTCATAGCTTATGCTCAAACGAGCACTTAAACATATTCATGAAATTAGGACCACAACACCACTTGGCCCAGTCTCACTTCGCGCAGAGACCACGCGACGTGGCTCTGATACCACTTGTAACAGCCCCACCTTCCCCTAAGGCGAACCAAAGGGGTTAGCGGACTGCCTGCCCAGCTCTCGCCAGGACTAACGGTACAGTATAGAGCGATCTTCCACGTTCCGGAACTTATAACGCGCGCAAATAAGGCAAAAGGGCAAAATAACCCAAAATAAAAGAAAATGAAATCCGGAGTCGGCCATGAATAGTAACCGACTCGTCCGTACCCAACCAAACATCGAATTACATATACCACATAACATTTAGCCTTTACAAACCAAAATGTCATTTAAAAGTGATACAAAAGTCACTACATATATGGTTTGCCAAAACAAAAGTGAAAACGGCCCTAATGATACATTTAGGGTCCTATTTTATATACAATACAAAAGAGTCATTCATCTAGTTCATTCGGCAACCATTTATCAAAATTCATTCCAAAAGAGTCATATTCCTGTAAGGAAAACAAAAGGAACGGGGTGAGCTAATTGCCCAGTGAGAATACAACTCAAGCAACCAAGTTCATGGATACATCAAGCTTAACAGTCCAATTTACCCAAAATAAATAAAGCCACACATTAATATTGAGGATAAAAGGATACGGGTGGCTCTCAAGAGCCCATTTCCACGCTTCCATTCTTGATCCAACCTCATTGACCCTCCGTCAATGTTGAAGAGTAACCAACCGTAGACTCCTCTTCTCTCCCATTCCTTCCACCAAACATCCCCCTACCGGGCCCGCACTCCAAACACTTGCACTGTGGTATTACTCGAGTATACCGGAATCAAGAGTCTCTCATACTACAAGATTCCTTATAACTTTACCCAAGGCTCATTAATTGTCACGACCAAACCCTTGTCGGCTCGATTCAATCAACTACCAATGGGGTTGAGCTCAATGATAACATTTGTAGTCGTTGGATACTTGTCCAATCGATACTAAGTCATGTATTTCATTTCATATAACAGTTCATATAACTTTCCAATAACTTTTCAATAACATGTGAAACAATAAGTGAGAGTGATAAAGTACACTCTCACATCAATCCATTAACATACAACATCTCAAGTTCAAATATCAAAGCCATATAATAGCACACAAGTGAGTAGTACACTCACCAATCAATTAAGTGCTATTTCATGCACTTCCGTCAGGAGAAAGTCGTGAACCACCGTCACGCCCTAGAACACGTAAACAAATGCAATGAGACTCGATAGCGAGTCACAAAACAATGCCAATCACAACCCCAATAGGGTTTTGCAAACATATATAAGCATCATAGGAAACCAGAAATTAGGAAAAAGGCTTTAACTTAGGCCTTGATAAGAAAACCGGTTTTGACGTCATAATGCGGTAATGGCACAACTCTCACTACAATTATCGGATGGGGGTGTAAGACCCACCGTTTCGAAGCTATGATACAGGGATACAATAATGTAGAAGACCACTCAATCCAGTTCCTAACACAACTAGGTCGAATATACGAAATACTATACCAGAATTCCCAAAACAGGTTTGCAAAACGCAGAAAACTGTAATCGGTATATCTCAGTCCATACAAGTCCAAATGCCGAAATTCCAAAGGCATATGTTAGCTAAGACACTCAGCTACATTTCATCAGAAGACACCAACTCGAAAATCCAAACCAATTCCAGTCAAAATGGCCAATTACTATCGCAGTTTTCGCATTCTGATCAAAGCAGAACAGCTACAGTAAAAACGGCATAACTCACTCTACACTCATCCAAATGACCTGAAATTTTACAGGCATCCCAATCACATCAATACCTACAACTTTCATGTTTTGAGCAAAGTCAAATTCGGCCTCTAACCCTATGATCCATAACCGGACAGAATTGGGGATTTAAGAACCCTAACTTTTCAAATTTCACACCAAATCCAAAATTGATTGCATTTCACCACAATTCACACTCACTAGAGTCATTTCCAACCATTACAATTCATCATACAAGCCCCCAACATCAAGATCATATTAAACCAGAAAAATTCCCAATAAAATAAAAACTCCACCAAAACTCTTCAAATCAAGAAACAAATCATATATTTCAACACTCATGCCACCATTAAGCACAAAATAACCATCATTAGGTGTAGTAGAAAGGTTGAAGCATCACTCACCTAACAACAAGAGAGAGGAAGATGATGGACACCTTAGCTCTTCCAAACAAATCCACAAAACAACTCACAACCACCACTTGAAGATGTTTTATGGAGCAAAATCAAGGTTGGATGGTTGGTTTGATGATTTGGAACAAGATTGAAGTGTTTCTTCTTTGTACTTGGAGCAAGAGAGAGAGAAAGAGAGAGAGGAGAGAGCCGGCCATATGAGGAGAAGAAAATGGTGATTTTTGGTGAATTTTGGATATTTAATCCTTTGGTCAAAAAAGTCAAAATTGTGAATAGTGTTTCTTAAAAGTTCAACCAATGAAAAGGTGACATGTGTCACTCTATTAAATGCATCCTTATCATTCTTTTCTCTCTCACATCAATCACTTCACACACCCTACTTATCTCTTAATACCCGATAAACTTTTAACAGTATCCGAAACTTAACCTTATTGGCCGAATTTTTCCGAACTTATCGCACTAGTGGGTCCCACATCCAATATATATTCTTAATTTTCTAAAAATTCACCAATTCTAGAAAAATCATCTTAAAACTATAATTGCTCATAAAATCCATTAAGAAAATATTTCTAAGCCAGAAAATGCAGAAAATATGCTATTAAGGGGAAATAAACCCTAGGAATATAATTAGGGTTTTACGGGTTCTCACACCATTCCTGGTGGAACGTAATTCGGCAGAAGTGGGAACGCGAACAGACACCTAGGACTTGGGTGAACTTCATCAGAGAGTTCAATGCGAAGTTTTTCCCTCCTCTAGTTTAGGAGAGGAAGGAAGACGAGTTCATTCGACTCCGCCAAGGAGCTCAAACTGTGGCGGAATATGAGAGCCAATTCACCCGCCTATCCAAATTTGCGCCCGAACTCATCATGACCGAGCAACGAAGAATACGGCGATTTGTCCAGGTCCTGAACGTAGAAATCCAGAAGGACCTCGCGACAGCCCAAATTAACGCCTTCAGCGAAGCAGTGGAGAAGGCACAACGAGTAGAGAATGCTAGGCTCCAGGTGAAAAACTTCCAGGCAAAAAAGAAAGGATTTCCTGGAAGTAGTTCGGGGCAGGGGGATGAAAGTACCCCTCCCAAGTTTGGGCGGGGAACGGGAGGAGTAAGGATGCCGGGAGTGTCACCAGAGAGCCCGTCAAGAGGAGGCTCGGCTTCTGCAGCACGCGGGCCCTGCGGGTATTGCGGAAAATTAAACCACTCGGAGGACAATTGCTGGAAGAAAGGAGGAAAATGCTTGCGCTGTGGAAGTGCCGAACATCAGATTGCTAACTGTCCAGCTCGCCTGCATGAGCGGAGAGGGACTCTGCCACCAACCACGACCCACCCTGACCAGTCGAAGGGGGACAAGGATGGATCGAAAGTGTCCTCTCGGGTGTACTCCTTAGAACAACATCAAGTCTTTGACCCATTAGAGGACGTGGAAGGTAAGAATTTAATGAACCTGGCCAGTGAAGGGGTACAGATCTGTTAGCTAAGTATGATGCTCAATTTAATCAGGAGAAGGAAGTATTAAAATTTTTGTATCCCGGAGTTGCCAATGATAAGGAATTTCGAGGACGAAATTCTTTTAAAGGGGAGAGAGTGTGAGAACCCGTACTTTTCCCATTTTCTAGGGTTTTATTTATTTAATGGTTTGTTTTCTGCATTTTTTTTAGTAGGAAAATTTTCTAGATATTTTTAATGAGCAGATATAGTTTTTAGATGATTTTTCTAGTATTGGATAGTTTTTGAAAAATTAAGGATATATAACGGACGTGGGACCCGCTAGTACGAAAAGTTCAGAAAAATTCGGCCAAGGAGGTTAAGTTCCGGATACTGAGTGAAATTTATCGGGTGTCAAGAGATAATTAGAGGTTGATATGTGATTGATGTGAGAGGGACTTAAAGGATAGAGATGCTTTAAATGAAGTGCCAAGTGTCACTTTGTGAGTGGTGGCACTTGTAGGACAACTATTCACCTTTTTGACTTTTTTGACTAATTGATTATATACCTCAAAAATCACCAAAAATTCACTCTTGTCTTCACCTTCTTGGCCGGCTCTCTCTCTAAGGAAAAGGAAGAAAACTCTTCAAGATTTTGCTTCCATCTTGCTTAAGTGGAACCATCCAACCATTTGATCTTGTTTTTACTCCATAAAACATCTTCAATTGGTGCTAGTAAGTAGTTTGGTGAAGTGTTTTGGGAAGCTAAGAGGACAAGCAACTCTTCCTCTCTTGTTTACTAGGTGAGTGGTGTTTGAACCTTCTCCTTCACTTAATGAAGCTTAATTTGTGCCTAATGGGAGCTTAAGTGATGAAATATGTGGTTTATTTCTTGCTTTTGGATGACTTGATGAAGTTTTCAATTTATTGGTGATTTTTCTGGTTTAATATGATCATGATGTTGTGGCCTTGTATGATGATTGGCAATGGCCTAGAATGACTCTAGTAGGTGTAAATGATAGATAATTGTAACCAATTTCTAGTTTGGAAGGAACTTGAGAAAGTTAGGGTTTTATATCCCCAATTCTGTCCGGTTTTGTATCTCATGGTTAGAGGCCGAATTGGCCTTGGCTTAAAACATGAAAGTTGTAGGTATTGATGTTATAAGGTGCATGTAAAATTTCAGGTCAATTGGAGTAGTGTGGAATGAGAAAATTCGAAATTACTATTGCTGTTCTGGTTTGGTCAGAATGTGAGAACTGCGCCTGTAATTGACTGTTTTGGCTGGAATTGTTTTGGAATTTGTTGTTGAGGTCTTCTGATGAAATGTAGCTTGATGTCCTAGCTACCATATGCCTCTGGAATTTCGGAATTTGGACCTGTATAGACTGAGTTGTACTGATTACAGCAGAATGTAGTTGGCAAACTTGTTATTGCGGTTCTGGTTTAGTTTCTTGCATATTTGACCTAGTTATGCTAGGAATTGGACTGAGTGACCTTCTACATTGTTGTAGCCCTATTTCTTAGCTTCGAAACGGTGGGCTTACACCTTCATCCGACAACCGTAGTGACCTTAGTGCCATTTCCGCAAAATGAGGTCAAACATTGTTTTATCAAGGTTAAAGCTAATGCCATTTCTTGATTTTCTGGTTACCTATGATGCTTGTATATGCTTATAGAACCCTATTGGGGTTGTGATTGGCATTGATTTATGACTCGTTATCGAGTCTCATTGTAATTGTTTGCGTGTTCTAGGGCGTGACGGTGGTTCACGACGTACTTGTGACGACGGTGTATGAAACATCACCTACTTGATTGGTGAGTGTACTACTCACATGAATGTTTACAATATGGCTTTGATATATGTGACTGTGATGCCGTGAAGGCTTACTTGGCCATTGGAATTGGTTAAGGTGAGGGTGTACTTGACCGCCCTCACCCCTTTTGATATTGTTAATGACTGTTTACCGTTTCACTGTGATACTGAACTTGATATATGAGTTTTTGAATTCCATTTCATGGAAACATGATTTGGTGTCGTTTGGACGAATATCCAACGGCCTTACTGTGTTACTGAGCTCAACCCCGTTGGTAGTCAAATGAATCGAGCCGGCAAGGGTTTCGTCGTGAAAATTGACATGCCACGGGGACTGTACTGGGGAATCTTGTAGTAATGAGACTCTTGATTCCGGTAAACTCGAGTATTACCAAAAGTTACTGATTGGAGTGCGGGCCCGGTTAGGGTATGTTGGGTGGAAGGAATGGAAGTGAAGTGAGGTCTATGGTTGGTACTCTTAAACATTGACGGAGGGTCAATGAGGTTGGATCAAGAATGTAAGCGTGGAAAGAGGCTCTTGAGAGCCGTCCGTATCCTTTTACCGATTTGTTTTATTTCTTAATTGTGTACTTGAAATGAAAGGTTATGCTATATGATCTTCGTTGCTTATGTGGTAGTAACTCATTGAGCTTTAGCTCACTCCGTTCCATTTGGTTTCCTTACAGGAAAATGACTATTTTGGGAAAGGTTGTGCTAGTTGGTTGTCAAGTTGAGCTCATGTAAATGTATATTTTGAATAGCTCCTTGAGGGTGAAAACCCTAAGTGTTTTGTTTCAGCCAATGGTTGGTTTGTAATTGGCTAATTGCACATGTATGAACTTGTTGGATATTTTGGTATGCCGCTTTGGCTTATAAATGTTAAATTTCGATGTATATATGTTGGATTGATATTTGGTTGAACTCTGGATTCTGACGTGGCCGGTACTGTTCATCATCGGCTTCGATTTTCATTTTTTTTATTCTGTGATTTTGACTTGTTTGCGCGCGTTGGTGTGTTCCGGAACGTATTAGATCGACGTAAACTGATCCGTTAGTCCTGGCGAGAGCTGGGCAGGCAGTCCGCTAACCCCTTTGGTTCGCCTTAGGGGAAGGTGGGGCTGTTACAAGTGGTATCAGAGCCACTTCGCGTGGTCTCTGCGCGGAGTGAGACTGGGCCAAGTGGTGTTGTGGTCCTAATTTCATGAATATGTCTAAGTGCTCGTTTGAGCATAAGTTATGAACCGGGCATGTGATAAGTGTACGAATCATTATCATGGGACTCGAGGAAGCTAGGTATGTATGTCGGGTAGGAATCTTTAATAAGGATGGTTTACTCTTTGGACCGGCCGGCTCGAGTTGTGAATTATCTTAGATGGGATTCTTGAGCCCGGATACGAAAGATATGAGGGCCTAGGTTAGAAAGGATTTGGTGAACTAGAAAGGCCATTCCTCGGTGGATCGTCTATGTTTGTACTTGACTTAACTGGCTGTATATGTGTGTGTGGCTTAATTTTGACCGGCTTGTATATATATGTTTTGATGTTGTTTGGAATGTATAAATATGTGTTATTGTGAAAGTTTTGAGTGTTATTTACATGCCTTGTTACTACTTTGGTTTAGTACTCTTGCCTAGACCAAGTAAAACTCATGGAAGGTACACGGAGTGGTCGGGGACGTGGGCGCGGAACTAGACAACCCACACCGGTTAGGGATACGGGGGAAACCTCTACTGGACCCAATCTGGAACCGCAAGTAAACCTAATGTGCAAATAGCTGCTGCTATGCAGCAAATGACAGACTTGCTAGCACAAGTGGTGCAGCAACAGGGCCAAAACCCAAACCCTAACCCTGGAAACCCTGGTAACCATATCGAGAGCGAAGACAGAGCTCTCGAACGATTCCAAAAGTTCGCTCCGCCAAAGTTTGTTGGGGAACCCGACCCAAACGTTGCCGAAAGATGGCTTGAAAAGATGGTGGATATATTTGCAGCCCTACACTACCCTGACGAACGGCAGGTGACTTTTGCCGTGTTCCAGCTTGAGGGGGCAGCCCATTCCTGGTGGAACGTAATTCGGCAGAAGTGGGAACGAGAACAGACACCTAGGACTTGGGTGAACTTCATCAGAGAGTTCAATGCGAAGTTTTTCCCTCCTCTAGTTTAGGAGAGGAAGGAAGACGAGTTCATTCGACTCCGCCAAGGAGCTCAAACTGTGGCGGAATATGAGAGCCAATTCACCCGCCTATCCAAATTTGCGCCCGAACTCATCATGACCGAGCAACGAAGAATACGGCGATTTGTCCAGGTCCTGAACGTAGAAATCCAGAAGGACCTCGCGACAGCCCAAATTAACGCCTTCAGCGAAGCAGTGGAGAAGGCACAACGAGTAGAGAATGCTAGGCTCCAGGTGAAAAACTTCCAGGCAAAAAAGAGAGGATTTCCTGGAAGTAGTTCGGGGCAGGGGGATGAAAGTACCCCTCCCAAGTTTGGGCGGGGAACGGGAGGAGTAAGGATGCCGGGAGTGTCACCAGAGAGCCCGTCAAGAGGAGGCTCGGCTTCTGCAGCACGCGGGCCCTGCGGGTATTGCGGAAAATTAAACCACTCGGAGGACAATTGCTGGAAGAAAGGAGGAAAATGCTTGCGCTGTGGAAGTGCCGAACATCAGATTGCTAACTGTCCAGCTCGCCTGCTTGAGCGGAGAGGGACTCTGCCACCAACCACGACCCACCCTGACCAGTCGAAGGGGGACAAGGATGGATCGAAAGTGTCCTCTCGGGTGTACTCCTTAGAACAACATCAAGTCTTTGACCCATTAGAGGACGTGGAAGGTAAGAATTTAATGAACCTGGCCAGTGAAGGGGTACAGATCTGTTAGCTAAGTATGATGCTCAATTTAATCAGGAGAAGGAAGTATTAAAATTTTTGTATCCCGGAGTAGCCAATGATAAGGAATTTCGAGGACGAAATTCTTTTAAGGGGGAGAGAGTATGAGAACCTGTACTTTTCCCATTTTCTAGGGTTTTGTTTATTTAATGGTTTGTTTTCTGTATTTTTTTTAGTTGGAAAATTTTCTAGATATTTTTAATGAGCAGATATAGTTTTTAGATGATTTTTCTAGTATTGGATAGTTTTTGAAAAATTAAGGATATATAACGGACGTGGGACCCGTAAGTGCGAAAAGTTCGGAAAAATTCGGCCAAGGAGGTTAAGTTCCGGATACTGAGTGAAATTTATTGGGTGTCAAGAGATAAATAGAGATTGAGATGTGATTGATGTGAGAGGGACTTAAAGGATAGAAATGCTTTAAATGAAGTGCCAAGTGTCACTTTGTGAGTGGTGGCACTTGTAGGACAACTATTCACCTTTTTGACTTTTTGACTAATTGATTAAA
Organism: Coffea canephora; assembly: GCA_036785865.1. NCBI lineage: Eukaryota > Viridiplantae > Streptophyta > Magnoliopsida > Gentianales > Rubiaceae > Coffea > Coffea canephora. The sequence goes on from CM071922.1 coordinate 29,002,654, forward strand.
TACCTCAAAAATCATCAAAAATTCACTCTTGTCTTCACCTTCTTGGCCGGCTCTCTCTCTAAGGAAAAGGAAGAAAACTCTTCAAGATTTTGCTTCCATCTTGCTTAAATGTAACCATCCAACCATTTGATCTTGTTTTTACTCCATAAAACATCTTCAATTGGTGCTAGTAAGTAGTTTGGTGAAGTGTTTTGGGAAGCTAAGAGGACAAGCAACTCTTCCTCTCTTGTTTACTAGGTGAGTGGTGTTTGAACCTTCTCCTTCACTTAATGAAGCTTAATTTGTGCCTAATGGGAGCTCAAGTGATGAAATATGTGGTTTATTTCTTGCTTTTGGATGACTTGATGAAGTTTTCAATTTATTGGTGATTTTTCTGGTTTAATATGATCATGATGTTGTGGCCTTGTATGATGATTGGCAATGGCCTAGAATGACTCTAGTAGGTGTAAATGATAGATAATTGTAACCAATTTCTAGTTTGGAAGGAACTTGAGAAAGTTAGGGTTTTATATCCCCAATTCTGTCCGGTTTTGTATCTCATGGTTAGAGGCCGAATTGGCCTTGGCTTAAAACATGAAAGTTGTAGGTATTGATGTTATAAGGTGCATGTAAAATTTCAGGTCAATTGGAGTAGTGTGGAATGAGAAAATTCGAAATTACTATTGCTGTTCTGGTTTGGTCAGAATGTGAGAACTGCGCCTGTAATTGACTGTTTTGGCTGGAATTGTTTTGGAATTTGTTGTTGAGGTCTTCTGATGAAATGTAGCTTGATGTCCTAGCTACCATATGCCTTTGGAATTTTAGAATTTGGACCTGTATAGACTGAGTTGTACTGATTACAGCAGAATGTAGTTGGCAAACCTGTTATTGCGGTTCTGGTTTAGTTTCTTGCATATTTGACCTGGTTATGCTAGGAATTCGACTGAGTAACCTTCTACATTGTTGTAGCCCTGTTTCTTAGCTTCGAAACGGTGGGTCTTACACCTTCATCCAACAACCGTAGTGACCTTAGTGCCATTTCCGCAAAATGAGGTCAAACATTATTTTATCAAGGTTAAAGCTAATGCCATTTCTTGATTTTCTGGTTACCTATGATGCTTGTATATGCTTATAGAACCCTATTGGGGTTGTGATTGGCATTGATTTATGACTCGTTATCGAGTCTCATTGTAATTGTTTGCGTGTTCTAGGGCGTGACGGTGGTTCACGACGTACTTGTGACGACGGTGTATGAAACATCACCTACTTGATTGGTGAGTGTACTACTCACATGAATGTTTACAATATGGCTTTGATATATGTGACTGTGATGCCGTGAAGGCTTACTTGGCCATTGGAATTGGTTAAGGTGAGGGTGTACTTGACCGCCCTCACCCCTTTTGATATTGTTAATGACTGTTTACCGTTTCACTGTGATACTGAACTTGATATATGAGTTATTGAATTCCATTTCATGGAAACATGATTTGGTGTCGTTTGGACGAATATCCAACGGCCTTACTGTGTTACTGAGCTCAACCCCGTTGGTAGTCAAATGAATCGAGCCGGCAAGGGTTTCGTCGTGAAAATTGACATGCCACGGGGACTGTACTGGGGAATCTTGTAGTAATGAGACTCTTGATTCCGGTAAACTCGAGTATTACCAAAAGTTACTGATTGGAGTGCGGGCCCGGTTAGGGTATGTTGGGTGGAAGGAATGGAAGTGAAGTGAGGTCTATGGTTGGTACTCTTAAACATTGACGGAGGGTCAATGAGGTTGGATCAAGAATGTAAGCGTGGAAAGAGGCTCTTGAGAGCCGTCCGTATCCTTTTACCGATTTGTTTTATTTCTTAATTGTGTACTTGAAATGAAAGGTTATGCTATATGATCTTCGTTGCTTATGTGGTAGTAACTCATTGAGCTTTAGCTCACTCCGTTCCATTTGGTTTCCTTACAGGAAAATGACTATTTTGGGAAAGGTTGTGCTAGTTGGTTGTCAAGTTGAGCTCATGTAAATGTATATTTTGAATAGCTCCTTGAGGGTGAAAACCCTAAGTGTTTTGTTTCAGCCAATGGTTGGTTTGTAATTGGCTAATTGCACATGTATGAACTTGTTGGATATTTTGGTATGCCGCTTTGGCTTATAAATGTTAAATTTCGATGTATATATGTTGGATTGATATTTGGTTGAACTCTGGATTCTGACGTGGCCGGTACTGTTCATCATCGGCTTCGATTTTCATTTTTTTTATTCTGTGATTTTGACTTGTTTGCGCGCGTTGGTGTGTTCCGGAACGTATTAGATCGACGTAAACTGATCCGTTAGTCCTGGCGAGAGCTGGGCAGGCAGTCCGCTAACCCCTTTGGTTCGCCTTAGGGGAAGGTGGGGCTGTTACAAGTGGTATCAGAGCCATTTCGCGTGGTCTCTGCGCGGAGTGAGACTGGGCCAAGTGGTGTTGTGGTCCTAATTTCATGAATATGTCTAAGTGCTCGTTTGAGCATAAGTTATGAACCGGGCATGTGATAAGTGTACGAATCATTATCGTGGGACTCGAGGAAGCTAGGTATGTATGTCGGGTAGGAATCTCTAATAAGGATGGTTTACTCTTTGGACCGGCCGGCTCGAGTTGTGAATTATCTTAGATGGGATTCTTGAGCCCGGATACGAAAGATATGAGGGCCTAGGTTAGAAAGGATTTGGTGAACTAGAAAGGCCATTCCTCGGTGGATCGTCTATGTTTGTACTTGACTTAACTGGCTGTATATGTGTGTGTGGCTTAATTTTGACCGGCTTGTATATATATGTTTTGATGTTGTTTGGAATGTATAAATATGTGTTATTGTGAAAGTTTTGAGTGTTATTTACATGCCTTGTTACTACTTTGGTTTAGTACTCTTGCCTAGACCAAGTAAAACTCATGGAAGGTACACGGAGTGGTCGGGGACGTGGGCGCGGAACTAGACAACCCACACCGGTTAGGGATACGGGGGAAACCTCTACTGGACCCAATCTGGAACCGCAAGTAAACCTAATGTGCAAATAGCTGCTGCTATGCAGCAAATGACAGACTTGCTAGCACAAGTGGTGCAGCAACAGGGCCAAAACCCAAACCCTAACCCTGGAAACCCTGGTAACCATATCGAGAGCGAAGACAGAGCTCTCGAACGATTCCAAAAGTTCGCTCCGCCAAAGTTTGTTGGGGAACCCGACCCAAACGTTGCCGAAAGATGGCTTGAAAAGATGGTGGATATATTTGCAGCCCTACACTACCCTGACGAACGGCAGGTGACTTTTGCCGTGTTCCAGCTTGAGGGGGCAGCCCATTCCTGGTGGAACGTAATTCGGCAGAAGTGGGAACGAGAACAGACACCTAGGACTTGGGTGAACTTCATCAGAGAGTTCAATGCGAAGTTTTTCCCTCCTCTAGTTTAGGAGAGGAAGGAAGACGAGTTCATTCGACTCCGCCAAGGAGCTCAAACTGTGGCGGAATATGAGAGCCAATTCACCCGCCTATCCAAATTTGCGCCCGAACTCATCATGACCGAGCAACGAAGAATACGGCGATTTGTCCAGGTCCTGAACGTAGAAATCCAGAAGGACCTCGCGACAGCCCAAATTAACGCCTTCAGCGAAGCAGTGGAGAAGGCACAACGAGTAGAGAATGCTAGGCTCCAGGTGAAAAACTTCCAGGCAAAAAAGAGAGGATTTCCTGGAAGTAGTTCGGGGCAGGGGGATGAAAGTACCCCTCCCAAGTTTGGGCGGGGAACGGGAGGAGTAAGGATGCCGGGAGTGTCACCAGAGAGCCCGTCAAGAGGAGGCTCGGCTTCTGCAGCACGCGGGCCCTGCGGGTATTGCGGAAAATTAAACCACTCGGAGGACAATTGCTGGAAGAAAGGAGGAAAATGCTTGCGCTGTGGAAGTGCCGAACATCAGATTGCTAACTGTCCAGCTCGCCTGCTTGAGCGGAGAGGGACTCTGCCACCAACCACGACCCACCCTGACCAGTCGAAGGGGGACAAGGATGGATCGAAAGTGTCCTCTCGGGTGTACTCCTTAGAACAACATCAAGTCTTTGACCCATTAGAGGACGTGGAGGGTAAGAATTTAATGAACCTGGCCAGTGAAGGGGTACAGATCTGTTAGCTAAGTATGATGCTCAATTTAATCAGGAGAAGGAAGTATTAAAATTTTTGTATCCCGGAGTAGCCAATGATAAGGAATTTCGAGGACGAAATTCTTTTAAGGGGGAGAGAGTATGAGAACCTGTACTTTTCCCATTTTCTAGGGTTTTGTTTATTTAATGGTTTGTTTTCTGTATTTTTTTTAGTTGGAAAATTTTCTAGATATTTTTAATGAGCAGATATAGTTTTTAGATGATTTTTCTAGTATTGGATAGTTTTTTGAAAAATTAAGGATATATAACGGACGTGGGACCCGTAAGTGCGAAAAGTTCGGAAAAATTCGGCCAAGGAGGTTAAGTTCCGGATACTGAATGAAATTTATTGGGTGTCAAGAGATAAATAGAGATTGAGATGTGATTGATGTGAGAGGGACTTAAAGGATAGAAATGCTTTAAATGAAGTGCCAAGTGTCACTTTGTGAGTGGTGGCACTTGTAGGACAACTATTCACCTTTTTGACTTTTTTGACTAATTGATTAAATACCTCAAAAATCATCAAAAATTCACTCTTGTCTTCACCTTCTTGGCCGGCTCTCTCTCTAAGGAAAAGGAAGAAAACTCTTCAAGATTTTGCTTCCATCTTGCTTAAATGTAACCATCCAACCATTTGATCTTGTTTTTACTCCATAAAACATCTTCAATTGGTGCTAGTAAGTAGTTTGGTGAAGTGTTTTGGGAAGCTAAGAGGACAAGCAACTCTTCCTCTCTTGTTTACTAGGTGAGTGGTGTTTGAACCTTCTCCTTCACTTAATGAAGCTTAATTTGTGCCTAATGGGAGCTCAAGTGATGAAATATGTGGTTTATTTCTTGCTTTTGGATGACTTGATGAAGTTTTCAATTTATTGGTGATTTTTCTGGTTTAATATGATCATGATGTTGTGGCCTTGTATGATGATTGGCAATGGCCTAGAATGACTCTAGTAGGTGTAAATGATAGATAATTGTAACCAATTTCTAGTTTGGAAGGAACTTGAGAAAGTTAGGGTTTTATATCCCCAATTCTGTCCGGTTTTGTATCTCATGGTTAGACGCCGAATTGGCCTTGGCTTAAAACATGAAAGTTGTAGGTATTGATGTTATAAGGTGCATGTAAAATTTCAGGTCAATTGGAGTAGTGTGGAATGAGAAAATTCGAAATTACTATTGCTGTTCTGGTTTGGTCAGAATGTGAGAACTGCGCCTGTAATTGACTGTTTTGGCTGGAATTGTTTTGGAATTTGTTGTTGAGGTCTTCTGATGAAATGTAGCTTGATGTCCTAGCTACCATATGCCTTTGGAATTTTAGAATTTGGACCTGTATAGACTGAGTTGTACTGATTACAGCAGAATGTAGTTGGCAAACCTGTTATTGCGGTTCTGGTTTAGTTTCTTGCATATTTGACCTGGTTATGCTAGGAATTCGACTGAGTAACCTTCTACATTGTTGTAGCCCTGTTTCTTAGCTTCGAAACGGTGGGTCTTACACCTTCATCCAACAACCGTAGTGACCTTAGTGCCATTTCCGCAAAATGAGGTCAAACATTATTTTATCAAGGTTAAAGCTAATGCCATTTCTTGATTTTCTGGTTACCTATGATGCTTGTATATGCTTATAGAACCCTATTGGGGTTGTGATTGGCATTGCTTTATGACTCATTATCGAGTCTCATTGTAATTGTTTGCATGTTCTAGGGCGTGACGGTGGTTCACGACGTACTTGTGACGACGGTGTATGAAACATCACCTACTTGATTGGTGAGTGTACTACTCACATGAATGTTTACAATGTGGCTTTGATATATGTGATTGTGATGCCGTGAAGGCTTACTTGGCCATTGGAATTGGTTAAGGTGAGGGTGTACTTGACCGCCCTCACCCCTTTTGATATTGTTAATGACTGTTTACCGTTTCACTGTGATACTGAACTTGATATATGAGTTATTGAATTCCATTTCATGGAAACATGATTTGGTGTCGTTTGGACGAATATCCAACGGCCTTACTGTGTTACTGAGCTCAACCCCGTTGGTAGTCAAATGAATCGAGCCGGCAAGGGTTTTGGTCGTGAAATTTGACATGCCACGGGGACTGTACTGGGGAATCTTGTAGTAATGAGACTCTTGATTCCGGTAAACTTGAGTATTACCAAAAGTTACTGATTGGAGTGCGGGCCCGGTTGGGGTATGTTGGGTGGAAGGAATGGAAGTGAAGTGAGATCTACGGTTGGTACTCTTAAACATTGACGGAGGGTCAATGAGGTTGGATCAAGAATGTAAGCGTGGAAAGGGGCTCTTGAGAGCCGTCCGTATCCTTTTACCTATTTATTTTATTTCTTAATTTTGTACTTGAAATGAAAGGTTATGCTATATGCTCTTCATTGCTTATGTGGTAGTAACTCATTGAGCTTTAGCTCACTCCGTTCCATTTGTTTTACTTACGGGAAAATGACTATTTTGGGAAAGGTTGTGCTAGTTGGTTGTCAAGTTGAGCTCATGTAAATGTATATTTTGAATAGGTTCTTGAGGGTGAAAATCCTAAGTGTTTTGTTTCAACCAATGGTTGGTTTGTAATTGGCTAATTGCACATGTATGAACTTGTTGGATATTTTGGTATGCCGCTTTGGCTTGTAAATGTTAAATTTCGATGTATATATGTTGGATTGATGTTTGGTTGAACTCTGGATTCTGACGTGGCCGGTACTGTTCATCATCGGCTTCGATTTTCGTTTTTTTTATTTTGTGATTTTGACTTGTTTGCGCGCGTTGGTGTGTTCCGGAACGTATTAGATCAACGTAAACTGATCTGTTAGTCCTGGCGAGAGCTGGGCAGTCAGTCCGCTAACCCCTTTGGTTCGCCTTAGGGGAAGGTGTGGCTGTTACAATAATTCATAGGAAATCTGATTTTAGCATATTAAAACTGAAATTCCTCAACTAAAGCTGGAAATTTTGATTCACCACACAAACCATGAAATTTTCCATGACATCTCCCAAGATCGAACTTTAAATCCACTCATGTGCAAGTAATAAAAGAATAGATGGTTTCTTGATATGGTTACCTTGAAACCTTATGAAGATATGGCAACAAAATGCTTCCTTCTCCAAAATCTGTCCACCCAAGCCCGTAATCCTCCCTAAACATCAACTTCTATAGAGTGACTTGCAAGATTATGGTGAAGTCTCATGATTCAAGCATGGAAAGGTGGTTGAAGTTGAAGCTTATTTTCTCCTCTCTCTCTCTCTCTCTCTCTCGGCCAAGAGGTAAGAAAATGGAATGGTATTGTATCCAAAAAGAAAGACAAGTTTTAAAGAAAGCTTAGTCAATGGTAGCCTTGATTTTTCTCTCTCTATCATTCAGCCACCAAGAAAGAAAAGAAAAAAAATGAAAGAAGATGGAACAAGTTGGTGCATGAAACTTGTAGCAGTTTTCCTTGGTCAAACATTTCGGCCAAGCTAGCAGATATTTCCTCTCCATGGCCGGCCAAAAGGTAAGAAGGGAATGAAATGTTTTGGTCAAATTTTGCTTCCAAGGTGAAACTAAAACTAGTCTTGGTCAAAGTCAAATACCAATAATTTCAAAACAAAAGTTTTGCCAATTAACCCTTCATTTCCACTCAAATATAGTTTGCACAACCAAATAAACTTGATCAGTTCAATTAAACGCTTACAAATGTTTTTAAAATTACCCGACGGAAATGAGAAGGTACAAAAATCATTTATAAATCATTTTCCTTAACTCGCACGTACTAGGGTTTTCACTTATAATTCACTAACTTATTATTATTACTACTAATCACACATTATTTTCTCATCTAAAACTCATTCTTAATCACCAAATTTAGTACACACTCTTTACCGATTACTCACACTACGAAAAGACGTAAAAACCCTAATTGACGCTAACAAGAAAACAAAAAGAAAAACCCTTGATTCTATGTTTGTTTGCACTTATTGTGGGATGAATAAGTAGTAAGGCTTTTAAAAAGTAATAAATGCCAAATAAAAGGGAATTTTAAGAAAAATATAAGGGATTTTACAATTCCATAAATTCAATTTGGGTTTCGATTAAAATATGAGATATTTAAGAAAACCTGTTCGTCACAAGTAATACTAGGGTTCTGAGTACAAGTAGGGTTTCTAATCTTTAAAACAAAATAATGTCTTAAAACAAAAATAAAATATAGAATCCGTAATATCCTCAAAGTCGGGGTATCACAATCTCCCCTCCTTAAAAGAATTTTATCCTCAAAATTCATACATTTATTCATAAATAAGTATAAGCAAAATAAAATAGTTATAAGGTTCAATAAAAGCATTTTCAAATCATAAAATGAAAATTAATAAAACACATTGAAAATAACACACTTTCTTTATATACATATCATAGCAATTCACATATCCTACGGGACATTAACCCTAAGTATTGCTCAGGCACTATACTAAATCAAAAATTGACGAAATACAACCAAGTACGTACGTGTGAATAATCACGATCCTCAATCTCACTAATATCTTCAATATATCCTAAATCCAAACTATTCGCATTCCCCGTGCCTTGGTTTTCGCCATTCAAACTTACTCTCATATTACTCGGGATATCGACTTATCATAAAGTTATCACTTTTTGGTATTCGGGTACAAGAATCCGAAAATATGATCATTTCCCCACTCGAATTAACTACGCTCAAGAGAAAATCAACCACTTTTGAGATTCCTACCCAACATATATATCTAACATCCCCAACAATAGACATTTGTTCCACACTTAACAAGCCAATCCCTACAGTCCGAGAATCCTCTCCCGGCATGAGCTTGATAGGAGCTCTGATACCATCTGTGACGGCCCCACCTCCCCCTAGGGCGTACCCTAGGGTTTGGCGGATCGCTTGCCCAACTCTTGCTAGGACTCACTCACTCATAGCTCAAAAAAAATAACGTACATCTATATAAAATAAATAACACATCCAATTCTAAGTCGATTGGAGCGATGTCTCATTGACTACTTATACTTCTGGGGATACCCCAACCCATTGGCTAACCTCGTAACTCGAGCCAGCAAGGGCTTGGTCGAGAAGCTTGGTGAAGCATGGAAAATTTTATAGTTTGATCTTTTGAGACCACCCTGCTTGGCATACTCAATTAGTATTGCCACCTCATGAGTGTTTGGTTCCGGATCCGAGAAGGTGTTATGTTGGATGGAGGAAGTAAGCGGAGCACTACGGTCATGTTACTACTTGATCTGAAGGAGAGTGAACCCCAGATGGCTTGAAAAATCGAGACGTGGAAATAACTCCTGAGAGTTCCTGTGATGATCCTGTGACGGCCCCACCTCCCCCTAGGGCGTACCCGAGGGTTCGGCGGGCCGCCTGCCCGGCTCTCGCCGAGACTCAGTCATTCTGTGAGGACTCGCAAAATTTACTTATTTAATCTCCTATTTCTAGCTTATTTAATTATTTATTTGGTCTTTTACTCCGAATATTATTTTCTAAGCTCTTGAGACCTAATTACATGGAAATATAGTTTCATTATATTTTTTAAAATGACTTGTTTCAAAAATTAATTTCCGAAAGCCCGATAAGTGAAATAGTGCACGTGCATTTGGAACGATAGCCGATTTGAGGATACACTGAGCTCAGAAAAATTGGAGATACGTGCCTTAGTCTTAAAATAGGAATTTTAATGTTTAAATACTCAAGTGATGGTTAGTAGTACGGACGTTATAAGAATTTCTCGGAGGTTTCGCGTTATAGCGATAAAATTGACGGTACACGTTTCCACACGCGTGACTTTATTTGAGGGACTTTAGACCCTTATTTCGGGATAATTGAGAGTGAATATTATCTACATGAATATAAGTGCATTAGAGGTTTAGTACACTAGTGAACCAAACGCGCGAGAAATCGAGCCGAAACGCGCCCAAACGCACCCTAGTGAGAGTTGACTTTGGGGATGATTTTTGCACCACACATTGTGTCTTCCTTAAGAAGCTAAATTTAGACCAAACACTCTCTCTCTTAGTCTCTCTCTTGGCCGAATTCTCTGCAGCAAAAACACAACACAAAGTTGCCATTTTCATCTTCAATTCTTGCACAAAAACTTCATGGATTCACACCAAATTTGAACTACACTTAGCTTGTCACGTGGAGAGATCATCTAGCTAGAAAAAGGAGGAGTTTCTCACGGTTTCTTGGAGCATCTTGAGGACCGAAATTTCTGGTTTAAAGCAACAAGGAGGTATAACCTCATCCTACACCTTAAGCTTGGTTTATGATGGTAGAAATGCATCCTTAAGCTATTGCATGTGTATGGGTATCTTGATATTGTTGGAAAAATGTGAAAGTGGGCTCTATGAACTCCCACTCTTGGGTTGTTGCTGATTTGATGTTGGATGATGAAATTAATGGTGGTTTAGTGCTTATATTAGTGGATTAATGGTGTGTAATTGATAGAAATTTCATTGGGTGCAAGAAGCAAAAGTTTCCGATTTTACCCCTGCCTTGTCCGACCACTTTTGTGCAAAATTTTGAGGTTCTAATGACTTTATTATGTTTTTTACATGTTATTGTGAGTGTGTACAAAATTTCATTGAAAGATAACATGATTTGGTTGGTCAAATGAATTGATTTCGAAAGTTAGCAAATCTGGAAAATGATTCCCGTATTGCCCAAGCAGTCATTTTGTATCGGCCATAACTCTTTACTCCGATGTCGAAATCAAGTGCCGTTTGCGGCATTGGAAACTAGACATTCTCAGCTTTCCATTGGTACGAAATTCACGTTCTGGTTCCACTTGAGTGAGCCACACCATTCGTTTGAAAATCACTGCCCTGTTTCGTTGCTCTCCAGGAGACAGGACAGAAATTGCTTCTTGATGCTCAAAAACGAGCTGTTTTTGAATGGAATTTGAAAATGGTTTCTTCTGAGAAAATTTAGCTTTATGAGAGAGCTTTCCAACGCCATCAACCACGTCCAATTCCAAGTTGAATTGAGTGAGTTGTGGCCAAAGTTTGAAACTGCTACAGTGATAGAATTTTCCACTTGGACAGATTTGTAACTAACAATGATTTGGGACTTGTTGTTTTGGAAACTTTGATGTCCAACATCTACCAAACTTTATATTAGATGTTCCTTGGACTTTGTTTTACAAATAAACCAGATTTGGGTTGGTTGCTTTGGATAAAATGTTTAAAAGGAAAGAAGAGCTAGAAGACAGTTTTACCTTGGGAAATTTCTTGAACTTTGATGGTTTAGTTAACTACCTTCCCGTGTGAATTTTCAAATGAGATTTGATAGAAGAGTAATCCTCATATGGAGGTTTAATTGTACAAAATTTGGTAATATTCTAAGACCATTTTGATATGCAAATGATGTCACAAAATTCGCTCATCGAATCTGGAAAACTTTTCGTTTTCTCTTAGCCAAATGGTCAAATCTGATTTGGAGAGTTTTATTTCTAGAATTTGGATGTCAATGGTCTTTAAATTGCTCAGTGGATGTTTGTGAACTCTTGGTTTCAATAATGGAGAGATTTGAAACTGATTTCATGGTACAAAAGTTTGTAAACAAAAGAAAAAGTGAGAAGGTAGTTTAGCCTTGAAACTCTTCATAAACTTTGGTTGTTTTAATGACTACCTTACCGTGTGAGTTTTCGTATGAAACTTGGTAGAAACGTTGTTCACATATGGAAGATTTAGTGTACCAAGTTTTATGTATTTCCACTGCCAACTCGGTGACCAAATGATGCTTCGAATTTAGTTTTTAAACCTGGAAAATAGCCCAACCGTCTTAACTTTTTCAGCAACTTGGAGCTACTATATCTTGGTGCTCGAAACTCCGTTTCTCATTCCGCTTGTTTTGTTATACTCATGGATTGCAACACTAATTGATTTCCAAATTTCAAAGGTTAGTTCAAAACAAGTGAATTTTGCCGAATTTTCAAAATTGGCCAAAAACCAACCTTGAAACTGTCTTAGTATTCTACAGCAGTAACTTTGATCCAATTTTTGAATACCTTCCATTTGGGATCATGGAAAAGTGTCTTCTAGAAACTTGTAGTACTCGGAATGTAGTTTCCAATGGTATCAAGCGTTCCAATTTTGGACCTACGTAGTGCAAGATACGATTTTTCTAAAATTGACACCCAAAGCTGAAATTTGGCAATTTCTTAGAAAATGAGATTTTGGAAACTTGCCTTCTTTTCTCGATACCGATTGAACATTTTGAACTCGATTTCATGAAAAATGTTAGTCTCTATCTTTAGACTTTCAAACTCTACTCTTGAGCCTCGATTATTAATAATTAAGGCCCAATTTATGAATTCCCCTTAGATTGTACAACCTTCTTTGATAAGTAGGAGTTCTAAGTGATAGTGCATAATAGTTAATGGTTATTTGCTCAGGCGCTCAAGGGGACCTTCAAGAGGAACTCGAAGTGGACGCCTAGACACTTGTTTGAGTATTTACTCTCTTGTTGCAATAGGTGAGTGTTCCATATAGGAATACGTAATTGGAATAAGTCTATGACATGCTTAACTCCTGGTCATTAGGTGTTAAGTGCTATATGTTAAGTATTTACCACACTCATGCATATTTGAATAGTGTATACTTGAATTACTCGACATGAAACACCTGAAGTATGTATATTTGAACTATTCGATATGAAACCCTTGAAGAGCATATTTACGTGACTACTTGAACTATTCGATATGAAATGCTTAAAGAGCATACTTATGTGATTACTTGAAATACTAGATATGAAATGTTTGGAGAGCATATTTACATGATGTGTTTAAATGATTAATTATGCTATGGAAGCATAAGTCGGTTGGAGTGAATCTCCTCGACTCTTACGTGGTGAAAGTGAAAAACGGCCAATGGCGGCCTATTGAAATGACATATGTCTACCAATTAACCGTAATTACTACCGTTAACCGTTTACCGTTTACCGTTAACCGTGTTTACTTACCGTTTTCTAATCTATTTGGTTACTTGCTTACTTGGTTATCTGCTTACGTGATCACCAACTTACTTGGTTACTTGACCACCTGATTACTTGATTATCATGAATCACATGTTATATGAAGCTGTCCATCATTATTAGGCGAGTGTGTACTTTACCTCACTCGACCTACTCAAATGATGAATTTTACCTTTTGTCGAATTACTTGGTTACTTGTGCATGTTGTAAGCTCTAAGCTGAACTTGGGCCCTGCCCTTGGTTACTGACCTACTCGAGCCAGGACTGGGCTCGGTCGGGTAGGTTGGAACCCTGGGCCACCGTTTTGGTATACTCGAGTATTACCACTGGAGGGATAAGGCGATGGCCAGACCGTACCGTGGGGATCAGAAGTCATAAGGTGCAGATGACCGACAGAGTTCCACTGGAACACCGTATCCTACCGTATATGTTTACCTTGGATCATGATAATTGTTTCATGCTAAAATGTCAACATGAAATCCTGAACTATGCCTGTGATATGCTCCATACCTGTTACCTGACCAATGTACTTATATCATGATACCTGTCTCATGATAAATGTCTCATACCATGATAAATATCTCAAATTACTCGTACAATGATTATCACCTCATGATAACATGCCAGTGTGTGACCTTGAATCATGCATATGATATGCCCAACTTACTTGATTTATTTGAACTGTTAGAGTGTCTTGGAACCTCACTGGGCTGTGTAGCTCATCCCACGTTGTGGTTTTCTTTTACAGGGTTCGAGACCAAGGGTGCTCGTGAGTAGTACTAGATTGTTTTCTTTTGAAAACTTTAAGTTATATTATAACGGATGGCTATTGTACCCTTTTCCGTTGGGTTGTATTTAAGCTTGGAAGCTGCATAATTGTAAGTGTGAGATATTTGGAGTACTTTAATTATGTATTGAAGTTACTTAAAGTATTTCGAGCTTTTGAATGATGGATTGTAGTGAGTCCTGGCGAGAGCTGGGCAGGCGTCCCGCGGATACCCTTTGGTTCGCCTTAGGGAGAAGTGGGGGCGCTACACATTCACTACAATCCTCAAATGAATTACAATATAAATCTCAAATAGTACATCAAATGTTCCCACAATTACACATCCAAGTCTCCAATAATTATATGTCACAAGCGAAACGGAAACGATTTCCAACTATACATCAAATGATTCCAAATCCAACTATACAAGATATCAGCCATCCAGACACGTGAATAAGTACCATAAGTCCTTCCTTCGCCTTGAGCCCTGTGGAGGGGGAAAAAATAGTTTTTGGGGTGAGCTAAAAGCTCAGCGAGTAACCAGAAAATCATTAATCAAATCGGTTTCACAATAGTTCATTTCAATGATGTCATATAGCAATGATGTCATAAATTAAATGATAAATCCGGAAACAACTACATCATTTGCAAAACAGTAAATATGGATTATCAATAATTCAAGAAACATTTACAATGGAAAGCGATAGTAACATTCATGAAATGATACATTCATTCTCCTGACATTTCCTCGCTCATTTGGTCATTCATTTCATTTCATTCACCCCGTCCCTGGCTTTTGGCCAGGCTCCACCAACCTACATAGGTAATACTCGAGTATACCAAACGTTCACCCAAGTTCCTAATCGCCTGACCGAGTCCGCTTCTGGCTCAAGACGACCGGTAACAAGGGGCAATGGCCAGTTCAGCCCAAGAGGCTTACATTCATGCGCAAGTAACATTTCAATTGAAAATTTCACATTTATCGAGGTCGAGTGCAATAAAGTACACACTCGCCTCGAAAACTCGTTTTGGAAATCATTATAAGCGCTTAACACGTTATCAACCAAAATACAAGTCATGAAGTCAAGAAATATAGCAAACAAGGCACACTCAAATGCCAGCACACATGATATGCAAGAAAACATTTCAAAAGTAACTTTGGAAACAGTTCAAAAGTAAATAATGTAAGAAACGGTTCATAAATAACTTTAGAAGTAGTTTGAGGTCACTCACCTCCATGGCTCAGAAACCATCCATCATATATCATTGCCTTGCTCAAATCCAAGTCTTAGATCACAAACTCAATGCAATCAAACCCTTTAAAACTTCGGACAGCACTTCCCCTAAATTTGCTTACTTTCCCAGCCATCATGGCTTCATTATATCTTCAGCCAGTCCCAAAGATACACATACAACAACAAGTTCATCCAATAGCCATTCAGCAAGCTCCAAGTAATACGAGTACAATTCAAGCTAGGGAGAAGTTCGGAAATGAAAGTTAAGCTCAAAATCAGAAAAATAGTTTTGGACGTCATTTTGCGGTAATGGTAACAAAGGCGCTACGATTGTCGGATGAAGGTACAAGACCCACCGTTTCGAAGCTAAGAGACAGGGCTACAATATTACAGAAGGTCACTCAACCCAGTTTCGAGTGTAACCAGGTCAAAAATGCAAGAAACTACACCAGAATCACAAAAACAGATTCACAGAACGCATTCTAGCGGAAACATCATAACTCCGGCTCTCCAAGTCCAAATCCAGAAATTCCAAAACCAGATGATAACTAAGAAACAGGGATAAATTTCATCAGAAGGCCTCAACAACTAATTCGGAAGCAATCCTGACCAAAACAACCAATTACAGGCGCAATTCTTACATTCGGGTAAAACCAGAACAGCAATAGTAATTCCGTCTTTTCTCAAGCTACGCTACTCCGATTGACCTGAAATTTTGCAAGAACCTCTAAAATATCATTCCTTATAACTTTCATGAAGACCACTTAGTCCAGTTCTCACCCTAACTAGGTCAAATTTTCCAAAACAACTCCAGATTTTCCAGTTCGAAATTCACTGCGGAAATCAACTAGCAGTCTTGCTTTATTCACTCATATCTCAGCACACACAACTCCAATTCAGGTAATTCCAAATCCATTTGAAAGCTAAGATACAGGGCTAGAATTCTTAAGAAGACATCAACAACTAAATCAGTAGTATTCCCAGTCAAACTAACCAATTACCAAAGCTGATTAACAGTTTCGGACAGAAACAGGGTAGCAGGGGTATTTCGGTCTTTTCACAGGCTACCGAGCTCAGATTGAGCTGAACATTTACAGGTAACTAGAAAACATCATTATCTACAACTTTCATGTTTTGTGCTAAGGCCAATTCGGCTTTTAACCTGGTCAAACAGAAACGGGCAGAACTGAACCATAAGAAATCTCAATTCTGGAATTTTCTCAACAACCATAGAAATCACCAAATCTTCCACACAAACCCACAAAAGTGATATATAAACCATCATTAACCCTTATTAGCATCTTACAACATCAAAAACAACATTTCTACCCAATTGCTATAAGTTTTTACAAGAGTTCAAGGCTGCTTTACCTTCCAAAGGTGGGTTTACAAGGCTGCACTTCAAGAACCAAGTTCATTAGCTTTCTTTTGCTCTAACTCCCAAGCTTGTTGGATGGGTTGCACAAAACCAGAATTTTTTCTTGTTCTTTCTCTTATTTTCTCTTGGTTTTTCTCCCCTCTTTTCTCCCTAGAGCTGGCTGAAATTCTCCTTGTTGTTTTGGCCTTTGGTCTTGCTAAGAAGATATTAACAAAGTCCCTTGGTCAAAGTCCACTACCTTTTTTATTAGCCAATGAAAATTAAGCTTAGGAATATCATGGAACCTTTAGGAAGTCTAGCAACTTGTAATCAACCAAAGTCACACTATGGCCCAAACTTCTTTTAATCTTTACAATTAACTCCAATGAGTTGTCAAAAATATATCACATTTACCGCACTAGCGGGTCCCACGTCCATAATACACTTCAAACTTAACGTGGACTAACTTGTATCAAGGAAATGATTTGAAAACTACATTTCCTTATAAAAATATATAAGAAATGAATATATTGAAGAAAGGTACAAAATTATAGACAAGGAAACAAAATAACGTCTAGAAAATATATTAAAAAAAAATTTCGGATTCTCATACTCATACTTTTCGGGGCGTCACAATCTCCCCTCCTTAAAAGAATGTCGTCCTCGACATTCCATCTTGCCCTAATCAAGTCGAGATATCCCGCAAGAATCACTAATATTGCAAACCAAACCCACAGTCCGGCATCCTAAACTTCAAGCCTATGATACACTATAGAGATCTGAAGCCTAAGCTCTGATACCAACTGTGACGGCCCCACCTCCCCCTAGGGCGTACCCGAGGGTTCGGCGGGCCGCCTGCCCGGCTCTCGCCGAGACTCAGTCATTCACTACAATCCTCAAATGAATTACAATATAAATCTCAAATAGTACATCAAATGTTCCCACAATTACACATCCAAGTCTCCAATAATTATATGTCACAAGCGAAGCGGAAACGATTTCCAACTATACATCAAATGATTCCAAATCCAACTATACAAGATATCAGCCATCCAGACACGTGAATAAGTACCATAAGTCCTTCCTTCGCCTTGAGCCCTGTGGAGGGGGAAAAAATAGTTTTTGGGGTGAGCTAAAAGCTCAGCGAGTAACCAGAAAATCATTAATCAAATCGGTTTCACAATAGTTCATTTCAATGATGTCATATAGCAATGATGTCATAAATTAAATGATAAATCCGGAAACAACTACATCATTTGCAAAACAGTAAATATGGATTATCAATAATTCAAGAAACATTTACAATGGAAAGCGATAGTAACATTCATGAAATGATACATTCATTCTCCTGACATTTCCTCGCTCATTTGGTCATTCATTTCATTTCATTCACCCCGTCCCTGGCTTTTGGCCAGGCTCCACCAACCTACATAGGTAATACTCGAGTATACCAAACGTTCACCCAAGTTCCTAATCGCCTGACCGAGTCCGCTTCTGGCTCAAGACGACCGGTAACAAGGGGCAATGGCCAGTTCAGCCCAAGAGGCTTACATTCATGCGCAAGTAACATTTCAATTGAAAATTTCACATTTATCGAGGTCGAGTGCAATAAAGTACACACTCGCCTCGAAAACTCGTTTTGGAAATCATTATAAGCGCTTAACACGTTATCAACCAAAATACAAGTCATGAAGTCAAGAAATATAGCAAACAAGGCACACTCAAATGCCAGCACACATGATATGCAAGAAAACATTTCAAAAGTAACTTTGGAAACAGTTCAAAAGTAAATAATGTAAGAAACGGTTCATAAATAACTTTAGAAGTAGTTTGAGGTCACTCACCTCCATGGCTCAGAAACCATCCATCATATATCATTGCCTTGCTCAAATCCAAGTCTTAGATCACAAACTCAATGCAATCAAACCCTTTAAAACTTCGGACAGCACTTCCCCTAAATTTGCTTACTTTCCCAGCCATCATGGCTTCATTATATCTTCAGCCAATCCCAAAGGTACACATACAACAACAAGTTCATCCAATAGCCATTCAGCAAGCTCCAAGTAATACGAGTACAATTCAAGCTAGGGAGAAGTTCGGAAATGAAAGTTAAGCTCAAAATCAGAAAAATAGTTTTGGACGTCATTTTGCGGTAATGGTAACAAAGGCGCTACGATTGTCGGATGAAGGTACAAGACCCACCGTTTCGAAGCTAAGAGACAGGGCTACAATATTACAGAAGGTCACTCAACCCAGTTTCGAGTGTAACCAGGTCAAAAATGCAAGAAACTACACCAGAATCACAAAAACAGATTCACAGAACGCATTCTAGCGGAAACATCATAACTCCGGCTCTCCAAGTCCAAATCCAGAAATTCCAAAACCAGATGATAACTAAGAAACAGGGATAAATTTCATCAGAAGGCCTCAACAACTAATTCGGAAGCAATCCTGACCAAAACAACCAATTACAGGCGCAATTCTTACATTCGGGTAAAACCAGAACAGCAATAGTAATTCCGTCTTTTCTCAAGCTACGCTACTCCGATTGACCTGAAATTTTGTAAGAACCTCTAAAATATCATTCCCTATAACTTTCATGAAGACAACTTAGTCCAGTTCTCACCCTAACTAGGTCAAATTTTCCAAAACAACTCCAGATTTTCCAGTTCGAAATTCACTGCGGAAATCAACTAGCAGTCTTGCTTTATTCACTCATATCTCAGCACACACAACTCCAATTCAGGTAATTCCAAATCCATTTGAAAGCTAAGATACAGGGCTAGAATTCTTAAGAAGACATTAACAACTAAATCAGTAGTATTCCCAGTCAAACTAACCAATTACCAAAGTTGATTAACAGTTTCGGACAGAAACAGGGTAGCAGGGGTATTTCGGTCTTTTCACAGGCTACCGAGCTGAGATTGAGCTGAACATTTCCAGGTGACTAGAAAACATCATTATCTACAACTTTCATGTTTTGTGCTAAGGCCAATTCGGCTTTTAACCTGGTCAAACAGAAACGGGCAGAACTGAACCATAAGAAATCTCAATTCTGGAATTTTCTCAACAACCATAGAAATCACCAAATCTTCCACACAAACCCACAAAAGTGATATATAAACCATCATTAACCCTTATTAGCATCTTACAACATCAAAAACAACATTTCTACCCAATTGCTATAAGCTTTTACAAGAGTTCAAGGCTGCTTTACCTTCCAAAGGTGGGTTTACAAGGCTGCACTTCAAGAACCAAGTTCATTAGCTTTCTTTTGCTCTAACTCCCAAGCTTGTTGGATGGGTTGCACAAAACCAGAATTTTTTCTTGTTCTTTCTCTTATTTTCTCTTGGTTTTTCTCCCCTCTTTTCTCCCTAGAGCTGGCTGAAATTCTCCTTGTTGTTTTGGCCTTTGGTCTTGCTAAGAAGATATTAACTAAGTCCCTTGGTCAAAGTCCACTACCTTTTTGATTAGCCAATGAAAATTAAGCTTATGAATATCATGGAACCTTTAGGAAGTCTAGCAACTTGTAATCAACCAAAGTCACACTATGGCCCGAACTTCTTTTAATCTTTACAATTAACTCCAATGAGTTGTCAAAAATATACCACATTTACCGCACTAGCGGGTCCCACGTCCATAATACACTTCAAACTTAACGTGGACTAACTTGTATTAAAGAAATGATTTGAAAACTATATTTCCTTATAAAAATGTATAAGAAATGAATATATTGAAGAAAGGTACAAAATTATAGACAAGGAAACAAAATAACGTCTAGAAAATATATTAAAAAAAATTTTCGGATTCTCATACTCATACTTTTCGGGGCGTCACAGATCCCATTTCTCCCAAGGGCGAACCCAAGGGTATACGCGGGACGCCTGCCCAACTCTCGCCAGGACTCGAGACAATTCCAATTTAAATCTAGTCTAATACTGACAATGAAAGTCGGAATAAAGGTACGAAGTCATTTCCATACATAAATATCCAGTGTTACATCACAATTTCAAATTTACAATCACTTTTCCCCAAAATATACAACATCCAAAAGTGTCTAGTCGATTACAATTAAAACACTAATACAAAAGGGTCTCAAGTCGGCATTTGCTTAAATCCTTCCAATCGGGTTCCTGTTAAGGAAAACAAACTAATAGGATGAGCCAATACTCAGTGAAGCCAAGAAACACACATGCAAACACATAATCCAAATAGCAACAACAATTACATCGTAATCAAAGCTATCAATTTCAAATAATTCACACTTCGAATAGAAAAAATAAATAGAAACAAGTTAAGGATACTGTAGCTCTCAAGAGCTAAATTCCACGTAGTCGTGTCCAAGTCTTGATCACATTTCATGTTGACACTCCGTCAACCACATAAGTATCAAATCTGTAGATACACCACTTTTCTTCGAATCCCGTCACCGTTACACCCCCTTACCGGGCCCACTCATCAAAGTTTTGATAATACTCGAGTATATCATGGCAATACTGCGCAAGTAATGCCGAGCAAGATCTCTCCAATAGATCATGTTTTACGAATATCTCATGGTTTGCTAAGCTTATCGACCAAGCCCATGCTGGCTCAATTCGCAAAGTTAACCAACGAGTTTGGGTGTCCCTCGAACACGAATACGAATACGAATACAAATATGAATATAAGTCGATAAGCAATACTCAAATCGATGATTCCAAATACGAATCATATATACGAACCACAAATACGAATCACATCTACATTACTATGTACAAGTCGGATATGAATTCATATAGCAAAATACGAATATGATTTCGTTCGAAAGAGAACGAGTGTGGTAAAGTACACATTCATCTCAAAAATTTCAAATTTCATATAACGGATAAGAAATAGTTAACCACTTAGCAACAAATTCATGCACTTGACACTCACTAATCAAAATAAGAGAGTGAGTGCGTAAACAAGCCTTTAGATGTTCCCCTCGAGATCCTCGTGAAGGTCTCCTTGAGCACCTGAGCAAACAATAGTTATCGATTACACACTATCGCTTGAAAATCCTTTCTTATCAAGAGAGGGATTATACACTTGTACAATCTAGAAAATACCATGGAATGGGGCTTTATTTGCTCAAAATTCAAGGTTCAAAAGTAGTATTTATTAACACAAGGAAAAACTAATTTTCTTCATGAAGACAAGTCCAAAATGGTCAATTAGTATTGAAGGGTAGGGAAGAGTTTCAAAAACTCAATTCCCGTCAAGTTTGAAAATTTCTGATTTGAGGTTCAATTTTTGAAAAATCGTATCTCACTCTTTGTATGTCCAAAACTAGAAACTTGGTACCATTGGAAACTACTTCTAAAGTACTAGAAGTTCCTAGAAGACACTTTTCCATGGTTCCAGATGGAAGATATTCGAATTTTGGCTTCAAGTTGCTGTTTTGGCTATCAAGACAGTTTTCGGGTTGGTTTTTGGCCAATTTTGGAAATTTGGCAAAATTCGTACAAAGCGAACTAGCCTCTGTAATTTGGAACTCAGATAGAATTACAATCAAAGTTTTTAACACACCAATAGGAGCACAAATTGGAGCTTTGAGCACCAAGATATGGTGGTTCAAAATTACTGAAATTTCCCTATTGAACAAGAACTTTCCAGATTTAAACATGGACTTTAAGGCTTTGGTTGGGCATCGAAATGAATTCGGAATGGCACCAAATTTGGCAGTATTACACTACCATACAGGAGCTATTCCTCTGACAAATCTCATACAAAAATTCATCCGGAAGGTTGGTTAACAAAGTCACTAAAGTTTCCAAGTTTCCAAGACAAAGCTGCCTTGTACTTCCATTTCCCTTTCCTAAAACATTTGGCCAACAAAAACTTCTCAAATATGGTTCATTTGGGTAGAAATTGTCTAAGAAATATCCAAGATACATTAGGTAGGTGGTTAACACTAAGAATTTCGAAACAACAAGTCCCAATCAAAATTTAGGCATCCCACTAGCCACAAGGGGGTTTTTCATCACTAAGTCAGTTTCGTATTTTGACCACAACTCACTCAATTCATTTTTGAATTGAGTGTGGTTGGTAGCGTTGAAAACTACATTCATATAGGTACAATTTCTTAGAAGAAATCATTTTAAAAATCTATCCACAACTATCTCATATTTGAGTATCAAGTTGCAGCTCATAACAGGGCTTCTAGTACAGATGCGAAACAGGACAGGCATGTTCAAACAATTGGTATGGTTCACTCAAGTGGAATCAGGGCATGTATTTGGTACCATTGGAAAACTGGGAATGTCTAGTTTCTAATGCAGCAAACAGCACTCAATTTCAACATCGGAGCAAAGAGTTATGGTCGAAACAAAAACACTGCCAGAGCAATTTGGGAAAAATTTCAGTTTTGATGAACTTTCGAAATCACAACATTTGGCCAACCAATCACGTAATTTTTTGTGGAGACCTTCCACATAACCCGCACAACATATATACATCATAAAAAAGTCAATTGAACCTCAAAAAAATGCTCTAAGGGTCACGGCATTGACAGGGGCAGAAACAAAAAAATTCCCCTCTTCACTTCCTTTGAGTTTCCATCCACAATATCACTTATTTCTACTAAATTAAGCACTAATCCAACATTAATAATATCAAAACTCATTAAATCAGTCCATCAAACCATAGTGGGAGTTCATAGAGCCCACACACCAACTTTCTAACAATTTAAAGCTACCCATGAGAATCCAAGAGCTCATGGGTGTAATATAACTTCCATAAACTAAGATTTTGGTAGTTGATCGTTGTTTACCTTCCTTGATGAACAAAGCAGAAAATTTTGGCCTCTTGAAGCTAAAAAAAAACCGTGAGATGAAACTCTTTTCCTAACTTGAGGTGATCTCCAAGTGGTTAACAAAGTGTAGTGTGAATTTGGGTTTGAACAAGAAATGAAGTAGGAAATAGAAGAGCTCTTTGGTTCCTTTCCCTCCTTGATGGCCGGCTGTTTGGAGCAAGAGAGATGGAGTGAAATCTGATGTTATCGGCTTCTAAAGTAAACTTAAAGCTTGTGGCCCAAAATCGCTCAAGGTTGTCCACTAAAATAATACACGTGCGCGCGCGTTTCGTGCTCAATTCCTCTCAAGTTTATTTCACTAGTGCACTAAACCTCTAATGCACTTTCATTCATATTATTATTATTCACTCTTATTAGTCCCAAAATAAAAGTTTTCAACCCTTCAATTAATCGCGCGCGCGAAAATACGTACTTCTGATTTGTGCGCGATAAAACAGAATTTTCAAGAAATTCTTATAATGATAGCATCACTAACTAATACTTGAGTACTTAGATATAAAAATACCTATTTCAAGATTAATGTACAAGTCTCCAATTTTTCAAGCTTATTGTGTCCCCGATTCGATTATTGTCTCCAAACGCGTATTCGCTATTCTCACTTAACGAGCTTCCAAAAATTAAATTTTGAAACGAGTCACTTTAAAAATACATGTGAGCTATTATTCCATGTAATTGAGTAATAAAAGGTCAAAATAAAATATTCTGAGTAAATAGCCAAATAAATAATTAAATAAGCTAGAAATAGGAAATTTAAATAAGTAAATTTTGCGAGTCCTCACAGTTCTTGTATTCTTCCTTGTGTGTTTATTTCCTACTTGTGCATTTAAATGAAAGTTCATGTTGAAGATGCTTTCAAACATGCTATTCGATTAATTAGTCCTACGTGCTTGTTTGCTTGCTTGTTTTCTTGGCCTCACTGAGCGTTAGTTCATCCCTTTAATTTTGTTTTCCTTAACAGGCTTTGGAGGTGAAAATTGGAGATTCTAGATTAGTGACTTGTGGTGGAAGCTAGTATACCTTTTGTATGAATTTGGTGACTCTTAAAGTGTAAATTTTGTTATTGTTGGTTGGTGGATTGTAGTTATAATTGCTAGCCTTGGGAGTTTTGAGCTTGTATATTCGAAATACTTCTTAATTAAGTCGATGGTTAATTGTGATCTTTTATTAAACTTGAACGAGTGAGTGAGTTCTGACGAGAGTTGGGCAGGCGTTCCGCTGATACCCTAGGGTTCGCCTTGGGGAGAGGTGGGGGCGTCACAACTTTACCTTTGTCATTCATTTTATTTCTAAAGACCCATTTTGTGTCAATAATAGGATGATTTTAAGGCCTTTCAACTAGTGTCAAAACTTTGTTTCTTTCAAATTGATTTAGTTCCTCTTGCATGACTAAAATCCAATTTTCATCTTTCAAAGCATCAACAACATTTTTAGACTCAAAATGTGAAACTAAGGCAAAATTATCCATTAATTGTTTAAATGAGGAACAAGTTCTTACCTTCTCGGATAGATCACCAATAATAAGTTTTTTTAGATGATTTTGAACAAACCTCCAAACTTTTGGAAGATCCCTAAGTATATCAACATCCTTGTCATTTTCTTCTAATACTTGACTCTCTTGAAGATTGTCCTTCTTTGAATTTTTTTCTAATGAAGTATTGTCTTGATCATAAATCGTGAGCTTCTTCAATCCTTCTTGGGCACCTACATCATCATCTTCACAACAACTCTTGAAAATATCATCATTAGATTTATCAAATGTAACATGTATGGCTTCTTCTATGACAAGAATTCTTCTATTATAGACCATATATCCTCCTCTCTTGTTTTCACAATAACCCGAGAAAATACGTTCATCGGATTTCTTATCAAATTTTTCATGTTACTTGATATTTAAAACAAAATATTTGAAACCAAAAACTTTGAAATATCCAATGATTGGCTTTTTACCAAAAATTAACTCATAAGGATTTTGTTCAAAATTTGTCTCAAAAGCACTCTATTCATTGCATAGCAAGCCTGTGATTACCCCACCTCCTCCTAGAGCATACCTCAGGGTTTAGCGGACCGCCTGTCCAACTCTCGCCAGGACTCGCTCACTTATTTCAGATAAAATAAGTCACAACCTCGAACGTAAATGGAACAACAGTTTCAAGTTTGGAACGTACAAATACTTCATTTTTGTCTCAAATTTCCATATAATCCCAAATATATCAAAAGATTAGAGTTCAAAATACATTCAACCCTAATCGAGCGACTAGTGTGAGTACAATTACAAAATTTTCAAAAACTAGACTACGCTAACATGTACCAGTCTCACGCCTCGCTCGTACCCCCTGTAAGGAAAACAAAACTAATAGAGTGAGCTAAATCTCAGTGAGATGCCAAATAGCAAGTTGACCAATAATTAAAAATGAAAGTATCAAAGTGGCAAAGTAGTAAGCATAACAAGTTCATAAAAGTGAGCAATAATACTTCAAGAAGCAAATCTCAAAATGAGCGAGTGTAAAATTCTTTTTTCTAAAAGAAACAATAACACTACGAGTAACAATCAAAGTATAAGGATACAGATGGCTCTCAGGAGCCAATTTTCCGTTGCTTCACCAGAGTTTGATCAAGTAGTAGTTGATACTCAGTCAACTTTCGAGTAAAGTAACCAATCCAGTAGTGCTTCGCTTAACACCAACCCGTCCACCATTCAACCCCCTTACTGGGTCCAAACATCAACTAAACATTGGTGATAATACTCGAGCATACCGATTAGTCGAGGAGGTATCACTCCACTCGACAAAACAAGAGACCCATGATTCATTATCTAATCGACCAAGTCCTTGTCAGTTCGACTCGCTTAACTAGCCAGTGGGGTTTGGGTTCCCAAGTGGTCAACATAGTCGACGACCAATCGACTTAATCAAGAGAAAAAGTATGGAGATGGGAATGAGAGGCACCTTCCACTTGGATAGAGTGTGGTACATATTGCCGCTCAATACTTACTAGTCAAGTATAAGTACAAACACAAGTACAGGTCAATGCAAATCAAGTTACTTGTACAAGCATGAATGAGATATCAAGTGTTTAGTTGACTTAGGTCAAGTGTGATAAAATACACACTTGCCCGACCAAATCAAACAAATCTTATCCGATCACGTTGGTAAAGGATTTAAATCAAGTATCAAGTTCAATCATGTATTTGGAAGCACTCACCAAAGGTCTAGTGCTTTTCAAAATCACGTTCAGGTCCAACTCCTTAGTTGGAGTCCAAATCTGCGATAAAATATCATTTAAAAATATAAAACTCTCTAGTGTTCGAAACATAGGAGTTTCGCTTCAACAAAATCAAATAAATGAAACTCATTTAAGTAGTATTCATTTTGCTTATCACACCCTAGAAAACACATGCTCACTCTTTTAGTTTTGGTAAGGAAGCAGTTAAAACGTTTAAGTTTGTAAAGTGGGCTAAAAGACGAGGAAAACATACTCCGAGTGGTCGCTACTTTCACCTTTTAAGGGTACGAGTTTTGACAAAATTTCAACTTATATAACTCTATGAAAGAAAACTCAAATACCATAGACAATCCAAGTTCAATTCAACCTCAAATTTTCACTCGAGTTGCGAGTACACATGCCTAACTCTCGAGTGAACATTCGAGCAGCACGTCCTTTGTATTTAGCTATTTTTCAGTCATATATGGCTTCGTTTTTTTTCCTCAACTCAGCACAAATCCAACATATAAGGAAACTTAGCACAATAGTACTTCAAATAGGTTCAATATCATCCAAATACAAGTCAATTCTATCAATGAAACCACCAAGACCAAAGCTGGAAACTAGTTTTAAAGACAAATAGCTAAGTAACAGGTTTGACATCTTCCGACGTTTCGGTCACAACTGAAGCTACGCTTACCGGATTGGGGTAAATTTTATGGCGTTTCGAAACTAAGACAGAGACATATATTTCCTATGAAGACATCGATATCCAGTTCTTTTATTTTCAAGGTCAAAATTTGAAATATCAGAGAAAATAGAGAGCTGCCTGTGAAATAGGGCATTTGGGCAATCAGGGATATTTTAGTCATTTCACATGCTGCATTACTCTGATTGAGCTAAACTTTTTCAGGTAAATAGTTAACTCCATTCTCTACAACTTTTATGTTTTGAACAAGACCTGATTTGGCCTTTATCATGGGCGAATATATAGGTCTATTTGATGCCTTTATCATGGGCGAATATATAGGTCTGTTTGAGCAAGAACTATTTGATGCCTTCATCATGGGCGAATATAAAGGTCTGTTAGGTGTGT
Organism: Coffea canephora; assembly: GCA_036785865.1. Classification (NCBI taxonomy): domain Eukaryota; kingdom Viridiplantae; phylum Streptophyta; class Magnoliopsida; order Gentianales; family Rubiaceae; genus Coffea; species Coffea canephora. The sequence continues at coordinate 29,030,252 of CM071922.1, forward strand.
TTGATGCTTCAATGCTTAAAAGTAACATTCATGCTTTTAATCACTACCCCAAGTCCCTATCCAAGCTCATAAACATCATATACTAGATAAAAAACATTACTCAAAACTAAAAATTACAAACGCTAGCTAAAAATTATAAACTAATAAGCAAGACCATGAAACCTTCCATAAAATCCATCACAATCAAGCCATGTGTTGTTTAAATTGCAAAATATGAAAGAAAAAGAGAGGTTTCTAGTATAATACATCAAAACCCCCAAAATAAGTTGTGATACAAGAACTTTCTTCCTCCCAAAAGTTCCACCAAGCTCACCTCCAAGCTTTTCCAAAGATTGATCGGAGTGGATTCAAGTTTCACGTTAATTTTCTCAAGAATCAAGCAAGATATCAAGTTAGAAAAATTGGAAATTTGTTCTCTCTTCTCCTCTCCCTAGAGCTCAGCCAAAATGATGAAAATGAAGAAGAAATGAATCCAAGAGAAAGATAAGAAGATAGGAAATTGGTTTGGTCAAAATTGGATGGATTGCCACCAAGTGTCGCCGCAAGATTAAGTCTCAAATTTTTTTCTTTTTCTTTCTTTTATTTAGTCAATAATTTTTGCTGTTTGGAGGAGATATTTAGGGCTAATTAACTCAATGAAAAACAAGAAGATTAAGATAATAAAGTAGGGTTCAAGTGGTGCCATCAATCGATAGCAAACGGTGCACGTCGATTCGAGCCGTTTTTCGCACGTACTAGGGTTTTCACTTATAATTTACTAACTTATTATTAGTACTTCTAATTACACATTTCTTCTTATATAAAACTCACTCTTAACCATCAAATTTAGTACACACACCTCCATAATTAATCACACTACCAAAATACGCAAAAAGCCTAGTCTTCTTGTACCTTAGTCCTAAGTTTTAGCTAATAAGAGATTAGAGAATTAATAAGAGATTCAATAGGCATAGAATTCAAATCTTTAACCTCCTCAATAACAGTCACCTTACTCTCCCAATCTTTGGACAAAGCATTCAAAATTTTTCTGTTTTTCTCTCCTAATGAGTATTCCTTTTCTAGAACCTCTAAATCCTTAATAAGATTATTGAATGTACAATACATTTTATCAATATTTTCATGAGATTCCATCTTAAATGACTCATACTTAGTAACTAAGATAAATTTCTTTTATTCTCTAATATTTTCACTACCTTTATGAATTTCTCTCAGTTTATCCCAAATTTCCATAGTTGACTTGCAGCCTTTAACCCTAATAGATTCATTTGAGTCTAAAGCACTATATAACACATTCATAACTTTTGCATTTAAAGTGAGGTGAGCTCTATAATCACCAGTCAATTCATTTTCTGGTTTTTGGTCTTGGTCTATGAGTATCTTCATCAATTATTGAGGTATCGTATGGACCTTCATTAACAATGAACCACAATTCAATATCAATCGATTGCAAGAAAATAATCATTCTTTCTTTCCAACTCACATAATTCGACCCATTAAATATTGGAGGTCTAGTGACAGATTGTCCTTCAAAAAACATGGCATTGTTAGTTGTCATATTTACTCCTAAGCTAATTGAACTTAATCTCTAAGAGACCAAACTCTGATACCAATTGTTAGGATCGAAGGCAACCTAAGAGGGGGGTGAATTAGGTTATTTAAAAGCTAATCAAGTTATATGACACTTTTTTGTTCAATATAAAATTTACCTTCTTTTCTAGGTGATCACTCAATGAATCAATTAATAAGAGAGCAATATCACATGGGAGTAGAAGAGATAAGCAATTAAGATTCACAAGATAATAAAATAAAGAGAGAAATTGCAAACCAATTTGACCACCAAACTCCTCTTGAGCTTGTAGATTACTTTATGGAACAAGTTTCTTCAAGTTGATGAAATACAATCAATCTTTGTGTACAAAGGAAGGCTCACTTCCTCCTTACCCCAAACTACACTCGGTCAAGCCAGAAAATTTTACAATCACTCAGAATAACCCTTATAAAGCTATACTATTGAAGTATTTTTCTCACACAAGAAAAAGCCCACACGAATCTTACACCACAAAGAGCACAATTCTTCCTTGTAGAGTGTGTTTTTTCACTAAAACTACTCTTAATCTTTTGTATTCTTAGTATGTAAAAGTTCTTCTCAAGTTTCCGACAATGTACTATTTATATGTGTGACGACCCCACCTCCCCCTAAGGCGAACCAGAGGGCTTAGCGAGTTGCTTGCCCAGCTCGCGCCAGGACTCGAAAGCAAAAGCAAATAAAAGCTATTCACACAGCAAAAGGGTACTATACATCGGCAAAAGAGTTCTATTTACATCCCAAAAGTAACTACCCATACCATTACATCCTTATGATTATAACCAAAACCAAAGAGTAGACCCTAAGAAGGGTCCTTACACGGATCACTATAATAGGAAAAAATATTTTAACTATTCGGTGATTACAAACAAAACCCAACTATACTAGTGATGGTGCTAAAATTTCCCCGCGTCGGCCCTGCTAAGGAAAATAAAAGAAAAAGGGGTAAGCTAGAAGCTTAGTGACTAATCAGGGGTAAAAATGTAATTTTTTTACATGCCAACATTTGCACAGTGAGAGCAAAGCAAAAGCAAAAAAGTAACACCACATGGTAAGGATACGGGTGGCTCCCAAGCCAACTCATTTGTCGAGCTTGATCACTGGTTGACCCTTGAGATCCTGAGCCACACAGCTCGCTTCTCTTAAAGGATCCCCCATAGAGAGACCATAAGCCTCAACTCAAGTCACGAGCAATAAATGCTCTAAAATATTTTTCAAGCAATAAATATTCTAGTTCAAGCAATAAATGCTCCCAAATTGCGTCACAAGCAATAAATGCTCCGCAAATGTTTCACAAGCAATAAATGCTCCATAAGAAATCACAAAATCATATTTCACAGGTATCAAGAGCAACTAATGGGGTTTAGATCAAGTGCGATAAAGTACACCCTCGCCTAAGTGCCCATTTTTCATAGTAAACTCATATTAGTATTGAATTATATAGAAACCCTGCTTACTCACCTAAAGAGCAAGTATAACGAGAGAAAGTACGGAAATGAATTCAAGTCGCCAGCTAGTGGGCCCCACCGGCTCCGTCTAGCCCGTCACTGCCTGTAGCAGAAGGTTGAGCCATATTATCATACAAACAACTACTAAAGTGCACAAATTAAGCAAAATGGCAAAATTGGCACATGCATGTGCGGAAACAGCAAATGAAAACGTAAACGGCCGGCAACGGAAACGAATAATTTGGCACCTAGAACCGTTTTGATCAAATTTCAGGCTACGGTTATCGGATCAAAATGCATGAGCTACTGTTGCGAAGCTAAGAAGAAAGACTACAACTTTCATGAAGATTTCTCAAGCCAGATCTTAATGGAACTAGGACAAAAATGTACAAAACTGTTCTAGCCAGTTCATTTCGGGTTACTAAACAAGCCCTGTTTGAAAGACCATAACTCACGACTCAGAGATCGGAATCTAGAAATTCCAAAGGCGTTAGAAAGCTTATTAATAAGGCTATAACTTTTTGTATTTTGACTAAAAGATGAATCAGTACGGTGCATAGGGGAAAATGGGTTCAAACTTCTTGTCAGAACTGTCCAAATTCAAAGGCAGTTCTGACAACCGATCTTGTTTTAGACATAACTGAAGCTATGGAGCTCGGATTTGTATGAACTTTATACCGTTTTGAAGCTAAGACCAAGATCTACATTTCTTATGAAGGGATAAACACCCAGTTCGCACGTTATCCAGGCGAACCGAGAATGGCCAGAGGCCAAATTTGAAAACATAACACAATCCAGTGTTCCAAATAGGAGAAATTGTTTTAGCCATAACTTAGGTTACACTGATCCGTTTGAATTGAAATTTTGCAGGCACATCAAGGACTTAAGAAGCTGCAACTTTCATGATTTGAGAAACCTCTGAATCAGCACGCATCATAAAGAAAAATAGAACTCAAATTCGGATTTGTGAACTGCCCTGTTTCTAGTTTTGCCGGTTTTTGAACTTTACAAACACATGGTCCGTTGCTACAATTCTTATACCAGTTTTCTGAATAATTTTATACCAAATAGTCCTACATATATCAGCTTCTAAAAGACCTACCAATGGTCCGAAATCTTCTCCTCAAATTACCACAAAAATTACTAAACACCGACCACAATCTAGAATCCAATTTCACTAGTTTTTCACTCACTACAAAAACCATAACCAACTAAACCCTAGCCAAGCTAAACTAACTTCCATTTATATTAGGGTTTCATAACCAAACCTGGTTTTGTTAAGAACCCACCATTCAAATGAGATAATCACACCAAAAGTTCCATTATCAAGTCTAATCACCAACCACATTAACTAAGAAAACCTATAACAAGAAGCCCTAATTTCTCTTGGTTTGACCGAAATTTCAGCAGGAAAATATCACCAAGATGAATCATTAAACTCTATATAATCACCATCTATATCATATAAGATTATAAAAACTACAAAAGCATCACTTTTCATGGATTCAAGACTTAAGCACCAAACTTTAACTTCCAAGAGAGATGACTTACCATCTAGTTGCAAGTTTCTTAGGTTGATATTCCAAAACTCAAGCCACAAGTTGTTCCTCCAAGATCCAAACTCAAGGTTGATGAAAACAAATGCAAGAAACAAAAGCTTTTCTCTCTCTTTTTCTTTCTCTCCCTCTCGGCTCTCTCTCTCTCTCTTTTTCTTTTGCTATTTTGTTGATGATTAGTTTGGTTTCTCTTGTATATTCTAGAATTATGCTTAGTCATAAGCTTAGTCATCAACCATAAGAGATATTTCTCACTCAACCAATCACATAAAAGTTTCACAATTGCCTCTTAGCCCCTACACTCCAACTTGCATTTTGTTCAACTCTTGCCCTTAAATATTTAATTCTTTGCAAATTAGTCCATAGGTCATTAACTTAATCTAGTCCAAACTAATTAATCTTACTTAGTTTCTCTACTAATCATCCCACTAACTTAATCATCTATACTTAACCATGCATTAGCATACACAAATGCAATTAAACAACAATCTTTTTACATTAGCTCAATTAAGGGTTTTAAACCCAACTTAAGGTTGTTCAATTAGTAAAACACTAGCGAATTTACTAGTGTAAGACTTTGTAGCTTTCTAATTCTACTTAACCTTTATAAAAGAAATCGAATCCGGTATCTACTCATACGAAAACATACTTTAGCATGCATAATATTTACTACCACATAAACTTATGATTAATACGTAAACTAGGGTTTTGTGTAAAAGTATCAAAAGTGTAAATCCATTAGGGTTTTAATAAAATTCCAAATTAAGGTTTTTTTGTTTTATTCTAAAAGCAAAACCACGTGTAAAGAATTATCATCATCCTTAAAATCAAATTTTATAGCAAAATTTAGCACTAATAATCCTTATTTGAAATTAAGGACGAATCGGGATTTCATAACCTCCCTCTCTTAGAAGAATTTCGTCCTCGAAATTCATACATTCGGTGTCCCTGATCGGCCTAGAAATGGTTCCTTTCTTCCCTGATTTATTTCCTCCCCTCGACTTCTGAGGGCACTGAGCAACTAGGTGTTCATTGCTACCACATCGAAAACATCGCCGATTTTTCTCTTTCTTCCAACAGGTATCTTTCTTTCGCACCTAATCCACCAGCACTGCCCCGGCGGGCCATCTGGGATAGGCCATCTGCAACTGCAATCAACTCAATCCCCACTTTGCCTTATGGGAAAATTACAAAAGTCCAATATCAAAATCCTAGAATTCAATATTTACCTTAATAGCCAAGTACCCCACAGTCCGGCATCCTAAACGTTGAAACCTCGGATGCACTACAAAGATCTGAAGCCGAAGCTCTGATACCAACTGTGACGACCCCACCTCCGCCTAAGGCGAACAAGAGGGCTTAGCGGATCGCTTGCTCAGCTCGCGCTAGGACTCGATGCCAAAAGCAAATAAAAGCTATTCACACGGCAAAAGGGTAATATACATCGGCAAAAGAGTTCTACTTACATCCCCAAAAGTAACTACCCATACCATTACATCCTTATGATTATAACCAAAACCAAAGAGTAGACCCTAAGAAGGGTCCTTACACGGATCACTATAATAGGGAAAAACATTTTAACTATTCGGTGATTACAAACAAAACCCAACTATACTAGTGATGGTGCCAAAATTTCCCCGCGTCGGCCCTGCAAATGAAAACAAAAGAAAAAGGGGTAAGCTAGAAGCTTAGTGACTAACCAGGGGTAAAAATGTAATTTTTTTTACATGTCAACATTTGCACTGTGAGAGCAAAGCAAAAGCAAAAAAGTAAAACCACATGGTAAGGATACGGGTGGCTCCCAAGCCAACTCATTTGTCGAGTTTGATCACTGGTTGACCCTTGAGATCCTGAGCCACACAACTCGCTTTCTTAAAGGATCCCCCATAGAGAGACCATGAGTCTCAACTCAAGTCACGAGCAATAAATGCTCTAAAATATTTTTCAAGCAATAAATGCTCTAGTTCAAGCAATAAATGCTCCCAAATTGCGTCACAAGCAATAAATGCTCCGCAAATGTTTCACAAGCAATAAATGCTCCGCAAATGTTGCACAAGCAATAAATGCTCCATAACAAATCACAAAATCATATTTCACAGGTATCAAGAGCAACTATGGGGTTTAAATCAAGTGCGATAAAGTACACGCTCGCCTAAGTGCTCATTTCTCATAGTAAACTCATATTAGTATTGAGTTATACAGAAACCCTGATTACTCACCTAAAGAGCAAGTATAACGAGAGAAAGTACGGAAATGAATTCAAGTCGCCAGCTAGTGGGCCCCACCGGCTCCGTCTAGCCCGTCACTGCCTGTAGCAGAAGGTTGAGCCATATTATCATACAAACAACTACTAAAGTGCGCAAATTAAGCAAAATGGCAAAATTGGCACATGCATGTGCGGAAACAGCAAACGAAAACGTAAACGGCCGGCAACGGAAATGGATGATTTGGCACTTAGAACTGTTTTGATCAAATTTCAGGCTACGGTTATCAGATCAAAGTGCATGAGCTACTGTTGCAAAGCTAAGTAGAAAGGCTACAACTTTCATGAAGATATCTCAAGCCAGATCTTAATGGAACTAGGACAAAAATGTACAAAACTGTTCTAGCCAGTTCATTTCGGGTTACTAAACAAGCCCTGTTTGAAAGACCATAACTCACGACTCAGAGATCGGAATCTAGAAATTCCAAAGGCGTTATAAAGCTTATTAATAAGGCTATAACTTTTTGTATTTTGACCAAAAGATGAATCAGTACGGTGCATAGGGTAAAATGGGTTCAGACTTCTTGTCAGACCTGTCTAAATTCAAAGGCAGTTCTGACAACCAATCTTGTTTTAGACATAACTGAAGCTATGGAGCTCGGATTTGGATGCACTTTTTACCGTTTTGAAGCTAAGACCAAGATCTACATTTCTTATGAAGGGATCAACACCCAGTTCGCACGTTATCCAGGCGAACCGAGAATGGCCAGAGGCCAAATTTGAAAACATAACACAATCCAGTGTTCCAAATAGGAGAAATTGTTTTAGCCATAACTCAGGTTACACTGATCCGTTTGAATTGAAATTTTGCAGGCACATCAAGGACTTAAGAAGCTGTAACTTTCATGATTTTAGAAACCTCTGAATCAGCACGCATCATAAAGAAAAATAGAACTCAAATTCGGATTTGTGAACTGCCATGTTTCTAGTTTTGCCGGTTTTTGAACTTTACAAACACATGGTCCGTTGCTACGATTCTTATACCAGTTTTCTGAATAATTTTATGCCAAATAGTCCTACATATATCAGCTTCTAAAAGACCTACCAATGGTCCGAAATCTTCTCCTCAAATTACCACAAAAATTACTAAACACCGACCACAATCTAGAATCCAATTTCACTAGTTTTTCACTCACTACAAAAACCATAACCAACTAAACCCTAGCCAAGCTAAACTAACTTCCATTTATATTAGGGTTTCATAACCAAACCTGCTTTTGTTAAGAACCCACCATTCAAATGAGATAATCACACCAAAAGTTCCATTATCAAGTCTAATCACCAACCACATTAACTAAGAAAACCTATAACAAGAAGCCCTAATTTCTCTTGGTTTGACCGAAATTTCAGCAGGAAAATATCACCAAGATGAATCATTAAACTCTATATAATCACCATCTATATCATATAAGATCATAAAAACAACAAAAGCATCACTTTTCATGGATTCAAGACTTAAGCACCAAACTTTAACTTCCAAGAGAGATGACTTACCATCTAGTTGCAAGTTTCTTAGGTTGATATTCCAAAACTCAAGCCACAAGTTGTTCCTCCAAGATCCAAACTTAAGGTTGATGAAAACAAATGCAAGAAACAAAAGCTTTTCTCTCTCTTTTTCTTTCTCTCCCTCTCGGCTCTCTCTCTCTCTCTTTTTCTTTTGCTATTTTGTTGATGATTAGTTTGGTTTCTCTTGTATATTCTAGAATTATGCTTAGTCATAAGCTTAGTCATCAACCATAAGAGATATTTCTCACTCAACCAATCACATAAAAGTTTCACAATTGCCTCTTAGCCCCTACACTCCAACTTGCATTTTGTTCAACTCTTGCCCTTAAATATTTAATTCTTTGCAAATTAGTCCATAGGTCATTAACTTAATCTAGTCCAAACTAATTAATCTTACTTAGTTTCTCTACTAATCATCCCACTAACTTAATCATCTATACTTAACCATGCATTAGCATACACAAATGCAATTAAACAACAATCTTTTTACATTAGCTAAATTAAGGGTTTTAAACCCAACTTAAGGTTATTCAATTAGTAAAACACCAGCGAATTTACTAGTGTAAGACTTTGTAGCTTTCTAATTCTACTTAACCTTTATAAAAGAAATCGAATCCGGTATCTACTCATACGAAAACATACTTTAGCATGCATAATATTTACTACCACATAAACTTATGATTAATACGTAAACTAGGGTTTTGTGTAAAAGTATCAAAGGTGTAAATCCATTAGGGTTTTAATAAAATTCCAAATTAAGGTTTTTTTGTTTTATTCTAAAAGCAAAACCACGTGTAAAGAATTATCATCATCCTTAAAATCAAATTTTATAGCAAAATTTAGCACTAATAATCCTTATTCGAAATTAAGGACGAATCGGGATCTCACAACCTCCCCCTCTTAGAAGAATTTCGTCCTCGAAATTCATACATTCGGTGTCCCTGATCGGCCTAGAAATGGTTCCTTTCTTCCCTTATTTATTTCCTCCCCTCGACTTCTGAGGGCACTGAGCAACTAGGTGTTCATTGCTACCACATCGAAAACACCGCCGATTTTTCTCTTTCTTCCAATAGGTATCTTTCTTTCGCACCTAATCCACCAGCACTGCCCCGGCGGCCCTAGGGTGCAAACCTAAAGAATAGGTCCAAATAGCTAACTGCAACATTAAGTAAGAACCAAGTCGATTCACACTGGGACTGGCCATCTCCAACTGCAATCAACTCAATCCCCACTTTGCCTTATGGGAAAATTACAAAAGTCCAATATCAAAATCCTAGCATTCAATATTTACCTTAATAGCAAAGTACCCCACAGTCCGGCATCCTAAACGTTGAAACCTCGGATGCACTACAAAGATCTGAAGTCGAAGTTCTGATACCAACTGTGACGACCCCACCTCCCCCTAAGGCGAACCAGAGGGCTTAGCGGGTCGCTTGCTCAGCTCGCGCTAGGACTCGAAGCCAAAAGCAAATAAAAGCTATTCACACGGCAAAAGGGTAATATACATCGGCAAAAGAGTTCTACTTACATCCCCAAAAGTAACTACGCATACCATTACATCCTTATGATTATAACCAAAACCAAAGAGTAGACCCTAAGAAGGGTCCTTACACGGATCACTATAACAGGGAAAAACATTTTAACTATTCGGTGATTACAAACAAAACCCAACTATACTAGCGATGGTGCCAAAATTTCCCCGCGTCGGCCCTGCTAAGGAAAACAAAAGAAAAAGGGGTAAGCTAGAAGCTTAGTGACTAACCAGGGGTAAAAATGTAATTTTTTTACATGTCAACATTTGCACAGTGAGAGCAAAGCAAAAGCAAAAAAGTAACACCACATGGTAAGGATACGGGTGGCTCCCAAGCCAACTCATTTGTCGAGCTTGATCACTGGTTGACCCTTGAGATCCTGAGCCACACAGCTCGCTTTCTTAAAGGATCCACCATAGCGAGACCATGAGCCTCAACTCAAGTCACGAGCAATAAATGCTCTAAAATATTTTTCAAGCAATAAATGCTCTAGTTCAAGCAATAAATGCTCCCAAATTGCGTCACAAGCAATAAATGCTCCGCAAATGTTTCACAAGCAATAAATGCTCCATAACAAATCACAAAATCATATTTCACAGGTATCAAGAGCAACTAATGGGGTTTAGATCAAGTGCGATAAAGTACACCCTCGCCTAAGTGCCTATTTTTCATAGTAAACTCATATTAGTATTGAGTTATACAGAAACCCTGATTACTCACCTAAAGAGCAAGTATAACGAGAGAAAGTACGGAAATGAATTCAAGTCGCCAGCTAGTGGGCCCCACCGGCTCCGTCGAGCCCGTCACTGCCTGTAGCAGAAGGTTGAGCCATATTATCATACAAACAACTACTAAAGTACGTAAATTAAGCAAAATGGCAAAACTGGCACATGCATGTGCTGAAACAGCAAACGAAAACGTAAACGGCCGGCAACGGAAACGGATGATTTGGCACCTAGAACCGTTTTGATCAAATTTCAAGCTACGGTTATCGGATCAAAGTGCATGAGAAACTGTTGCGAAGCTTAGAAGAAAGGCTACAACTTTCATGAAGATATCTCAAGCCAGATCTTAATGGAACTACGGTAAAAATGTACAAAACTGTTCTAGCAAGTTCATTTCAGGTTACTAAACAAGTCCTGTTTGAAAGACCATAACTCACGACTTAGAGATCGGAATCTATAAATTCAAAAGGCGTTAGAAAGCTTATTTATAAGGATATAACTTTTTGTATTTTGACCAAAAGCTGAATCAGTACGTAGCATAGGGGAAAATGGGTTCAAAGTTCTTGTCAGAACTGTCCACATTCAAAGGCAGTTCTGACAACCGATCTTGTTTTAGACATAATTGAAGCTATGGATCTCGGATTTGGATGCACTTTTTACCGTTTTGAAGCTAAGACCAAGATCTACATTTCTTATGAAGGGATCAACACCCAGTTCGCATGTTATCCAGGCGAACCGAGAATGGCCAGAGGCCAAATTTGAAAACATAACACAATCCAGTGTTCCAAACAGGAGAAATTGTTTTAGCCATAACTCAGGTTACACTGATCCGTTTGACCTGAAATTTTGCAGGCACATCAAGAACTTAAGAAGCTGCAACTTTCATGTTTTGAGAAACTTCTGAATCAGCACGCATCATAAAGAAAAATAGAACTCATATTCGGATTTGTGGACTGCCCTGTTTCCAATTTTGCCGGTTTTTGAACTTTACAAACACATGGTCCGTTGCAACGATTCTTATACCAGTTTTCTGAATAATTTTATACCAAATAGTCCTACATATATCAGCTTCTAAAAGACCTACCAATGGTCCGAAATCTTCTCCTCAAATTACCACAAAAATTACTAAACTCCGACCACAATCTAGAATCCAATTTCACTAGTTTTTCACTCACTACAAAAACCATAACCAACTAAACCCTAGCCAAGCTAAACTAACTTCCATTTATATTAGGGTTTCATAACCAAACCTGCTTTTGTTAAGAACCCACCATTCAAATGAGATAATCACACCAAAAGTTCCATTATCAAGTCTAATCACCAACCACATCAACTAAGAAAACCTATAACAAGAAGCCCTAATTTCTCTTGGTTTGACCGAAATTTCACCAGTAAAATATCACCAAGATGAATCATTAAACTCTATATAATCACCATCTATATCATACAAGATCATAAAAACGACAAAAGCATCACTTTTCATGGATTCAAGACTTAAGCACCAAACTTTAACTTCCAAGAGAGATGACTTACCTTCTAGTTGCAAGTTTCTTAGGTTGATATTCCAAAACTCAAGCCCCAAGTTGTTCCTCCAAGATCCAAACTCAAGGTTGATGAAAACAAATGCAAGAAACAAAAGCTTTTCTCTCTCTTTTTCTTTCTCTCCCTCTCGGTTCTCTCTCTCACTTTTTCTTTTGCTATTTTGTTGATGATTAGTTTGGTTTCTATTGTATATTCTAGAATTATGCTTAGTCATAAGCTTAGTCATCAACCATAAGAGATATTTCTCACTCAACCAATCACATAAAAGTTTCACAATTGCCTCTTAGCCCCTACACTCCAACTTGCACTTTGTTCAACTCTTGCCCTTAAACATTTAATTCTTTGCAAATTAGTCCATAGGTCATTAACTTAATCTAGTCCAAACTAATTAATCTTACTTAGTTTCGCTACTAATCATCCCACTAACTTAATCATCTATACTTAACCATGCATTAGCATACACAAATGCAATTAAACAACAATCTTTTTACATTAGCTCAATTAAGGGTTTTAAACCCAACTTAAGGTTGTTCAATTAGCAAAACACTAGCGAATTTACTAGTGTAAGACTTTGTAGCTTTCTATTTCTACTTAACCTTTATAAAAGAAATCGAATCCGGTATCTACTCATACGAAAACATACTTTAGCATGCATAATATTTACTACCATATAAACTTATGATTAATACGTAAACTAGGGTTTTGTGTAAAAGTATCAAAGGTGTAAATCCATTAGGGTTTTAATAAAATTCCAAATTAAGGTTTTTTTGTTTTATTCTAAAAGCAAAACCACGTGTAAAGAATTATCATCATCCTTAAAATCAAATTTTATAGCAAAATTTAGCACTAATAATCCTTATTCGAAATTAAGGACGAATCGGGATCTCACAACCTCCCCCTCTTAGAAGAATTTCGTCCTCGAAATTCATACATTCGGTGTCCCTGATCGGCCTAGAAATGGTTCCTTTCGTCCCTGATTTATTTCCTCCCCTCGACTTCTGAGGGCACTGAGCAACTAGGTGTTCATTGCTACCACATCGAAAATATCACCGATTTTTCTCTTTCTTCCAACAGGTATATTTCTTTCGCACCTAATCCACCAGCACTGCCCCGGCGGCCCTAGGGTGCAAACCTAAAGAATAGGTCCAAATAGCTAACTGCAATATTAAGTAAGAACCAAGTCGATTCACACTGGGACAGGCCATCTCCAACTGCAATCAACTCAATCCCCACTTTGCCTTATGGGAAAATTGCAAAAGTCCAATATCAAAATCCTAGCATTCAATATTTACCTTAATAGCCAAGTACCCCACAGTCCGGCATCCTAAACGTTGAAACCTCGGATGCACTACAAAGATCTGAAGCCGAAACTCTGATACCAACTGTGACGACCCCACCTCCGCCTATGGCGAACAAGAGGGCTTAGCGGATCGCTTGCTCAGCTCGCGCTAGGACTCGATGCCAAAAGCAAATAAAAGCTATTCACGCGGCAAAACGGTAATATACATCGGCAAAAGAGTTCTACTTACATCCCCAAAAGTAACTACCCATACCATTACATCCTTATGATTATAACCAAAACCAAAGAGTAGACCCTAAGAAGGGTCCTTACACGGATCACTATAATAGGGAAAAACATTTTAACTATTCGGTGATTACAAACAAAATCCAACTATATTAGTGATGGTGCCAAAATTTCCCCGCGTCGGCCCTGCTAAGGAAAACAAAAGAAAAAGGGGTAAGCTAGAAGCTTAGTGACTAACCAGGGGTAAAAATGTAAATTTTTTTACATGTCAGCATTTGCACAGTGAGAGCAAAGTAAAAGCAAAAAAGTAACACCACATGGTAAGGATACGGGTGGCTCTCAAGCCAACTTATTTGTCGAGTTTGATCACTGGTTGACCCTTGAGATCCTGAACCACACAGCTCGCTTTCTTAAAGGATCCCCCATAGAGAGACCATTAGCCTCAACTCAAGTCACGAGCAATAAATGCTGTAAAATATTTTTCCAGTAATAAATGCTCTAGTTCAAGCAATAAATGCTCCCAAATTGCGTCACAAGCAATAAATGCTCCGCAAATGTTTCACAAGCAATAAATGCTCCATAACAAATCACAAAATCATATTTCACAGGTATCAAGAGCAACTAATGGGGTTTAGACACCCTCGCCTAAGTGCCCATTTTTCATAGTAAACTCATATTGGTATTGAGTTATACAGAAACCCTGATTACTCACCTAAAGAGCAAGTATAACGAGAGAAAGTACGGAAATGAATTCAAGTCGCCAGCTAGTGGGCCCCACCGGCTCCGTCTAGACCGTCACTGCCTGAAACAGAAGGTTGAGCCATATTATCATACAAACAACTGCAAAAGTGTGCAAATTAAGCAAAATGGCTAAATTGGCACATGCATGTGCGGAAACAGCAAACGAAAACGTAAACGGCCGGCAACGGAAACGGATGATTTGGTACTTAGAACCGTTTTGATCAAATTTCAGGCTACGGTTATCGGATCAAAGTGCATGAGCTACTGTTACGAAGCTAAGAAGAAAGGCTACAACTTTCATGAAGATATCTCAAGCCATATCTTAATGGAACTAGGACAAAAATGTACAAAACTGTTCTATCCAGTTCATTTCGGGTTACTAAACAAGGCCTGTTTGAAAGACCAAAACTCACGACTCAGAGATCGGAATCTATAAATTTCAAAGGCGTAAGAAAGCTTATTTATAAGGCTATAAATTTTTGTATTTTGACCAAAAGCTGAATTAGTACGGAGCATAGGGGAAAATGGGTTCAAAGTTCTTGTCAGAACTGTCCAAATTCAAAGGCAGTTCTGACAACCGATCTTGTTTTAGACATAACTGAAGCTATGGAGCTCAGATTTGGATGCACTTTATACCGTTTTGAAGCTAAGACCAAGATCTACATTTTTTACGAAGGGATCAACACCCAGTTCGCACGTTATCTAGGCAAACCGAGAATGGCCAGAGGCCAAATTTGAAAACATAACACAATCCAGTGTTCCAAATAGGAGAAATTGTTTTAGCCCTAACTCAGGTTACACTGATCCGTTTGACCTGAAATTTTGCAGGCACATCAAGGACTTAAGAAGCTGTAACTTTCATGAATTGAGAAACCTCTGAATCAGCACGCATCATAAAGAAAAATAGAACTCAAATTCGGATTTGTGAACTGCCCTGTTTCTAGTTTTGCCGGTTTTTGAACTTTACAAACACATGGTCCGTTGCTACGATTCTTATACCAGTTTTCTGAATAATTTTATACCAAATAGTGCTACATATATCACTTCTAAAAGACCTACCAATGGTACGAAATCTTCTCCTCAAATTACCAGAAAAATTACTAAACATCGACCACAATCTAGAATCCAATTTCACTAGTTTTTCACTCACTACAAAAACCATAACCAACTAAACCCTAGCCAAGCTAAACTAACTTCCATTTATATTAGGGTTTCATAACCAAACCTGCTTTTGTTAAGAACCCACCATTCAAATGAGATAATCACACCAAAAGTTCTATTATCAAGTCTAATCACCAACCACATCAACTAAGAAAACCTATAACAAGAAGCCCTAATTTCTCTTGGTTTGACCGAAATTTCAGCAGCAAAATATCACCAAGATGAATCATTAAACTCTATATAATCACCATCTATATCATATAAGATCATAAAAACAACAAAAGCATCACTTTTCATGGATTCAAGACATAAGCACCAAACTTTAACTTCGAAGAAAGATGACTTACCTTCTAGTTGCAAGTTTCTTAGGTTGATATTCCAAAACTCAAGCCCCAAGTTGTTCCTCCAAGATCCAAACTCAAAGTTGATGAAAACAAATGCAAGAAACAAAAGCTTTTCTCTCTCTTTTTCTTTCTCTCCCTCTCGGCTCTCTCTCTCTCTTTTTCTTTTGCTATTTTGTTGATGATTAGTTTGGTTTCTCTTGTATATTCTAGAATTATGCTTAGTCATAAGCTTAGTCATCAACCATAAGAGATATTTCTCACTCAACCAATCACATAAAAGTTTCACAATTGCCTCTTAGCCCCTACACTCCAACTTGCATTTTGTTCAACTCTTGCCCTTAAACATTTAATTCTTTGCAAATTAGTTCATAGGTCATTAACTTAATCTAGTCCAAACTAATTAATCTTATTTAGTTTCTCTACTAATCATCCCACTAACTTAATCATCTATACTTAACCATGCATTAGCATACACAAATGCAATTAAACAACAATCTTTTTACATTAGCTCAATTAAGGGTTTTAAACCCAACTTAAGGTTGTTCAATTAGCAAAACACTAGCAAATTTACTAGTGTAAGACTTTGTAGCTTTCTAATTCTACTTAACCTTTATAAAAGAAATTGAATCCGGTATCTACTCATACGAAAACATACTTTAGCATGCATAATATTTACTACCATATAAACTTATGATTAATACGTAAACTAGGGTTTTGTGTAAAAATATCAAAGGTGTTAATACATTAGGGTTTTAATAAAATTCCAAATTAAGGTTTTATTGTTTTATTCTAAAAGCAAAACCACATGTAAAGAATTATCATCATCCTTAAAATCAAATTTTATTGCAAAATTTAGCACTAATAATCCTTATTCAAAATTAAGGACGAATCGGGATCTCACAACCTCCCCCTCTTAGAAGAATTTCGTCCTCGAAATTCATACATTCGGTGTCCCTGATCGGCCTAGAAATGGTTCCTTTCGTCCCTGATTTATTTCCTTTCCTCGACTTCTGAGGGCACTGAGCAACTAGGTGTTCATTGCCACCACATCGGAAACATCGCCGATTTTTCTCTTTCATCCAACAGGTATCTTTCTTCCGCACCAAATCCACCAGCACTGCCCCGGCGGCCCTAGGGTGCAAACCTAAAGAATAGGTCCAAATAGCTAATTGCAACATTAAGTAAGAACCAAGTCGATTCATTATGGGACTGGCCATCTCCAACTGCAATCAACTCAATCCCCACTTTGCCTTATGGGAAAATTACAAAAGTCCAATATCAAAATTCTAGCATTCAATATTTACCTTAATAGCCAAGTACCCCACAGTCCGGCATCCTAAACGTTGAAACCTCGGATGCATTACAAAGATCTGAAGCTGAAACTCTGATACCAACTGTGACGACCCCATCTCCCCCTAAGGCGAACCAGAGGGCTTAGCGGGTCGCTTGCTCAGCTCGCGCTAGGGCTCGAAGCCAAAAGCAAATAAAAGCTATTCACACGGCAAAAGGGTAATATACATCGGCAAAAGAGTTCTATTTACATCCTCAAAAGTAACTACCCATACCATTACATCCTTATGATTATAACCAAAACCAAAGCGTAGACCCTAAGAAGGGTCCTTACACGGATCACTATAATAGGGAAAAACATTTTAACTATTCGGTGATTACAAACAAAAACCAATTATACTAGTAATGGTGCCAAAATTTCCCCGCGTCGGCCCTGCTAATGAAAACAAAAGAAAAGGGGGTAAGCTAGAAGCTTAGTGACTAACCAGGAGTAAAAATGTAATTTTTTTTTTTTTACATGTCAACATTTGCACAGTGAGAGCAAAGCAAAAGCAGAAAAGTAACACCACATGGTAAGGATATGGGTGGCTCCCAAGCCAACTCATTTGTCGAGCTTGATCACTGATTGACCCTTGAGATCCTGAGCCACATAGCTCGCTTCTCTTAAAGGATCCCCCATAGAGAGACCATGAGTCTCAGCTCAAGTCAAGAGCAAAAAGTGCTCTAAAATATTTTTCAAGCAATAAATGCTCTAAAATCGTAGTTCAAGCAATAAATGCTCTAGTTCAAGCAATAAATGCTCCCAAATTGCGTCACAAGCAATAAATGCTCCATAACAAATCACAAAATCATATTTTACAGGTATCAAGAACAACTAATGGGGTTTACATCGAGTGCGATAAAGTACACTCTCGTCTAAGTGCCCATTTTTCATAGTAAACTCATATTAGTATTGAGTTATACAGAAACCCTGATTACTCGCCTAAAGAGCAAGTATAACGAGAGAAAGTACGGAAATGAATTCAAGTCGCCAGCTAGTGGGCCCCACTAGCTCCGTCTAGCCCGTCACTGCCTGTAGCAGAAGGTTGAACCATATTATCACACAAACAACTACTAAAGTGCACAAATTAAGTAAAACGGCAAAATTGGCACATGCATGTGCGGAAACAGCAAACGAAAACGTAAACGGTCGGCAACGGAAACGGCTGATTTGGCACCTAGAACTGTTTTGATCAAATTTCAGGCTACGG
Source organism: Coffea canephora (assembly GCA_036785865.1). Classification (NCBI taxonomy): domain Eukaryota; kingdom Viridiplantae; phylum Streptophyta; class Magnoliopsida; order Gentianales; family Rubiaceae; genus Coffea; species Coffea canephora. The sequence goes on from CM071922.1 coordinate 29,048,720, forward strand.
TTATCGAATCAAAGTGCATAAGGTACCGTTACGAAGCTAAGAAGAAAGGATACAACTTTCATGAAGACATCTCAAGCCAGATCTCAATGGAACTAGCACAAAAATGTACAAAACTGTTCCAACCAGTTCATTTCGGGGTACTAAACAGGCTCTGTTTGAAAGACCATAACTCACGACTCGAAGATCATAATCTAGAAATTCCAAAGGCGTTAGAGAGCTTATTTATAAGGCTATAACTTTTGTGTTTTGACCAAATGCTGAATCAGTACGGAGCATAGGGAAAAATGGGTTCAAAGTTCTTGTCAGAACTGTCCAAATTCAAAGGCAGTTCTGACAACCGATCTTGTTTTGGACATCACTGTAGCTAAGGAACTCATATTTGGATTCACTTTATTCCGTTTCAAAGATAAGACCAAGATCTACATTTCTTATGAAGGGATGAGCACCCAGTTTGTAACGACCCCACCTCCCCCTAAGGCGTACCAGAGGGTTCGGCGGGCCGCCTGCCCAGCTCTCGCCAGGACTCGGTCAAACACTACAGTCCTCGAACAAATTACAAAATAAATCTCATAATATTTGGGGTGTTACAATCTCCCCTCCTTAAAAGAATTTCGTCCTCGAAATTCAACATTTATTCGTAAATAAGTATAAGCAAATACAAGCATTTTCAAAGCACATTGAAAATAACATACTTTCTTTATATACGTATCATGGCAATTAACACATCCTACAGTACGTTAACCCTAGGTATCGCTCAGGCACTACTCTTAATCAAGGCTCGAAACACGTGAATAAGAAGGATCCCAAATCCCATAAATATCTTCAATATATTTCAATTCCAAACTATTCGCATTCCCCGTGCCTTTGCTTTCGCAATCCAAACTTATCCCAATATTACGCGAGATCTTAACTTATCGTAAAGGTGTCACTCATTGGTATTCGGGGACAAGAATCCAAAAATATGATAATTCACCACTCAAGCTGGCCAGGCTCAAGAGCAAATCACCCGTATTAGAGATTCCTACCCAACATACATATCTAAGGTCTCCAACAATAGATAATTGTTCCACACTTAACAAGTCAATCCCCACAGTCCGAGAACCTTCTCCCGGCACGAGCTCAATAGGAGCTCTGATACCATCTGTGACGACCCCACCTCCCCCTAAGGCGTACCAGAGGGTTCGGCGGGCCGCCTGCCCAGCTCTCGCCAGGACTCGGTCAAACACTACAGTCCTCGAACAAATTACAAAATAAATCTCATAATATTCGGGGTGTTACACAGTTCGTACGATATCTAGGTGAACTGAGCATGGCCAGAGGCCAAATTTGAAAACGTAACACAATCCAGTGTTCCAAACAGGAGAAATTGTTTTAGCCATAACTCAGGCTACACTGATCCGTTTCACCTGAAATTTTGCAGACACATCAAGGACTTAAGAAGCTACAACTTTCATGTTTTGAGAAACTTCTGAATCAGCACGTATCATAATGAAAAATAGAACTCAAGTTCGGATTTGTGGACTGCCCTGTTTCCAGTTTTGCCGATTTTTGAACTTTGCAAACACAGGTCCGTTGCTACGATTCTTATACCAGTTTTCTGACTAATTTTATACCAAATAGTCCTACATATATCAGCTTCTAAAAGACCTACCAATGGTCCAAAATCTTCTCCTCAAATTACCACAAAAATTACCAAACACCAACCACAATCTAGAATCCAATTTCACTAGTTTTTCACTCACTACAAAAATCATAACCAACTAAACCCTAGCCAAGCTAAACTAACTTCCATTTATATTAGGGTTTCATAACCAAACCTGCTTTTGTTAAGAACCCACCATTCTAATGAGATAATCACACCAAAAGTTCCATTATCAAGTCTAATCACCAACCACATCAACTAAGAAAACCTATAACAAGAAGCCCTAATTTCTCTTGGTTTGACTGAAATTTCAGCAGGAAAATATCACCAAGATGAACCATTAAACTCTATATAATCACCATCTATATCATATAAGATTATAAAAACAACAAAAGCATCACTTTTCATCGATTCAAGACTTAAGCCCCAAATTTTAACTTCCAAGAGAGATAACTTACCTTCTAGTTGCAAGTTTCTTAGGTTGATCTTCCAAAACTCAAGCCCCAAGTTGTTCCTCCAAGATCCAAACTCAAGGTTGATGAAAACAAATGCAAGAAACAAAAGCTTTTCTCTCTTTTTCTTTCTCTCCCTCTCGGCTCTCTCTCTCTCTTTTTCTTTTGCTATTTTGTTGATGATTAGCTTGGTTTCTCTTGTATATTCTAGAATTATGCTTAGTCATAAGCTTAGTCATCAACCATAAGAGATATTTCTCACTCAACCAATCACATAAAAGTTTCACAATTGCCTCTTAGCCCCTACACTCCAACTTGCATTTTGTTCAACTCTTGCCCTTAAACATTTAATTCTTTGCAAATTAGTCCATAGGTCATTAACTTAATCTAGTCCAAACTAATTAATCTTACTTAGTTTCTCTACTAATCATCCCACTAACTTAATCATCTATACTTAACCATGCATTAGCATACACAAATGCAATTAAACAACAATCTTTTTACATTAGCTCAATTAAGGGTTTTAAACCCAACTTAAGGTTGTTCAATTAGCAAAACACTAGAGAATTTACTAGTGTAAGACTTTGTAACTTTCTAATCCTACTTAACCTTTATAAAAGAAATCGAATCCGGTATCTACTCATACAAATACATACTTTAACATGCATAATATTTACTACCACATAAACTTATGATTAATACGTAAACTAGGGTTTTGTGTAAAAATATCAATGGTGTAAATCCATTAGTGTTTTAACAAAATTCTAAATTAAGGTTTTTTTGTTTTATTCTAAAAGCAAAATCTCATGTAAAGAATTATCATCATCCTTAAAATCAAATTTTATAGCAAAATTTAGCACTAATAATCCTTATTCAAAATTAAGGACGAATCGGGATCTCACAATATGAGACCAAAAAGAGATTCATTAATGCTTCCAACGGATTATTAATCTCACAGTATTCAGAAGGCAGTTGAAAAGTCAACTAGCCATTGGGAGTATCGGTCGTCCGATACTTACGTCCGATACTCCCGAAACATGCAGCCGAAAGCAGGTAGAGAGAATCTTCTTCAATTCTTTCGGATATCGGGTACCTCTAATGTTTGCATCCGAAAGCAGACAGTGAGTTTGAAAAATCTTCCTTAATTCTTTCAGACGTGTGGTACCTCTAATGCTTGCGTCGGAAAGCAGACAGTGAGTTAAAAGGAATATCTTAATTCTTTCGGGCATCTGGTGATGGAGTTCTTCATGCGTCCGAAATGCTATGTTGATTATCGAACGTCCAGTGTTGTCTTTATGAGCTTCCGACAGCTTTCAACTTCCTTTATCTCATTCAATTGCTCTTACTCTTCGAGTCAGGTTGCTTCATATCTGGAAGGATTTTTTTTTTTGAAGAGATATTAGTATCATCCAATTGTTTTGTAAACATCAAAAGATAAGGACCAAGATCAATAATGAGGGTGAAGATGGAGAGTTTGGAGCTCAAGTGACATGGCTGACATCTCTTCTATAACTTTATTTCAGTATTGATTCTCATATTTAGTGAAAAATACAAGTTTAGTTCTTGTTTGTGTTACCTTTATGTCTTGCTAGTTTGTAAACCTAGGGAATGGATGAACTTCTATGATTGTTAAGTGAAGTTTTCATGGTTGTTTGAGTTTATTTCTTGATCAAATTATTTAACACTTTTATTATTACAATCATGATTAACTTAGTACCATTAGTTGTAATTATCCAAAAGTGTTCTTTCATTAATAACCATTGTGATATAAAACTAGCTCCTGAAATTGTTAAACCTAGGGAGTTAAATCACTATTGTGGGGTTACACCTTTATGGTTTTAGTGAATTGTTCCATGTAATTTCATAGAATTGAATGAATCTCTAACTAGTTTTATATCATGTTAGCAGGTGTGAAATAGTTATAGGTATGTTGGTACATCGGCAAAAGCATGTATCACATATATTTGAAAATTATGCCATAACTAACTAAGATAATGAACTCATTTGATCAGTTATTTCATTTGCATGAAATTCCATCACCCTAGATACATTTTCTTGTTAATTTTACTACTTCTATCATATTTTAGTAGTGTAGATTCACTTGCTTCACTTGTTATAGTGTAAATAATAAAGGAATTTGAAAACCACTGATAGTTGACAATTTTCCTTATAAGATCGACCGTAATTATCACTATGCTCGATTGACCCTTGTGAAAAATTGAGGTAATTGGGTTTAATTAAATTGATAATTAGGAATTTAATATTTGAAAGTCTAAACCATGTCAGTACACCTCTTCCACTTTTACCCACTCATATTTATTTGGAACATAGTGAAACCTAGGATCAATGTCCTTATATCTTGAAAAGGCATTTTTGAACCCTACTACTAAAGCTAAAATTAGTTTTCTAGAGGACAACTAAAGTTGTTATTCTAATCTTGACAAATTGAATGAGTCAAGACTCTGAATTATTTAAGTACTTGATCCATTATTTAACAATATCAATCACATCACCAAGTTGATTACGACCATCTTGCACTAAAAAATTAAGTATACGTGCATAACACCTGACATGAAATTTTTTTCTCTATTTCTTAGAGAAATATCCTCTATAAGGCTCCTAATGTGTACATCATTATAAGAAGCATTATCTGCAGTTATATTAGAAATCTTATTTTCAACCCCCAATCAATAAAAAGCATTTGCAATAATTATTCCTGTATGAAGAGATAGGACATTACAAAAATTCAGCATATGTTTTCGTTACACCCAATCAAAATCAACAAAATGTCCTATCACAACTATATATTCAATTTTTTTACCAGATTTTCACAAATCTGTAATTATACTAAACTTACTAACACCCTTCAATAATGATCTCGACTTTTTTTGCAAGTGTATAAGTAGTGATACAATCTTTCTAAACAGTTTGCCGATTGATCTGTTTAAAAAATGGGGATGTAGCTTTCATGAATTTATTGAAAATAACATGGTCCATCATAGAAAATGGATACGCATGTACAAGAAATATATGACATGCAAATTGCCATTCCTTGGTATGATAATAGGAAAAGTTAATTATAGAGTAATACCATTTGATGGTCTTTCTAGAAAGGACAAGACTTGCTCCTTCTTTCTATTCTGCTCCCCAATGGCCAGCTTCCTTTGTAGACAAAAATTTAAGTGGTGCTTGTGTTGAGATATAGCTTCAGGTATACTCTTGGCAAACAACTTCATGCAATGATTGTATTGGATTTTAAATGTTTCATTGTCCAACTTCACAGGTGTCATGTCAATCCCATATGCTTGATTTCTTTTCTATTGCTTTATATCAAAGGCCTTGCTCCTTCATCATCACCTTTTTGCCCTTCTCTTCCTCAACTCTTCTTCACTCATCTCATTTGCATTTTCTTAATGTCAACTTCTTAATGTACACCTTCATTGTTTTTCTCCATAAAAGGACTTGAGGATGAACTTTAGTGTGAATGAAATGGAGGGCTATACATACTATTTTTCAAGAAAAGAAATAGGGATTAGTTTCTAAAAACCTAAAGAAGAAATGCATTTCTAGTTTTCATACAATAAAAATAGAATTAATGACAATGTACTGCAAAATTTAACTTAGAATTGACTATAATATTAAAGCTGAAAATTCCAGTTCCAATAGATGCAAAATGACTTATGAGAATTTCAGTTTGGCCAACCTCTACTTGAAATAACAATAGCAAATAATCTAAAGCAACCACTAATAACTAAACTAGAGTATCTAAAAGGGCCAACCTCTACTCTATGCAATCTTATGTACCCATTCAAATCTTTTTCAAAGCAAAAAGATAGCTCTTTGCACTTAACGAAAATCAAACCTTCCTAAAGTCTACAACTTTTCCAAACCCAAGAGACAATTATAGGGCTCAACTACTACAAGTATTCAATTTCTCTAACAAATTTGCGAAGACAAGATTAGCCATTACCAACTTAAATTTTACACAATTAATACATGAATTAAGAAGGAAAACTAGGGAACAAAAGATATCCCTAAGAAGAGATTATTTTGCTTCGTTAATGCAGAATAAAATATTATGTAACACTTGATCAATATCTGTCCCAAATTAAGCTGATGTTTTGATTGATCAGATTTCAAGTTACACACTAAGTTATTCTGTGACGGCCCCACTTCTCCCAAGGGCGAACCCAAGGGTATCCGCGGGACGCCTGCCCAACTCTCGCCAGGACTCGAGACAAATCCAATTCAAAGCTAGTCTAATACTAACAATGAAAGTCGGAATAAAGGTACGAAATCATTTTCATACATAAATATCCAGTCTTACATCACAATTTCAAATTTACAATCACTTTCCCCAAAATATACAATATCCAAAAGTGTCTAGTCGATTACAATCAAAACACTAATACAAAAGTGCCTCAAGTCGGCATTTCCTTAACTCCTTCCAATCAGGTTCCTGTTAAAGAAAACAAACTAATGGGATGAGCCAATACTCAGTGAGGCCAAGAAACACACATACAAACACATAATCCAAGTAGCAACAACAATTACATTGTAAGTCAAGCTATCAAGTTCGAATAATTCACACTTCGAATAGGAAAAATAAATAAAAACAATTCAAGGATACTGTATCTCTCAGGAGCTAAATTCCACGTAGTCGTGTCCAAGTCTTGATCACATCTCATGTTGACACTCCGTCAACCACATAAGTATCAAATCCGTAGATACACCACTTTTCTTCGAATTCCGTCACCGTTACACCCCCTTACCGGACCCGCTCATCAAAGTTTTAATAATACTCGAGTATATCATGGCAATACTGTGCAAGTAATGCCGAGCAAGATCTCTCCAATAGATCATGCTCTATGAATATCTCATGGTTTGCTAAACTTATCAACCAAACCCATGCTGGCTCGATTCGCAAAGTTAACCAACGAGTTTGGGCGTCCCCCGAATACGAATATGAATACGAATACAAATATGAATATAAGTCAATGAGCAATGCTCGAATCGACGATTCCAAATACGAATCACATATTCGAACCACAAATAAGAATTGCATCCACATTACTATGTACAAGTCGGATATGAATTCACATAGCAAAATACAAATATAATTTCATTCGAAAGAGAACGAGTGCAGTAAAGTATACACTCGTCTCAAAATTTCAAATTCACATAATGGATAAGAAACAGTTAACCACTTAGCAACAAATTCATGCACTTGACACTCACTGATCGAACAAGGGAGTAAGTGCGTAAACAAGTCTTTAGGTGTTCCCCTCGAGATCCTCTTAAAGGGCTCTTTGAGCACCTGAGGAAATAGTAATTGATTATCGCACACCATTATTTACAAACCCCCCCTTGTTACAGGAAAGATTGTACTCTTGTACAATCTAGAAAAATATCACAAGAATGACCCTTAATTTCCTTGTAAATCGAGGCTCAAGAGTAGGGTTTTAAAACACAAGAGAAATCTGATTTTCATCTTTAGAATCAAGTGTAAAATGATAAAACGATCAAACAATATCGAAGGTAAAAGGTGAGTTCTAACAACTCAATTTCCTTTAAGTTTGGAAATTTCAGATTTGTCGAGCGATCTTTGAAAAATCATATCTCACTCTCTACAAGTCCAAAATTTGAAACTTGGTACCGTTGGAAACTACTTTCAAAGTACTAAAAGTTCCTAGAAAACACTTTTCCATGATTCCAATTGGAAGACATTCAAAATGTGGCTCAAAGTGGCTGGTTTGGACCATTAAGACAGTTTCGGGTTGATTTTCGGCAAAGTTTGGAAATTCGGCAAAATTCACACAATGTGAACTAGCCTATCTCATTTGAAACTCAATTACAGTTACAATCAAATTTTACAACACAACAAGCAGAACAAGAATCGGAGTTTTGAGTACCAAGATATAGTGGCTCAAAGTTACTGAAATTTCCTCCTCAAACAAGGGTTTTCCAGATTTAAAACATAGACTTTGAATCTTTGGTTGAGCATCAAAATGGACTCAGAATGGCACCAAATTTGGTATGATTACACTTCCATGTAAGGGTTATTCCTCTGTCAAATTTCATACAAAATTCGTTCGGGAAGTCAGTTAACAAAACCATTATAGTTCCACAATTTGCTAAGGCAAATCTGCCTTGCACTTTCGTTTTTCTTTTCTCAAACATTTGGCCAATGAAAATTCCTCGAACATGATTCATTTATGAATACAAAGACTAGGAAACATCCAAAATACATTTGGTAGGTGATTAACACCAAGGATTTCGAATAACAAGTCCCAAATCAAGATTAGCTATAAATCAATCCAGAATTAGGATTTTCTTTCACGAAGACAGCTCTAAAATCTGGCCACAACTCACTCAATTCAACTCAGAATTGAGCGCGGTTAGCGGCGTTGAAAACTACATTCATAAGGTTACAATTTCTTAGAAGGAATCATTCGAAAATTCTGTCCACAACTAGCTCATATTTGAGCATCAATTCACAGCTCAAAACAGGGCTTCCAGTACATATGAGAAACCGAACAGGCAATTTTACAAGTTAGGTACAGCTCACTCAGGTGGAATCAGGGCATGCCTTTTATACCATTGGAAAACTAGAATGTCTAGTTTCTAGTGCCGCAAACGGCACTCGATTTCGACGTCGAACCAAATAGTTATAGCTGTCTAAAAATCACTGCCAAAACAATATGGGACACAATTCCAGTTTTGGTAAAATTTCGAAATCTCAACATTTGCTCATCCAAATCACGTAAGTTTTATGAAAACTTTCCAAACAACCTATATTACACATCTACATCAAAAAAAAGTCAATTGGACCACAAAAAAGTGCACCAAAGTGCACGGTAATAGCAGGGGCAGAAACGGTAAAATTTCCTTTGAGCTTTCTTCCACAATACAACTTATTTTCACCAGATTAAGCACTAATCCAACATAAATAACATCAAATCTCATCAAATCAGTTCATCAAGCCATTGTGGGATTTCATAGAACCCACTCACAAGATTTCCAACAATATAAAGCTACCCATGTGAATCTATCAAGTGCAACATAACTTCCACAAATCAAGATTTAAGAGGTTGATCGTTGTTTACCTTTGTAGGTGACTAAAACAGAAAATGTTGGTTCTTGGTAGCTAAAGAAAACCGTGAGAAGCAAGCCCTTTTCCTAGCTTAGGTTGATCTCCAAGTTATTTGCAAAGTGTGTGTAAATTTTGAAAAGAAAAAGTGCAAGATTTGAAGTGGAATGATGATGGGTTTTGTTCTTCTTCTTCTTGGTGAAGCTCAGCTGCTATAAGGAAGAAAGGAAGTGATGTTTCTAATGAAGAAGCTTCCTTGTGAAGCTTATAAGTTTGTGGACAAGAATTGCTCCAAAAGTCAACTAGGAATAGCGCGCGTTTAGTGCTCGATTCCTCTCGTATTTGTTTCACTGGTGCACTAAACATCTAATGCACTTCTATTCATACTATTATTATTTATTCTTAATAGCCCCAAAATAAAGGTCTTAAGTCCATCAATTAATCGCGCGCGCGAAAATGCGTACTTTCGATTTATGCGCGATAAGGTGAAATTTCTAAGAAATTCTTATAACGATAGTATAACTAACTAATACTTAGCACTTAAACATAAAAAGACCTATTTTAAGACTAATGTATAAGTCTCCAATTTTTCAAGCTCATTGTACCCTCGCATCGATTATAGTTTCCAAACGCATATTCACTATTCTCACTAAACGAGCTTTTGAAAAAATAAATTTTGTAACGAGTCATTTTTATAAATGCATGTAAGCCATAGTTCCATGTAAATGGTTCAAAAAGGGTTGAAATAAATTATTCGGAGGAAACAGATGGATAAATATTTAAATAAGTCAATAATATTCGATTCTCACATATTCTCAGTTCTACATATATTGATTAACTTCCAAGGTCTATCATAGTAGTCTTAGGATTACTATTGCAACCTAATCTGATAAGCAGTTCATTTTATTTACTTTAACTATCGACATTTTCTTTCTTGGTTGGTTAATGTTTGAAGGTTTTCTTTTGAGAGTGCATTTGTTTTTATTGCAATATCTCTTACAAACATTAGCTTTAGATAGAAAGAAAAATTGCAGAAGCACCACAATAGAAAAGAAAAAAAAAGAGAAAGAAAAAAAACCTAACAAAGTAATAATTTCTTACAATATTAAGTAGTTCAGGAATGGTGATACCAACCACTAGCTACTACCAAGTGATGGGTGGGTAGTGAAGATTATGGTCGTGGCCACATATCTGCAATAATAGGAATAAATTTGCGGTAGCTACTAAAGTGGATTAGGTAGATTGTGAGTCAGTGGTAGTGGTGAAGAGGTGGGTTGTGATAGTAGTTGGTTGGTTGAATTGTGGTGGCTACTCAATGCTTAGTCAGTCGAAGAAGGTGACTAGCTATTAGCCATCACTGGGTTATGAGTTAGTGGCAGTGGTAAAATGGTGGGATGTGATGATGGTTGGGTGGTTGAGTGGTGGTGGCTGCTTATTACTAAAGACATGGAGGAGAACACTATGCAATGCACGGTGTAATTTTTAGGTTCGACCAAAAATGCCCAATTATTTAAATTTACATATTAAGTATGAAAAGTTACGTAAAGGTATACTAATATCTTAGTGATTTTGTAATTTAATTAAGCAGCGAATATAAGTAATTTGTTGAGAAGACACAAGACAATATAATAAGAAGATTATTGAGATCATTATGGTGTTCCTTGTTTCTACATACAATGTAAGATGTTCCTTGTTTCTGCATAAAATGTGAGATGCAACTTGTTTTTGCAAACAATGAAAATCGAACAAACAAAAAAGACATATAATCGAGGTGGAGCAAAATCTTCTGAACAAAGATCTAAAATTGATACTGAGTTGAGACCAAACATAGTTCAACCTCTGCCACAAAAGTTGCCTAAGGGATAACCACATACAAATGTACACAGTTCGTAGATATAGTAATAATCCTTTCAAAAAGTTCCAAGCAATCTGTCAAATCTAGAATGGCAAAACAAGAAGACAAAAACTATCAAGTTCGAGTGGTATAAAAGTTGAATATTATGAATTTAGCTTAATCTTGTTTTCTTGGTGGAGTAGCTGTACGTATTTTAAGTGTCATCTCCTTCCATATTATCTATATCATCAAAATTTCCAGCGAGTTGAAGGCAAACTTTTGACGAACTATTGGCTTCTCCTGCAGTCATGAGTTTCCCTGCAATTTGCTTTTAGGAAAAGACAAGTATGTATTACAAGTTCAATTGAGTGTTTATCTGCTTGGAGTTAAGAGCTCCACAATCTCAGCTTGATGCCTAAGTGACAAAGAGTCATTTTTTGTGCTAACTACTAACTGGACAGAAGTGGCAATGTCATTAGTTTCAGAATACTTTATTGCTGTGTAGTGCTGCCTTGCATCTGTTAATTGTGTTTGTACTAATTTGATATGCACCAGACTACTAACTGGACAGAAGTGGCAATGTCATTAGTCTCAAAATACTTTATTGCTGTGTAATGCTGCCTTGCATCTATTAATTGTGTTTGCACTGATTTGATATGCACCAGAATGTCTTTATTTTGAGTCGCTCATGAACAAATTCAAGAGGAAGCTCAAAATTCTGTGAATAATACTAAAATATGTCAGGTAACAAGTCCTATAGAGAACTTTGACCTTTTTTCAAAACCACTACAGAGCCTTATCAAGGACAAAAATGCTTCATACCATCCCCTCTTTCATTTCAGCTTCTTATCTATTTCTTATTGTTGCTTCTCTAAACACTCATTATATGATTTCTAAATACTATTAGGATGTGGCAGTGACATGGCTCCTGAAACCTTCTAGCAGAATGTTTATGTTAATGGCAAAAAAGGTTGAAACAGCATGTATGATACTACTAACAAAAAGTTACCCATTTCATGTCAAAGTAAATCATATCCACTCTCTAAGTGTATAATACTAATTCAAAATTGCAAACTGACATTCACATGTTCTACTTTGTTATGTACCTAGGCAATAATGGAGTGATTTAATCTTAGAAACCTCATTAACTCTGACCACAATCCAATCTATAGCTAATATTCCCCCAGCTACTAGTTGGTAACATTTGCTCTAAGAGCAAAAATTATTGTGTATGGGACAAAAATAAAGGGAATGCTGTCACTGCCAAGCAGGCAATGCAGATTTACTTTTGTTTAACAGCTTAGTATTGCTCAAAGCAGTAGTTATTGCAGATACAAGCCTCACTCACATGGGAATGTCCAATCGACAGGCATTTAATGGAGTACAAAAGCAACAAAATGTTTGTTAATAAGCTAATGCTTTGTAACTTTTTAACTTAATTGTTTACCTTAAAAGATAAGCAACTGAACATTACATTTATTATATGGCAGGTTAGAATACATCAACAATTGTAGTTGATTACACATCCATTTAGGCTGGACCTTTTGCATGATATCTGGGAAAAAAATACTGATTTAGCAACTACCCATTTACCTGGTCTTTGAGGCTCAAACTAAACAGCAACTAATAGTCAAAGGGCACAATTAATTGCATGAAACTTTGATTTTTACCTAGCTATATTTCAGTTTAATGAACTTATTTTAGTCTACAAGTTTTCTGATGATTTCATATTTGAACAAGCATAGCAAAAACCTAAAATGGAAATTCCTAAGAAGTTTAACTCCCAAAATTTACATCTAAGCATAAAGTAACAAAATATATGCAAAACAACTAAAAAAATGGGTAGCAGGATAAGAAAAGAATGCTAGAAGAACTAACCTCTATGTATAGAGGCTCCCGTTATTCGTATTCGAGCTACTCGTCACTAAAGCCTTTGTAACTTTGTAATTTTGATTTCTTGCCTTTAATAAAAATTTTATTTATAAAAAAAACCTCAATGTATAGAGGAGCAACCAACGATAGAACTGAAGCAGGGCTAAAATTCCCAAAACAAAATGATGCTGCAAAAGTTATTGGCATTTAAGATATGAGTTCAAAGCTTTACAAAAAGGTAATAAAATTGTAAAGTTGTTTTAAAAAAAATGTTGACATTGGTACTCTTGAGAACATATAATGTTAGTTTAGATCTCACTGTAAGTTGTTAGTGTTGTAGAATCAATACCACTTTATTCCACTTCAAATTAATTCCTCATAACCATTATTTCATCTGCAATTTTATTCTTTGGACACCAGTGAAAATTATGAAGGCAGAGACGTGAACGAAAACCAAGAAATTGATTATTTCAGTTATTTTGGAAAACTCAAGCAACAACTAAACAGACGTTGAGAAATTTGAGCATTGATTGTCAAGAAACTGTCAAAAATTCTTTGCCTCCCAATAAGGACCACTCTCAACAAATCTATGATATGTGACAGATTTAACTAAATTCTACAATTTTTTTTGAAATTGGTAGCTTTATAAGTATTGAAGCATCCTAACAACATAGAGCTCTAATCAAAAATACCCATAAAAGATACTAAAGTCCATTCAACATGACTAACCTTCTTCCATTTCTACATGCTCAGCCTTATGAAAGCAACATATAACCAAAAATCATCACTTTACACAATCAATTTATATGGGTTTTGCAGTAAGACCAGGGGCATAGAGAAACTTAGCAGAACAAATCATCATAAAGAAACTTAGCAAAACAACTAATAGGCACTGAGAGAGAGAGAGAGAGAGAGAGAAATAATAAGCAAGTGTACAGTGAAAGTCAATCAAACATATTCATCTTAAAAATTGGTCTTAAATTTTGTTTCAGGGTTGCTTTTATTTAATATTCACAAAAATTATATGAATTACAAAGTTTTCTGCTACTACTTGTTTAATCAGAGTTTTGATATCTATTCTATTCCTATTAAAAAAATATTGATCCAAATCCAAGAAAGAAGGCCCCAATATGTAATTTCACCCACATGGCCATAAAATGTTGACCAAAAAGTATAAAACTCTGGCTGCAAAAAGACAAAAAATGTCAAAATCATTACCAACTAACAAAAATAATTTAAGAGAAACAACCAATCCACACCCTTGTACTCTGAATTTCTTGATTGTGAAGAGTTGCTTGAAATATCAAGAGGAAAATAAAACTTTCCAAGAATATGAAAAAACACATTAAACCATTTCACCTAAGGAAATAAGCATAAGTTCCAATGCAAGGGTAAAGCATAGAAAAAAAAGGAAGAAACTTTTGAGAGCTAAAAAAAGAAATTATACGAACAATCATGAAAAAATGCTTCATTTCTCTAATTCTTAAAAATCCATGGAACCAAAAAGAATGCTCTTGAGCTATGAGTTCAGCAAACATTTCTGGAAGAAAACACACGAAATGGTTAAAAAGAAAAACCTACCATCAGTTGCTGTTCATTCTTCTTCTATCATATAGAAGCCATTAAAAGAATATGCAAACGGGTTTTAGAAGACCCAAAAAAGGGGGAAAAAAGAACTGGAAAAAAATGACTGACAAATAATCACACGGTGGATAAAATGAACCTTTGAGGTTAATGTTTTCAGTAAAACATCTGGAACCATAGGGAAATGTCAGAACCTCCATTAAAATCACCTTCACTTCCTCTTCAATTTTCATCATGGTAATGTCTTTCACAATCTAATAAGTCTATGGTTGGGTAAAACTCATTCAGTTCTTTGCACAATACAATAGAACAAAAATTTGAAGTGTTTTTCAGAACATGATCATAGTATGTATAAAGAAAAAAAGGGGAAAAAATGTCAGAGCTATTTCAAAAATAAATATCATACATATCTGAGACAGTTTCGAGGTAGACAATTCAAAAGGTATCCACCATTTTAAAATAATGAATGCATGCAAATAATGAAGGACCTAAGGCTAAAATTAAAGAACCACCCTATCCAATAGTGACCATCCTTCAATGCAAAAGGCAAAAGAAAAAGGAAAAATACAACATTTTTAACTTAAAAATTTTACTATTCCATGAACTGGTTTTAGAATGATTGAATCTTGATTTGTTCATGCCTTTAATATAGTCATGTATGTTAATAACATAACCAAAAGTACCGAAAAAACATATAATTTAAGAAAATAGGATTTGAATGCAAGCGAATCCTAACATCTTCTTGTTATTTGAGCTGCAAAAAATTAACTATACCTTTTTAACAAATGAAAAAATTGGAAAGACCAACATATCATACCAGATTTTTTATTGCCTACAAAGATTGAAACCATTCTAGGGACCAGTAAATCTGCTATAATTAAGGCAACATTCTCAAAATGTTATCCCCATTAGATGATTAGAAGCCAATCATAGCTTCTTAGAACCAAATCAACATGAATTTTATTAAAAAAACATTGACATTTTTGTAAACTAAAATAAAATAAATAAATGATGTTCTCGTAAAAGAAAAAGGAAAGGCAACATCTCTACAAATACACAAGGAAGAGGTATTTAAAACAAGTATCTAAATTAATAGTGCTCTATGATCACTTACAGTGCTATTAGATGTTTGTCAAAGAAATCCCAGAAACTAAGAACACACAAAATATTTTCTTGTTAAGGATTCAAATACAAAAAACCTAGAAAATACAACCACAACTTAATTTAACAAAACAAAACATGAAATTTATCAACTTTTCCCACCTGCAATCACAAAAAAATGGTCAAGTTCAGATCAGATAAGTAAAAGGAGAAAACAACATGAACAAAATATTTAATGAAAAAAAATATCAAAATATTCAGATTCAAAACCTAAAAGGATTTCAAATTTGTCTGTACCTCTTGCTCATCACATACATAGATAGAAAAAGGGTGAAAGAAAGAAGAGAATTTTGACAAAAAAAAATAGAATAAGAGAGAAGATGTAAGGCCCAAAGACAACCTAAGAGGGGGGTGAATTAGGTTGATTAAAATTTCAATCAAATTTATGCACTTTTTCTTTAATAAAAATTTACCTTCTTTTCTAGTAATGATCAACCAAGTAGATTAGAAGAGAGAGCAATGTTGATTAGAAAAACAAGTATAGATAAGCAATGAGAATTTTATTAAACAAAAAGAATAAGATAGAATATCAAACCGATTGTCTACCAAGCTTTCCTCAAACTTGAAGACCAATCACTAGATTGAGCAACTTCTCTTTGATGAAAGATGATCAACTAGATGTACAATGGAGAGAGCACTTCTTCCTTGCCCTAAGTTTCACTTAGTCAAGCTAAGAAGTTTTACAATCACTCAGATAACCTTCAACAAAGCTACACTAATGAAACTTTCAACCACAAGAGAAATGCTCACAAGAAATTCACATCACTTGGAGAACAAATCTAGTTTTGGAGACTATTTTCTAGTTAAAATATCTCTTGAGATCTTGTAAACAAAGTGTGCAAAAGTCTCTTCTTGGTTCAGAACAGTTTGTATTTAAAGGGGACCAAAAATGGGTTTCATTAATTCTTCCAACGCATAGAAGGCAGGTGAAGAGTCAGCTAGCCGTTGGGGCTGTCGGACGTCCGACGACCAAATCATCGTCCGAACCTATCGTCTGAAAACAGCCAAGTTGTAGTTCGGACATCCGATGCGTTTTTTATCGTCCGACAGCATCAGCGTCCGATTGTGGTCAGAGAGTTGGCAAGTCTTCTTGGAATTTTTCGGACGTCCGACGCGGTTGATGTGCGTCCGAGGCGTGTGTCCGATCCTTCCGGACGTCCGACGATTCCTTATGAGCGTCCGACAGAGCTTCCTTCTTGATGTTCTTTATCCTTTTGGACGTCCGACAGATTCCTTCGGACGTCCGATATGAGTGTCCTGTTTTTGCTTCTTCTTTTGGTTGATTTTCATTTCTTGACATATTCGTACCTGATTCTTTGATAGGCAAAAAATACTTATATTTGAAGAGAGTTAGATAAACATTTCAAAATACTTTGTGATCATCAAAACCAAGAATAACATTCTCCCCCTTTTTGATGATGACAAAACAATGATTTGAAATGAGATTTGATGATTGCAATATAGGCTCCCCCTTTCTCAATTGACAAAAACTCCCCCTTACTTAGTGGATCATAGAGCAAAAATTTGAAAAACTCCCCCTCAACATTTTACCAATTCAATCCATCAGCCAATTCAATTTCAATTAAATCATCAATCAATCCAATCCAGTCCTCTCCCCCTTTTTGTCATCACAAAAGGCCAATCAATCACATATATCACGGAGAACCTAGGTCTAAATGTTCATCACATCCATACATTCATCATTCAAAATACTTAAACATCCATCCACATATCCATAACCATTATAGCCATAATCATCCATCAAAAAGTACTAAACGAACACAACATAAACATAAGCATTACATCTACATATCCATTGTTGAACACCACAAACACTAGAAACACATGAAATATTCAAACAAAATGCAAATGACCCTATGTGATCCTAAATGGTGAACTAGGTGGATCCAGGTGTCCTTCGAGAGAGCTGATATTGGGAGAGATCCTCCTCTTCAGTTTCTTCATCATCTTCAGCAGTTTCTTCAACTGGTACCTTGCCTTTATCTGATGTGGAAGGGCCATGAGGAGTCACGGGAGTTGATGAGCTCGGGTCTGGAATTGATGAAGTTGGATCAGTGGGGCGTGGCTCTTTGCCATGGAAAACTTCCTCAGCCACAGGTGGGGGAAAAAGAAGGTTCTTTTTGTCTAGGTAGGCTGTTTGTTGCTCAGAGGACATGGTGAGCATTAGACCATGTTCCAGAAGAAGAACATGCTGCTTGAATTCACGAAAGAGCTCAATCACTTCATCATTGGAGGAGGAAGATGCATTAGTGGCAGACTTCCTGGGATGAATGGGAGTGAGTGCAACAGATGAAGGAGTGTGTAGTGGATCATGTGCAGCCTTAGACCTAGGTTCACTAGATGATGCCCCCTTATAAGCTCATAGATTATCCTTAAAGACAAGATTTTTCTTTTCAAAATATCATTTGGTAAAGGCATAAGAAAATGCTTTTTTGGGACAACACCTAGAATTGGTACTTTGTAAAACTCAAAAATGTTTTGAACAAATTTTCCATAAGATAAGTTTCTGCGAAAATTAGTGACATAGCGAAGTAAAAATTTACACATGACAAAACCAAAATCAATACGAATCTTTTCTCGAAAACAGTAAAAGAGATACAACTCCATTTTGTTTGCATCTGTTCTATGGCCATCAGTAGGCACAAGCAGGTTTGAAATGATTGAAAAGGCAATTAGATTCACAGGGGCAAGATCATTCAGTTTAGCATCAGCAGGGGCAGAAAAAACTTCTTTTAAAATAAGTCAACATCTTAGCCCCATCAAAATGATTATCAGCAGTAGGATGCTCTTCATAGGAAAAGAAATTTGCAATTTTACTCTTGCATCCAGGTTCAATAGTAGTTTTTAAAATATCATTCACAATTTCAGAATCAAAGACTAAGTCTACCCCATTAACCCTGGACATAATCTCAGTTTGGTCAGTGCCTTTCCTAAGATTGGCAAAGAATTGAAACAGCATTTCAGGATAATAGACATTAGGCATAGAAATGAGATGTGACCATTTCTGGAAAGCAAACAGACTCAAATTGGATTCTAAACCTATTTGGCAAAATTCAGAAGAATTTACGGTGCGTTGAGGGATGACACCTTTCTGGGATATCCAGGAGTGTTTGTCTTTTGCAGCCTCATCAAAGAATGTAGGGACTGTGGTTGATTTTGGAAATGGTTGAGATGAGGTTCCCTGTCTAGATTCAGGCTGAGGGGTGGGTTGTGGTGTAGACTGTGACATTTGACCCTTTACAGCTCCCCTCTTGACGCGTTTGGATGATCGTTTGACCTTAGGAACATCATCATCTTCATCCCTGAGCGGATGCTTGCGTCCGGCAGTGACCTTCCCTCCTCTTAGATTCACCATTGTGCGAAATGTGTGGAATGAAGGATGCAAATGATGCACACAGTAGTATGGAAGTGAATCACACAGAAATTTTGGGACAAAAAGGCCTTGAAGAAGATTGGACAGAGCGGTTATGAGAAAATAGGGTTTTGAGTGAAATTTGAGAATTTGCGAAATGTTATGCAATTCGGTGAAATGATCAGGAGAAACGAATCGCAATCGATCAGGAAAAGTTTTGGTTGAGTCAATTTGGGAATGAGAGCTTCAGAATGGTACGAATTTGAGAGTGAGAAACGAGAGAGTTTTCATTCGAGAGCAAATAGAAGAAGAAGAGTTTGAAGCAAATGAGGAAGAAAGTTACTTTAAAAGGTGAACCGTTGCACTGTCGGACGGCCGAACAAAGTCGTGCGTCCGAACAGGTGTTTTCTGGAAAAATAGCTGAAGAACATTATCGGACGTCCGTTCATCTTCTTTCGGACGTCCGAAGGTTTTGAAAAATTTTAAGATGATTTTTCGATTATCCCTAATTTTGATCTTAGATGAGTGAACTGATCTAATGGCAAAGCTTTTGTAAAAATATCAGCAAATTGATCTTTAGAACAAACATAATTTACACATACTTCACCTTTTTGAACAAGATCGCAAATAAAGTGGTGCTTTATATCTATATGCTTTGTCCTAACATGTTGAATTGGATTTTTGGTCAAATTGATAGCACTAACATTATCACAGAATATAGGCATGCAGTCATATGACAATCCAAAATCATTCAAGGTATGTTTCATCCATAAAAGTTGAGCACAACATGCACTAGCGGCAATATATTTCGCTTCGGTTGTAGACAAAGAGATTGCATTTTGTTTCTTGCTAAACCAAGAGACTAAGTAATTACCAAGAAAGTGACAAGTTCCACTAGTACTCTTTCTATCCACACAACAACCTCCAAAATCAGCATCCGAATATCCATATAGTGCAAACTCACTAGATCTAGCATACCAAAGACCATAGTCTAATGTACCTTTCAAATACCTAAAAATCCTTTTAACAGCATTCAAATGTGATTCTTTTGGACAAGATTGAAATCTAGCACACAAGCAAACAGCAAACATAATATCGGGTCTACTTGCGGTTAAATAAAATAAGCTTCCAATCATACCTCTATAGTGCTTTTCATCCACATGTTTACCTTCTTCATCATGGTCAAGTTTTGTTGAAGTGCACATTGGAGTTCCAACTTTCTTTGAGTCCTCCATGCCAAATCTTTTTAGCAATTCCTTAGTGTATTTTGCTTGATTTATGAAAATGCCCTCTATGGCTTGATGTATTTGAAATCCAAGGAAGAAATTTAATTCTCCCATCATACTCATTTCAAATTCACTTTGCATAATGGTGGAAAAATCCTTGCATAGATACTCATTAGTAGCACCAAAAATAATATCATCTACATATATTTGCACAATAAGAAGTTCATTTAGCACTTTCTTAGTAAACAGTATGGTGTCCACAACTCCTCTTTTGAAATTATTTTCAATCAAGAAACCACTCAATCTTTCATACCAAACTCTTGGAGCTTGTTTTAGCCCATACAATGCTTTTGAGAGTTTAAACACATGATTTGAAAATTTTAAATTTTCAAAACCGGGGGGTTGATCCACATATACTTCTTGATCAATAAAACCGTTTAAAAAGGCACTTTTAACATCCATTTGAAACAGTTTAAAACCCTTGAAGTAACCAAAAGCGAGAAGCATTCTAATTGATTCTAATCTAGTTACGGGAGCAAATGTTTCATCAAAATCAATTCCTTCTTCTTGAGCATACCCTTTTGCAACTAATCTAGCTTTATTTCTTACAACTATACCTTTATCATCCAGTTTATTTCTAAATACCCACTTAGTGCCAATGATAGGGTGATTTTGAGGTCTATCAACTAGTGTCTAAACCTCATTTCTTTCAAATTGATTGAGTTCCTCTTGCATTGCCAAAATCCAGTTTTCATCCTTTAAGGCGTCATTGATATTTTTAGGTTCAAAAAGAGAAACTAAAGCAAAATTGTTTATCAATTTCTTAGATGAGAAATGAGTGTTTACCTTCTCGGATGGATCACCAATTATAAGTTCTTTTGGATGATTTTGGCTAAATTTTCAAGCCTTGGGAAGATCTTTGAATGAATCATCATTTTTGTCCTCATCTTCCCTTTCTTGATCTTCATGAGCGTCATTCTCCATTTCCTTTGCTTCCGGTTTAGAGTTTCCTCCATCTCCAATTTTTAGCTTTTCCATTCCTTCACGAACACCTACATCATCATCCTCACACGAACTTTTGGAATTATCATCATTAGTTTCATCAAATGTTAGTGTATGGCTTCTTCTATCACAAGAGTCCTTCTATTAAAGACTCTATATCCTCTTTTGTTCTCACAATATCCCAAAAATATTCCTTCATCAGATTTTTTCTCAAACTTACCAAGATGTTCCTTTAAATTTAAAATAAAACATTTACAACCAAAGACTTTGAAATATCCAACCGTAGGTTTCTTATCAAAAATCAGTTCATAAGATGTTTTATTCAAAATGGGTCTCAAAAGGATTCTATTCATCACATAACATGCAGTGTTTACCGCTTTAGCCCAAAGGTATTTTGGCAAACTACATTCACTTAACATAGTTCTAGCAGCCTCTTGTAGTGTCCTATTTTTCCTTTCTACAACACCATTTTGTTGTGGAATTCTTGCAATAGAAAACTCATGTGTTATGCCATTATGATCACAAAATTCTGGAAAACCACAATACTTGAATTCCATTCCATTATCACTTCTAATCTTAACAATTTTTAAACCAAGCAGATTTTGCACTTTAGCAAACAATGAAGTGAAATTCTTGAAGGCATCATCCTTATGAGCAAGAAATATCACCCAAGCATATCTAGAATAATCATCCACAATCACAAAGCAGTATTTCTTACCTCCCAAGCTAGTGATTTGAGTAGGACCAAATAAGTTAAGATGCAAGAGTTCTAAAGGTTTAGAAGTTGATACACACTTTTTTGATTTAAAAGAAACTTTTGTTTGCTTTCCAAATTGACATGCATCACAAATTTTATCCTTTTCAAAACTGATTTTTGGCAAGCCTCTAACCAGCTCCTTTTTCAAAATTTCTTTTAGTAAATCCATGTTAAAATGACAAAGTCTCCTATGCCACAACTAAGGATTTTCATTTGAAACTTTAAGACATTTGAAGCTAGATGAATCAATTTTATCAAGAACCACAATATATATGTCGTTAAACCTCTTACCTTTGAACACAACATTATATTTGAAATCAAGCACAATGCATTCATGCTTTTTAAACAACACATTCAAGTCTTTATCACACAATTGACTAACACTAAGCAAGTTATAACCTAAGTTATCAACTAAGAGCACATTATGAACAAAAGTTTCACCATCCTTACCAACATCACCTATTCCAATTATCTTAGCTTTCACATTATCACCAAATGTCACCTTTCCACTTGATTTTGATTTTAGATTTATGAACAAAGAGGGATCACCGGTCATATGCCTTGAGCAGCCACTATCAATAAACCATTTGGACTTGTTTGAGCCTTTTTCCTGAAAAGAGAAAGTGTTTGGTACCCTTTTTAATTTTTGGGTTCACAATAGTTAGCATTGTGTCTAACTAACCACATGCATCTCATCCATTTGTTCAGATTTCTTTTCACATAGCAATCTCCTTTCAAATGCCCTTTTTGACAACAAAAACCACACATTATGGAAGAGTCCTTAACATGTAATGGTTTGACATATCTCAATCCACTTCTTCTATATGTTGTGAAACCATGTGCATTTTTGTTGTGTGCTAATGTTCTTTGATGAGCAGTAAGAAAGGTAGATGACATGTTCTTTTTGAGAAAATCTTGCTTTCTTGCTTTCAAAGTCTCATCCAAGTTGTCCATTCTTTTCTTCAAATCATCATGTCTTTCCTTCAGCATTTCACAAATACTTGTCTTTCTATCAAGCTCATTTTGAACATCAAATCCGGCTCTTACAAGACATTCATTGTCAGTCTTTAGTTGTTTATTTTGTTGAAGAAGACTTGCATTTTCATGAATGAGAAAAGCAATTTTCTGTTTTAGCTGCTTGTTTTTATCATAAAATTCCTTCAAGGCATTATACAGTTTTTCAACAAATGATTCAAGATCATCATCTTCTTCATCATCACTTTCAGATTGAGAGTGTATGGAAGTTATCTCATTATCTCCAATAGTCATGAAAGCCATTTGAACTGATTCTTCCTCTTCTTCAACTTCCTCTTCGGAGTTGCATTCATTCCAAGTAATCTGGAAGTTGTTGAATCTTGGCTTTCGATCAGCTTTCCCATCTTTCATTTTCTTCATGGGACATTCGTTTGTATAGTATCCAGGCTGTCCACATTCATAGCATTTGTTTACTTGCTTCTTGTTGAATTCTTGTTTTCCTTTGTTCCTTATATTTGATGAATAATTTTGAAATTGATTGCTAGGTTCTCCTCTTCTAAACTTTTTTTTATTCAAGATTCTCTTGAAGCCTCTTGTGATGAGAGCAACATCATTATCATCACCATCCGAGTCTTCATCATCCAAGTGAGCTGGATCATCTTCACCTTGAGTAGTTTTTAGAGCAATGTTTCTCTTTGCTCTAGCATCCTCTTCCTTTAGATTTCAACTTCAACTCATAAGAGGTTAGTGAGTTAATAAGAGATTCAATAGGCACAGAATTTAAATCCTTAGCCTCCTCTATTGCAGTCACTTTATTTTTCCATTCTTTGCCCAATGCATTGAGAATTTTCCTGTTCTTCTCTCCCAAGGTGTACTCTTTGCCCAACACCTCGAGATCTTTGATCAAGTCATTGAACCTGCAATACATTTTATCAATATCCTCAAGAGGTTCAATTTTAAATGATTCATACTTTGTGACCAAGATAGCCTTTTTCTGTTCTCTCACGTTGTCACCACCCTCATGGATTTCTCTTAGTTTATCCCACATTTCTTTGGCCGATTTACAGCCTTTTACTCTAATTGATTCATTTGAATCTAAGGCACTATAAAGAACATTCATGACTTTGGCATTCAATGTGAGATTAGTCCTATCTTGAGCATTCATTTCAGCTCTCGTTTTTAGCCGATGCAAACATGTATCTGCATCAAGAAAGTTAGCTTCATGCGGTCCTTCACTCACAATAAACCATAGTTCAATATCAATAGATTGTAAAAATATAATCATCCTTTCTTTCCAGCTAACATAATTGGAGCCACTAAACATGGGTGGCCTAATAACAGATTGCCCATCAACAAACATAGCATGACTGGTTGTCATCTTTACTCCAAGCCGCTTGAGCTTAATCTCTAGGAGACCAAGTTCTGATACCAATTGTAAGGTCCAAAGACAACCTAAGTGGGGGGTGAATTAGGTTGATTAAAATTTTAATCAAATTTATGCACTTTTTCTTTAATAAAAATTTACCTTCTTTTCTAGTAATGATCAACCAAGTAGATTAGAAGAGAGAGCAATGTTGATTAGAAAAACAAGTATAGATAAGTAATGAGAATTTTATTAAACAAAAAGAATAAGATAGAATATCAAACCGATTGTCTACCAAGCTTTCCTCAAACTTGAAGACCGATCACTAGGTTGAGTAACTTCTCTTTGATGAAAGATGATCAACTAGATGTACAATGGAGGGAGCACTTCCTCCCTGCCCTAAGCCTCACTTAGTCAAGTTAAGAAGTTTTACAATCACTCAGATAACCCTCAACAAAGCTACACTAATGAAACTTTCAACCACAAGAGAAATGCTCACAAGAAATTCACACCACTTGAAGAACAAATCTAGCTTTGGAGACTATTTTCTAGCTAAAATATCTCTTGAGATCTTGTAAACAAAGTGTGCAAAAGTCTCTTCTTGGTTCAGAACAGTTTGTATTTAAAGGGGACCAAAAATGGGATTCATTAATACTTCCAACGAATAGAAGGCAGATGAAGAGTCAGCTAACCGTTGAGGCTGTCGGACGTCCGACGACCAAATCATCGTCCGAACCTATCGTCCGAAAACAGCCAAGTTGTAGTTCGGACGTCCGATGCGTTTTTTATCGTCCGACAGCAT
Source organism: Coffea canephora (assembly GCA_036785865.1). Classification (NCBI taxonomy): domain Eukaryota; kingdom Viridiplantae; phylum Streptophyta; class Magnoliopsida; order Gentianales; family Rubiaceae; genus Coffea; species Coffea canephora. Next base: position 29,073,853 of record CM071922.1, read on the forward strand.
CAACGTCCGATCGTGGTCAGAGAGTTGGCAAGTCTTCTTGGAATTTTTTGGACGTCCGACGCAGTTGATGTGCGTCCGAGGCGTGCGTCCGATCCTTCCGGACGTCCGACGATTCCTTATGAGTGTCCGACAGAGCTTCCTTCTTGATGTTCTTTATCCTTTTGGACGTCCGACATGAGTGTCCTGTTTTTGCTTCTTCTTTTAGTTGATTTTCATTTCTTGACATATTCGTATCTGATTTTTTGATAGGCAAAAAACACTTATATTTGAAGAGAGTTAGATAAACATTTCAAAATATTTTGTGATCATCAAAACCAAGAATAACAGAAGAAGAAGAGAGGAAGACAACCAAGCATAGGCAGAAACATCAAGAGCCCTTATATCTTGCAATATTAAAAAAACAACATTAGTTTGGTCAAAAACCTACAACTAAACCCCCCATTTCGCTAACAAAAAAAGGGAAAAAACTAAAGGGCTAATTATTTTTTGGCAGAGGAAGAAAAAACCTTAGAGCAAACTATTTTTCTTCTTACCATTCGTTCTCACCTAGATAGGTAGAAGATAAGAAGACGAAGATGATGCTGATGATGAAGATGAAAGGATGACGGGCATTTCGGTAGAATCAAGTTCGCTCTTTATCTACTTATGTTGAAAACAAGATTTCTTAATTATTTTTAAACATTAGTTGTAAGTACTCATGTTATGCATGCATAATTCAAGTTAACCAAAGACGTAACATGTATATTGAGAAATTTTATGCGCAAATCCTCAAGTCTCTCTTATTATTCATATAACCAAAGAAAATAATCATACCAGTCTACTTTCAATGTCATATATCAAATGTTTTACTCCAGCAGCCGCTGAAAAACCCAAAATTCTCCTCATTTTAAGCAATGGTCCACATGGATATTGTGGATGCAGCTAATGCAGATCTGTAAAATGTCATAATAAAAATTTCTTCGTCCTGTCAATCAGAGAGTCATAGAGAATACAATTTATCTGCAATTCTTCAAATTTTAGTCCCAATTATAGGGCAACATCACTATATTTTGCATGGTAACACTCAGTTATAGATAGCCTTAAGTTCTATTGTAAGATCACCATAAATTGGATGAAATTTTCACTTAAGACATTTTCTCAAACTCAAATGCAGTACACAAAATCACAGGATTCTAAGGCTACAACTGAGGGACTACTCTAAGGCCATAACTAAGGTAAATAACAATCTATCAAAAGCTATACCGCATCACTCAATACTAAATACATCTACCATCATCAATGTCTTCAAAGAAAAATCTCCAAACATTGTGTAACCCGAGGCATATCTTCTATCACGATCTCAAACTTTATCACAATTCCATGAAAGCCTTCATAATACATATACCATAGCTTTAATAAGAGATTATCCATTTTGAAAAAATACAGTTCAAGGGATTTTGAGAAATTTGAAAGAATTTATTTTCCATGAGAATAGGGAAATTGACTAAAACTATCATGGGCATGCGATTAGTAATTTTCGAGTACTCTTGGATCACTTGACGTATCTATTAATGTTTCCAACTGGATAGACAAAGACAACACAAACAGCAAGCTTTCATAGACTTTTCACTATAAAACACAATGCAAAAGACAAATAAACCATGTATTGAAATTCAATAGTGAAAGATGAAGAAGTAATAATACATAAATAAATATATATATATATATATATATAAGTAGAAGATAAAGAGCTTGATTATATTGGATTCCACAACTAGATGTTTCAGTTAACATTAGTCTATATGTAACTTTTGTTTGGTTGACTTATCTTTTTTCCGTACACCCAAGTTTAAAAATAGATAATTAATTCAAAAAAAAAACATTGCATTGGAAAACCCACTAAGAGGAAAATATAAAGGGCAAACCAACTATGAATGAAATTAGCATTAGAAAGTTTTGGATGATGCAAAATGAATCCAAACGTGGAAACTTGAGACCGGCAAAAAAAACTATCCACAATAACAAAATTCAAAGATCACAAACGCTTACAAATACTCTAAGGAAAGCAATGCCAAAGTAAGACTATGAGCAGCAGCAAAACCAATAACTAAACAAGACATTAAAACCTTTAACCTTCAATAAAAAGGAAAAAAACGAAGAGAAAGTAGAAACTTGGAGGTCTAGTTTAGCACAGAATTAGAAAAATGATTGAAAAATAAACTAAAGAAAAACTCCTTGAAATGTTTAATCTTTTTTCCTCCTTCCAAAAAAAAAGAACTAGGTTTATCTTCCTTTCATTCGTTGACACTATCTGCTCTCTCTACAATAGAGGGAAAATTGTGAAATGAACGGAATAAAAGAGAAAATATTCCTTTCACAATAATAAAAAAAAAGTTCTCAATCAAATCTCTAAAATCATAAATGAAAATATAAAAATATGAAAAGCAAGTATGTCAAACATGGAGGTCTAAATTCTTTGCTAAAAAAAAAGCTTTATTACCTTAGATCCCTTTCCTTCTTCTGTATTATCACCCATCTAAAGAACACTTGCTTCAAACCTAAAAAACAGCAGAGAGTCAAATACATAGGGCCTGTTTGGAACCTCAATTTTTTTGCAAGTTTGTATACTACTAGTTTTTTAACAACTTTTGCTACAGGAACCCCAAAAAACTTATCAAAGTTTTTTACCTACACACTTCAAAATACCCAAAGCACACAAAAAAAATTCCCTTCCCTTTTTTCTTCTTTTTCCTCCCCCACTCCAACCCACCACCACCACCGGCACCGAACCGGTGCTGGTCTTCCTTTTTTTTTTTTTCCTTTCTCCCTCTCCCTCTCTTTCTCCCCCGCTATCCTCCCCCTTTACCCGATTTGGTCCTCCCCTTTGTTTTTCTCCCTCTCCCTTTCCCCCACTCCTCCCTCACCACCCTTCCCCTTGCCCTCTGGCCAATCTGGTAGCAACACCAGATCACACCAGATTGCTTAACAGAAGGCTGAGGAAAGGTTTGACTTTTCTTTTTTTTTTTTAAACTTAGGGTGAGGGTGGCGGGGGAAGGGGAGGAGAGGGGGAGAGGGAAAATTGCAAAAAAAAAAAAAAAGTTTGTGTGCCTAATCTGTCCGGCAAGAGGAGGAGAATTGCCGATTGTTTCGACGACCACCACCACCACCACCACTACTACTAGTACAAACCAGGCAAAAGTCAACGTTATGTGACCGCTAAACAGCCTGAACTTAGTTGCTGCACAACAATAACTTTGCTTCTTTCTTTTCTGCTTTTCACAAAAAGTTTATGTTGCTCCTCTATCGCCGGCAGATGAAGCAGCGGCGGGCGAGGGAAGGGGGAGGGGGAAGGGCAGAGGGAAGGAGAGGGGGAGAGGGAGAGGAGGGGTGGCGGGTAGGAGATGGGGAGAGAAAATGCCAAAAAAAAAAAGTTTTCTGCTGCAGACTGCTTGCTGGCAGCTTTGGGAGAGGAACAGCCGAACAGGGGAGGGAAGGAAAGGGAAGGGAGAAGAAGTGGGAAGGAAGGAAAGAAAAGAGAAAAGAAAGAAAGAAAGAAAAGAAAAAAGAAAAAAGAAAGAGAAAGAAAGTAAATGAAAAGAAAAAAAATATTTTATCAAACAAAAATTTTTCTACAACTTCTACAGTAATCTACAGTAAAGTTTTAGACAAATTTCTAAAAAACTCAGGTTCCAAACGGGGCCATAGTTAGATAGAAGGCTAAAAAATGAAAGAACTGAAAAAAAAAGAACTTGAAGGCTTTCTTTGATACAAATAATGATTTACCAAAGCAAATGGAAGCGTGAGTATTTTTTTTCGAGAAAAAAAAAGAGGAAGAACTGGAAAAGAGAGAAGCTAATAAGAGGAAGAGAAGAACGAGAGGGACGGCAGAAGTATTGAGAGAGAGAGAGAGAGAGAGAGAGGATAGTAAATTTTGTAACCCTAGACATTTTGCGAAAAAAAATCGAAGAGGGGTGGGTATGATTTGACATGGGCCGTTGTTTGCAAGAGCAGCTCACCTGCTCTCTGGCAACAGAGGAAGAAGCAAGAAACGAAGAGATGGAACTCCGAGAATTAGAATGAGTTATTATCACTTTACCCCCTTAACGTTTGGTGTCACTTTCAATTTCCCCCTTAATGTTATCTTTTAGTCACTTTACCCCAATGACTAATGTCAAACTTAATGGAGTTTGTTAGTTAAAGTAGAAAGACAAGTTTAGCCCATAAAGTTATTATTATTTTACCCCCATAAATTATAGTTTTATTATCAATTTACCCCATAGAGTTATTTTTAGACAATTTATCGCACCATTAAACCAACTTAGCAAAATAATAATAAGTGTGAAAAAAGAAATTGGAGAAAACCCTTTATTTTTATATTTTTGGATCTCTTAAAGTGGAAAAAAAAAAGAAGAATAATCATTCTAAATTTTTTATTTTTAATTATATATATAAGGGTAAATATATTTAAAATTTGTTGACCATAGTAGTTAGATTAACGATGAAGTAAAATGCCAAGAAAATAATGTTAGGAATTAAATCGATTATATCACTACAATTTAAAGGAATAGAGTAATAATAACAGTGTAGTAATGCTATAGAATAAAAGGGTATTTTTGTCCAAAATTTCTTAACATGTTGAGTTGAATTACTTATGGGGGTGAAGTGTCTAAAAGATAATGTTAGGGGGTAAACTGATAATGGTGATATAGTTTAAGGGGGTAAAGTGATAATAACCCAATTAGAATTAGTTGTTATCATCAGTTAGAAAGAAAAAGAGACAAACAATAAAAGAGGAAAATGAAAACAAGTTGGACGAACACTCTCCAACCAATCACACGTCGCCACGTCAGCAACACAAGCACTCTCTTGAGGAATGGCATTCCCCCTTTTATATATATGTTAAAGATGACTAGAAGATTCAAAGGATGAGAGGAAAGAATGAGCGGTGATTTTGGTGAGAAAATAGAAATGGAGATTGGAGACCTAACATAGGGTTGGATTGGTACTGACAATTATGCCCTTCTTTATGAGTCCAATCAAGTAGCTGACAAGCCGAGCTTGACTTAGCTTGTTTATTTATCGAGTTTTTACCAAGCTTGAACTCGATTTGTTTTCTCAAATAAATGAGCTAAGATTAAGCCTTTAAGATTCAAGTCAAGTCGAGCTCGCGAGTTTCCTATTTCATTTAATAGCACTAGAATCAAGTCTAGGGGGTTAAGCTAGACTTGTGGCCCAGGTTTCCTTGCATGGTTAAGTAAGAGTTGTTTGGTGTGTTTAACAGGATATTTATAAACAAGGTCTAATTGCTGAAAACTTGGCTACATGATAGTATAAACTTCAATAGTCATTGACATATTGTTTGATTTTGCTTCTTGATCCAACTGCTTAGTAATTTAGCCACTTATTTGACTATTAAGGTCACCTCATTATTATTATTACTATTATTATTTCTGTTGTTCTTGTTATTGTTGTTGTTGTTGTTGTTGTTGTTATTGTTGCTGTTTTTTTTTTTCCAATAACCATATATTTTTATTCCAACCAAAAAAAACAATAACAATACATAGATTCGATCGGCTCCCCTAACCCAGAACCAAGGCGCAGGAGGCCCTAGACAGAGAATGCCTGCGTCCTTTTAACCATCCGGATCGATGGGAAACCCGATCTATCCAACCTAAGTGCCCCTCTCGCAAGCTGAGGGAGCAAATCGGACTGGGTATAAATCCTCATCTGGACAAGAGGGTGCAAGATTCCTTCATTGGCGAGTATGTCTGCTACCGTATTTGTCTCACGAAAGCAATGAGAAAAACTCCCTGAATCCGCCACCAGCCGCCATATGTGAACTACCTCCCTTCGTACCTGCCACGGACACTGAAACCGACGTTGCAAAATACCTACCAATACCAAAGAATCCGATTGAACTCGAACCTGTGTGAACCCTCGCTGCTGACAAAGACGAAGACCCGCTAGCAAGGCCAACACCTCCGCACGTAAACTCGTACCAGTCCCCAGCCAAACTGAATACCCAAACAAGAAGCGACCCTCTGAATCCCGGAGCACCCCACCACCGCCACTTACTCCTGGGTTACCCTTAGAGCACCCGTCAGTATTAAGCGTGGCTAACCCGTTCCCTGCTGCCCGCCACCTAACAATCTTACACTGAACCGGCACTAAGGGCTCGCTGAATCTATCAAACAATTGGTCTGGAGGCGGGAGGGGACTCCACTTGTAGACCTTGCTGGAAACTGCCAACAAAACATCCTGGATAACACCATGGCCAATTTCTGCTGATGACAATCTAACCCCCTCCCAGACCGCTTTATTTCTTGCCTTCCAAATATGCCAGCAGATAAAGGATGGGAGAATTGAGACCACCACCCGACGATGCCCCTTCGGCTGGCTTGACAACCACCACCTCACTAGACTATCACGTAACCGACCCTGATGCAAACCTACCCCGCAGGCGGCTCCAAAGTAACCCCATACCTCCCTTGCTAGTTGGCCGACCGCAAAAATATGCTCAATTGACTCCCCTGTCACCGAGCGGCAACAGAAACACTTTGATGGGAGTTGAACCCCAAACCTACCCAAGACGTCATCAAGCGGCAACCTCTGTAACAAAAGCCGGAGCATAAAAAAAGATATCTTCAAAGGGAGCTTCCGATGCCAAATATGGGAGTAAATCCAGGAAGAGCTTCGCACTTGCCTGATTTCCTGGAAAGCTGAAGATAACGAGAATTGTCCAGAGGCCGACGGCATCCATACCAATTCATCCGGCCGCTCACCAATTGGGGGAGGTTGCTGTAAAATCAAATGCATGATATCCGTGGGAAAATGACGAGCCAGGAGCAGAGAACACCATCGACCATCTACCAAAAAATTCGTGAATGCCAGATCGTCGTGAACTGTGACTCTGTGGAAAAGAGCCCCGCTACCCAACCAGTTGTCAAACCAAAAATCACATGTTCCCAAGTTCACCAACCACCGCATAGACAGCTTCGCGTACCGACTCACATTAATTAGCCGTTTCCACACGCCCGATGCCCCTACACTATACTCCACCTGACACGGGTGAGTATGGCGACAATACTTGGCTTGCAAGAACTTAGCCCACAAAGAATCCCCCCTACGGAAATTCCACCATAACTTCATTGAGAAAGCCGTATACACGTCTCTGAGCTGTCGGAAACCCACTCCCCCCTCCTCCAACGGAAAGCACAGCTGATCCCATCGAATCCAATGATACCTCTGGCCCCTCTCGGTTGATCCCCACAAGAATTTAGAGCAAGTCTTTTCAATCATGGTAAACACTGAAGCCGGCAAAACTGCGGCCGATAATAAGTGTAACGGGATAGCCGAAAGGACATGCTTGATAAGCACAATCTTGCCCCCCGGCGACAACAGTTTAGACTTCCATGACAGAATCCTCCCAAGTACAGCCTGACTCACTTCCCCAAAGTCCGATGCCTTACTCCTTCCGAGTTGAAGCGGGAACCCTAAGTACCGGATAGGGGATTGATGTTGACTAAACCCTGTGATACGCTCAATAGTCCTCCGCCGTGCTACCGTGGTGGACGGATGCACCACATACCCACACTTTTGGCCATTAACCTGTTGACCGGAAGACCTTTGATATACTTCCAACACCCGAATAATCTTCCGTAAAGCACGAGCAGACCCATTAGAAAAGATCAGCACATCATCCGCGAAGGCCAAGTGCGTGACTGGGGGACACCCCATCGGTACTTTGAACCCCAAAAAGCCAGCCTGTGCGACAAGGTTGTTTAATGCCCTCGATAGAACCTCTGCCCCTAGCACAAACAACGCAGGAGATAAAGGATCCCCCTGCCTGAGCCCCCTCCTCGATTGGAAAAATCCATGGGAGGCCCCATTAATAATAACCGAAAACCACACATTGGATATCAATCTCCACACCATGTCAATAAACCTTTCCCCAAACCCGAACCGCCTCAATACCTTGATCAGGAATACCCAAGATACCCTATCGTAAGCTTTGGACATATCCAATTTTAACGCCACATTTCCTCCCCTCGCAGACTTGCGTATCCCTGACACTAGCTCCTGTGCAAGCAGATAATTCTCAGTAATGTTCCGGCCCTTAACAAAACCAGTTTGCTGAGGCGACACTAGGCAGGGTAATACTGAGGCCAATCTATCCGCCAAGATCTTGGACAAGACTTTATTGAAAAAAGTGCACAGACTAATCGGTCTGAATTTTGAAAAGTCCTGAGGATTGGGTCCTTTAGGGATCACTATAATGGAAGTGGAGGTAAAGAACCGAGGAATCACAGCCCCACAAAAAAAACTCAGAATAGCATTAAACATATCCGGCCCAATCACATCCCAGGCGAAGGAAAAAAACTTACCCGTGAACCCATCTGGGCCCGCTGCACTCTCCCCGTCCATTGCTAAAATGACCCTCTTCACCTCCTCCATCGTCGGATCAGCTTCCAACCGAGCACTATCCTCCGGTAAAACACATGGAGGGATCACCTGCATCAAGTCCTCCGCATTCCCCGCTGACTCAGAGAAGAGATCCGAGAAATAGCGCACCGCTTCATTTGCTATCTCATCGTCAGACTCCAACCACACTCCATTGGCGTCTTTGATTCGGTGAACAACCCCTTGTGTTCTCCTCTGCCTCAGGATAGCATGAAAATACTTGGAATTGCAATCACCGTGGTGCAACCATTTCACCATTGCCTTCTGCTTCCAGAATTGTTCTTCCATAGACAGCGCATTATTAAGTCTTGCTTGCGACCTATGCAGCTCCACCTGAGCATCATGTAACAGCCCCACTTTCCCCTGAGGCGAACCAAAGGGGTTGGCGGACTGCCTGCCCAGCTCTCGCCAGGACTACGGATCAGATTAGCGCGATCTAATACTTTTCGGGTCATACAACCGCGTGAAAACCAGTCGAATCCACAAAATAAGAAAAAAAAATAAAGTCGGAGTCGGCCATGAAGAGGAACCGACACGTCAAAACCCAACCAAACGTCAAGTAAATATTTACATCTCACAAGTTAGCATGTACTTCCCAAAAGGGGCATACCAAAGTGATTCAAAAGTGGATACATGTACGGTTTGCCAAATCAAAAGAGAAACGGACCAAAAGTACATTTAGGGTTTTAATACATGAGCTATACAAAAGATATGTCCAACTAGCTCAAGTCGGCAACCGATTATCAAATCCAGTCCAAAAGTATTTATTTTTCCTGTAAGGAAAACAAAAGGAACAGAACGGGGTGAGCTTGCGCTCAATGAGGTACCAAACAGATAGCAATAAAGTCATGGCATTTCACATTTAACAAATCAGATACACATGTCAGATGTAAAGCAAAGGAACTAATGAGTCAAATCAGAAGGATACGGGTGGCTCTCAGGAGCCAAATTTCCAGTGCAGTACTTGATCCAAACCGGTTGACTCTCCGTCAACGCATATAGAACCAACGCGTCCGTAGACCCCTCTTTACACCGAATTCCGTCCACCAAACACCCCTTTACCGGGCCCGCTCACCGTAACCGAACAGAAATGGTAATACTCGAGTATACCGGAATCAAGGGTCTCAATACCCAAAAATCCCCGAACAGACTACCGTGGTTCGTTATCTAATCGTCCAGGCCCTTGCCGGCCCGACTCGAATAACTTAGCCACAGGATTGAGCTCATAAGTCATAGAAATCCGAACAGATGCAGATACAGATAACAGATTCAGATACAGATACAGAATAGCAGATTCAGATAGCAGATTCAGACGGCCGATTCAGATAGGCACTCAAAATTGGCATATGAACAGATAAAAGAACGAGTGTGATAAAGTACACCCTCGTCTCAAACAAATTTAACAAATTACAGAGCAGAAATCAAGTTAAACAGCAATGAAGGGGAGTGGTACACTCACCAATTCAACTTCAAAAAGTTTCACTTCAGATTGGCCTTAATCGCCAAGAAACCCTAAAATAATCAAAATAAACCAATTGAAGGTTTCATATCTAAAATCGAATAAACGGAATGCACAAGTGAGACATACTAATGCAAGGGTACAAAAACATGATTTTCTTGAAAACGAAAAGTTAGTATGAAGACTTAGGCACAAACAACCCAAAAGCCTTTCATTTCCACAAAAAGGCCAATCCAACTTAAAGAAACCAAACGGCCTAGAAAATTGGGCAGCACTTCCCCTAAATTTCTTACTTTTCCAGCCATTAAGGCTTCATTATATCCTCAAATCAGTCCCAACATTTCACACAAAAGTCATCTCATTTCCCAAAAGCCGTTCACTAGGCTCAAAGTAGTACAAGTACAAAACTTAGCTAGGAAACAACCGAAATGAAAGCAAGCCCCAAAAGAGACTCGATAACGAGTCATATAGCCATGCCAACCACAACCCCAGTAAGGTTTCATATGCATAAATAAGCATTAAAGCAAACCAGAAAATCAGGAAATGTAACTCATTTGTTCCAACAATAAAAACAGTTTTGACCTCCTAATGCGGTAATGGCGTCAATTTCACTACGATTATCGGATGGGGGTGTAAGACCCACCGTTTCGAAGCTATGAAACAGGGCTACAACAATGCAGAAGGTCACTCAATCCAGTTCCTAGCTTAACTAGGTCAAAAATTCCAGATACTAAACCAGAATGACCAAAACAGGTTTGCAAATCACACAAAACTGTAATTACTATAATTCAGTCTATATAGGTCCAAATGCCGAAATTCCAAAGGCATATGGTAGCTAAGACATCCAGCTACATTTCATCAGAAGACACCAACTTCAAAATCCAAACCAATTCCAGTCAAAAGGGCCAATTACTATCGCAGTTTTCGCATTCTGATCAAAACAGAACTGCTACAGTAAAAACGGCATAACTCACTCTACACTCATCCAAATGACCTGAAATTTTGCAGGCACTTCAAACTCATCAATACCTACAACTGTCATGTTTTGAGTAAAGTCTAATTCGGCATCTAACCTCATGATATAAAACCGGACAGAAATTGGGGATGATAGAACCCTAACTTTCACTTTTCCTTCCAAATCCAAAATTGGTTGCTATTATCTATCATTCACACCTACCATAGTCATTACCCCTCATTATCAACCATCATAAACAACCACAACACCATGATCATATTAAACCAGAAAATTCCTCAAAAAAAATAAAAACTTCACCAATTCATCACAAACCAAGAAATAAATCACATAATCCATCACTTTAGCTCCCATTAGGCACAAATTAAACATCATTAAGTGTAGGAGGAAGTTCATATACCACTTACCAAGTAAACAAGAGAGGGAGAGATGTAGACCACCTTAGCTCTTCAAAAAACCTTCACCAAATCACTTACTAGCACCAACTAGAGGGATTTTATGGAACAATTCTAAGTTTAATCGGTTGGAATGGAAGATTGAGCTAGTTTGAAGCTTGAAACTTGGAGAAGTTTTCTTCCTTTTCCTTGCAAGAGGTTCGGCCATGAGAGAGAGAAGAAATGGTGATTTTTGTGAAATTTTAAGATATTTAATCACTTGGAAAAAAAAAAGTCAAAAAGTGAATAGTGTCCATCCAATCAAATGGTGACACTTGTCACCTAATTAATGAATCTCTATCTCTTTGTTCCCCCTCATAGCAATCCAAATGACATCCTCTACTTATCTCTTAACACCCGATAAATTTCAACCAGTATCCGAAACTTAAACTTATTGGCCGAATTTTTCCGAACTTATCGCACTAGTGGGTCCCACGTCCGTTATCTATCCTTAATTTTTCAAAAACTCTCCAATACTAGAAAATTCATATAAAAACTATAATTACTCATAAAATGCATCAGGAGAATTTTGCTAAACCAGAAAATGCAGAAAACATGCCATTAAAGGAAATAAACCCTAGAAAATTATTAGGGAATTTACGGGTTCTCACACTCTCTCCCCCTTAAAGAAATTTCGCCCTCGAAATTTTCTTATCAACGGACTCTATCAAATCTAAAGTACCCAACGGACCATACCTCCTCCATCCTCAGACGAGTCAGGGACCTGATGCTGCTCTAGAGAATATACTCGAGCTGGTGCCTTCGATCCCGTCCCTTCTCCTTTCGTCTGTCCAGGGTTGCTCTTGGCGGGTTGTTGAGAATTAGGCTTGGTTGGTGGCAGAGTCCCTCTCCGCTCGCGCAGGCGAGCTGGACAGTTAGCAATCCGATGTTCAGCGCTTCCACAGCGCAAGCATTTTCCTTCTTTCTTCCAGCAATTTGTTTCCGTATGACTTGGTCCTCCGCAATACCCACAGGGACCACGTGTAGCAGAGACCCGTCCTCCCTGAGGGACATCACGCGACACCCCTGGTTGCCGTACTTCCCCGTTTCCCTTGCGAACCTTAGAGATTGTACTATTATCCGCTTGTTCTGAGCTGCTCCCCGGAAAGCCCCTTTTCTTGGTTTGGAAGTTTCTAACTTGTAGCCTCGCATCTTCAACCCGTTGAGCTTTCTCCACAGCGTCACTAAAGGCATTAAGTTGGGCTACCGCCAGATCTTTTTGAATTTCTACGTTCAAGCCCTGGATAAAACGCCTTATTCGCCGCTGCTCGGTCATGATGAGTTCGGGCGCAAATTTGGATAGGCGGGTGAATTGGCTCTCATATTCCGCCACAGTTTGAGCTCCTTGGCGGAGTCGAATGAACTCGTCTTCCTTCCTCTCCTGAACTAGAGGAGGGAAAAACTTCGCATTGAACTCTCTGATGAAGTTCACCCAAGTCCTAGGTGTCTGTTCTCGTTCCCACTTCTGCCGAATTACGTTCCACCAGGAACGGGCTGCCCCCTCAAGCTGGAACACGGCAAAAGTCACCTGCCGTTCGTCAGGGTAGTGTAGGGCTGCAAATATATCCACCATCTTTTCAAGCCATCTTTCGGCAACGTCTGGGTCAGGTCCCCCAACAAACTTTGGCGGAGCAAACTTTTGGAATCGTTCGAGAGCTCTATCTTCGCTCTCGATATGATGGCCAGGGTTTCCGGGGTTTCCAGGGTTAAGGTTTGGGTTCTGGCCCTGTTGTTGTACTACTTGTGCTAGTAGGTTTGTCATTTGCTGCATAGCGGCAGCTATCTGCACATTGGGGTCTATTTGGGGTTCAGGATTGGGTCCAGTAGAGGTTTCCCCCGTTTCCCTAACCGGCGTGGGTTGTCTAGTTCCGCGCCCACGTCCCCGACCACTTCGTGTTCCTTCCATAAATTTCACTCGGTCTAGGCAATAATGCTAAACCAAAGCAGTATCAAAGCATGTAAGTAATACGCAAAACTTTCACATTAACACACATTTATACATTGCAAACATGATCACAACATATATATACAAGTCGGTCAAAATTAAGCCACACACATATATACAGCCAGTTAAGTCAAGTACAAACATAGACAATCCACCGAGGAATAGCCTTTCTAGTTCACCAAATCCTTTCTAACCTAGGCCCTCATATCTTTCGTATCCGGGCACAAGAATCCCATCTAAAATAATTCACAACTCGAGCCGGCCGGTCCCAAGAGTAAACCATCTTTATTAAGGATTCCTACCCGGCATACATACCTAGCTTCCTCGAGTCCCATGATAATGATTCGTACACTTATCACATGCCCGATTCATAACTTACGCTCAAACGAGCACTTAGACATATCCATGAAATTAGGACCACAACACCACTTGGCCCAGTCTCACTCCGCGCAGAGACCACGCGACGTGGCTCTGATACCACTTGTAACAGCCCCACTTTCCCCTGAGGCGAACCAAAGGGGTTGGCGGACTGCCTGCCCAGCTCTCGCCAGGACTACGGATCAGATTAGCGCGATCTAATACTTTTCGGGTCATACAACCGCGTGAAAACCAGTCGAATCCACAAAATAAGAAAAAAAAATAAAGTCGGAGTCGGCCATGAAGAGGAACCGACACGTCAAAACCCAACCAAACGTCAAGTAAATATTTACATCTCACAAGTTAGCATGTACTTCCCAAAAGGGGCATACCAAAGTGATTCAAAAGTGGATACATGTACGGTTTGCCAAATCAAAAGAGAAACGGACCAAAAGTACATTTAGGGTTTTAATACATGAGCTATACAAAAGATATGTCCAACTAGCTCAAGTCGGCAACCGATTATCAAATCCAGTCCAAAAGTATTTATTTTTCCTGTAAGGAAAACAAAAGGAACAGAACGGGGTGAGCTTGCGCTCAATGAGGTACCAAACAGATAGCAATAAAGTCATGGCATTTCACATTTAACAAATCAGATACACATGTCAGATGTAAAGCAAAGGAACTAATGAGTCAAATCAGAAGGATACGGGTGGCTCTCAGGAGCCAAATTTCCAGTGCAGTACTTGATCCAAACCGGTTGACTCTCCGTCAACGCATATAGAACCAACGCGTCCGTAGACCCCTCTTTACACCGAATTCCGTCCACCAAACACCCCTTTACCGGGCCCGCTCACCGTAACCGAACAGAAATGGTAATACTCGAGTATACCGGAATCAAGGGTCTCAATACCCAAAAATCCCCGAACAGACTACCGTGGTTCGTTATCTAATCGTCCAGGCCCTTGCCGGCCCGACTCGAATAACTTAGCCACAGGATTGAGCTCATAAGTCATAGAAATCCGAACAGATGCAGATACAGATAACAGATTCAGATATAGATACAGAATAGCAGATTCAGATAGCAGATTCAGACGGCCGATTCAGATAGGCACTCAAAATTGGCATATGAACAGATAAAAGAACGAGTGTGATAAAGTACACCCTCGTCTCAAACAAATTTAACAAATTACAGAGCAGAAATCAAGTTAAACAGCAATGAAGGGGAGTGGTACACTCACCAATTCAACTTCAAAAAGTTTCACTTCAGATTGGCCTTAATCGCCAAGAAACCCTAAAATAATCAAAATAAACCAATTGAAGGTTTCATATCTAAAATCGAATAAACGGAATGCACAAGTGAGACATACTAATGCAAGGGTACAAAAACATGATTTTCTTGAAAACGAAAAGTTAGTATGAAGACTTAGGCACAAACAACCCAAAAGCCTTTCATTTCCACAAAAAGGCCAATCCAACTTAAAGAAACCAAACGGCCTAGAAAATTGGGCAGCACTTCCCCTAAATTTCTTACTTTTCCAGCCATTAAGGCTTCATTATATCCTCAAATCAGTCCCAACATTTCACACAAAAGTCATCTCATTTCCCAAAAGCCGTTCACTAGGCTCAAAGTAGTACAAGTACAAAACTTAGCTAGGAAACAACCGAAATGAAAGCAAGCCCCAAAAGAGACTCGATAACGAGTCATATAGCCATGCCAACCACAACCCCAGTAAGGTTTCATATGCATAAATAAGCATTAAAGCAAACCAGAAAATCAGGAAATGTAACTCATTTGTTCCAACAATAAAAACAGTTTTGACCTCCTAATGCGGTAATGGCGTCAATTTCACTACGATTATCGGATGGGGGTGTAAGACCCACCGTTTCGAAGCTATGAAACAGGGCTACAACAATGCAGAAGGTCACTCAATCCAGTTCCTAGCTTAACTAGGTCAAAAATTCCAGATACTAAACCAGAATGACCAAAACAGGTTTGCAAATCACACAAAACTGTAATTACTATAATTCAGTCTATATAGGTCCAAATGCCAAAATTCCAAAGGCATATGGTAGCTAAGACATCCAGCTACATTTCATCAGAAGACACCAACTTCAAAATCCAAACCAATTCCAGTCAAAAGGGCCAATTACTATCGCAGTTTTCGCATTCTGATCAAAACAGAACTGCTACAGTAAAAACGGCATAACTCACTCTACACTCATCCAAATGACCTGAAATTTTGCAGGCACTTCAAACTCATCAATACCTACAACTGTCATGTTTTGAGTAAAGTCTAATTCGGCATCTAACCTCATGATATAAAACCGGACAGAAATTGGGGATGATAGAACCCTAACTTTCACTTTTCCTTCCAAATCCAAAATTGGTTGCTATTATCTATCATTCACACCTACCATAGTCATTACCCCTCATTATCAACCATCATAAACAACCACAACACCATGATCATATTAAACCAGAAAATTCCTCAAAAAAAATAAAAACTTCACCAATTCATCACAAACCAAGAAATAAATCACATAATCCATCACTTTAGCTCCCATTAGGCACAAATTAAACATCATTAAGTGTAGGAGGAAGTTCATATACCACTTACCAAGTAAACAAGAGAGGGAGAGATGTAGACCACCTTAGCTCTTCAAAAAACCTTCACCAAATCACTTACTAGCACCAACTAGAGGGATTTTATGGAACAATTCTAAGTTTAATCGGTTGGAATGGAAGATTGAGCTAGTTTGAAGCTTGAAACTTGGAGAAGTTTTCTTCCTTTTCCTTGCAAGAGGTTCGGCCATGAGAGAGAGAAGAAATGGTGATTTTTGTGAAATTTTAAGATATTTAATCACTTGGAAAAAAAAAAGTCAAAAAGTGAATAGTGTCCATCCAATCAAATGGTGACACTTGTCACCTAATTAATGAATCTCTATCTCTTTGTTCCCCCTCATAGCAATCCAAATGACATCCTCTACTTATCTCTTAACACCCGATAAATTTCAACCAGTATCCGAAACTTAAACTTATTGGCCGAATTTTTCCGAACTTATCGCACTAGTGGGTCCCACGTCCGTTATCTATCCTTAATTTTTCAAAAACTCTCCAATACTAGAAAATTCATATAAAAACTATAATTACTCATAAAATGCATCAGGAGAATTTTGCTAAACCAGAAAATGCAGAAAACATGCCATTAAAGGAAATAAACCCTAGAAAATTATTAGGGAATTTACGGGTTCTCACACTCTCTCCCCCTTAAAGAAATTTCGCCCTCGAAATTTTCTTATCAACGGACTCTATCAAATCTAAAGTACCCAACGGACCATACCTTCTCCATCCTCAGACGAGTCAGGGACCTGATGCTGCTCTAGAGAATATACTCGAGCTGGTGCCTTCGATCCCGTCCCTTCTCCTTTCGTCTGTCCAGGGTTGCTCTTGGCGGGTTGTTGAGAATTAGGCTTGGTTGGTGGCAGAGTCCCTCTCCGCTCGCGCAGGCGAGCTGGACAGTTAGCAATCCGATGTTCAGCGCTTCCACAGCGCAAGCATTTTCCTTCTTTCTTCCAGCAATTTGTTTCCGTATGACTTGGTCCTCCGCAATACCCACAGGGACCACGTGTAGCAGAGACCCGTCCTCCCTGAGGGACATCACGCGACACCCCTGGTTGCCGTACTTCCCCGTTTCCCTTGCGAACCTTAGAGATTGTACTATTATCCGCTTGTTCTGAGCTGCTCCCCGGAAAGCCCCTTTTCTTGGTTTGGAAGTTTCTAACTTGTAGCCTCGCATCTTCAACCCGTTGAGCTTTCTCCACAGCGTCACTAAAGGCATTAAGTTGGGCTACCGCCAGATCTTTTTGAATTTCTACGTTCAAGCCCTGGATAAAACGCCTTATTCGCCGCTGCTCGGTCATGATGAGTTCGGGCGCAAATTTGGATAGGCGGGTGAATTGGCTCTCATATTCCGCCACAGTTTGAGCTCCTTGGCGGAGTCGAATGAACTCGTCTTCCTTCCTCTCCTGAACTAGAGGAGGGAAAAACTTCGCATTGAACTCTCTGATGAAGTTCACCCAAGTCCTAGGTGTCTGTTCTCGTTCCCACTTCTGCCGAATTACGTTCCACCAGGAACGGGCTGCCCCCTCAAGCTGGAACACGGCAAAAGTCACCTGCCGTTCGTCAGGGTAGTGTAGGGCTGCAAATATATCCACCATCTTTTCAAGCCATCTTTCGGCAACGTCTGGGTCAGGTCCCCCAACAAACTTTGGCGGAGCAAACTTTTGGAATCGTTCGAGAGCTCTATCTTCGCTCTCGATATGATGGCCAGGGTTTCCGGGGTTTCCAGGGTTAAGGTTTGGGTTCTGGCCCTGTTGTTGTACTACTTGTGCTAGTAGGTTTGTCATTTGCTGCATAGCGGCAGCTATCTGCACATTGGGGTCTATTTGGGGTTCAGGATTGGGTCCAGTAGAGGTTTCCCCCGTTTCCCTAACCGGCGTGGGTTGTCTAGTTCCGCGCCCACGTCCCCGACCACTTCGTGTTCCTTCCATAAATTTCACTCGGTCTAGGCAATAATGCTAAACCAAAGCAGTATCAAAGCATGTAAGTAATACGCAAAACTTTCACATTAACACACATTTATACATTGCAAACATGATCACAACATATATATACAAGTCGGTCAAAATTAAGCCACACACATATATACAGCCAGTTAAGTCAAGTACAAACATAGACAATCCACCGAGGAATAGCCTTTCTAGTTCACCAAATCCTTTCTAACCTAGGCCCTCATATCTTTCGTATCCGGGCACAAGAATCCCATCTAAAATAATTCACAACTCGAGCCGGCCGGTCCCAAGAGTAAACCATCTTTATTAAGGATTCCTACCCGGCATACATACCTAGCTTCCTCGAGTCCCATGATAATGATTCGTACACTTATCACATGCCCGATTCATAACTTACGCTCAAACGAGCACTTAGACATATCCATGAAATTAGGACCACAACACCACTTGGCCCAGTCTCACTCCGCGCAGAGACCACGCGACGTGGCTCTGATACCACTTGTAACAGCCCCACTTTCCCCTGAGGCGAACCAAAGGGGTTGGCGGACTGCCTGCCCAGCTCTCGCCAGGACTACGGATCAGATTAGCGCGATCTAATACTTTTCGGGTCATACAACCGCGTGAAAACCAGTCGAATCCACAAAATAAGAAAAAAAAATAAAGTCGGAGTCGGCCATGAAGAGGAACCGACACGTCAAAACCCAACCAAACGTCAAGTAAATATTTACATCTCACAAGTTAGCATGTACTTCCCAAAAGGGGCATACCAAAGTGATTCAAAAGTGGATACATGTACGGTTTGCCAAATCAAAAGAGAAACGGACCAAAAGTACATTTAGGGTTTTAATACATGAGCTATACAAAAGATATGTCCAACTAGCTCAAGTCGGCAACCGATTATCAAATCCAGTCCAAAAGTATTTATTTTTCCTGTAAGGAAAACAAAAGGAACAGAACGGGGTGAGCTTGCGCTCAATGAGGTACCAAACAGATAGCAATAAAGTCATGGCATTTCACATTTAACAAATCAGATACACATGTCAGATGTAAAGCAAAGGAACTAATGAGTCAAATCAGAAGGATACGGGTGGCTCTCAGGAGCCAAATTTCCAGTGCAGTACTTGATCCAAACCGGTTGACTCTCCGTCAACGCATATAGAACCAACGCGTCCGTAGACCCCTCTTTACACCGAATTCCGTCCACCAAACACCCCTTTACCGGGCCCGCTCACCGTAACCGAACAGAAATGGTAATACTCGAGTATACCGGAATCAAGGGTCTCAATACCCAAAAATCCCCGAACAGACTACCGTGGTTCGTTATCTAATCGTCCAGGCCCTTGCCGGCCCGACTCGAATAACTTAGCCACAGGATTGAGCTCATAAGTCATAGAAATCCGAACAGATGCAGATACAGATAACAGATTCAGATACAGATACAGAATAGCAGATTCAGATAGCAGATTCAGACGGCCGATTCAGATAGGCACTCAAAATTGGCATATGAACAGATAAAAGAACGAGTGTGATAAAGTACACCCTCGTCTCAAACAAATTTAACAAATTACAGAGCAGAAATCAAGTTAAACAGCAATGAAGGGGAGTGGTACACTCACCAATTCAACTTCAAAAAGTTTCACTTCAGATTGGCCTTAATCGCCAAGAAACCCTAAAATAATCAAAATAAACCAATTGAAGGTTTCATATCTAAAATCGAATAAACGGAATGCACAAGTGAGACATACTAATGCAAGGGTACAAAAACATGATTTTCTTGAAAACGAAAAGTTAGTATGAAGACTTAGGCACAAACAACCCAAAAGCCTTTCATTTCCACAAAAAGGCCAATCCAACTTAAAGAAACCAAACGGCCTAGAAAATTGGGCAGCACTTCCCCTAAATTTCTTACTTTTCCAGCCATTAAGGCTTCATTATATCCTCAAATCAGTCCCAACATTTCACACAAAAGTCATCTCATTTCCCAAAAGCCGTTCACTAGGCTCAAAGTAGTACAAGTACAAAACTTAGCTAGGAAACAACCGAAATGAAAGCAAGCCCCAAAAGAGACTCGATAACGAGTCATATAGCCATGCCAACCACAACCCCAGTAAGGTTTCATATGCATAAATAAGCATTAAAGCAAACCAGAAAATCAGGAAATGTAACTCATTTGTTCCAACAATAAAAACAGTTTTGACCTCCTAATGCGGTAATGGCGTCAATTTCACTACGATTATCGGATGGGGGTGTAAGACCCACCGTTTCGAAGCTATGAAACAGGGCTACAACAATGCAGAAGGTCACTCAATCCAGTTCCTAGCTTAACTAGGTCAAAAATTCCAGATACTAAACCAGAATGACCAAAACAGGTTTGCAAATCACACAAAACTGTAATTACTATAATTCAGTCTATATAGGTCCAAATGCCGAAATTCCAAAGGCATATGGTAGCTAAGACATCCAGCTACATTTCATCAGAAGACACCAACTTCAAAATCCAAACCAATTCCAGTCAAAAGGGCCAATTACTATCGCAGTTTTCGCATTCTGATCAAAACAGAACTGCTACAGTAAAAACGGCATAACTCACTCTACACTCATCCAAATGACCTGAAATTTTGCAGGCACTTCAAACTCATCAATACCTACAACTGTCATGTTTTGAGTAAAGTCTAATTCGGCATCTAACCTCATGATATAAAACCGGACAGAAATTGGGGATGATAGAACCCTAACTTTCACTTTTCCTTCCAAATCCAAAATTGGTTGCTATTATCTATCATTCACACCTACCATAGTCATTACCCCTCATTATCAACCATCATAAACAACCACAACACCATGATCATATTAAACCAGAAAATTCCTCAAAAAAAATAAAAACTTCACCAATTCATCACAAACCAAGAAATAAATCACATAATCCATCACTTTAGCTCCCATTAGGCACAAATTAAACATCATTAAGTGTAGGAGGAAGTTCATATACCACTTACCAAGTAAACAAGAGAGGGAGAGATGTAGACCACCTTAGCTCTTCAAAAAACCTTCACCAAATCACTTACTAGCACCAACTAGAGGGATTTTATGGAACAATTCTAAGTTTAATCGGTTGGAATGGAAGATTGAGCTAGTTTGAAGCTTGAAACTTGGAGAAGTTTTCTTCCTTTTCCTTGCAAGAGGTTCGGCCATGAGAGAGAGAAGAAATGGTGATTTTTGTGAAATTTTAAGATATTTAATCACTTGGAAAAAAAAAAGTCAAAAAGTGAATAGTGTCCATCCAATCAAATGGTGACACTTGTCACCTAATTAATGAATCTCTATCTCTTTGTTCCCCCTCATAGCAATCCAAATGACATCCTCTACTTATCTCTTAACACCCGATAAATTTCAACCAATATCCGAAACTTAAACTTATTGGCCGAATTTTTCCGAACTTATCGCACTAGTGGGTCCCACGTCCGTTATCTATCCTTAATTTTTCAAAAACTCTCCAATACTAGAAAATTCATATAAAAACTATAATTACTCATAAAATGCATCAGGAGAATTTTCCTAAACCAGAAAATGCAGAAAACATGCCATTAAAGGAAATAAACCCTAGAAAATTATTAGGGAATTTACGGGTTCTCACACATCATCTGAGCCCTCATCCTCCAGTCTTGCCTCTGCTCTACGGACAGCAGCCTCTGCCTCTCGGGACATATCAAAGATGTTCCCGAAAGTATCCTTGTTCCACTCCTGAATGGCCCTTCTAGTACTCAGCAATTTCGTCCATAGGACCTTCATGGGCGAGCCGTGGCATTCCTGCTGCCAAGCCCGACGAATGACTTCGATTAACGAGCCATTGGAAGTCCAGACATTAAGAAATCGGAACGGGCGGGGCTTGTTATCCAAACGGGACGCAAAGGTCATTTTTAGCGGAGCGTGATCAGACGGATGCCTAGCTAAATCAGACACCGCAACGGAAGCAGGAAGATCAGCGCATTCCGCATTGATCAGCAATCTATCCAATCTCTTCCAAATTCTCGCCCTTCCCTGTCGGTTGTTACACCAGGTGAACGAGGATCCCGAAAATCCTACATCAAAAACCCCCGCCTCCTCCATGAACGTCATTAGCTCCAAACTCTCCGTACTACTAAAGGGACGCCCCCTCTTTCTTTTCGTCAGGCGCAATAATAGCATTGAAATCCCCACAGATACACCATGGCTGGTCACCGGGTTTGTCAAAGACCAAGGCTTGCCATAGCTCCTTCCGCTCCTCTAATGTACATTTGGCATGAACAAAAGAAAAACGCAAATCACATGGTAACCACGGATGAGATAATCCAAGGGTAATATGCTGATCCGAATTACCAAAGACAGAACACGCAAAGGGCAAATTATAAAACACCCAAATATCCGTTGAAAGATTAACCACGACAGCATCAAAGGATAACCTCAACCGGATCGACTCCACATTCGTAACCTTGAGTTTAGGCTCACAAATAGCTACCAATTGGAAATTATGCAAGCGAATTAATTTTTTTAAGACGTCTCAAATTAGGGGCCTTACCAACCCCTCTGACATTCCAGAAAAGAGCACTAATCATGGGAAAGAACCTGGAAGAGATTACTGGAGGCGGTCGAAGAGGACCGTAGCTGTCTATCTGAAGGAAGAATCCCCCGTCGACCCCTGAGTTTAACTTGTTTAGGGTCCTTCTCCAAAGCTGCGGACTGATCAAGATTGAGTTGCATCACAATGGGTGCTGTCTCATCCCCACGACCTATAGAGGGTCTTGGAGACAAATTTCCTGCTCCCACCAATTGATCTCCCTCTCCACAGCCAAGCTCCAAGACCAGCCTTCCTTCACACGGAATCTCAACTTGTCTAGCTAACCCCCCACCCCGCTCAGCCTCCTCCACCCGCGCCCTGTCTGCTAATACCATCGCACCCACATCCCCTTCCACTGCGCAAACGATGTCTGCTAGATGCTCAATATGACGCTCCACCGCCCACTGAATAGCCTCCTCCAGCAGCTGTCCATGCTCCCCAGAGGCGACCTGTGCAACCACACCCCCACCGCAATGCCCTGGCGAAGAATCACGCCCCCCCACAGTCTTACTTCTAGCAAATTGGTTCTCCAAGGACGGCACCACAATTTGCGACACCTTCCTTTCTGCCCCTGATCCCTCCATGCTGCCCAAAACCTCATCACTGCACTGTATTTCCCCCTCCTCCACCAATCCATCCACCAGCTTGTCCCCCTTCACCTCTGCCTGACCAGACCCCAGAAGGTGAGGCTGGTCAGAAGCAGTCTGCGCCTCACACGCCCCTTCAGGCGCAGGCAACAGCAAGACATCAGACCGCGACCTGCCTCAGTTTAGAGACCCAGGCTGTTGGGACTGATCCAAACTACTCTGCCCCGCGCCATCAGCTGCAGGGAACAACGGACCATCAGAGCCCGCACCTGAGACTGCTCCCTCCAAAGCCCCAGTGGACTCCTCCGCCCCAAGCACAACATCAGCCCCACTGTCATCATCCGCAGCAATCTTCGCCCCAGCACCCACCAGATGCTTTGAAGACATCCCCAACTCCCCCCCAGTGACCTTTTGAGACAGCCCCTTCTCCACACGCATCTCTGGGAACTTCACATGACATCGACCCTCCTCATGCCCATGGCGATAACAAAAACCACAATACTTTGGAAGACTCTCTGGGATCAGTGATTGCCAGAACCCATCTCCATCCCCCATGTCTACCCAAACTCTAGAGGGAAGCGACTTCAGCAGATCCACCTCCACACACACCCGAGCCACATTCGGACGAGTAAAAGACGATGTCGCCGCATCAACAAACAACGGATTCCCCAGGCAGGACACAATATGAAACAAACAAGTCTTGGCAAACAAATGGATAGGAAGCTTGGGTAATCTGAACCAAACAGGAACTAGGGACGATTCCCTATCGACATGAAACTTCGAACTCCACTTGAAGACCCTCATAGGACACCCATGGACATACCACACATTCCTTGCCCATACACGAAGAAAATCAGCCTCTCCATTAAAGCGCAGCAACACATGTCTAGCATCTAATAAACCAACAGACACTGAGTCCTTCAAATCAAGCATAGAAAAAAACTTACGCAACTCAGGCAAAAGGGGCCGGCCCCTGGAAAATTTTCCCACCAACGTGAAGCGAAACGGCGACGCCACAGCCTCAATATCTGCTGCATTGAAGACCACCGCCGGCTCTCCATGATGTGTGGAAATAGCCGCCTGGACCTTCACCACCTCTGACGGCTCTCAATATCTGGACCGATCTTGGAACAAAGCCGAAAACGCCTTCTTCTTGAACGTTGGAGAGGAGGATAGTCCCCCCCCCCTGAGATGAGGGGGCAGCCGCGGCTGCCATGCACACGGAACCAACAAACCCTAACAGTCTAAAAAAGGAAACCCGAGAGAGAAAAAATTTCCTTGCAATATAATTAGTAACTTTTGTGTCTCAAAAGATAATTAATTCTTATTGTTGCTGTTATTATTGTTGTTTAAAATATTAAAGAATTGAATGAAGCTATGCAATTGGGTGCCAGATATTATTAAAGACCTTTAGTTTGAATTTCTAGGTTTATTAAGTAATGAAATATTTGCATCCGTGATTCAAATGTAAAATCTTTTGTTTAATAACCTCTTGTAACTTGATTATTAGGTTACGGATTTATTGAAGATGCATTCATTAAGTCTTGTTGGTTGTAACTGGATTTGCTAGTCAACCATGAATTCAGGATGTTTAGGTTTCAAAAGTACTCTTTTTACATTTGAATTTGAGAACAAGCTTGAGGAAGGCGGACAACGAGCTTAACCTTCACTTGTGGAATAAGAGAATTTTTATCCTTTTATCTCTCAATCTTTTTATGTCTAGATAAACTTTTATTTCCTAGGGGGAGATGGAATCACTTGCAACATGATATATGACTGAATATAGTTGATTGATGCTATATTACATACTTACTAGTTCATACTTTTGTGTTTCATGTTTTCAATCAACCAGACACTAATTGTAAACCATAAAAAAAATTGAATGATTAGAATAAATTTGAACTTCAATATTAGTTTGTAAAAGCATGAACCAAAGGTTGTAAACCCACAAAAATAGAGTTACGTCTTTGTGCTTTTCACTAAGCAATCTTCATGAACTTTGTACATAGTCTTTAGTCACGAAAGTAATTATGAACTAACTATTGGTATATTAAGTATACCGGCCAGAATGGACATTGCATCTATTTGGAAATTACACTATAATTTGACATAACTTGAAGAAATTCAATGAATTGGATTAAAACTCTATTCTTGGTCAAGTGGGGAAATCAAAACTGTCTTTTATTTATTATTTTTTTTTTGTTTCTCAAAATTGCTATATTCTTCTTGATTAATTTTGTGAACTTGTTACTAGTAATTTGTAGTCTTTTTACAGTATAGTATTGACTAGATAAAAGAGTGGCTTGAACAACTTTGGTAATTGATTATACCTTTCTTGTGAGATTGACACTCAAATCTTCTAATCCTCATGTACATTTGTATATGACCTGTGCACTTTCAACTAAAGAATTTGAGTAATAAAACTAAATTCACACTAGTAATCATAGTGAATTCCTTGTCGTCATTGGTGTTGATATCAGACTTATGATCATGTGTAAATGTATTGAAGGCTAACAATTTTTTCCTTTTGTTTTCCTTCTCTTCTTTCACTTTTTCTTTCTACAATTCAATCTCTTCAACCATTAAAGAACCAACAAATTCTTCTAATGGCATAGTACTGAGATTTTTTACCTTTATATTGTAATAACCTTCGGTTTCTACGCCTTTAGTAGTGCACCCAATATTTTTATATAGAGTTCAATTTGTGAACATTCTTTGCTGGTATTTACCAAAGAGTTGATGAAGCCTATGAATCTCTTCATCATCTTTATGATGGTTTCTTTTCACTCCATAGCGAACACCGTGTAATCATGGACCAATAATATCCTCTTTGAGGTTTTCACTTCATTGGTTCCTTCATGTGATTACTTCGAGTGTTCTCTGTAAGTCCCTGACAAATCTACACTGAGAAATACGATTGCACTCATCTTGAGTTAGTGCATAGTGGAATAAATTTAAAACAGCCATATTTATAGTGATCAATATACCATTCCCATTAGTATATTCATCCAACTCTTTAGGAACATATTTACCTTTATCATTAGTCTTCGTGAGAATATAATTACCATTTTCAACTATTTGTCATAGGTCATATCTTAGAAACCCAAAATAGAGTTTCATACAATTTTTTCAAGATGAATAATTTGAACTAGTGAACAAAGAAGGACAGTTTGAGGAACTATTCTCTAAATAAGACATATCAAATTTGGAATTAGTGTCCATAACAGATCGTACTCTAGGTAGTATAACCTACAAATGATAAGAGAAACTTTTCTGATGCCACTTGGTGTCCCAAGTATGCTAACCTAGAGAGGTATGAAGAGCTTGATATGCGACTTTTTTCTAAGTTTTGAGGGTATTTGGACATGAAAATTTTCTAGCATAATAAGCTGAATCAAAACAATTCCAAAATTTCAAGTATAACCCCTTCCAATATGTGAAATAAGATATATAAAATAAAGTAAGCGCAATAGAAGCCAAAAAAAAAACTTGAATTACAATCAAATAGATAGCAGTAGAATAATCAAATTGCAAATAAACAAAATAGAGAGGGCCAAATGATTAGTGGCAAGACATTTAAAGGCTACATCCACTACTAAAAGTTTTTCTCCCCGTTTGAACTTTGAAACCCGCATTCAATAAGATTGGTAGTGTACTATTCTTCTTTCTCCAGCACCTCTAGTACAATCACTAGTGCTTATGCTTTTAGAGTGGATCAAGCACAACCACTTTACTGAGATTTTCTTTACATTTTTTTCTCAAATGCCCATCTCACTCCACCTGTGCCTTCAATATTATAGTGGCTCATATACAACCAATCCACTTCTTGCTTCTATGGTGCTCTACATAGAGGACTCATAGGATCTCACACAAGCCTAGTCTATTATAGTTACCACTCAACCAGCTTGCCTAAATTCCTCATAAAACAAGATGACTCCAACTAAACTCTTAATTGTATTTTACAGGAAATCCAACGAATTTAGTAGCGAGGTTTTCTAGTTAAGTTCTGAGTTTTCCTTTCACTTGAAAAGACATGGATGACAAATATATAGAGATGATAAACAACCTAAGAAAAGTGTGCATTTAACTCAAGAAAGAATGTGTTTGTTGGATACAAAATACTTGATTTGAAGAATAGTTATGGTAAGTTATTGTTGGAGTTCGAAAACACAATGTGAGTCTAGTCCTTAAATAAGACTAGGGAGATGACTTTAAAATTCAGACAAAGAAACAGATTTAAAATCATTCCAAAATAATAAAAAAAAGATCTGAGAAATAAAAGAGCATCAAGTTAAATATGGTAGAAAATCAGATAAATCATATTTTGGTCACAACTTGATCTTCCCGATTTCAAATTTTATTTTTGACTCCAAAAAAAAGACTCAGAACATATAGAAGGAATAAAAAGATATTTGAAAATTTATTTTGGACTAACTTGACGAAGACTCAAAACTTACCGTAAATAAAACAATCTAGATTCATTCTAATAGGTTGGCATTGCAATGGGTCCTATCTTGTACTTAGCTTGTCGTGTTATTATCATGTTCGTGTACGAAAACCTCATCCCTAACTCAACCCATTAGACTTTTGTGTCATGTCGTGTCATGATCCATTTGTTAATTGGTTAATTCAATCCAACTCATGTAACCCGTTAAATATTCTATACGATTAAAATAGTTTTGATATGATGCATTATTTTGACAAAGCGAAGTATTGACCTATGCTAGAAACACTTTAGCATTTAATCACTTATTTTAACCCATTTGATCATGTAATTGACTCAATAGTGCTGTTGTTAGAACACATAATAAATTTTTAAAATTACATAGTCAACATAAATTTAAAGTTTTCAAATATTTTTAAAAATAGATGATTAAACTTTCCCAACATAATATCAAAGTCAGGCTTGTTTGTAGTGTTATTTTTTTGAAAAATTTCTCTGTTTTCTATGAATATTCATTTTGCACATTTTTCAATTATCTTTTGTGACGACCCCACTTCTCCCAAGGGCGAACCCAAGGGTATCGGCGGGCCGCCTGCCTAGCTCGCGCCAGGACTCAAAACTTAAAACAACGAAATCTAGCAAAATCCAAAAGAGTACTATACATATATATGCCATCCCAAAAGAGTTATAAGTACATTCCCCAAAAGTACCTGCTCAAACTATTACATCCTTATAATTACAACCAAAACCAAAAGGTAGACCCTAAGAAGGGTCCTTATACAAACCACCACAATAAAAACAAACATCCTAATTGTCCAACTATGACAAACCAATACTAGTGTAAGTGCCCATAAGTCCCCGCGTCGGCCCCTGCTAAGGAAAACAAAAGGAACGGGGTAAGCTATATGCTTAGTAAGTAAACAGGGGCAAAAGCGTAAATGTCACGTAACCACAGTTACTCAATAAGAGTAAAGCAAAAGCAGAAAAGTAACATCACATAATAAGGATACAGGTGGCTCCAAAGCCAAGTCGTTGCCATGCGTGACCTCCTGTCGACACTCCGTCGACCATACATAAGGTCCGTAGAACTCCACTTGTACACCCACCGAACACCTTATCACCCTCACTGGCCAGTCACCTCACAAACTTGCCCAGGCGAACGAAATCACAAACTTGAGCTTGAGTCACAAGCTCGGGTCACAAAATTGGTTCACATACTCAGCGAACCGGGTTCACAAACTTGGTGACCTCAAACCAAGTTGGACTGACTTCGACCAAGCCCTAACCGGCTCGAATAGTCCATCTAGGTATTGAGTTCAACCTCAAACTCACAAAATTCACAAAATTATTCAAAAGTCACCCTGAGCCACCAGCTCAAGGGTTTTAGTTCCAAAATTGCTCATATACATAAGCCATGTACAAATATGTGTGCAAATTAGGGTTTAGAGCGAGTGCGATAAAGTACACCCTCGTCTAAGTACCCTCTTCATACATATCGAAACACATAAGCAACTAACATACAAAAGCGGCCTGAATACTTACTCCAAATACAAAAGTAGTACAAAAGCGGAAATCACTTCGTTGGTTGGCTAGTAGTGGGCCCCACCGGCTCCGCCTAGTTCACCACCGTCTGAAATCGAAGATTGTGTCACAATATATCACAAATGGCTACTAACATACGTAAAACAAGCAAAACGGCAAAATTGGCACGCGCAAGTGCGAAAACGGCAAAAAGGGGGCACACGCGCGCGCGCGGAACGGCAAACGGGACGGCCACATCGGCCATCTCAAACCGTTTTGTTCAAAAGTTAAGCTAGGAATATCGGATCAAGGTGAACGAGACACCGTTTCGAAGCTATGAGAAAGGGCTACAATTTTCGTGAAGACACCTTAATCTAGATCTGAATCAAAGTAGGTTAAAATCAAGGAAAACGGTACCAGAAATTTGCATTTTGAATGCCAAACAGGGTCTGTTTACTGAACCATATCTCCGAGCTCACAAGTCCAATTCAAGAAATTCCAAAGGTATTAGAAAGCTGAAACATAAGGCTAAAACTTTCATGTTTTGGCCAAGACCTGAATCTATTCAGAACAGAACAAAATTCGAGTGCCAAAGTACCCGTCAGAACTGTCCAAATACAAATCAGTTCTGACGAGCGATATTGTTTCGATCATAACCGGAGCTACGGAACTCGGATTTCGACGTACTTTATACCGTTTCGAAGACGAGACTAAGATCTAAACTTCTTATGAAGGAGTCGACATCCAAATCGAATGGTATCAAAACGAAAAAATGCCCGGCAGAAACTGAAATGCAAAAGTGTACCCAAACAAACGTCTCAAACAGGTTTGAGGGTTTTGTCTATAACTCGGAATACACTAATCCGTTTGACCTGAAATTTTACAGGTAGATTCAGGACCTAAGAGGTTACAATGTTGAAGAAAGCCACTTAACCCAGTTCCTAACACAACTAGGTCAAATATGCCAAATACTATACCAGAATTCCCAAAACAGGTTTGCAAAACGCAGAAAACTGTAATCAGTATATCTCAGTCCATACAAGTCCAAATGCCGAAATTCCAAAGGCATATGATAGCTAAGCCATTCAGATACATTTCATCAGAAGACACCAACTTCAAAATCCAAACCAATTCCAATCAAAATGGCCAAATACAAACGCAGTTTTCGCATTCTGTCCAAAGCAGAACAGCTACAGTAATTTCGTCATAACTCACTCTACACTAATCCAAATGACCTGAAATTTTGTAGGCACCTCAAACACATCAATACCTACAACTTTCATGTTTTGAGCAAAGTTAAATTCTGCCTCTAACCCTATGATCCAAAACCGGACAGAATTGGGGATTTAGGAACCCTAACTTTTCAATTTTCACACCAAATCCAAAATTGGTTACATTTATCCACATTTCACACTCACTAGAGTCATTATAGGCTATTACCATTCATCATATTCAACCACACCATCATAATCCAATTAAACCAGAAAAATCATCATAAAATGGAAAACTTCACCAAATCACTTCAAACCAAGATTAAAACCAGAAATTTCAGCACTCTTATCACTAATAAGCACAACATAAGCATCATTAGATGTAGTAGGGTGTTTCAAGCTTCACTTACCAAGAACCAAGAGAGAGGAAGATGTTGGGTGTGACGACCCCACTTCTCCCAAGGGCGAACCCAAGGGTATCGGCGGGCCGCCTGCCTAGCTCGCGCCAGGACTCAAAACTTAAAGTTCGAAAGAGCACTATGTGAGAACCCGTAATTTCCCCTAATAATTTTCCTAGGGTTTTTCCCCTTAATTGCATGTTTTCTGCATTTTCTGGCCTAGAAAAATTTTCTTGATGGATTTTATGAGTAATTATAGTTTTTAGATGATTTTTCTAGTATTGGAGAGTTTTTAGAAAATTAAGAGTATATAATGGACGTGGGACCCACTAGTGCGAAAAGTTCGGAAAAATTCGGCCAATTAGGTTAAATTCCGGATACTGTGTAACATTTATCGGGTGTTAAGAGATAAGTAGAGTGTGTGAAATGATTGATGTGAGAGAGAAAAGAAAGGATAGGAATGCATTAATGGAGGTGACAAGTGTCACCATTATATTGGTTAAGGCTTAAGACTTACTATTCATGGTTTTGACCTTTCTTACCATTTGATTAAATATCTAAAAATTCACCAAAAAATTCACTCTTTCTTCCTCCATTGTGGCCGAACCTTCTTGCAAGAAAAGAAAGAAAACTTCTCCAATTTTCAAGCTTCCATAAGCTTCAATCTTCCATAAACAAAAGCTTAGACTAGATTTCACTCCATAAAATCCTATCTTCTAGTGTTAGTAAGGGTTGTTGTGAAGTTTGTTTGAAGAGTTAAGTGTCCAACACCTCTCTACACCTCTTGTTTCTTGGTAAGTTATGCTTGAACACCCTACTACTTCTAATAATGGTTATATGATGCTTAGATGTGGCATGAGTGTTGAAATATATGATTTGTTTCTTGATTTGGTTGGTTTTGGTGAAGTTTTTATTTTGTTGGGAATTTTTCTGGTTTAATATGATCTTGATGTTGGGGGCTTGTATGATGAATTGTAATGGGTGGAAATGACTCTAGTGAGTGTGAATGGTGGTTAAATGCAATCAATTTTGGATTTGGTGTGAAATTTGAAAAGTTAGGGTTCCTGAACCCCAATTCAGGTCCGGTTTTAGATCACTGTGTTAGAGGCCGAATTTGACTTTGCTCAAAACATGAAAGTTGTAGGTATTGATGAGGTTGATGTGCCTGTAAAATTTCAGGTCATTTGGATTAATGTAGAATGAGTTATGACGTTTTTACTGTAGCTGTTCTGCTTTGATCAGAATGCGAAAACTGCGATAGTAATTGGCCTTTTTGACTGGAATTGGTTTGGATTTTGGAGTTGGTGTCTTCTGATGAAATGTAGCTGAGTGTCTTAGCTAACATATGCCTTTGGAATTTCGGCATTTGGACTTGTAAGGACTGAGATATACTGATTACAGTTTTTTGTGTTTTGCGAACCTGTTTTAGGAATTCTGGGTATAGTATTTGGCATTTTCGACCTAGTTAAGCTAGGAACTGGAGTGAGTGACCTTCTACATTGTTGTAGCTCTGTTCCATAGCTTCGAAACGGTGGGTCTTACACCCCCAACCGATATTTGTAGTGAGAGTTGTACCATTACCGCATAATGAGTGTAAAACAGTTTTCTATTTGGGGCCAAGACTAAGGCCATTTTCTAATTTCTGGTTTGCTATTATGCTCATTTATGCATATGAAACCCTATTGGGGTTGTGTTTAGTGTTGCTATATGACTCGTTATCGAGTCTCATTGTATGTGTTATATGTTCTAGGGCTTGAAGGTAGTGCACGACGGCTTGGTGATCGTGGTACATGAAATACCACTTACTTGCTTGGTGAGTATACCACTCACTAAATTGTTACTATGTGGCTTTGTTAAATGTTATGTGATGCCTTGATGGCTTACTCGAATATTGAAATTGATTAAGGTGAGGGTGTACTTGACCGCTCTCACCTCTTTTGATATTGTCACAGAATGGCTACCGTTTTATTGCATTACTGAACTTGATATATTGGTTGATGAATTCCATTTCATGGAAACTGAATTGATGTCGTTTGGACGATGTCCAACGGCCTTACTGCATTACTGAGCTCAACCCCGTTTGGTAGTCAATTGGATCGAGCCGGCGAGGGCTTGGTCGTGAAGATTGAATCGCCACGGGGACTGTACTGGGGAACCTTGTGGTAATGAGACCCTTGGTTCCGGTAAACTCGAGTATTACCAAAAATATTACTGAATGGAGTGCGGGCCCGGTTGGGGTATGTTGGGTGGAAGGAATGGAAGTAAAGAGTTGTCTACGGTTTGGTATTTTAACATTGACGGAGAGTCAATGAGATTGGTTCAAGATTGCAAGCGTGGAAATGGGCTCTTGAGAGCCGACCGTATCCTTTTACTGTTTTGCTTCATTGCTTATTTGTGCACTTTAAATGAAGGTTCATTCTTATATGACTTTGATTGCTTATTGGGTGGTATACCACTGGGCTTTGGCTCATTCCGTGTTATTTGTTTTCCTTACAGGGATATAATTGCTTTTGAAAATGGACTGGATAGTCAATTGCCATACTGAGCTTGTAAATGTCTTTTGTATAGCTCTTGAAGTGAAACCCTAATGTATAACGGGTTCATTTCCTTTTGATAGGCAAATCGAATGTGTACTCCTTAATGAATGGTTTTGGCATGCCATTATGGTTGTAAATGTTGATTTCCATTGTATATATATGCTTGGCTATGGTTTAGATAAATTTCGGCTTCCGGTTTTTTTTTGTTTTATTTTATTTCGTGTTTTGACTTGTTTGCGCGCGATGTTATGTTCCGGAACGTTTTAGATTGACGTAAACCGTACCGTTAGTCCTGGCGAGAGCTGGGCAGGCAGTCCGCTAACCCCTTTGGTTCGCCTTAGGGGAAGGTGGGGCTGTCACAGGTGGTATCAGAGCCATATGCCGACAGTTGGGACTTTAAGTCCTTCGTCTGGAAAAGCCCCGAGCCTCTCGTTCGTGAAGAGTCACGAAGCGAAACTCTCCGTAGGGGATGCCCGCGTGCGGGTGGCAAGCTGATAGGTACCCCGTGATGTGACCCTGAGAACTGTCACAGGTGGTATCAGAGCCACTTCGCGTGGTCTCTGCGCGGAGTGAGACTGGGCCAAGTGGTGTTGTGGTCCTAATTTCATGAATATGTCTAAGTGCTCGTTTGAGCGTAAGTTATGAACCGGGCATGTGATAAGTGTACGAATCATTATTATGGGACTTGAGGAAGCTAGGTATGTATGTCGGGTAGGAATCTTTAATAAGGCTGGTTTACTCTTGGGACCGGCCGGCTCGAGATGTAAATTATCCTAGACTGGATTCTTGCGCCCGAATACGAAAGATATGAGGGCCTAGGTTAGAAAGGATCTGGTGAACTAGAAAGGCGATTCTATGGAACTTCGTGTGGTTTGTTCGGGTATGGTTAAGCGTGATCGACCTTGATTAAGATATAAATATTTGGACGAAGCCCTAGAAGGGAAAAGCTTTTCGTGAGTTCTTTTGCACTTGTGACCTAGTTGTTCAAAGTACTTTTGAGGACCCTATTGTTTCATGCCACTGACTGTTCCGTATGATTGCTTAACCTGGTTATGTGGTCTATGTATACATATATATGTGTTTAAATGCTCTTCGCAGTAAATGTTTGAGATGCTTATTTTTGTTTCACTGTTCCTGTCTGGTGCTACGGAAAGGAGGGTTAGGTGCCCTTTAACAGTATATTTATTTGATGACCTAGATTGACTTAGACTGATGGAAGGCACCCGAAGTGGTCGAGGCCGTGGACGCAGGGGTAGGCAACCCACACCGGACAGGGGTATTGGGGAAACCTCTACTAGACCGAATCCTGAACCGCAAGTAAACCCTAATATTCAAATAGCGGCTGCGATGCAGCAAATGACTAACTTGCTAGCACAAGTAGTGCAGCAACAGGGCCAAAACCCAAACCCTAACCCTGGAAACCCTGGTAACCACATCGAAAGCGAAGATAGAGCCCTTGAACGTTTTCAAAAGTTTTCCCCGCCAAAGTTTGTTGGGGGACCCGACCCAGACATTGCCGAGAAATGGCTTGAGAAGATGGTTGACATATTTGCAGCTCTACACTACCCAGACGAACGCCAGGTGACTTTTGCCGTGTTCCAACTTGAAGGAGCGGCCCGTTCCTGGTGGAACGTAATACGACAAAAATGGGATCGGGAACAAACGCCCAGGACTTGGGTGAATTTTATCAGGGAATTCAATGCGAAATTCTTCCCTCCCTTAGTTCAAGAAAGGAAGGAAGATGAGTTTATTCGACTCCGCCAAGGGGCTCAATCAGTGGCTGAATACGAGAGCCAGTTCACTCGTCTGTCCAAATTTGCGCCCGAACTTATCATGACTGAGCAGCGAAGAACACGGCGATTTGTCCAGGGCCTGAACGTAGAAATCCAGAAGGACCTCGCGGCAGCCCAAATTAATACCTTCAGCGAGGCCGTTGAGAAGGCGCAGCGAGTGGAAAGTGCTAGACTGCAAGTGAGGAACTTCCAGGCCAAGAAGCGAAGCTTTCCTGGAAGCAGTTCCGGCCAAGGGGATGAGAGTACCCCTTCTGAGTTTGGGCGGGGAACGGAAGGAGAAAGGACGCTGGGAGTGTTACAAGAGGACCCGTCACGAGGTAGCCAAGTGGGGAGAGGCCAGAGAGGAAGCTCGGCGTCTGCAGCACGTGGACCCTGCGGGTATTGTGGAAAGTTAAACCACTCGGAGGACAATTGCTGGAAGAAGGGGGGAAAATGTTTGCGCTGTGGAAGTGCAAACCATCAACTCGCCACTTGTCCAATCCTATTTCGAGATGGAAAGGGGAGTCAGCCATCGACGAAGACTAATTCCGAACCGGCCAAGGTGGAAGGGACCAAACCTAAGGTAGCGGCTCGAGTGTATTCGCTGGAACCACAACAGGTCCCCGATTCTCCTGAAATGGAGGAAGGTAAGATTCTGGTATTCCACCGTTTGCTTAGTGGTTGCAACTTGGGAAGGAAGAATTCAATGAGCCTGGCTAATAAAGGGGTACAGATTGGTTAGCAAAGTATGATACTCGATTTCACTGTGAGACGGAAGTAGTAACATTTTTGTTTTCCGAAGAAGGCGATGAGAAGGAATTTCGAGGACGAAATTCTTTTAAGGGGGAGAGAGTGTGAGAACCCGTAATTTCCCCTAATAATTTTCCTAGGGTTTTTCCCCTTAATTGCATGTTTTCTGCATTTTCTGGCCTAGAAAAATTTTCTTGATGGATTTTATGAGTAATTATAGTTTTTAGATGATTTTTCTAGTATTGGAGAGTTTTTAGAAAATTAAGAGTATATAATGGACGTGGGACCCACTAGTGCGAAAAGTTCGGAAAAATTCGGCCAATTAGGTTAAATTCCGGATACTGTGTAACATTTATCGGGTGTTAAGAGATAAGTAGAGTGTGTGAAATGATTGATGTGAGAGAGAAAAGAAAGGATAGGAATGCATTAATGGAGGTGACAAGTGTCACCATTATATTGGTTAAGGCTTAAGACTTACTATTCATGGTTTTGACCTTTCTTACCATTTGATTAAATATCTAAAAATTCACCAAAAAATTCACTCTTTCTTCCTCCATTGTGGCCGAACCTTCTTGCAAGAAAAGAAAGAAAACTTCTCCAATTTTCAAGCTTCCATAAGCTTCAATCTTCCATAAACAAAAGCTTAGACTAGATTTCACTCCATAAAATCCTATCTTCTAGTGTTAGTAAGGGTTGTTGTGAAGTTTGTTTGAAGAGTTAAGTGTCCAACACCTCTCTACACCTCTTGTTTCTTGGTAAGTTATGCTTGAACACCCTACTACTTCTAATAATGGTTATATGATGCTTAGATGTGGCATGAGTGTTGAAATATATGATTTGTTTCTTGATTTGGTTGGTTTTGGTGAAGTTTTTATTTTGTTGGGAATTTTTCTGGTTTAATATGATCTTGATGTTGGGGGCTTGTATGATGAATTGTAATGGGTGGAAATGACTCTAGTGAGTGTGAATGGTGGTTAAATGCAATCAATTTTGGATTTGGTGTGAAATTTGAAAAGTTAGGGTTCCTGAACCCCAATTCAGGTCCGGTTTTAGATCACTGTGTTAGAGGCCGAATTTGACTTTGCTCAAAACATGAAAGTTGTAGGTATTGATGAGGTTGATGTGCCTGTAAAATTTCAGGTCATTTGGATTAATGTAGAATGAGTTATGACGTTTTTACTGTAGCTGTTCTGCTTTGATCAGAATGCGAAAACTGCGATAGTAATTGGCCTTTTTGACTGGAATTGGTTTGGATTTTGGAGTTGGTGTCTTCTGATGAAATGTAGCTGAGTGTCTTAGCTAACATATGCCTTTGGAATTTCGGCATTTGGACTTGTAAGGACTGAGATATACTGATTACAGTTTTTTTGTGTTTTGCGAACCTGTTTTAGGAATTCTGGGTATAGTATTTGGCATTTTCGACCTAGTTAAGCTAGGAACTGGAGTGAGTGACCTTCTACATTGTTGTAGCTCTGTTCCATAGCTTCGAAACGGTGGGTCTTACACCCCCAACCGATATTTGTAGTGAGAGTTGTACCATTACCGCATAATGAGTGTAAAACAGTTTTCTATTTGGGGCCAAGACTAAGGCCATTTTCTAATTTCTGGTTTGCTATTATGCTCATTTATGCATATGAAACCCTATTGGGGTTGTGTTTAGTGTTGCTATATGACTCGTTATCGAGTCTCATTGTATGTGTTATATGTTCTAGGGCTTGAAGGTAGTGCACGACGGCTTGGTGATCGTGGTACATGAAATACCACTTACTTGCTTGGTGAGTATACCACTCACTAAATTGTTACTATGTGGCTTTGTTAAATGTTATGTGATGCCTTGATGGCTTACTCGAATATTGAAATTGATTAAGGTGAGGGTGTACTTGACCGCTCTCACCTCTTTTGATATTGTCACAGAATGGCTACCGTTTTATTGCATTACTGAACTTGATATATTGGTTGATGAATTCCATTTCATGGAAACTGAATTGATGTCGTTTGGACGATGTCCAACGGCCTTACTGCATTACTGAGCTCAACCCCGTTTGGTAGTCAATTGGATCGAGCCGGCGAGGGCTTGGTCGTGAAGATTGAATCGCCACGGGGACTGTACTGGGGAACCTTGTGGTAATGAGACCCTTGGTTCCGGTAAACTCGAGTATTACCAAAAATATTACTGAATGGAGTGCGGGCCCGGTTGGGGTATGTTGGGTGGAAGGAATGGAAGTAAAGAGTTGTCTACGGTTTGGTATTTTAACATTGACGGAGAGTCAATGAGATTGGTTCAAGATTGCAAGCGTGGAAATGGGCTCTTGAGAGCCGACCGTATCCTTTTACTGTTTTGCTTCATTGCTTATTTGTGCACTTTAAATGAAGGTTCATTCTTATATGACTTTGATTGCTTATTGGGTGGTATACCACTGGGCTTTGGCTCATTCCGTGTTATTTGTTTTCCTTACAGGGATATAATTGCTTTTGAAAATGGACTGGATAGTCAATTGCCATACTGAGCTTGTAAATGTCTTTTGTATAGCTCTTGAAGTGAAACCCTAATGTATAACGGGTTCATTTCCTTTTGATAGGCAAATCGAATGTGTACTCCTTAATGAATGGTTTTGGCATGCCATTATGGTTGTAAATGTTGATTTCCATTGTATATATATGCTTGGCTATGGTTTAGATAAATTTCGGCTTCCGGTTTTTTTTTGTTTTATTTTATTTCGTGTTTTGACTTGTTTGCGCGCGATGTTATGTTCCGGAACGTTTTAGATTGACGTAAACCGTACCGTTAGTCCTGGCGAGAGCTGGGCAGGCAGTCCGCTAACCCCTTTGGTTCGCCTTAGGGGAAGGTGGGGCTGTCACACACTAAATACAATATATACAACCCCAAAAGAGTTATAAATACATTCTCCAAAAGTATCGAGTCAAACCACCAAAACAAAAACAAACATCCTAACTGTTCAACTATTACAAGCCAATCTAACTATACTAGTATACGAGCCAAAAGTCCCCGCGTCGGCCCCTGCTAAGGAAAACAAAAGGAATGGGGTAAGCTATATGCTTAGTAAGTAAACAGGGGCGAAAGCATAAATTTCACGTAACAGTTACACAATAAGAGTAAAGCAAAAGCAGAAAAGTAACATCACATAATAAGGATACAGGTGGCTCCAAAGCCAACTCATGTGCCATGCGTGATCTCCTGCCGACACTCCGTCGACTGCAAATAATAGTCCGTAGAACTTCACTTGTACACCCACCGACACCTTATCACGCTCACTGGCCAGTCACCTCACAAACTTGCCCGGGCGAACGAAATCACAAACTTGAGCTTGAGTCACAAGCTCGGGTCACAAACTTGGTCACCTTCTCGGTGAACCGGATTCACAAAATTGGTTCATAAAATGAACCTACAAACTTGGTGACCTCAGACTAAGTTGGACTGCCTTCGACCAAGCCCTAACCGGCTCGAATAGTCCAACCAGGTCAAGAGTTCGCCCCAAACTCACAAACTTCACAAAATTATTCAAAATCACAAACTTTGCAAACTTCACAAACTTTATTCGAAAGTCGCCCCGAGCCACAAGCTCAAGGGTTTTGGTTCCAAAAGGTTCATATACATATGTCAAGTACAATTATACATTCAAATTAGGGTTTAGGTCGAGTGCGATAAAGTACACCCTCGCCTAAGTGCCCTTTTCACATATCTCAACCACATAGCAAAGAAAACACACCAAATCGGCCTGAATACTTACTCAAAATACCAAAAGTAGTACGGAAGCAAAATCGCTTCGCGCGTTCGCTAGTAGTGGGCCCCACCGGCTCCGCCTAGCTCACCGCTGTCTGAAATAGAAGATTTTATCACAAACGGCCACTAACATGCCCAAAACAAGCAAAACGGTAAAACAACACGCGCGCACGTAAATATGACAGACGAAAACGGAAACGGCAGATTTGACACTCGTTTCTAGTTTACTCATAAGTTGAGCTACGAATATCGGATTAAGGCGTATGAGATGCCATATCGAAGCTTAAAGGATGAACAACAACTGTTATGAAGACATCCAGAACTGAAACTGGAGGATTTAGTCCCAAATGAACCAAACACAATCACTTACGAAATCTGGCCAATGCACAAATGGTCAGTTTTGAGTGCTAACTGTTTTCTATGCTACACATGGTCAAAAGAGCTGAAAATTGGCAGTTAGATAGCTCATTCCAAATGGAACAACTTTCATGAAGGTCGGCAATCCAAATTCGGAACGGAAATTGGTCATCAGGACCAAAACAGATTTCTGGTCATTTTCACGGGCAGGCCTTGTTTGCTCGGCTATATCTCAGGTTTTATAAATCCGATTCATGAAATTCCAAGGGCGTTAGAAAGCCCTGACATAGGGCTATAAGTTTGATGTTTTGGTCGGAAGCCCAAACAGCTTGTAACTCAGTCAAATGTGAAGCCAAAGTTCCAGCCATAAACTTTCCAAAAACGTACCAGAATCACAAACCGTATTTGACCTCAATATGCGGTAATGCCACCAAATTCACTACGGTTATCGGATGGGGGTGTAAGACCCACCGTTTCGAAGCTATGAAACAGGGCTACAACAATGTAGAAGGTCACTCAATCCGGTTCCTAGCTTAACTAGGTCGAAAATGCCAAATACTATACCAGAATTACCAAAATAGGTTTGCAAATCACACAAAACTGTAATTACTATAACTTAGTCTATACAAGTCCAAATGCAGAAATTCCAAAGGCATATGTTAGCTAAGACATCCTGCTACATTTCATCAGAAGACACCAAATTCAAAATCCAAACCAAAACCAGTCAAAATGGCCAATTACTATCGCAGTTTTCGCATTCTGTCCAAAGCAGAACAGCTACTGTAATTTCGTCATAACTCATTCTACATTAATCCAAATGACCTGAAATTTTGCAGGCATCTCAATCACATCAATACCTACAACTTTCATGTTTTGAGCAAAGTCAAATTCGGCCTATAACCCTATGATCCAAAACCGGACAGAATTGGGGATTTAAGAACCCTAGCTTTGCAATTTTCACACCAAATCCAAAATTGGTTGCATTTATCCACATTTCACATCCACTAGAGCCATTATAGTCCATTGCCAATCATCACAAACAACCACACCATCATAATCCAATTAAACCAGAAAAATCCTCATAAAATGGAAAACTTCACCAAATCAATTCAAACCAAGATAAAAACCAGAAATTTCAGCACTCTTATCACTAATAAGCACAACATAAGCATCATTAGGTGTAGTAGGATGTTTCAAGCTTCACTTACCAAAAACCAAGAGAGAGGAAGATGTTGTGCACCTTAGCTCTTCCAAAAAACTTCACCAAAGCACTTACTAACACCAAATAGAGAGGTTTTATGGAGTGGAATCAAGGTTGGATGGTTGAGTAAGTTGATTGAAGCAAGATTGAACCCAAAATCTTGAAGAGTTTTCTTCCTTTTGATGCTCAAGAGATTCGGCCACAATGGAGAGGAAAAGAATGAATTTTTGGTGATTTTTGAGATATTTATTCACTTGGTAAGAAAAGTCAAAAAAGGTGAATAGTTGGAGACAAAGTCCAACCAATGGGATAGTGACACTTGTCACTTCATTAAATGCAATTCAATCCTTTGGTCACCTCTCACATCAATCACCTCACACTCCTTTACTTATCCATTAACACCCGATAAATTTTTCACAGTATCCAGAACTTAACTTAATTGACCGAATTTTTCCGAACTTTTCGCACTAGTGGGTCCCACGTCCAATATACGTTCTTATTTTCTCAAAAGCTAACCGATACTTGAAAATCATCTAAAACCCATATTTACTCATGAAAATTATCCTGGAGATTTTTCTAATAAAGAAAATGCGGAAAAAGGCGGGCGATAAATAAAACTCCACTTAAGCTTTCTAATATTGTAACACTAGAGGTTTGCTAATCCAAAGTTTGCCAACCATTTTCAAACTTGTTAAACCTCTGCAAACTATAACGAATCCTATTTTTACTTGTGCCAAAACACACACTAGAATACCGCATATAAACTATAGCTCGAGCTTACGAATAATACATAAACTAGGGTTTTATCATAAGCAAGTTAGGGTTTTCAATCTTAGCCGAGATTAGGGTTTCTCCCTAGCCCTAAAACCTTAATTTAACCGTACAAAATAATGAGTAACCCTAATATCAACTTACGAACGGACTGGGGCCTCACATTGGGCACCTTAGACCTTCAAACAAACTTCACCACAACCCTTACTAGCACTAGAAGATAGGATTTTATGGAGTAGAAACAAGTTCCAATGGTTGGTTTTGATGATTTGGAGCAAAATGGAGGCAAAACTTGAAGAGTTTCTTCCTTGTTTTGAGAGAGAGAAAGTCGGCCAAGCTATGAGAGAAATGGAAGATATTTAGTCAATTTTTTTGGTTTTATTTAGAATTTGGAAAATGGTTGAATAAAAGTCAAAACAAGGTTTAATCAAATGGTGACACATGTCACCCTATTTAATGCATCTTTATCACTTTGTCTCTCTCCACTCTCATCCACATCTCAACCTTCAATTATCTCATAACACCCGGTAGATTAAATCCAGTATTCAGAACTTAACCTAGTTGGCCGAATTTTTCCGAACTTTTCGCACTAGTGGGTCCCACGTCCGATATATATTCTTAATTTCTCAAAAACTAACTAATACTAGAAAAATCATTTAAAAACTATATTTACTCATAAAACTTATCTGGGGAATTTTTCTAATAAAGAAAATGTAGAAAAGGCGGGTTTTAAATCTTAACCGGAAATTAGGGTTTTTGCTCACTTAGGATTTCTAACCTTCTTAAACTTAAGTAACCTACACAAAATGGATTAAATCCTATACTTACCCACACTAAGACACACATTAACCTAACTAACTTTAATCACCACTCGAACTTGGAAGTAATACAGAACTAGGGTTTCCGAAATACTCCCAAAACCAAACGTTACCGCCCAACTAAGGAATATATCAACGTAGAATGGACTGGGGCCTCACATCTTTTATTTCATATACATCACATCTTAAAAAGTGGTAAAGTAAGTTTTCTCTAAAAACTCTATAAAAAATGAGATCCAATCAACTTTTTAGAAACACAATCAGATAGTTCCATATGTGATAAGATACAAAATATGTGAGTTTTTAAACTTCTAATTGAAATATTCAAGCCAAATTTAATCGTTGCTAGTTTTTGCTAAATACTCAAAATGGCATCTGTAGTAATTAATTATTATCATAAAGTAAGCACTTTATCGAGTTAGCATGTTAACCCACAGGTTGACCAACCCAACCCACTTATATTTGTGTCACTAACGGGTTAATCCAATAATGACCCACTTAAGTCTGGATAGAGCTAAAACCTATTAATTTCAAGTCGTATTCGAGTCAGGTTATCGTGTCGTACTAAAAATTACCACCCATACTAAAAGGCAGAGGTCAACCTATGTAGTTAGAAAATTTCAAGCATGTTCAAAGCTAACAAAGAATAAAACAAGAAATTCTCTTTAGAATGATGAAAACAGACGAAAAGAAAAATTGAAAGCTTTTTTTATTCTTTTTTATTAAGTTTAAGCTTACTTAACTACTTCGATGTCTCTTAACCTAATAACCTTGTTATCCATTTGTTTCACCACATGACCTTCAGATTATCTTTGGTTTAGCAGTGAGCAATCTGCCGCTTTGTCAATTCATAAGCAAACTGTCAACACCCAACAAACCATTAGTAACTATATTTGTCATACGAAACTTTAAATGATTGAGCTAATAGTTACATATGTTGTTTTACCTTGGAAATGAATTGCTTATATTTGCCTTAAAGAATCAAAATTGACCAAAAAGAATGAAAAACATCTGACTTTAATCTTCCTCTTGATCGTGAGTTTTCTAGGTTACCCTAGGGTTTTTCGTGTATAGATTTCTAAATTAATTTGGTTAAATAAATGCAAAAGAGTTAGCACTCATCAAATTTGCTTTATTCAATCCCTTGGAGTATCCCTTGATACTACGTAAATGTTACATGCTAGGAGGCACTTGAGTAAATTCAAGTGGTCTGTCTTCTCTAACTTGCCAAATTCGTGGAGTTTTACAACTTCTTAGAGGGATTCTTCGTGAGGTTTATTTGAATATCCATGGAATTAACCAAAAATGCTTCGTATAAAGAAATCGAATTTTTGGCTGTGCAAGTTCTGTGTATCTTTCCCCAGGATTCTAGTAGC
This sequence comes from Coffea canephora, assembly GCA_036785865.1. Classification (NCBI taxonomy): domain Eukaryota; kingdom Viridiplantae; phylum Streptophyta; class Magnoliopsida; order Gentianales; family Rubiaceae; genus Coffea; species Coffea canephora. Next base: position 29,118,114 of record CM071922.1, read on the forward strand.
TTTAAGATAATACCAAGAGTAATAAGATAAAAATACGTTTATTATCAATTTCACTAACACTACAAGAAAATTGGTCATCAGTGACAACTTTTCTCTGTGGCGAAAAAAAGTTGTCACAAAAGTGGATCCTTTATTGACGACTTTCTAACTCGTCACAAACCTCTAATGGGAGCCAACTCATTTGTGAAGTCGTCACTAGTAAATTCCAGCCAAGATTTAGCAAGAGCGCGGGAGTGTTTAGAACACACAATAGTGATGACATTAAGAACATCATCACTATTGCTTGGCCTATTTACGGACGACTTTTTGTTGTCGTCACTGATCACTAAAAAAAAAAGTTATTAGTGACAACATTTTGTAGTGATGACAATAAGTCGTCACAAAAGGAGCTTCTTTAGTCGCGACATCTAAAGTTGTCACAATTGCATCAAAACAACTAAATGTTTAGTGACGACCCATTATTTTCGTCACAAACTACACTGCAAGAAATATGGTCATTAGTGACAACATTTTTTAGTGACGACTTGTTTAGTGACGACAAGGAAAGTTGTCATAATTGCTCAAAGCAACTAAGTCTTCAGTGACGATCTTGAAAAAGTTGTCACTAAAATGATCTATATAGTGACAACTTCTAATATCGTCACTGTCACTCTACCGATTCGGATTTAGTGACAAGAATTAATCGTCACTGTTTAAAGTACTTATTTCTAAGTCACTTTCATTAATTTTACTATGCCACCCTAACTTTTGCGATTTAGCCCCAAATGTTGTAAAAAATTCCATTAATTCCATTATGATACCTTAACTTTTACAATTTAGCCCTATATGTAATACACCGATTTCTTTAATTCTATTATTACTCCCTAACTTTTGTAATTTAGCCCCATATGTAATTCACCAATTTCATTAATTCTACTATGGCACTCTAATTTTTGCAATTTAACCCCCATATGTAATACATCAATTTTATTATTTCTATTATGGCACCCTAGCTTTTACAATTTAGCCCCTATTTTTTTATTAGGAAATTGCGAATGGTATCTTGATAAACTATGCATAAATATTTTATAATTTTCTCAAACTTAATTAATAATTTGTTATAAATTCTAAAGATATATCTTTCATTACAATAGTTATAAGGCAGGCAGGTCTTTTTATCAATGGAATAAGAAATTTATGCCAGATTTATCCTTTGTACTACATGCCAAGTAGTATTAGCAAAGGAATAACAAAGTACTACAAAGTAATTAACAAAATAGCCTTCAAGGAGTGTAGTTTATGGGCAAATGAGCATTATCTATTCAAAGTACCAACTTTGTTATGGGCATTTTACTCTCAAACATATAATTTATGATAAATTTATAAATGTTTGTAAGTAAAATTCAAAAAGTGTTACACTGATTTCTTACAAAAAGAAAACTGGCAGGTTATCTTTTCAACATAAATTAAATTTTTTTAAAAAAAGAAATGGCCCATAAAGTACCAACTCTTTGTGGGTTTCCTCCATTACATGAACAAATATTCTGCTCTTTATGGGCATTTCACTCTGAATCATTTAATTTATGTTAAATACATAAATATTTGTAAGTAAAATTCAAAAAGTGTTGCACTAATATTTTTATGAAAGGGAAACTGGTAGGTTTTGTATTTAACATAAATTAAATATGTGAAAGCAAAAAAAAAATTACCCATAAATCTATGTCTTGCAAATCTATACTAGTAAAATAGTTTCAAACAAAATTAAACATTAAAATAAACTGTAATTTATACACATTAAAATATCTGTAATTTATACACATTTTGCAACTACTACTTTGTGTTTTCTCTGTAATGAATTTTTTAACTATTGAGAACTTAAGTTTTGTCTTGCAAATCTATACTAGTACAATAGTTTTAAACAAAATTAAACATTAAAATAAATGTTTGAAAAAGAACAAAAGTACATTTATCACTTGCAGTAATGTAACAAAATTTTCTCAACCATTATCAATATTTTCACAAAAGTATTAAAAACTAGCAATTGACAATATTAAAAACTAGCAATTTAATTAGTGACGACTTTTCTTGTCATTATAATCTTGAATAAATTAGTGATAACATTATGTCATCACTAAATTTTCTTTGATTTTGACTTAACAATAATGTCTTATTAATAGCATTTGATTACTTTTAATGAAAGTCTGTTATAACCATAGAATTTGACTTTCGTTATTTTCAATTAATGATGTACTTTAGTGCTGCAATTATAAAAAATTGCAGGGCTAAAATATTTGCAAATTATAAAAGTATATTTTCACTTATATGTCATTAACAAATTTTGCCACCTATATTGATGAAAATTTGTGTTTTTGTACTAAAAAATAAAGAATAATACTATAGCAATAAAATCTATGCTTCAAACCAAATTAAAAATAAAAAAAAAGCATGATGATTGGTCTCAAATGTTGGGAAAACGATTATTTTTATTGAAACTATGTTATAACCATATAATTTGAGTTTAATTATTTTCAATTACATGATGTTCTTTAGTGCTGCAATTATAAGAAATTAGTATAAAATATTAGCAAATTATAAAAGTACATTTTCAATTATATGAAATTAACAAATTTTGCCACCTATGTTGATGAAAATTTTTATTTTTTGCTAAAAAATAAAGAATAATACTATAGCATTAAAATCTATGGTTCAAACCATATTACAAATCTAGAAAAAAACATGATTTTTGGTATCAAATGGAGGGGAAATGAGTGAAGTCAAAATTTTGATCAAATCATAGTGAAAGTGCCGCGCAACAAAAACAATATCCAAAGCAAAGTAAAGACCAAAGCAGCGGAACACATTCTGAAAACAAAAGCAACGGAACACTTGGTCTGAGTTAAAGCAACGGAACACTTGAGCAACACAAACTTTCACCGAGCTGAAACAAACAAGCTTCTGCACTGAGCACAAAACAGAGCTTCCGCACGGCACCTGATACTTTCACCCACACAACAAATCCGTTCTCTGGCTTCTCACTAGCATCACCATGGCTGTCCAGCATTAAAGGGCAAGGTTTTCATTGGAAAGGTAGGTTTTTCTCTCTCCTATACATTTTCCCCAATTTTTCCAAATCCCTAATATTCTACAATATTTTTTACAAATTTCTGCCCAAAATCTTTTAGCAGCTCTTGATTATTAGATGCTATCATAGCTATGTTGTACTCGGAACTCCCCCTACTCGACTCGATTCATCTAACCTGTGGCTGATTTGTTTCAAGTTCATTTCTGCAAGCGTGATTGGTCGTTGAGTTGGATGTCCGTTATTCCGAAGAGGAGTCCGCTTGATTGGTGCATCGATCAGGTTTGAGAAGCTGTCTATTCGAGTCTTAAACGTCTATCAAATTGTTAGCCATGCTACTACATTTCTTCTCTCCTTTTTTTTTCCAATCTTTTGCCCCCTCTATTTATGTCGAGGAAGCACAGGGGAGCTTTAAATTGTTGAGGCTTCAATTTTGGCTTGTCATTTTTCACATCGAGATAGATTTTAGCGGAAGCACAACGTAACCACCGACTGACAAGTCACTAGGGGGCATCTATAACTGAAAACCGTTTACTTGTTTACTGCGACGATTTATTCTTTCTAGACATTGGGCAGGGTATGTAAAAGCAACCCAAATGAATGCAAAGGTTGTGTTACAAAAACCAGTAGTTTATAGGCTTTCTTTTCTTTGTGGAAATTCGATTTTGGAGTCTTTTTTTTTTTTTTTTTGGAGTCTGATTTAGAGAACAATAAACAAAGGAGCGGACAATTAGAGATGGTCATTACCATAACATAAAATACAATTTTCCCTGCTTGTGCTTGTCATTTTGCATGTGGAAAATATGGATGACTGCTTTGGCATTGATTCCTCAGTCTGTTGATGGAAAGAGAGAAAAAAAGGAACTAATTGAATCAATTAAATCAGTTGAAGGCAGTTACTAGTGCTCTAATTTGTTACAATTCCCAAAAATTGCTATCATGACGGGTCAAAGTTGTTTAGAAGATGCTTCTTGCTGCTGAAACTCAATCTGTGCCTTTGCTGCCACTTTTTAGCTGCCCAGTTTGGCGCCTATACTCATGCTCTTTGATGTTCATTTATAATGCAGGATTGCTGTTGAAGCTAACATGCCTTCTGCCCAGCTATCTGCACTTGAAAATATGCACTACAGCCAAATGATCAGATTTGATGATGTTGACAAAGCAAGGTACTAGAGAAATTTTTTCTTTACCCATTTTGAACCAATCTAGATATCAGTCACTAAGAGAAAGGTTGTGGAACTAAGACCTAAGGAACAATGTTGTTGTGGATGTGGATTTGACTCCTGCGTGTTTGAATCCAATCACCGATATAAGTTTCTTTTAGTTTGTCTCTCCTTTATAGTTTTATAAGGTTCACATGTTTCTGAAATGAAAGTTTCTTCTGTCAGGAGCCTGAAGTCATTAATTGATAAACTGAAGCATTTAACACCTAAGGAGACTCAAGGACAAGACATGGCAAATGATTGTTCTAAAACTGAAACAGAGATTGATGATCTGTCATTAAATCCACCTGAAGTTAGAATTTCACCTGAGAGAAGTATATCAAATGCCAGTAGATCAAAGTCTCTTTCTGCAAATGACTTGAGTGAGAATGCTCCTTTAATATCATTTCTCCGTAACGGTAAAAGTACTGAAAAGTTGAGAGCTGTGCATGATGCAACAGTTGAAACCGCAGTCAAGCTGCCTGAATCTTCACCCAGGAAGGCATCTATTGCTTCTGGTAGTCAAGCGGTTGGTTGTAAACGAATTCGTCTTGTTCTTTCAGATGATGAATCTGAAAATGATGGGGAGCATACCTCCAGAAGAACGGCTTATAACTTCCATGCAGAAGAGGTTGCTACTTCAAATGGATGTAAGTCAATTCCCATCTTATTTCTGCTGTATGCTTGTACCAGCTCAGAAGAGTAACTCGCTTGTGTTGCATTTGTAGGTAAGAGTAAAAGCAATCTCAAGAGTCCTGTTCATGAGCTTCAAGTAAGCAAATATTTTTGTTCAAACTCTTATCAAGCCTTTTCCTTGTAAGCTATGCTTGAGTCTTTTGGTCCATGGCTTTATGTACCAGATCAAATGTATTTAGCTGTAACACTGAGATAACTAATGCTATTGAATCTTCACCCCTGAATTAATTTGTTGCTGCTTACTTTCATGTTCAGTTATAATTGCATGAATGACAGAATGTGATGCTTAGGTTGTGATTGCAGCAACATATGATATTCAAAGTCAATGATGACTTTGTACATTTAGAACCAGACTCTTGTATGCTTGGAGATGAACTTAGTATGGAGCAGCTGAAGGTTGGAGTGGCATGCTTGTACTACCTACAACTACCGTCCGAGAAGAGAGCAACGGGAATGAATTAATGTTCTCTTCTCAAGTTGTTTTCATATATTGTATTATAAACCATACATTTTCTAGTGGACCAGGCCTTTTGAAAGCTAACAATCCATTTGAATAGTTAGCAAGTTTGTGTAGCAAAGCAATTCATGAGAAAGTAAATGAAAGGAAAGGGGAAGTTAATTCCTTCTTATGCCTGTTTACTAGAAAAGACTATTCAAGGAAATGGGTGGTGATGGGTAGCTGGTTGGTTAAAATCAATATTCTGTGTGTGAATTTCCACAAATTCGTGTAAGTTTTGTGTGACAGAGTGTTTGAAAATTATTTCCACAGGTAAATTATCCTTTTTTTGGTTTTTTTCTTTTCAACTGAACATCCAAGTCAGAAAAATAGCTACTCTTCATCAACATTTCCTTGACATTCCTGCCCCTCAAATATTAACTAATTGATTTCATAATTTTGACCAAAACAATAGAAAGTATGGGGTGTGGAACCCTTTGAAGTTATACTAACCAATTGATGTCATCCTCTGAAGACCTACATCATTTTCTCTTGCTGCACAAACTTGCGAGAAACTAAGGGATACTCTTTCTATGTCCAAGTTGACATACTCAATTAGTTAAAACTAAATAGAATAGTTGAAAAGATTCCTATGTTTTCTAGATACAGAAATCGATTTATCAATTCCCAAGTATCACTGAAGGGGTATGGCTGGATAAAATTGTTCCTCACATGACATGGATGAAAGCAAGAGAACAAAAGATTATTCTAATCCAATTACAATTCTGTATTGTGAATGGATTTAGATTCCACATTAAGGCTCGGGAAAGAGAAAGAAAGACACAAAATAGTGGAGTTATGGTAAAGGGGGAGCATGCTGATAAAGAAACATACTTCTATGATATAATTACTAATATAGTTGAGGTTGAATACTCATTTACTCAAAATCGAGTAGTTGTGTTTAAATGTGATTGGTGGGACTTGAGAAATAATTCGGGAATCAAAGTAGACAAGCAGAGCAATATCACTAGCATCAACATGTCAAAAACATGGTACTCAGACCAGCCTTTTATATTAGCATCCCAAGCTGAACAAGTTTTCTATCTTCAAGATATGAAGCTTGGAGGTAATTGGCATGTTGTAGAGTTAGTTAGTCCACGCTCATCTTATGATGTTCCTGAGAAGCATGAAGATGATTTGGTTGATAACGAAGAGGCTTACCAAGAAGAGTATCATGAAGATTTGATTGGTGTACAAGAAAATCTTGAGTTGGTCAGTTTGAAGAGAGGAGATGTGCAAACTGAAGAAAGGATAGAGGCTAGTGCTATGTTTTTTATAGAATTGTCAGCTAGCCGTGCAAGGCAATTGGATGACAATTTTATTGATAATGATGAGGAAATTGAGCAACAATTCAATTCTGAGGATGAAAATGAACAATTTGTACAAATCGATGACTATGAATCAGATTAAACAATGTTGTTCATTGAATTTCTTAATCAAATTTTTTCTTGTATTTTTTCTATAGTTTATGATATGTTGTCATGGCTGCTTGTGTTGTTTACGATTTTGGTGGTGCTTGCATTATATGATTATGTAGATAGATGGCTGGACCGGGGAAAAAGGAAAAATTTACTTTACGACAAAGTCGGGATGTTGGGCGAGGAATTGTGGAGCAAACTGAAGAAAATGTAAGCTGTCAGGTAAAGAAACAAGAGTCATTTCCAGATATTTTCTTTTTTCCTAAACTAGCAATTATCATCCCCCGCTCGACTCGATTCATCTAACCTGTGGCTAATTTTTGTCTTAATAATCTAAGTCTCATTACTTGTTCTTTATTATTGTACTCCTTCCCTTACCTACTTCTTTTACTCTTTTATGACAGATAAATGCTATTCATACTAGCTTTTGGAAGATATCTATGATTATGGTTGAAGAATGTTGAAGACAAAATTGCCTTTTGCTCATGGAGTGGTTCATTTAGATGTTCTTCAATTTCTTAAACTGTGATTGCTTTTGTAAATGTACCTTATGTACAAGTGATATTTTGGACAAATGTTATTTTTGTAGGCATTAGTTGGGTAATGTACACTTGAATTTGGCATTTGAGAATGCTATATTATTACCATATAATCTAATGCAAATACTTTTGGTTATCAATCGTTCATGTTTATTTGTATGGTTCGTTTAAAATCAATGATTTAGCAATGATTACAGGCCAAATTATGACTATTAAGCTATTGAGAAATTATCTAATGACAAAAAACAGTTGTCACAAAATAGAAAATAAAAACTCCTTGTCACAACAGAGACTGTCACTAAATCTAAGCTACATTTGTGACGACAATTGCTATCAGTAAAATAGTTATATACAATGGCTTTCGGTGCTTTTTAGTGACGACTTTAAGTAGAGTATTTTTGACAAAAGATCAAGTCGTCAATAAAACACTTCCGGATTGTCGTCACTAATGACAACTATTTAGTGACGAAAGGTCGTCACTAAATAGTTGTCATTAGTGACGACAATCCGGAAGTGTTTTATTGACGACTTGATCTTTTGTCAAAAATACTCTACTTAAAGTCGTCACTAATGACAACTATTTTGTGACGACATTTTAGGTCGTTACTATTTACTTTTACCGACGGGGATTTAGTGACGACTTTGTGACGATCAAAAAGTCGTCAATAAAAGGTATTTGTGACGATATTTGTATGTTCTGTGATGACTTTGTGTTGTCACTGATGAACAATTTTCTTGTAGTGTAATAAGTATAAAAGTGACAATAGTAATTGTTAGTATCGCTTTCTCTTCAGAAAAAAATAGGGTTTTACGATCTAGCAAACAAACTCATATTCTATAGTTTTCAGTTGACTTCTTTTAGATGAAATTTTGTTGCAAAAAATGTTCCCCTGGGCTTTGGTGGGGTTATCTTTACTTCCAACTGAATAGTGGCTCAAGTCTGATTGCATGTCCTATGTGCCATGTTGCAAAATTTTCCTTTCAATTAAAATTTATAAAACAAATTTGTTAGGATTAAGCAATACAACATTTTCTCTCTTTCCCAAAGATTTAAGGACCAATTCACGAATATTAAGATTGAAAAAAGAAAGAACATCAATGAAGAAGAAGAAGTACAAGACTATTTAGTTTTTTATGATAAACATAATATGGGACTAAAAGTTATGTACAAAACCTGACATCTACATTATTATCCCGTTGCTTTCTTCAAAAGATCAATAAAGAGTCCTTTATATCATATCCCATTTTCTCCAAGTTTGGATTTATTGCAAACTGGATCATGGGAGGAGGGCCACAAGCCAGTGCTAGGGTTGTCTCTGACGCTAGAGGAACATGTTCTCTTAAAATGCTCTCGGTAACAAACCCTAGACTGTAGTTCCACCCTTCCTTGATGGATTTTTCCACTACATACCACACTTTAACTCTTTCAGGATACTTTTCAGCCCATGCATCCAGCTCATCTCTAAGCAAGATATCATCCTCAGTCCGATTGGCATAGACAACAAACATCTCGGTATCATCTTCAGAATCCTTCAAAATTGCTTGCATTACTTGATATATAGGTGTAATTCCTGTTCCACCAGCAAGCATGGCCAACTTTTTGGCAAACTTGTGTTTGCCATGCACCAAAAAGTTGCCTTTCCCTTTGTATTCAATGTGACCCAGTGGACCCTTAATTTCAAGAAATGACCCCAGAGAAAGTGAATCCAAGTATTGTGACATAACCCCTCCGTTTGGAAATCTAGGGTGTACCCCTTTGAAGTATATCTTCACCACTAGCTCAAAATACCCGACTTCTTCTACCCCGCTTGTAGGCGTATAGGCTCGCATACATAGCTTTTCATCAACCGTAGCACATATAAATATGTGCTTCCCAATTGGTAATCCTAGGACTTGCTCTTCTGAGGGCAATGCAAATCGAAACTTTCTCACATCATGGGAGATTGAGGTCTTGGACACAAGTTTACATGGGATTCTCTGGCCTGAAATTAGCGCAATGCTTCTTGCAGGGGCAATTTCAGTGATCGGGGCTAAGTGACTGGCGTTTGAAGCTCCATGGACTGTGTTGTTAGGTGATGAAGTCGACGAATCTGAGGTGTAACCTGAGGTTATTAACTCGCCAATCCTGAAATCTTCCAAGAGTTTCTTAGCCTTATCAGAGTGGATGGCTTCAAATTCTTCGGTACAATCTGTGCCAGCATTGATAAGAATACTATCGGAACCTCCAGGATGGTCTTTGAGGAAACGAGTAGTGTCATAAACATGGCCATGAACAATTATCCATGCAGAGTCTGCTGAGTTGTGCTTCTTAACCTCAGACATTGAGAACATTTTTGAACTTGTGTTCATGAATGGTGATGAGACACTTTTCTTCAGGGTTTGATTCGAGTCGGAAGATTTTTCGAGGTGTTTCTCCTTGGCCATCCATCCACCAGATTGGTTTCCAGGCTGCGTTGGGTGCTCAAATACAATTCCAATTTCTCCTTTGTGTGGTTTGCACACATTGGTTTTCACCCTGAACCAACAATTGTTCATCATTCCCTGCACATTGCAATGAAATCATGAGAACAAAGATGCTCTGAATTCTAGCTTAATTCGTACACATTAATCATTTACCAATTTTAGCAACGTGTATAGTCATATTCTACTCAAGATTTCAGGTCTCAAACCCCAGGAATATGAGCAACTAAAAGGCCCCATCTTCATTTGAGTATCGCAATTCTTAGCAAAACCAATGAAATACTCCATCGACCACATATTTAAAATTGTTTATTGGGATCTAACTTTTCATGAAATTCTTTCAATCACTATGTCTTCATGAAATGGTTTTAGGGGTATATTAAGAGTGTACTGAGATTGGTATAAAGTTTCTCTCTTAAATGATAAAATTAAAAAGAAATTTTTATCTTTTCTTGACTTTAAATAAAGAGTAACTTTTTATTTTTTTAAAATAAAAAAAAATAAAATATAAGATTAACAATGGAGGAAGCAATAAATATTTTAGTCTAAATGCCTTGTTTTTGAGAGAAACACGCTGATATTAATTCGTCATAGAAGTGTTGAACTAGTAACTACGGTTACAGTTTGAAAACGAAGAGATGCTAAATTCAAATCCTTCTCTTCGTCTTCGTGTGCGCTTTTTAAATCTCACCTTCTTTATTAAAAAAATTATACTTCCACGTCCTACCTCTTCCAAGAAATGCTTTTACTTTTCCAACCCCGACCGCACCCCAAACAAAAACAAAGATTGACCTTACGATGACATTTTCATCATGACGTAGGAAAGGAGCCCGCAACCACGGGACATTCACGTGAAGCGTACACGTCAAAATTTGTCAATACAAGATACTTCCAAGGAGGATCTTTTATATGTTCTTGAAATTAGATACAACAATATACTACTAAATTTCCAACCGATTACACCGGTATACTTGCCTATGCAGAGCTTTTATAGGAGTAGAGTATAATTGCGTTTTATATGAATATCCAATTCTTAAATAATTTTAGTTCTCGCATTGTGCGGCTATAAAAATATCTATTTTGGTAATTTTTAGAGACTTTCATATTTATTTACAATTTTTGTGTCTACTATAATATGGCATTCTTTTGAATGTAGTCATCTGCTTTAAACAATTCATTTATTGTAAATTACTTTCTTTTACATAATTCAATGAAAATTCAGGTGAAATGGAAATCTCCAGATACCCTATGTTAAAATATTATGACCATTTCCCCTCTTTTATAGACATAAAGCCTTTTCCTGCGGCCAATAACGTGATTTAGTCATGTTTTTGGACCCAGAATATAAGTTGTGCCACTTCAATCCAAGTTTAAGGAGGTAAAGTGCAACTAATCTTAAGTATTGTTTACCACAAATTGTATATTTATTGCAAGAGTCGATGTTGTATTACTCCACTTTTCATTTTATTCTGTCGTGTCTGCGCATGACTCTTGTTTTCGCACTACAGTACTTGTGTTTGCGAGTTTCTCATATCCGAATTCGAGCAATACATGCAATGCACCTTAATTATGTGTATCGAAATTAATTCATCAAAACTTTGCGAGTAAAAAATCCCGATCCATAAAGAATAAAAAAACAAACAAGTGTTTTTCAGAATAAAACGTACCATGACATTCCAAATGAGCTTTTCGGGTTGCGTGTTCGTGCTCTCATCCCAAGCTCGAACTGCAATTTCTTTAGCACCAAGCAGATCCAGGACTTCAACATCCAGAGACCAGAAACACCAGCACCAGTACTTGCCATACTTGGTAGGCTTCTCGGGGTGGTCCACAGCACAAACGTGCCACGTGTCTCCGCCGTCCATTGTCACTTCCACACGTGTCACCTTCTTTCCTCCACCTGTTCATGATACACATATAGTCAAGAGCTAGAACCAAAATGAGTTTCTAATGTAATACATAAGATAAAATAAACAGGTGATTTCAAAAACGTACAAAGAGAATGATAAGCATTTTCTTTTCAAAAGAATAACTTCTTCTTCTTTTTTTTTTTTTTGGTTAAAAAAACAAAGTTCTGGTTAACTAGTCATTTTTTCCCTCTTCCTTTCAATACATTTTCTTTTTCATAATTTTCGAAAGGCGAACAAATGATGAAGAAATGAGAGGGAGGAGGATTACTCTATCAAATAAGAAAGCGAAATAAGGACCGTTAATCTGCAGTTCACATCTAATCATACAAAAGAGTTGCTTGCTTATCTGTAAAGGAGGTTAAATTGCTTGTCATTTAAATCCTTTTCCATAGAATCCAAGAAAATGCATATAATATGATGCAAGTATAAACATCTTATGCTCCTTATCATGGGACTGAAACATCACTCTCAAGAAAAAGATTATGGGATACATAACGGCCACAATATTTTGACTGGATCAAACCCAAATTGATGTTAAAGCAATTTAATTGGTAAAATAAAATATTGTGGCATAATTTTATTTGTGGATGGAGCCTAAGAAGGTGGAGGAACAAGAAACCATGATTGCTGGAACTAAGAGTTAAAACTTGTCGCCATCACCACTGGTGATTCTTTTCTCGTTTAATTCAATACTCCTTCTGTTCTGAAATGTTTGTTGCTAAATTATGTCACTTTTAGCGATCTCAACTTTTCGTGAATAATTAACAAATAGTAGAAGACGAATCCGATACAACTTGTTTGTTGAGGAAGAAACCAAGGAACTTCGTAAGAGAGTGGTGAGCACGCACTGCCTTCAAGTGGGCGACATTATGACGTCATACACGACAAAAGGATAAATTAGTCTTTTCACTTAGAACGGCTCTTCAGAATGAGAAAAGCCCTGCCTTCTGCTAGTCCATGAGAAGTCATATCGGGAGAAGGGACAATAACACTTGTTTGTATAATTCTCTCGGGTTAATGTAAAAATTTTAGAAGGTAAATTTTGTGTGTAAAGTTTAGTGTTCAAATTTAAATTAAAATAATATAATATATATCCAGATCTATTAGTATATATATTGATATTGTAAAAAAGATTATCCAAACTTTTATGTGTACAATTTATCACAAAGTATCTGTATATTTTTATCACGTTGATTTAATTAATTATTTATACCTGAATTTATACATGTTAGTTATGTCCAAATTCGGTTGAACCAAATCAAATTTTAAATTTTTTGCATTGGTAATACCCAATCTATGGGCCATCAATTGTGAAGATTTAGCTACCTGGACGAAACGATTGTCATAGTTGTCTATCCAAAGCCCGATACTCACCTATTCTTTTACTGCACCTCTTTCTTTTTCTTTTTTCGAGGATATTTTTTAGTGTACCTTACCTTTTATCCACCTAACTCGTTTAGGCAAGCCAGGCAACGAGCAAAACATTAGATACATGTTTGATTATAAATTAGAATTTTAAATTCTCGTACATTCAGTAAAATCTAAAAGATGTGCAGTAATGTATGTCTTTATTTTAGAACTAAAAATAGTGTAAATATTATCAATTCTTAAAAAATGAATGTTTAGTTTTTAATCTTTGTTTTTATCCATTCACCTCTCTCCTACATCCTTGGAATTCTAATAGCTCTCCTCCAAGTATTGACCAATACCAGAGATTACATATGCCCTTAGGCCAATCATATCCTTCTTTAATAGTTTATTTATCTTCTTCTATCGTATGTGCAGCTCCTGTAGGGTCAATTAAAATACTCCCGGTTTAGAGGCACGATGTACTTTCCAGCACCAAATATCAATAGAATAAACCATGGGAATTGGGGGAATCCGACAACAATGCAACAAAAGTCGTGGATTCGGAGCGATTGGAGAAGTTTTCACAGCCCAACAGTGGCCCATCAACCGGGGAGGGTTACAACTGAGCCAGTAATTACTAAACGCCATTATACATCTAAGTTTTTTTTTTTCAAACAATTGTACGTCTAAGTTCTAACCTCAGACAAATCAGTCCCCAAATGTACATGGAAAAAGTAAAATATCAACTTAATTATAAACTTAAACGATTTATAACATTGCTTTCCTTTTCATCTCATTCTCACATCCGATGTCGTATTTCTTTCTTGATTCATCCCACGTTTAAAGGTGCCATCCCCTATTGTTGAAATTATAAATCAACAACTTATTTGTCTTCTGTACATAATGCATAATTACCTTACTAATTTTGTTACTATTGAAGTACTTTTATTTATCAGCACAGTAGTGTTTGTATGGAATCGTGTTAACTTATCAAAAAAGCACTTTAATTGGTAGAGGTTTTTTTTAATAAAAATATTTATTAAGTACTCAGCACATTCTTATATATCCTTCAAAACTTCTAAAACATATTTGTCTTTTCATTACTTAAAATTTATGATAAATGGTTAAAGTTATTTTTCATTTTTTAAAACACAAAAACAATCCTAAATTTAACGAATAATAGCCATCAAAAAACTTTAGAATTACTTTTATACTTGAAATATATTTTTTTAAAATAAAAACACGGCAAAGAATTCAGCAACCGTAGTATTATTTGCAATTTGCAATGAAAGCTCACCAGAATAAGCGTAGCCCCTCAACGTGTAAGGCCTCTGAGTCGTCCACGAATTGATAGGCAAAATCTCGTCGTGGCATGGTGTTGTGATGATCGAATTGATGTTTAGCTCATTGATGATGAATTCAGGCTTATACCACCACGCTGTATGCATCACCATACGCAATAAAATTTCAGCTTATGTTAAACATCATCAACCAAGATATTATTACAGTTCTGACAATGATTAACCACCATCGAAGCATCGAAAAGACAACTTATTTAATGTGACTTGATCTTTGAACCATCCTCGTAAGATATTATTGTCCGTGAAAATTCATACCAGTCAATCTAAGAAGAGGAAAAATTTCTCTTGGTTTGCAAAAACTGAAATGTCAACCCTTGCATGATATGACAAACACTTGGGTAACACTTGAATAGACCGATTGATATAGATGATGTGATCCAAATTCTATTACGCTATTTCATCAACTCAAAAATTGAAGATATGATAAATTTTAGACAACATAATTTACAAGACTAGATCTACCCAAATTGTTGCTGCGTAAGTTCTGCTATCAGTTGCTTAAATCTAGTTAAATTTACACAATTTTTGAATAATCAAAAGATCCTGTACTAAGGGAATATTCCAAAAAATTTCGCACATAATCTTCCATCCAAACAAAAATTACTATTCAGCATCATAATAAAGTTTTAAATTATTGGATCCACAAAAAAATAGAGTAATATTTTGTACATTGTCAATATATATATAACAGATTTAGAGTTATATCACATCATCTTAATTTGAATTTAAACACTAAATTTACATATATGATATATATCTATATCGTTTAACTCATGTACTATCATATACAACCGTTGCATAAAAGATTTATAGAAAAGAAAGACAATAAGGAAGAAAAGCATAGACCATAAAGACCAAAGTGGAGGTAGGTACGCTGTAGATTGTACCTTCGGAGTTGGCAAGTTCTGCATCAACATGAGAAGGGAGGACCCTGTTATCCTTGAAATGGTAGTAACTATCAGACTCTTGAGTAGTCACAATGATCCTAGAAAGCCATTTCACCATTCTCCCACCAATGAAGCCTGGAATTATCATCCTAACAGGAAATCCATGGTCAGGAGTCAAGAGCTCCCCATTTTGCATGTACGCCAGAATAATATCCCTGGATGCATCCATGGCAACTCCCTTCTTGACGCAGGTTCCATACTTCGATCCTCCTCCGCCGGGCAAGTTCTCAGCGCCCTCAAAACAAACATTCAGCGCTCCATTCTTGCGGCTCAAAATGCCGCAACGCTTCAGAATTGCACGAAGAGGCACTCCCCGCCAGACGGATGTAGAAACCGCAGCAGCACCCCAGTTGAAGCCAATTGTCTGCTTCGTCATGTTTTGCTCTTTCCGCCTGTTTCCGGCGCAGACGAGTGTAGCCGGAAACTCCCTGTATGGGAACTCGTTAACCAACTTTTCCATTGAAAATTTCATTGGCCGTTTCACCAGCCCACAGACCTCCACAGTCCAGCCATCCCAGGTGGCCGTAGGGACTGGACCGTGGTTCCGGACGTAATGCAATGGCACCGGAGTTATGAAACCGTGGTGCATCAGCCTCGTTAGCGGTGGCTCGGCGTTGAACGGGTGTTTTCCGGTCAGCCTAACCATGGATGGATTGCGTTCGATCCAATTATCAGCCGTTCCTTCATCTCTTGCATCCAAAACCGAGTTTTCCAACTCGGCTTTTCCCTTCTTGATTGCATCCTCGTACCCGTTCTCATCATTCTCTTCCTCGTCGTCGCTAGAGGGGTAATCACCGTGAACATTGGAAGTGACAGTATTAACAGTAGGTTTGTTAGGATGGATGTTGAAGGTTCGAACAGGAGAATCAGACCGGTGGTTTGGACCGGCTCTGAATCGTGGCAATGCGGGTTCAAGGTGGTGAAACTGCCGGTTTTCGACAGAGGCCGCCATTGGTGACTGATAAAGGAGAAATAAAGAAGAGAGTTTTGTTTCGTTCTCTTTCTCTGTAACTTGCTTGAGCAAGCAAAGTTGAAGAATGGCCAATCCATTATATAGAGACGCCGGGGACTCTCTTTGTCTGCCTTAGTCCAAACTAGGACCCCATCTGTATTGAACAAAAGCCATAGGAAATTAATCTATTAATGTAAATTACGCTTTTTTGTCTCCTTTGTCATTTACTTTTCTCCCAAGGCATTTTTTGTGACCCATATTTTTAGACGGAGGATTTGAGTTTGCAACAGTTCAGTCCTATTAAGCGTAAGGATTTCTGTAGCATGATAGACAACGTAACTTTGTCACAGACATATATAAAGACATATATAAAATCTGCTCTCAATCATTATTCATATTATTCAGAATTCTAATCTTTACGAAATTATGTGAAAATCAGGACGAGAAATAACTCTATTTTTTTTATATACTTGTTACAAAACATAGATTCATTTGTAACCGTCAATTGGCACTAATACACCTGCTACAAAAGTTAATAATTTATGTAGAAATTGCAACTAAAATTTTACATTAAATCATTTTGAAATTTTTTGCATTTGTTACTAAGATACCCCGTCCATAGGTTGATGAAGTCTATGTTCCAGCTAGCGCACACGTATACTTATTTTAAAAAGTCGATAGTTACTCGGACCTAATTTTCTTTTTTTTTTTTAACGAGATTTAAGACTTTTTATGTAGGAATAATAGACCGGGCATTTGACACTTTTAATTAAGGTTCTAATAGTTTTGTGTTATTCGTAATTCAGATTATGTCAGATGTGTATTGCATATTCTCAAATCTTAATTAAAAAGGATTTAGCTAATGGATGCCCCAAGCACCCATTAAAAGGGAGTATCAGATGTTAATCTTTCACAAAAATAACATTATTAATTTTGGACATCATTTAAATACAGTGGTGCAAATAATTGTATATATGTGCATTCACATAGCAGCTTTAGTATAATTTACTAATCAGTGTCTGCACCCATTAGAGAAAATCCAACCAAAACATAGTCATTACTTGTGTAAGTTTGTACTTGATTATACTTGAAGAAGTTTGAACTTGAAGATGAAAAATTTTAGTAAGTTTGTACTTTAGTTTGTACTTGAAGATGAAAAATTAGGTAAAAAAAATAACAATGTAGAAGTTACTAAAAGTAACAGGGTTCAATTGTCATCATTCCATGTACATATAGTGTCTTCTTGAATCTAACCCTAAAAATTTTTATACGTAAGATTCGAACCATATGTTGAAATATCAGTAAAGGAGCTAAATTCACAAATTTTCAATTTAAAATCATACTACTCTTTATTTTTCTGCCTTAAATACCAGTGTCAATTATCATAACAGCTCAAGTACAAACTAAACTTAGAGGGATGAATATGTAGATACCGTCCAAAACATTGCGCACACTATATAATCAATTTCCAAACTTGTGCAAATTATTTTTCAACTTGTATGTGCATTTACTTCTATTATCCCTTCAACGGATATAAAGCAGGAGAGATTCGATATTTGTTTTATCTATATGATGCCCTAATATTAATTGTTCGTAGCCATTCTACTATCATGTTACCATGGAAGGGTAATGAATTTTGTACTGAAGTTAATGCATTACTTCAATGATATAACAAATTCATTTGGCTAAGACGTTCCTCTCTTCTCTCTCTCTCAAAATTGGTGCTTTTGTTTGTCACATCTAAATTCCTGTTATCTGATTTCGAGTAACATCAATTTGGATATGGCTATTGAAGGCACACATCTGTTTTGCTACAAAGATTATTTGAAATTGAAAATGAAGATTTGGCTATCCAATGGTTCCGTGTTGATTTTTTAGTTTGATGGGAGATCCCTTCCATTTGTTGCATTGGATATCCATAATATGATATACCCAAAAAAAAAAAAAAAAAAAAGCAGCGCATGCATGACGAATCATCTTCAACTTCCAATGAGTATAGTGACATCGCAGTTTATAGATATTTTGCCAAAGACAATAATTTAATCTAAAGATGACGTTAGACGAAATTGAAACAGTTGCTTTTTCTTTCTCTCTCGCTAAAGCTTATTCGTTCTTCCTTCTCTTTAAAATTTCTCTAGCCAAAATCTCATTCAACTCTCTCATGGGAAAGAGGCTAGACAATTTGGTCTTTCTTCATGAAAGGAACCGTCTCTCCAGTTTTATTTCATTTGTTTGAATAAGTATTTTTCTAAGGTGTTTAATTAAGAGCTCTTCTAAAGTTTTCTGATGATAATTTGTTCTCTCCTAGTTTTGTTCTCTCCTTGAATATTCTAGCGAGAGGTTTTTTTCCCATATCTTTTCTTATGTGAGATCTGAGAGATTTCGTAAATTTGAGAAATCAAATTTGAAATTTCTTACATATACTATGTCATATCTAAATTCCCTTTGGCGTTGAAGTAGTTTTTATCATATTTGATTATTAGAAGACATGCACACTAATTTATTGGATTGCAGTCATATTCATTTGATGGAGGATACTTTTATAGTTATAATGTCATCACCATGTTTATTGTTTTTTAAATATGTTGTATGGATTGATTTCAGATCTTTATGTATCTATGTCAGTTTTTGACGTACATCCTGCCATTATTGCAAAATATTAGAATGGAATTATCCTTTTTTATTAAGAAAAGGAAATTGAAACAACTATTCAAGCGTAAACACATCCAAGAATTATAATTAAAATTTAAATTGTTTATCATGATGATGAAACACAAGAGTAAAATTCTTGGGGGAAGAAAAGTACAAGCATAATGGTTAAGAGTATAAATATCGACTTGATTTTCGGAAGCATTTCAATTGGATTCTGTGGTTAGTTTCCCATCCCTCCTAACTCAAATTCCGTATTGAGGAAACAAATGAATTTTGAACAAAGGAATTGGAATACAGGTTGGACTGAGAGATTAAGAATAAGCTACTGGAAGTCTGGATGATGCACTGCTGGAGTGGACTTTGAATAAAAACTAAATTGGTGACTTCATATCACCTAATTTTATAAGTTAAAAACTTGGCTTTTAATATGAATTTGAAATCCAAAGGAAATAAAATTCTGTCCAAATTGCCAATGAAATTTGGACCTGTAATATGAAATTCCAATCTACCCAATGTAGGAACACACCTTATAGAAGTCCTACAACAGTTATTCAAAATGACATTTTAAAAAGTACTCATCTTGACGATTAGTTCATGTATATTTCTATGTAGAAAAAGAAATCGTTACGCTCCCCAAGATTAATAGGATTACAATTCATCATCTGAAAATCATGTAGACATGCAGTAGAAAAAGATATCACAAGATTTGTCGGTATAGGCTATTATTAGAAGAAAAAATTATGATTGTATTATAAATATATTTTTTAATTATATTTTTATTGAATGACTTTTCATTTAAATACATCAAATAACAAAAAGTGTTAAAAGGTTATTTCAAAAAACATTTTCAAATAATTTCATATCAAAACTCACCTACTTGTTAGTAATCTTCCATCCAAACACACTTCTTGAGTGAACATTAAGATGATTATAAATGTATTTGGCTAATGGGGTTGCTACTTTTTTTTATATAAAAGTATTATTAATTTAAAAAACTGTCTAAACACTAGTTGGTGAAGTAAATGTGAGTCTACAGGGCATCCTAGTAAAGTTTTTAACAAACAATAAATAACAGCTAAAGTAAACCGCAAAGGACTCGACACATGTATAGACTAATCATTAATGTTGATCAGGTACCCATGTTATTATCATAGTAATCAATTTCTCCTTCCATCCTTTTTTTATAGTTTTAGATATTTTAATATATTTTAGAAAAAATTAATTAACTTTATTGAAAGAGTAAATTTAGTCTAATATTTTTTTAAAATATCATTACATTAATATTAGAAGTACGACTAATCATTATATCTTTACATTAATTACAACAATAATGGTAATAAAAAGCTACATAAAATAAGGTATGTTATATTCACCAATAATAATCATTAAAATAATTATTAAATAAAGTAGGTTATATTTACCAATAATAAAGTATATTAAATAAGAGTATTTTAAAGAAATTCAAAGTTAGCTATATTTTTCAGTTGAAAAATAAATTATAATTTGAGAAAAATAAAAATGAAAAAAAAAACTAATCAAAATAAGATGAAGTATTAATTTACAAAACTTTCTAAACACTAGACGGTGAAGTAAATGTGAGTCTACTAGGCATCCTTAGTAAATTTTTAACAAACAATAAATAACAGCTAAAGTAAACCGCAAAGGAATCGGCACATGCATAGACTAATCCAGTACTGTTGATCAGATTCCCATCTGTAATTAGGTAGTAATCAATTATAAGTTTGGTATGAATGCAGACTTAATTATCGCCAACCAATAAGAGGGCAAAAATATCTTTGAACAAATTGCCAACTTTCAACAGACAGTAAAGGGCAACATAACCCTCGTTCGAGGCAAATCGTTGGAAGCTTGTTTGAGGCAAACAGTCAGGCTGGCTGAAGGCCACATGTTCCGCGTCTGTTAAGCGGCGCATGGGATACCCAATGGCCAATGTTCGAAACAATGGGCCGGAATTCCATGCGCCATTTCTACAAACTTCCACGAACAAGAAATTTTATGTCCATAGGCAGTAATTGCTTAACATTTCTAATAATAATTGGTTTAAGATTAATAGAAAAATTTTACGTATGTACATAAAATTCTCACTTATTAATTCATATACTAAATGAGTTTCATTTGTCACATTAAGCAAAATCAAGTGAATTCTTTGTATATTTATATGCAAATTTTTTAGTGGTCTTAAAATAATTATTAGATCTTTCAAATAATTATGTCGGACTGACATAAAACTTTTCTCCACGCCGACATAGAACTCCCTCTACGAAACTACCCACTACCCCCAGGTACCTAAAATGGAAAGGGTCACAATTCTCAACTCGGGGTGGCTAATAGGAAACGAAGAGGGTTAAAGAAGCCATGGTTTTGGCCTTTTGGTGGTGCCTGGAGTCACTTCCATATCTGGTTGTAGCTCATCGAATTGTCTCTCGGATCACATGTTCATACACTTGCGCAGAGAATCACTCATTCGCCAATGTAGCTTGGAATGAGCGCTAGATTACAAAATTTTTATAAGACAACTGTTGAATCAAAGAAAAGATATGATGTGACATAAATAGAATTGCTAGTCTTCGATGTATACATGGAACTGAGAAATTAAAATAGAGAAATGTCCTAAAATAGAGAAATTAAAATCACAAATGGAACTGAGAGAGTCACAATTAAAAAGGAAGTTATTTGAGAAAAAACTTTTATTACATCATAAACATAATTTTTAATATTTTTAATCACCTTTTTATTTTATATACAGCGTATCACAAAAAAATACAATAATATTATTTAAAAAATTTTCCAAATAATCATCGATGCAAATATTCACAATGATTTCTCGTACAATTTCTCAATTCAATGACATCAAAGGTAGAGGTGGCAATATGGATAAATAGTTCATAATTGGTTTTGATTTAATGGATGATGGATGAAATTTATCCAATCCATTTAGATCCATTTAATAAATGGATCTAAATGGATGGATCTAAATGAATTAAATAAAAACCAATTATCCATTTATAATCCATTTAAATATTTTTGTTACTTTTTTTTTGTATTACCATTTCTTGTAAATTCAAGCTACAAAATACCACCGATGTAAATTCAAGCAAAATGAACCTTCATTTCACTAAAAAACTATCTGAAATTATTATTATATATATATGTATATATATTACATATTACAGAGTAGCCATATATTGCAAACTAGCCCAAACAATAGAAGTCCTGCATAGACCGTGTGTAGGGTATCTACAAAAATACCAACACTGGCTTTTATTCGTACTCACACAACACTTGCAATGTCTACTACTAAAGCCACGGATGACTTTTGAGCTCAACATCTAGTAATCAGGTGCATGGGTGTACCAAGCAGGGCATGTTCCCTTTGTCCTGACCTCTTCAAAGCCAATCAAAATCCCAAGTACTGTGGAGTCTAGAAGAAGAAACAAAGGAATGATTAATTAGTTCAGCAGTAAACCCCAACATTCAGTTTCAGGGTTGGTTACTATTCACGGGGACGGATTTTTCACACCCCAACTGCAATTTTAGGATGGCTCCTTTTTTAGTCATTTCCTTTCCCTCTCTTTTATTTGATTTTTAAGTAAATGGATATATATGATTTTTGTGGATAATCCATATAAATCCATTTAATTTAATGATTTTACTTTGATCAACCATTTAAAACCAATACTATAAATGGATAATCCATTATCCATTTAATTATGGATTATATGGATGGATAAATGGATCTCAATCGAAATTGCCACTTCTAATCAAAGGTACAAATTCATCTTTTTTATTTTTAGGTTCTATATGTGATATAGGTTAGATTTAATTAGTAAAAGCTTGCCAAAGCCATGGTAATAGCACAAGGACGAACGAAGTATCAATCAATATGAATACTGAATTAATCAATCTGTGTGTTGTTTGATTATGTTCTAGTTTGTGATTGACATTGTCTAGGAAACACTTTTAAGACACGTAATTGTTTCCTGAAATGTGAAAAGACATACTAAGTAAAGTCAAGCATTTGGTGTAGAAAAGGATAACGCAATCGTTCTTTCCCTTTTCTTAGATATAAAGTTCTTGAAAGGAAGTACTTACTACTGTGAGTGTGTTTGAATAGATATTATTTGATCAAAATTTATTTACTTGCATCACAAACATAATTTTTAACATATTTTTTTATTTTTTCAATTATTTTTTTATTTCACAACATCATATTATAAAAAATGTTACAGCAATTATTTCAAATAATTTCTATAATAATTTTCTTTTGAAGAAAGCGATTATTAGTATTTGGAAAAGGAACTAAATATAGAGTAAGAATATTCCATATTTGAAGGAGATGGTTTTATTATGATGTGTCAAATTGTCAATACACCATCTTACAGATAAGTGAACCCTACATACGTAGGACATTTTCCGCTGGACCAGTTATGTGCATCAAGATTTCGATTCATAAATCTTTCAGTTCCACAAATTAAAATAAAAGGATCGAGCCATTTTTCCTTTAATTCTATTTCAAATTCGATAAACATTGTGTACTTGAGATGGTGTATTGATATATTGGGTCCATCTTGAAAATGGAAAAGACAACCATTCCAAAAATGGAATATATGTAGACCTCGGGCCGCTTCTGACGAGTACAGTTTCTAACTATATATAGGGATAATTTCAGAAATCTCCCCTGAAATTTCTGACAATTTTACTGCCCTCCTCTAACGTTTTAAAAATATCATTAACCTTTCTTAAAACTAATGTTCTTGTAACAATTTAGTCCAATTCAAAAAAATCAACAATAAAAAACGATTTCAAGAGTGAGAAGAATATTTTATACTAAAAGTACCGCTCAACGTATTACTAGTTGGTTGATTTAGAATCAAAAGGAAATATTAGTTACAAATAGAAAATAAAGACTAAACTCTAGCATGAGCACAATAAAGTTTAGTAACAATGACTATTTTCCATAGAACTGCATAAAATAGTAAAATCAAAATCGAGAGAAAAACTTGTTAATTTGGAGTCAAGATTTACACATAAAATTCCTAAACTCTTGGTATTAGAATTTGAAAGATTTTGAACAAGAATTGAACAAAACAAAGTATGGCCTTTTCAAGAAAAAAAAATTACAATAGATTGCTAATGATAATATATATATATATATATATATATAATATGCTAAAAATATGTTATATTTTTTTATTTATTTCTTTAAATTATAAGGTCCATTATTTCACATGATTAACAAGAATTTTCCATCATTTGTAGTTAAAAAAAATAACAACTCTCAAGCAATGTTTGGATTAATAGAAAGGGTATGATTTTAATGGAAAAGCAAATAAATCAATGGGAAAATTTTTTTCTAACCATCTTGTTTGGATTAGTATACCAACAAAAGAAAAAAACACCAAATATTTTGAAAAAGAAAGGAAAGAATAGATTATGTGCAGTTGCATTTTATCTATAACTTAATAAAATCTAATTGTAAATATATTTTAATACTTTACCCTATTTTTGTAAATTTGCATATACAACTTGTTATCCTTATAAAAAATTTATGAAACAATAATATTTTAATATGAATTTTAATCCTTTTTAGGAGAAAGAAATTACAAGAACTACTAAAATATAGAAAAAGAATTTTAAAATGTTAACAATTACCGTTATAAAATTTAGTATTCAAGATTTTTAAATTTTTTATTTTCCAAATCATGGTTAATTTAGTACAAATGACTCAATTGGTTATCTCCCTACAAATACATAATTTTTGTTAAGTTATAAGGATAATAAAGTCATTTAATCATCCATGAGATAAATATTGAATCCCAAATGACTTATAGGAAAGATAAGTGATATTTTTAAAATTTCAAAGGAGGGTAGTGAATTTGTCAGAAATCTCACTAGCCTCGGCAAACTAGTGGTTATCTAACTAGCGCTTGATAGTGAAATTTATCTCCCTATATATATATTTATAGAGAGAGAGAACTCGGGCCGTTTCTAACTAGTAGAGCTTCTAACTAGCGCTTGGCAACTAGTACAGTGTCCACCACACAATTGTGCCAAGTTAGACTTTCATCACAAATGTAGAATATTGAGGTAATAAGATTAATTTTCTGAGGATAATATGTGCTACGTTTCGTCTGAACTCTGAACTCTGCTTTTTCGCTTAGCCATCGATAAAGTGCAGAGCGCAGACGCCAAATTTTCAGTTGCATCTTTTGTTGTGGCAAAAAGGCATGGCTTTTAACGGAACCTCATCATAACTTGACCCTTCGCGCTTTCCGTCGTTGGCTATTGCGGTGCGCATAAGGGCTTCTAGTTTTTTAGTGCATTTCCTGCCCACGAATGAGTAAGAAAAGTCAAATTGCTGTTATATGACTTTATATTGTTCTAAAAGTAAAAACAAACAAACAAGTTTTTGATTGGTATAACGAGAAAAGCAATTTGGATACGAAATAATTTGGAATAATATTACAGTATTTTTTATAGTGTGATATATGTAAAATAATAAAGTAGTTAGAAATAATATTTATGATGTAAGTTGCATGTACTTGATTTTTTTTTTTTTTTTTTTTTTTTTGCAAATTATGCTAACCAAACGGATCCAATACTTTTCTAACTTACTAAGGGTGAATTCGAATTTTCTCGGTAAATTTCTTTTGACAAAAGAAACTTTCTAGATCTTGATTGATAGAAAGATTTGCATTCTCGTGCCTTCTACTTGGGCATACTATTAATGGCCATAAGGTAGAAAATAATTGGTCCATCACATTATTTAACAATACTATTATGTCACAAGGTATTATAGTGTATATCTGAGCCTTTTATAATTTTTATTTAGGTACATAAAGTTTCAAAAAATTATTGGTCCATCAAATTATTTGCTAACGCGATTAGGCCAAGATGTATTGTGGTGTCTAGCTGTGCCTTTTTTAAATTTTATTTAGGCACATAAAGTTTCTATTACTTATCTAAATAGCGGTGCATGTCAAATATTGACCCAAAAATACTACTCGATTATCAATTAAAAAGAAAAGAAAAGGAAAAGCTAGCATATTTTTTGGTTATTTATCTAAAACTTTACTATCACTTGCAATAATTATTGTAGAAAATATATTGGTATTTGTCCTGAATATCTTATTTTCTCGAAACATCTGCCTTTCTCTACCATCCACTGTCCACCACCACTATCCACCTCCGCTGCTGGTATCATATTTAGTATATTTTATTTTTTTTCACTTGTGAATATTTTACAGCGTTATTGTAGATGGTATTTTATCAAACACTCCCAAAACAGGGGTACCAAACAGACTCCGAATCATATGGTTTGCCAAATGCTGACTTCAAGCACTTTGAGTTTGATCAACTATTAATACTTTCTCTCAAAAGAATATACTAGAATTTTATTTGCTTTTTAAACATTCAAAAGTTAAATACTCGATCCTTGATTAAAAACCCTCATGTTCTTACCAATTCGAGTTTTTTTTTTTTTCAATATAAATGTGTACAAATTTGTTTGGAAGGTACATCACGTTCAATTCATGCGATTTCTGAATTTCGGGGAAAATGCATGAGCCTAGAAAAATATTGCCGCCCAAAAGTGGAAGATTGTGGAGCATGATTCTGCCTGGCCTATGCAACAATTACAGATTCACTTATGGCCTACTTAATGTCAAAAAGAAAAGGTTGCTGAAAACCAAATACTCCACTTGTATGCCAGTCTGTCATCTGACTGTAAGCTTCCAAGGGAATCTCAGGGAGAATTTCTGATGTTCAAGTCAACACGGTTTAGAAGAGAAAGTTTTAAAGAAACAGGTCTTCAATTAGGACTAATTCTACAAGCTTTTGAACACTTTGCTTTCTAAATTCTCGTATTTGACCCTCCTAAATCCAATCGCTAATATTTTTAATAAAATTGACAAGATAAAGAATGGTTCAAATAAATGACAATGCAGCGTTTTGTTATAACTTCTATCTCTTTACTTTTTTTTACTACTTTCACCGAATGTTCATTAATGTACTTGGCTATCCATTTCCTCAAATTTGCTACCAATTCTATTGATTGAATTTAAATGAGCCAAATTTGAAAACTTGGTACTCAAAATGCTCAAAATTGAAGTTTAAGATATACAAAATGATAAAGTAGTACAAGTGTAGGGAAGCAAACTGGAGCTTGTCCCTATAAGAATTATGGAAAGTATGAAATGAAGAAAATAAAGTTTTTTTTAGGTTGGCACTAGATAAAATATAAAAGATAGACCCATCATAAAATTCAAACATTATCATTCACCCCTTGAATTGCATAAACTTTCGTATAAAATTTTACTTTTGCAGACAACTTAGTACCGAATCCACGGCGTATCTCGCGTCCTTAAGACACACGACAGGACCTAAAATGAAAACTAATCTCCACTATTGTCTTGGTTGGTTGTGGGCCTTGGCAGGCTAGTAGAATTCTTGAACATATTCAGCTTAATGATTGTTTCATCTGCATTTGCGTCCTACTGTAATGTGTCTGGACCTGAAAGGAGCACCAGCGTAGCAAAAACAAATGGGAACGTGTAATCGTCTTTCCTTTCTTCCTTCTAGTGGTAGGATCGAAATTATTATATAATTCTTTGTTGGGAGAATTGCTGTTTTTCTTCCAAATATTTAGAACATGAGCGGTTCTAATCCCTAAAATTTAGACGAAAGCAAATATTATCTCAAATATTTCAATTTCTAAGCACAATGAGCCCATTCACTGATTTTTGCTAATTACCAATTTCCAAGCACAATAAGCGGTTTTAATATTATAAAATGGCGGACACGTGGATAGTAAATGGGGGGCCACATGTGGTCAAGATTAATTCAACCCAATATCATGGATGACTATGATTGAAAGCGCATCTAAAATCGTGATACTCTTTTCTTTTTCTACTTCTCTTTTTCTTATACCAGAGTAATCCAAAAAAAGCAATAAAAATTAACCATGTTTTTTACCGGTTTAAAACAATTCAAACAAATATGAAAAAATCCATTCAAATTGAGCACAATGATATAATATAGAAAGGATAAGGTGTTATTAGCTGTACGACAAGTAAATGAAAAGAGGAAGGTAAATAAAAGAGATTTAAATATATTTACGGTGGTTCAATCATCCTTAGTGTTTGCATCTACTCTTAAGACTTTGTACATTTGAGACTTAATTTAGCTTGCACTAAGTGCTGCTAGTCTAACTAGACTTGATTTTTAGTCTCTTACGAAGAAATCTCTCATGACTATAAGGTCACTCTCAACAATTTGAAGAAAAACACACTCAGTTCACAAATAAAAATAATCTTAGCTAGATTTACTTTACAACTCTTTTGGACGAATTTATGACAGTTGACAGCAGCATTATAGGTCCATTTAATGACTTTTCTAATAATGATGCTCTATTGACAACGTGGTGTATTCTAGCATCAGGATACGCATTAAGGACACTTTCAAATGCCACCAATTAGTAGTTCTTGTACACCAATTTTTTGAGTGCAATTTACCTATACCTTGATCTTTTCTATTCGTGCAGTAAAGTCTGCTATCTCTAACATTTTGGAGGTTTTCATTTTTATTTTCATCTTGGCATTTTTTTTCCTAATTTTGGATAAATTACTAGTTTTGTCACTTTTAAAGAGAGAGAGAGAGAATTTGCCCATTCTTTTGTATTTATTCATTGTGTCTTTAAGCCCAGCCCATCTTCTGGTTATAAAAGTAGAGGGTCCAATTCTAGTTGAAAATCGTGAAAATTAGAAGAAGAAGAAAAAGAATAAATAACTTCAAAAAAATGAGAGAATAAGAAGAATTGAGTTTGCTATTTGGGTTTGTTATCCTCATCTCGACTACTGATTCCCTTTCTGTCTCTATCTCTTCTGAAGAACATATCAATCACTCTGCACTATTTTCCTTTTCAAAAAAGAATTTTTCTCTACGAATTTTGACGTCCTCAATGCCCCAAAATTTGACTTTCATGGCTTTTCCACGAAAGAACAATTCTCCATTTCAGGTCTGTTTGTTTGAATTGAAAATATTTTTCAGAAAATATTTTTCAGATTTTCTGGTGTTTGGCAGCAGAAGACGCTAGGCAAATATTTTCCAGTGTAAAATGTTTTACACTACAGGACGTAAAATGACTTACGGAGCGGACATACAGAAGTTAATATCCATCAAACTCATGAAGCTTGTCAGCCATTTCAGGGCTTACCTATTAAGATACTCATAACAAATAAGAAATGCCAATACTGAGATCATTATTAAAAATCCATCCTTGCGCCTACCACGAAAAACCCCATTGTCTACCACTTTTCCTTCATCCTCATCTTTGCCAATCCTACTCCTTTCCTCCCATGCCAGCATATGCATCGATGGAGAGGTAGAAAATCTATACCAAGAGTGGGTCTTGATAAGTTTTTGGGTGAGAGAAATCTGGAAAAGTGAAGGAGATAGAGTGGAGGAAGGCTTTTGCGCAGAAAAGTTTGCAACAAAATTCAAGAGCTGCTTTTCCTTATGATGGTTGATCAGTTATAAGGTTTTAATTACTGAAGTAATTTTTATTGACATATTATTAATTTGAATCTTCATTGGTATGATGTGTAATTGGTTTGAGAAATTATGAATTTCTTTCTGGAGTTTGATAGATTTGAAGATTGGATGAATCTCTGGTTGAGATGGTAGATCCAATGTACATGGGATGATGGTAGTTGGAGGGATTCTACTGGGGAATCTTCTTCTTGTAGGTTTTAGTTTTGTGGTGCATTTTCATAAAATTACACCAAACACCTGAAAATAAAGGAAAATGAAAATTTTTTCAGGAAAATTATTTTCATTGAAAATGTTCTCCTTGGAAAAAAATTTTACATTAAAACAAATGGACCCTTCATATTTTATTTTTTCTCCACTCCATCTTTCATGACTCCCGACTCTCCCAAATTTACTTCCCTTAATCATTTCCCTCATTAATAAGACACGTTCGGTGCAAACCGTGCAAACGGATGGGCTCAATTGATGGGTTGTACTCAATTCTGTACCAAAGCTTGTCATCACCCTCAAAGAAAACTAAACATGAGGGGAAAGCTCAAAAAAGAATCACTAAAATTTCTTTGATGTTAGTTTTGGCACTCTAAGTTGTCAAAACCTTGTTAAATGTCAATTTCTTGATAGGTGTTTGAATTATTTAATTTATTTTACACATTAGTTAATTCTATTTAATCATAATATGTGACAGCCCCACCTCACCCTAAGGCGAACCAAAGGGTTTGGTGGATCACCTGCTGATACGAACTCGACCCAACAAGAACCTGTCTTGAAGAACCGAATCGATCAGGCAGCGGAAGGATCTATCTTGACCAAGTTATGGATACAAAGATGGAGAAACCTTACGACCCCTCTAATCCCCGTGACTACGAACTTGTTGATATTATCTCAACCCGTAACCAAACGAATTAGTTAACCTCAGGCAAGTGTAGAAGGCGCCACGATTCAAGTGCGATTCTTGAATTGATAAGCCGAACAAGAACACTAGAGTATAACTCTAAGTTGTTCAAGGGTTGCTCGAAAGTTATGGAGAAAAATCTCTCAAGTATTTTTTTGATAAAAGTCTCTCCCTTAAATTATCAAAGCTTGGCTACTTATAGCCTTACAAAGAAGCAAACCTAATCTAAGTTGGAAACAATGCAAGTTTCCTTATTCGATTTGACAACTAAACTAATGACTCGCTAATCATAGCTAGGGCTAAATAATGGACAGCTTATAATCGACCCAATGAAGGCTTTAAGCTGGCCCAACATAACCCAATAAAAGCTAATTAACCAACTTAAGTAA
Organism: Coffea canephora; assembly: GCA_036785865.1. NCBI lineage: Eukaryota > Viridiplantae > Streptophyta > Magnoliopsida > Gentianales > Rubiaceae > Coffea > Coffea canephora. Next base: position 29,149,005 of record CM071922.1, read on the forward strand.
TAGTGAGCCTAGACTCTATAAATCGGATCCAACTCAACATGAGGTCTTGGACCGAACTTATTCCTATCAAATAAAATAGAAATCTGAAAAATAAACTACTAAACTATTACTAAAAGATTCATTCTCTTGCAGCCCGAAACATGGCCTATAAGCGACCCATATTTCATATCATTCCCCTCCTCTTGAAAAAGATTTGTCCTCAAATCGTGGTTGGAAATGAATGGTACTAACAAGAGTTGGCAGGATGAAATCTCAAATGTCCACATATTGGCTCTCTTAGAATGAATGATACCTGCATACGTCATGATCATTATAATTTTGTGCACATGTCTCTTGGTCAGCTTGAAAATGCTCACAATCAGCCATGGAAAACTCAAGGCTTTACTCCAATGACTCCTCGAAGATAACGCATATAGCTTCGGTTCCATGATGCAAGGTAAAATGTATGGTACATTGGCAGCAAGCTCACATCTTCTTGGATCCTCCATAATGCAACTGACAAACTGAAGAACACTTTGAACACGATCGACTTCATTAGATTGATCATCACTTGGGACACTTGTTGCAAAATGGTAAGGAGGCAAAGGACAAAATTCAAGTGCAAGGACTCCCTTTGAAACTTCATTACTCCTCCCAATAAGCAAAGCAGGCTCATGGGTGAAGTTGTATATCAATGGATAGTAAAGGGATGCAACACTTAAGATGCAAACTCCATGAAAATTCTGATATTCGCCAATGGATATAGGGATAGAACATGCCATGATCAATTCAATCTCTCATTGCTTAACCTGTATAAAAGAAGAAAAGCCAAACATAACAAAGGTAAGTTCGTTAGAAAAATAAGCCCTCGCATTGTTTCCCAAAGTCAGCGCACTTTTTCCCTTGTCTTCCTTCTCAACTAGCTCAAGACAACTAACTTGTGTAGATGGGACTTCAAAGTTTTCAATCTCAAGTTCATTGCTAGCATTCATAGATATTTCTTCAATCAATGGCGGACTAGACGGAACATCTTTACCACCATTGGTTGACACATGAGAAAGTTGCTCAAAATATGAATTCAGCACTTGGCGAATTTCTCCCATCATAGAGTCAAATAATTCTTTATTCCGGCTTCGGAAATCAGCCTTTGATTCACGAGGCTTTGATTCAATTCGAGAATTCATGACTCGATTGTCACAACACTCCTTAGATGAGGCTCGTTTGCTTGATGAAGGCCTCGGCTTTGTTGCTCGATGCAAACTCCTGTGCTCCTCCTCATACTCCTTATGAGTATGCTTATGTTGTTCATATACACACAAAGCACGGAAATGATCCATTTTGTCCCGAAGGGAATGGAACTCATGTTGTGAATGCTCGAAACTTGAATGCATGGAACTAAGGTGCTTGGAAGTAGTTCGCTTGGAACCCCTCCTCTTAGGAGGCTCATGCTCCAAGAATTCATGGTGATACGAATGAGATGCAACTCCACGAGGCATGGTTAAGTGACCTGCAAAATTGGTTAACAAAGAAGGAAATTCCTCACAACATACAAGCTCACGTGTATGCGCTCGCCACTCGTGTATTCACTCTAATAAGCTCACCAAAATATTTTCTCACAGCCCCTTGCAAAACCTTGAAGAAAGTAGAGCTCCTCAAATGCTCAAATTTTAGCTTAAAAAAAAAAATCAAGTTCACGCTAGAATTTGAGGTTCTTAAGAGTGGAGATTTTCTTGGAAAACAAAATTAGGACACTAAGAATGGGGTAGTAGAATATATTCAAGAATAAAAACTAGAAAAAGAATGGACACAAAAGCTACAAAAAAATTAAGAAGGACACTCAAAAGCTCTAGCTGACGAGGAGAATGGTCCTTTTGCTTTGCTTGATTTTCTTGGGATGTTTACCCCTGTCCTAACCGACTCAAAGCTGAAACTAGAACCTACTTGGACACTTGAAGACACAATAAAGCTGACTAGAACAAATTGAGTGCTAGTGCCGGTTTCTGGTCAGCACAAGGAATGGTATAGTATCGGTTTTGGAATTAGCAGCTTTGGTTTGTGTGTTTGGGGAGTTTCCTAGAGCTGACTTGGTCGGTTGAGGAAATCTGTTTGGGTTGTGTTTGTGGTAGGGGCGGTGCATCTGGTTGTTAGATTTTAGGAATCACGAAGTTCCCAATTTAGTGACCAACAAGGAATTGGCAGGTACTCAGATTTGGGAGTTAGTGGAGATCCGAATCTCACTTGGGAAAAAGTATGCCTTGGACTGCTTTTCTTCCAGCAGGTTTGTTCAAGAATCAAGACAATCAGTTCAGGAATAAAGCAAAGGTGCGGGATATATATATTTTGTACGCAAACCAGAAAATAACTTCGACCACTCAAGGCACGGCTGGCACAAAACGGACAACCCTAGCAGCTCAACAAGAACCAAGAAAGGAATTAAAGACGGCTGAACAGAATTGACACGCACACGACTCAATACGAAAAAAAACAAGTAAGAATTTTCTGGACAGCAACAAAACAGAAACAGACGCGACACCGAGATGGAGAAATCTCCGACACAATGACCAGAATTGAAAACAATGAAGACTTGCGGACAGTTTGTAGTGGTGCGAACAGAATTTTTTTTTTTTGTGTGTTTTGACTCAGGTTGGGACTTACTTACGACAACAACAAGATGTTGAACAACAGGCAGACACAAGCAATCAAGGAAACGACTCGATCAGATTGGTCCATGCAAGGGAACAATGTCAAGTGCGACAAACAGCAATTCCTAAGGCGCGATATCCTATGACTACTAGCACCGTTTGACACTTCAATTTACTGGTCCCAAGCGGTGGAGATAGCAACAGCAAGACACGACCAGATTTTATCATACAAGATTCAACAGAAATTGGTAAAAAAAAAAACAAGACACGGACAGATTGCTACGAGCGAATTTTTTTTTTTTGTGTGCCTCTTTTTCTTTTTCTTTTTTTTTTTTTATTTTTTTAACTCAGGTTGGACTTAATCTCGAGGACAAGAAGGTATCAAGTTGCTGAACAATTTTCATGCACAAGCAATGAGGCGACAACTTGGACAGAATTTTCAGTGAAAGTGCGGCAAGACAGAACTTGCTATTGACTCAATATTTTGTGCGACTTGGGAGCATGACAATTCAGCACCGACTGACTCCTTATCCTGCTGAACCCAAGCGGTGGAAACAATATAGCAAGACACGAGCAGATTTAACACACAAGACTCAATGGAGTTGGAACTAACAGGACACGGACAGATTGCACAATTCCAAGGTCGCAGCTTTGCGACTTGGAAGAAGTCACCGACCAGGAAGCCCTTTTTTTTTTTTTTTTTCCTTTGTGTAACAAACGATGAGATACTCACACAAAAGAAATCAAACACGACACAATTAACTCCCAGAAATTCCAGAAATTGAAGACGACAACAAGACATAAACAAACAATGATGACCAGACTCGAAAACAAAGGAAACTCGCGGCCAGAATGCAATGTGCACCAAAAAAAAAATGTTTTTTTTTGAGCTACCGAGACAGATACGAATTAAGACACGAAAAGAGGGATAACGATGTTACCAACAAGCTAGCTCTGATGCCAGCTGATACGAACTCGACCCAACAAGAACCTGTCTTGAAGAACCGAATCGATCAGGCAGCGGAAGGATCTATCTTGACCAAGTTATGGATACAAAGATGGAGAAACCTTACGACCCCTCTAATCCCCGTGACTACGAACTTGTTGATATTATCTCAACCCGTAACCAAACGAATTAGTGCACCTCAGGCAAGTGTAGAAGGCGCCACGATTCAAGTGCGATTCTTGAATTGATAAGCCGAACAAGAACACTAGAGTATAACTCTAAGTTGTTCAAGGGTTGCTCGAAAGCTATGGAGAAAAATCTCTCAAGTATTTTTTTGATAAAAGTCTCTCCCTTAAATTATCAAAGCTTGGCTACTTATAGCCTTACAAAGAAGCAAACCTAATCTAAGTTGGAAAAAATGCAAGTTTCCTTATTCGATTTGACAACTAAACTAATGACTCGCTAATCATAGCTAGGGCTAAATAATGGACAGCTTATAATCGACCCAATGAAGGCTTTAAGCTGGCCCAACATAACCCAATAAAAGCTAATTAACCAACTTAAGTAATAGTGAGCCTAGACTCTATAAATCGGATCCAACTCAACATGAGGTCTTGGACCGAACTTATTCCTACCAAATAAAATAGAAATCTGAAAAATAAACTACTAAACTATTACTAAAAGATTCATTCTCTTGCAGCCCGAAACATGGCCTATAAGCGGCCCATATTTCGTATCACCTGCCCAACTCTTGCCGGGACTCAGTCATACCTCAATAAAAAAATTGGAATAAAACCATAGGAATAAGAATAACAACAATCCAAAACTTAAAGCGAAACTTATGTACATTGCTATCCCAAAAGGGAGTACAAACTTCGAATATACAAAGGTTCTCCATTCTTCATACATCCAGCCCGTGCCAAATGCTAGGGCGAGAACCATTACAAAAGAATCAAAAGAACTAGACTGGCTAGTCTATACCGAGCTCTCATCCTTGCTCGCCTTTTGCTGTTAAGGAAAACAAAACTAAAGGGATGAGCTAAAAGCTCAGTGAGGTTCCGAACACATAATCAAACAATAAGTTAAACACTATGTCAAGAAACATTTACAATGAAAAGTGATAATAACACATTCATTAAAAAGATACGTGCTCATAGGGAGTCATTCATTCATTCATTCTCCTTTCATTCCGTTATTCCTCCAATCATTTGAAAATGCATTTTTGTAAGTAAAACCCCTCATTTGTATTGACATTCGTTCATTCATTTCATTCACCCCTCCTGGACGTTGGCCAGGCTCCACCAGACTACAAGGTAATACTCGAGTATACCAAACATTCACCCAGGGTCACCATATCGCTCGACCGAGTCCGCTTCTGGCTCGAATCGATCGGTAATGAAGGGCAGGGCCCAGTTTGCCAAAAGGCTTACATTCATGCACAAGTAACGTTTCAATTATTGAATCATTGAAAATTTCACATTCATTTAGGTCGAGTGCGATAAAGTACACACTCGACTAAAAAACTCGTTTTGGCAATCATTGAAAGCACTTAACACATTATCAAACGATAACAACAAGCCAGGATGTCAAGGAAAATATAACAAACAAGGAACACTCACCTATTTACGCAAAATAACGTCCAAAATATCCCTCCGGATATTACTCTTAGTCACCGACGAAACCTAAGATTACACGAGAGAGAATATTATAGTTCATCTAGCAAAACAATTAAGTGTAATCGAAGAAACCCGACTAATTACGAGTAAAATGTATAAGGATGACTTTAAAGTGAAAAGAGACATTTGGATCGGAAAATGGAAATAACTAAGGGTTTCACAAACCAAACGTAAAACGAAACTAAAAGAGTTATAAAATTTCCAATGGAAAACGCTTGGACCGAAGACAAATCAGAATCCGGCTAGCTAGGCTAAAGAAATATTTTTTTCTGAATCGTTTATGTGGCTCAAAATCAATATATATTCAAGTAGATATTGTGACGCCCCGAAAAAAAAGAGTGTGAGAACCCGTAAAAACCCTAATATTTTCCTAGGGTTTTAGTTCCTTTAATTGCATAATTTTTGCATTTCTGGCTTAGAAATATTATCTGGGTGGATTTTATGAGCAACTAAAGTTTTTAGATGATTTTTCTAGCATTAGTGAGTTTTTAAAAAATTGAGAATATATATCGGACGTGGGACCCACTAGTGCGAAAAGTTCGGAAAAATTCGGCCAATTAGGTTAAATTCCGGATACTGTGTAAAATTTATCGGGTGTTAATAGACAAGTAGAGTGTGTGAAATGATTGATGTGAGAGAAGAAAGAAAGGATAGGAATGCATTTAATGAGGTGACAAGTGTCACATTCTTATTGGATGCCTTTTAAGAATTACTATTCACAATTTTGACTTTTTTGACCAAAGGTTAAATATCCAAAAATTGCACAAAATTCACCATTTTTCTCTCCTTGTTGGCCGGCCACCTTGAGCAAGAAAGGAAGGAGATTTCTTCAATTTTCAAGCTTCTACTTGGTGCAAATCAACCAAAAACATTTGCTTCCATCCATTTCACTCCATAAAATTCTTCCTTCTAGAGCTAGTAAGTTGTTTGGTGAACTTTGTTTGAAGGATTAAGGTGCCCAACATCTTCTTCTCTCTTGGTTCTTGGTAAGTGAAGCTTGAAACACCCTACTACACCTAATGATGCTTATGTTGTGCTTATTAGTGATAAGAGTGCTGAAATTTCTGGTTTTAATCTTGGTTTGAAGTGATTTGGTGAAGTTTTCCATTTTATGATGATTTTTCTGGTTTAATTGGATTATGATGGTGTGGTTGTTTGTGATGATTGGCAATGGACTATAATGGCTCTAGTGGATGTGAAATGTGGATAAATGCAACCAATTTTGGATTTGGTGTGAAAATTGAAAAGCTAGGGTTCTTAAATCCCCAATTCTGTCCGGTTTTGGATCATAGGGTTAGAGGCCGAATTTGACTTTGCTCAAAACATGAAAGTTGTAGGTATTGATGTGATTGAGATGCCTGTAAAATTTCAGGTCATTTGGATTAATGTAGAATGAGTTATGACGAAATTACTGTAGCTGTTCTGCTTTGGACAGAATGCGAAAACTGCGATAGTAATTGGCTATTTTGACTGGAATTGGTTTGGATTTTGGAGTTGGTGTCTTCTGATGAAATGTGACTGGATGGCTTATATCGTGTACAGTTTAAGTTTGGATCTATTTTATGTATGAGTTGGTCTTGTATAAATATTTGAAATTGATATGGATGTAAGTATACGTTCCACGATTGGAATCAGTTTTCCGCTGCATTTGTAATATGTAATCATTGGAGAATTTGATGTAATTTTGAGATTTATATTGTAATTGGGTTGAGAACTGTAGTGAACGACTGAGTCCCGGCGAGAGTTGGGCAGGCGGCCCGCCGATACCCTTGGATTCGCCCTTGGGAGAAGTGGGGTCGTCACAGATATTATATAACAAGTGTCTTGATGAAAATCATGTGAAAAGGAAGTTAAACAAACCCTAAATGCACACCTAAAACCTCACTTGATAAAATTAGGATTTGCAGCTGAGAAACCCTTGGCAATTTTTCTTTGTTTTGGAAAGAAATGAGTAAACATTTGAAGTTCAAAACTTGACATTTGTAACTAAGTATCATACTTAAAATGGTTGTCACATTCACCATGCAAAAAGGTACAAGTTCAAATGGAATCTAGTTCAAGTAATACCATTAAAGTGGACCTAAGTGAGTCTAAGAAAAGTAAGTCCAACACATCCCCAAATCACATTTCAAATCTCACTTTTACTTGTTCAAACTTCAAGAAAATAAACGGACAGCATTTCCCCTTATTTTTTTCACTTTCCATCCTACAATCACAGACCAAATCTCATCCCAAATCAAATATGTAACATCCCGATTATTAGGAGGTTGTTTGTGAAGAAAATATTAAAGTATATTTCTTCGGGTTTGATTTAAAACCTTATTTTGTTTTAAAAGACTAGAAACCCCAATATTTTAGTCAAAAACCCTAGTTTACTTGTGACTAACCGGTTTTCTTAAATCTCTCACATTTTAATTGAAACCCTAATTTTAATCACTAGAATTGGAAAATTCCTCACGTTTTCTTAAAAATTTCCTTTTATTTGGAAATTATTATTTATTAAAGCCCTACTATCCAATTATTCCATAATAAGTGCAAATGAGCCTAGAAAGTAGGGTTTCACTCTTCGTTTTCAAGATTGGGCAAATTAGGGTTTTCGTGATTTTCCACCGGATGAATTTTCGGTACTGACCAAGGATCAATTTGGTGATTAAAAGTGACTCATAAGTGATAAATAATATGTGATTAGGAGCAATGAGATGAGGTTAGTGAATAGGAAGTAAAAACCCTAGTACGTGTGTTTTTAAGAAAAACGGCGTGAACCGGCGGGACCCGCGCATTACCGATTGAACGTACCAATTGATCACCACTTTCTTACCATATAAGTTTATTGATATTTGAGCAAAGTATCTCCTCTCTCATGATGACTTCTTGACCAAAAATTTGTGGCCAAAATGCAAGGAGAAGAAAGAGAAATTCTTGTGGTTGTAATTAAACCAAGTGTTGGCCAAACTTGTGGCTTAGATTACTCCTAATCTCTTGTCTTCTTAACTACTCAAGAACAGCCTTTCTTCTTCATTTTTCTGCCCCATAACCGAAATTAGAAAGAGAGAGAAAGACAAAGAGAGTTCATCTTGTTCTTCTCCAAATCTTGAAAAGTTTCTTCTATTCGCGCAAATCTACTCCGATTAAGTTGTTATCTAGCACAAAGGCTACCTACCGGTGTAATTTTCTTGAGGAGCAAAAGCCTTGAACACTTGTTTCTAGTTTCCTTGGAAAGGTATACATGCTAGAACCTTGATTCTCCGATTAAATGCGTGATTAGTTGCTAAATATGTCACATATGGTTGAATTATTGATGTATGTGGTGAAATAGAGGCTTGGATCATGATTTTCCATTTTATTGGAATTTTTACAGTTTCCCTATGATTCTTCTAGTGCTTACAATTTGGGGCTTTGATGTTTAAAGTTTAATATGGGAAGTTAAGATGGTGAAGCAAGCCAAAAATAAAGAAATTAGCATTTGATTTCAAGAATTTCCAGATTTCAGGAACTTGAAAATTCAGTTCTGCCCGTTTCTGTATCACCTAGTTAGAGGCCGAATTTGGCTTGGCATAAAACATGAAAGTTGTAGAGAATGATGGTTTTTAGTTGCCTGTAAATTTTCAGCCCAATCTGAGCTCGGTAGCCTGAGAAAAGATGGAATTACCCTTGCTGCCCTGTTTCTACCCGAACATGTTAATCAGCCTTTGTAATTGGTTATTTTGGCTGGGAATACTTCCGAATTTGTGGTTGAGGTCTTCTGATGAATTATAGCCTTGTATCTTAGCTTTCAAATGGCTTTGGAATCACTTGAATTGGAGTTGTATATGCTGCGATAAGTCGGAAATACCTAGACTGGTCCAGGAAAGGGTTCTGCGAACAGGGTTGCCTTTTTACCCAGTTTGACTGTGACTTTTGACCATGATCCTTACTGAATTCGATTTGGTCCAAAACATGAAAGTTGTAACCAATGGTATAAAATAGTTTCCTGTAAAATTTCAGCTTGATCCAACCACTGTAGCATGTGAAATGACCGAAATACCCTTGACTGTTTTTGAAACCTGTTTCGCGCCCAGATTTCTGTTTTCGTGTAGTCTTCCATTTTCGATCATGAAAATGCACGATTTGGCCTTTGAGGTCTTCTGATGAAATGTAGCTTGATGTATTAGCTACCATATGCCTTTGGAATTTCTGGATTTGGACTTGTAGAGCCTGAGTTATGATGTTTCCGCTAGAATGCGTTTTGGTGAATCTGTTTTACGTTTTTGATATAGTATCTTGCCTTTTCGACTTGTTTGCACTCGAAACTGGGTTGAGTGACCTTCTGCAATATTGTAGCCCTGTCTCTTAGCTTCGAAACGGTGGGTGTTGCACCTTCATCCGACAATCGTAGCACATTTGGTACCATTACCGCAAAATGACGTCAAAAGCTATTTTTTCTGGTTTTGAGCTTAACTTTCATTTCCAGACTTTTTCCTAGCTTGACTTGTCTTTGTACTACTTGGAGCTTGCTGAATGGCTATTGGATGAACTTGTTGTTGTGTGTGTACCTTTGGGACTGGCTGAGGAAATAATGAAGCCATGATGGCTGGAAAAGTTAGCAAATTCAGGGAAAATGCTGTCCGAACTTTTAAAGGACTTGTTTGCATTGAGTTTGTGATCTAAGACTTGGATTTGAGCAAGGCAATGATACATGATGGATGGTTTCTGAGCCGTGGAGGTGAGTGACCTCAAACTACTTCTAAAGTTATTTATGAACCGTTTCTTACATTATTTACTTTTGAACTGTTTCCAAAGTTACTTTTGAAATGTTTTCTTGCATATCATGTGTGTTGGCATTTGAGTGTGCCTTGTTTGCTATGTTTCTTGACTTCATGACTTGTATTTTGGTTGATAACGTGTTAAGCGCTTATAATGATTTCCAAAACGAGTTTTCTAGGCGAGTGTGTACTTTATCGCACTCGACCTAAATAGCTGTGCAATTTTCAAGGATTTAATTATTGAAATGCTAGTTGCGCATGATGTAAGCCTTTTGGGCTGAACTGGCCATTGCCCCTTGTTACCGGTCGTCTTGAGCCAGAAGCGGACTCGGTCAGGCGATTAGGAACTTGGGTGAACGTTTGGTATACTCGAGTATTACCTATGTAGGTTGGTGGAGCCTGGCCAAAAGCCAGGGACGGGGTGAATGAAATAAAATGAATGACCAAATGAGCGAGGAAATGTCAGGAGAATGAATGTATCCTTTCATGAATGTTACTATCGCTTTCCATTGTAAATGTTTCTTGAATTATTGATAATCCATATTTACTGTTTTGCAAATGTTGTAGTTGTTTCCGGATTTATCATTGCTATATGACATCATTGAAATGAACTATTGTGAAACCGATTTGATTACTGATTTTAATGGTTACTCGCTGAGCTTCTAACTCACCCCAAAAAATGTTTTATTTCCCCCCCCAGGGCTCAAGGCGAAGAAAAGCTTGGAGTGCTTATTCACGTGACTGGATGGCTTATATCGTGTACAGTTTAAGTTTGGATCTATTTTATGTACGAGTTGGTCTTGTATAAATATTTGAAATTGATATGGATGTAAGTATACGTTCCACGATTGGAATCAGTTTCTGCTGCATTTGTGATATGTAATCATTGGAGAATTTGATGTAATTTTGAGATTTATATTGTAATTGGGTTGAGGACTGTAGTGTGCGACTGAGTCCCGGCGAGAGTTGGGCAGGCGGTCCGCCGAACCCTCTGGTTCGTCTTAGGGGAAGGTGGGGTCGTCACAAAATACAGTTTCACATACTAATCATAGGCAATAAAATACCTTTTGGCATAACCACCACAACCGAAGCTATACTTATCGGATGGAAACGAATCTTATGGCGTTTCAAAGCCAAGACATATACCTACATTTCTTATGAAGACCTCAAAGGCCAAATCATGCATTTTCATGGTCAAAAATGGAAATCTCCACGAAAACAGAAATCTGTTCGCGAAACAAGGCTCATGGGCAGTCAAGGGTATTTCGGTCATTTTACATGATACAGTGCTCGGATCGAGTTGAAATTTTGTAGGCAACTATTAACACCATTTTCTACAACTTTTATGTTTTAACATAAGCCTGATTCGGCTTCCATCATGGCCAAACAGAACCGGCCAGAACAGGATAAGATGAAACCCTAAACTGGAATTTCCGCACCAAACTAGAAATTTTCCGCAACCAATCATATCCAACATATACCCACTCCTTTTTACACTATAATAAGCCATCAATCCATGGCTAAACAATAATTATGATATAAAAACAGAAAAATCACTAATAAATAAAAAATCCATCAAAACTCCACTTTCAACCATAAAACCTACTACAAATCAACATATTTAGCCACTAAAGCCACTAATTTGACATTAACAAGAACAAAGAGAAAGTTTCCAAACAAGGAACCTTGACACTTCAAGAAAGATGGTAGTTTAATTCTTCCTCCTCCAAAATTAATCCACCAACACCTTTAAGCTTTCCTAGTGATCACTTGTATGGAGTAGATTCAAGTTTGGTTGGCTAGATCACAAGATTTGAGCAAGAAATGAAGCTAGAAAATGAAGAACTTTCCTCTCTTGTTTTGCTCCTCAAAAAGGCCGTCCAAGACAAAGAAAAAATAGAAGAAAATTGGGTCAAAATTGGTTTTTAGTAAAGGTAAGAAAGTTGGGCAAGTCCAACTTCCAATCGTGTCGCGACACATGGCACTCTTAATGGTTCAAGCTTATCTTCTTTCTTCCACTAGTTAATCTATCTAGCTAACATCTAATTATCTCCTAACACCTTGTAAAATAATAACCCTTAGCACAAAAATCACGTAATCACTAAAATTTTATCGCACTAGCGGTCCCACGTCTATAATGCGTTTCAAATTTAACATACACTAACTTATACTAGGAAAATGATTTAAAACTGTAGTTGCTTATAAAAATGCATAGAAACTTTAATATTTTAAAGGCAAGTATAAAAATGAGACAAAAAAAAATAAAATAATGCCTAGAAAATGTGAAAATTTTCGGGTTCTCACATAATATCTATAATTAATTATTTACTTATTAGAATCTTTATAGGTGAGCCCCCTTCTTTTTGTGGGGGGGGCATAGGATCTACTGTGCTAGTTAGGGTTCTTTTTTTTGAATTATGCTCTGTGGTTTTCTATTCGCATATATGCACAAGAGTTTCTCTTGTGCTAGCCCAATGTTCGCATAACAAGAATCTACTCAAATCATGTCTCATTCATTTTGTGTTGGTATATTGCATTTCATGTAATTTTCTTCTAGTTTTAAGAGTCATATAAACTATATAAATTATTTTATACATTGCATGTTTTCCATTTCATGACAATGTTTTGAAAACTAGACCGGACTGGCCGGTTCAATCAGTTGAGCTGCGAACCGACCATGGCACCGATCCCATTCTATATTACAGTTGATTTTGTCAGAAAATCAGTCAAATTCGTTAGAACCGGTGAATCGGGTCGAACCCGATGGTTTTCGGTTTTTAACTTTCTTCTCAATTTTTTTAAGTTTTGCAAAACGCAGCTACCAAGAATCAAACTCAAAACCCTTGTGATAAAATACCAATGTAGTAACCATTGTACCATCATATCCTATGAGTTTTTTATAATAACTCATTTATATAAAACAAACATCTATATTTCTTTTCTCCGTTTTCTCAATAAAACTTCATTCTCTTATGACTCCTTCTTTCAATTTTCAACTCTCTCTCTCTCTCTCTCTCTCCTTTTTTCTTTTGCCACTCTTTTTTTTAATCAAATCTCTTTAGTTTTAATTTATTGATGTTTTCTTCCATCATTTAATTTTATTTTTGTCCATTAAATTGAAAAAATTTTAAAAAGAATTATTTTTCTTAAACCCTAAAGACTAATTATTAAATGCCACAACCAGTCACTTTTATCTCATTTTTTGTTTCTTATCAAGTTTGCATTTCTATTTTCGATTCTCTTCACTTCCTTTAAATTTCAAACTTCTTTTTTTTAATTACAATTTCTAAATTCCCAAATCGTAAATTAAAATTTAAACTCACAATATCTAAATTACCATAGATGTGAATTTTGTATACTTTTGAAATATTGTGGTATATTTTAGATTGAATTTAAGATTATTTTTTGGTAAATATAATTGAGATTGAGATGAAATTTATTTGTTTCAACTTATAATTTAAAAAATTTATTTTTGAAAATCCAAGTTATTCGAAAATATTAAACTTTTTATCATACGAAGTTTTAAATGAGTCCATTGCATGTCTTATTTTGTGCATATGTATTTATATAAATTATTTTAAAAAAAAATCATTGAATCAGGGTTGAACCGATCCGACTGATTGAACCTTGACCTGAACACCTCACCGGTCAATTAATGGTCTGAGTTTTAAAACATTGATTTCATGTAGTCTTCTACCAAGACATACAAGATAGGACTTCTAGATAGTTCATTTGCCTGTATGTGTATATATATTTATTAAGCTTAAAAAGAGAAACCCAAAAAAATTGCGTTTTCCCAAAATTTCAAAGGTTTGGATCAATGATTGTTTTAAAGTAATTGCATGCCTTGTCTATAGTTATATATAGACATGTCAATGGGTCAGGTCTTATCTAGATCCAACCCAGACCCAATATATTTGGGTAGGTTTTGGATTTGATTTCTCAAATCCAGACCCTACCCAGACCCAGACCTTGTGAGAGAGTCATGGGTCTGGGTCGGGTCTGATTTTCTAGAATCCATATCCAAATCCAGATCCATTTCAGACCTTACCCCAAACCCATATTTATTTAATTAAATAATATATATTAGTAAATTTATAAAATAATATGATATTTTATGGCTATTGGATCGAATACAGTAAGATTTTATGGCATTAGAATCTGTATTTAGTATTGGTGGTTGGGTGATTGATGAGACTCGTGCTAAATTGCTTCTAGATATGGTTGAAACATTAGTAATTACCGATGATTGGATTGAATAAAAAAATGAGTAAGTGTTTATAAATTTTCTTATTCTATTATTTATTTGCTATCGGTCTTTAGTCAAATGACTTTTATCTCATTCGCTATTTTAGTGCTGGATTACGAGACATCTACCAACATTGAAATTTAAATAAGAAAAAGAGGTACACAATTACATTTTTTAATAAGACTAAATATTTATATATGTTGTGGTTGTTTTATTTTTTTAAAAACTAGTCCTAGTTATCATTGTAATTGATACAAACTTTTTCAAGAAAAGGAGAAAAGGTAAAGGCAAACAAATAAAATATTGGATGTGGATGCAGTTGAATCTTTGAAAATATATAGAAGCAGTCAATAATAATTCTTTCTTTGAATTCACAATATTGCATTCAACTTGTTGAATGTTAATTTTATTATTTGAAAACAAAAATTCGATGGTATTTATATTATTTATGAACTCTATATATTTTAAATACATTTTTACTTTAGTATGTTCAGAAAATACTCATGGATGCCCATTGAATACCCAGATCCATAAGGATTTGGGTATGGACTTCCTTTTTTAGACCTAAAAGGGTCTGGATCTGGGTTTGGGTCTAACTAAATTAAATGGGTCTGGATCTGGATCTGGATCAAAGAGATCCAACTCAGACCCTACCTATTGACATGCGCAGTTATATACTTAGACATAAGAAATAACCCTATTGGTATGGAAAGGATGTCCACTGACTTTTCTAGTCAAAATGTCTTTCCAATGGAGGGAAAACAAATCCAACTATCACGACTTTAAACTTTTAAACTTTCTTGTTCCTTTACTTTTTGTTTTTGTATTATATTTTTAATTTATTCTCCTGTCTTGTAAGTTTCCGTGTAAGGTTCAGGGGACATTTTGACCGGCAAAGGGCTATCTTTTAGGCCCATTCATATATTTACATCCAAACTCAATACAAATTAGGGTTAATCTATTGGAAACACAAATTACATCACAAAACTAGTTTCGATGGGTGTGAAAGGATGCTTGGGTCTAGAGTGTCTTAGCCTTCCATTTCCTTAACAGGATTTTCGAATCTTGTTCTCTTATTTTCTAGACTAGGAGCATTGTAGAGTTTTTGTCTTACTTTTTTCTAGGTTATTTTGCTTAGTTATTTCAAGTCTTTTCTGTCATAGTTTATTTTTTATTATTTTTCCCTTTCTTTTAGGTTAAAATTAGTGTCTCGATGCATAGCACACACCAAATGGAGACTCTAGTCTTTTATTTTCTCTTTTACAAATCCCATTCTAGATTAGTAGTAATATTTGTGTCACATATTAGGTTTCTATTTTCTTCGGTTCATCCCACTTACCCCTATCTAGTAAGTTCATAGAGGTTGTCATCATGTAATCCTGAGTTCTCAAAGAGTGTAGTATGATAATGTGGTAACTCCACTGAGGATACTAAAGAGACCCAACACTTGATTTAATTATGTTTCACAAAGTTAACTCCTTTTCATATCGAGGTTGGATGTTTTAGGTGCATATTTGTGTTTTTTTTTAAATGCTTTAAACTATTTATTAGCTGTTTAAATATATTAAATGTTTGCCTGCCTTATTTTTATAATTTTTAGTTGCCTTGTTTATATATATCTTCACATGTGTTAGCTGTTAATCTCTCTATCTCCTGAAAATACAGCATAACATACATGCTTCTGCATAACCCTATTTGTGTGTTCATTCTCACACTCTTGTTAGCACCAATGTTTTTAGAATTGAATTGGACCGATCGGTTCGATCGATTCAATTGCAAATTGGCTAGAGCTCCAGTCCGATTCATTTAGAAAGCTGAAAATAACAAAATATGGTAAGAATTGACAAAAATCCATGAACTTGTAAAAAACCGACTAAATCGATCAGATTTGGGTTCTTGATTTTTTACTTGTACCCATCTAATTCATCATTTTGTGAGTATTGGGCTGTTGCATTTGTATGCTATTGGGCTACCAAATCCCAAAACACATGTAAACAGCTTCAATATTTAACTTTGTAGGCCAAAAATAAAAGACCCAAATCAACTAAAAAAGTAACAAACCCTGCAAACCTTGCCAGTTCTTCCATAGCCGTCTCCCTCCATGTTCACTCCTGTATCAGACTGCCCACAACATCCAGAAGTATCTCAAAGCCAACGCACTACCATGCTACCTACAATGATCCTCTTCTACCTTTATTTTCTTTTCTTCTAAATATCCCTATGTTTTTCTATTTATGTGGTGTTAAAGTATTAAAAAATACAGATTTGAAAATTTTTAGCATGAAAGGCTTGTGGGTGATGATAAAGAGATGATGGAAAATGGAAGAAAAGATGTTGATGAAAATTGGTACTTTAGAACTTTGTTCTCTTCCATTTTTTTTCTTTTTGGAGTGACTATTTTGTTGTTTTAAGCATAAGTTCAAAAAAATTTTGACACGAGATTATTGTTCAATATGTGATATAGATGAATTTTTAAAATTTTTCTAACTCCTCGATTTTTTAGTTATTATACAATGAACTTTTCTCTTTTTATTGAGATGAATAACAGTATCCTTATTTCTTTGAAATCTTCCATTATTTTAAGAATTTCTTTTTGTATTGCATATAGTTTCTCAACATTCTTAATTTTTTATATTTAAAATAATTAATAAATCAAAGAATCGATGAGTCAGTTCAACTGATTGGATCGAAAAAAATGGAACTGGATATTCTACCGGTTCTCTCACCAGTCCAAGTTTAAAAAAATTGGTTAGCACTAAAATTGATCTATCAAGACATGTGGCCATCGTGTCCTCCTCTAAAATAGGCTAGAGTAGGAGTAGGAGTAAGTATAAAATAGACTATTACCGACTGTCAAACAAAAAAAGACATGTGACCATTGCATTTGTGCGGTGTCTAGGGAATCATTTGAATCACCGATTTGGGACCTATGGAATTGACAGATATGCAACTCATGAAGCCCCACTTTGAAGGTTCAGGGACCACAGACTCTTGAATTAGTGAAAGACGTACCTCATAAGCATGTAAACCACCCTAAGTTAGAACCCCTTCAAAACTTTGCAAGATGCTAGGCACAAGGGATGGTTCTATGTTCACTCGGACAAAGGTAAAGTTGTCCCAAACTCTCATTAGATTGAGATATACTGCTAGAAGTTATGTTACTCCTACTATCTCCAAGAGTTTATGGAGTTATTTCTGTAATCTCAATCGGATTGATAGTAAAGCAAATATTTGGATTGCCTAATTCATAGAATTCAAGATTTTCATGAACCTCACGCTTGCTAAGCAATTCTACCTCTTAATTTTAGTTATGCTTCCATTTAGTTCCTCGCCTATAAACAAATAATCTTGTGAGTGTTTAGGGTGTATCTAATAAAGATACAGGTTTTTTGCTCAATTCACGAGAAATCCAAACACCAACTCTAATCCACACCGATTAATCTTGAGTTAAGCTTGGAGGGAAGCTTTTGGTGGAATCATTTGAGGAAGAAAGTTCTTGTCTTGCAACTTATCTTGGGGATTCAGGTATTAAGCTAAGAAACTCTCCTACTCTTTCTTATCTTGCAATTTCTTGGATAGATGACTTAAGAAAAATTCCTTGTGTTATCATGGCAAGCTAGGTAGATGATTTGAGGTTCATTCTTGTGCTTTTATGATGAATGTTTGTGGTAGATTTTGGTGCTTTAAAGCTTGATGTTGTGGCTTGTGTGTATATCTCATGGAAAGGTTGAATCTTGGTTGGATTTTGTAGCAAATTTTGGTGGAAAATTTCTATTTTGAAAGTTTCTTGTTGGCCGAAACTTTTGAGTGCTGTTACCCCTTATTTTTCAAAAATTTTGGTATTTCCCTCCACAAACTTTGTTAGACATTAAACTTGTCGCGCCCCATTTTTAAATGAAAAATAATAACATTTCTAAAAATGAATGAATAAAGAAATGAATTTGGATTTAATTTGATTGAAAAATGATTTTTGATTTTTAGAAAATAAATAAAAAAAATGGGACTTAAAAGTACGACGGTTTTGACCCAAAATAGTAGTTTAAAAAGGGTTTTAATGAAAAATAGAAGTCGCCACTTGGTATTGAGTTAAGGTATACCAAGTCACTTAAAATGAATTTTTAAAGAAAAAGTAGAAAAAAACCCTTTTTAAATGACTCCAAGTCTGCGAAAATTAGAGAAAAGAGGTCAGGAGTCACGGTTGAAGAAAGGGAAGGCAAGGATAAAATCCAAGGCACCCTTTCAACCTAGTCAAGGCTAGTTGCATGATTTAGTCAAAAACTTTCTTATTTTAACCTAAAAATCTATCACATTTGGATGTACTATATGAATGCAAACCCTATACTTAATGTATATCGGAAGGGTCAATATGTCTCTTCAAAACTTGAGTAGTGTAATCACATTAATTGTGATAACCAGAGTGACTCTTTGAAGAGGTCATGACATATGCAAAAAATATGAGACTTGAAAAATTTAGAAAATAATAAGATACAAATATACATGATCTAAAGGAATGCACCATAACGGGTGCGGGGAACTAATACTTGTAACTTCAATTTTCCCTTTAGTAGAGGGAATACGAGTGTGCTAAGGCTAAAGAGCCAAACTCAACCATATCCCATATTCGAGGGGTATCTAGTCAAACAAATGACCTAACCAAGTTCTAATTTTCTTAAATGAAATGCAAATCTAATGCCATGTCTCACACATAGAGATAAGGAATATACATATAGGGGAAATATGGGTTAAGGGATATACATATAGTGGGAATGTCATGCAAAATGATAAAAAAAAACCCTAAAAAGTAGAAAATATGTATGAAAATGTAGTGATTGTCATACAAAACATGATCTAGCGCGTGGATGGTCCCTAAGGGTCTAGCGTTGGACTAGCCCATGTCTATACATTCTCACTAGCATTGGACTAGTGAGAAAGCAAGAAAGAGGACCACAACTAGCGTTAGACTAGTGTGGAATCGGAAAAAGGGGGCTACAACTAGCATTGGACTAGTGTGGTGACGTCATGCATTTATCACAATGAAATCGTACAAAACATAATAAAGCAAATAAACACATAAACCACATAAAACACATAGCACATAAACATGATATCTAGATGCAAGACTCTAAGAAAGCGAGTAACACATAAACACATAAGCATGCAAAACTCACAAGGCAAATAAAGCAAATAAAACCCTAACTATTACATTTGGGGAGCCCTACTACAATCTAAGGGGAAAATTGAAATGAAACAAAATAATAACCTAACTATTACAACTTGGCATTTAAATGCCTCTCAAATAACCGAAATTAAATAAAAATGAATATACAAGATTAAAACCAATAAAGTGAATAAATAAAAAAATAAAATAAAGAAAACATTCAAAAGCATGCAATTACACACACATAAAATCACATAGGAACACATATGGTCAAATAAAATCAAAATAAAGGAGTAGAGTGTACCTCTCTTGAATTGGTTGTCTACTGAAATGCAATTTTCTTATTTACCCTCCAAAACAATAAAATGGTCAAGGCATTACTTTCATTAACAAATAATCACAAGAAATGGAAATAAACACGAAATTTGAATCAATCAAATCATTCAAATAAAAATAATCAACCCATATTCAATAAATTAAGACAAACAAGGATCCAATTGAAACAATTAAAGAAGTTTGAGGGGTGAGATTATTATTATTACAAATATTAGGGGGTCTAAATTAAAATAAAATAAAATTAAGGGCTTAAGATGAGGCCCACCAAAATCAAATGCTAAACTTCACAAAATGAATGAAAACCCATTTTTTATAGTTAACAACAAAATTACCCAAAATTCGTAATTCTTTTATTAAAAACCCAAATCAAAACTATAAATCTATCAAAAATTATTAAACCTCCCGATTTCATCCCAAAACTTATGAATAATCTACCCAAACAATCATATTAAAACACACTAAGAAAGTTAAAACTTTAAAGGGACAACATTGACTAATTGTTCAAAGTTTTTGGGGGCATAACAGAATTACGGGGAACTTGAGGGGTAAAAATTCAATTTTTTGAAAACATTTCCATGCAAGCATCAATGGCTTTCTGCAACTGAAGCTATTCTTCTGCAATTCACATTCGCAAGCTTTCCGTAGCTCTCGGCTATTCATCACTTAGGTCTATCGCACAACAACGAAGGAAAGGGAACTACAGCATGCTATTTTGACAAGAAGAACAAATCATCTCATCCCCAGCATAGTGACCGAAAAGAGACTCGACTAAGCTATCAAGTTGATAGAAAAGGAACAGATCCTTGGTCAATGAACGGGAGGAAAAGAGGGAGAAACAACGAGAAAACGGCAACCATGAGCATTCAGTTCCAACCAAATCAGACACAACGTTGATGCATGTTGGTTTAGCAAAGACCCAACAAATGAACCAAAACCAGGTTTCAGCTTAACAGATTTGGTTCTGTTTAGAGCTTGAAGCGAACAAGAAAAAGGATTGGAGATTACCTATTTCACTGCTGGAACGCACCCTCCTCTCTGCTCGATCCGTAGAGCTGCCGCCGCCGTGAAGCTCTCTGTTTCTTAGCTTTTCCTTCAGCCTGTAGCTTCCTTTTCTTCTTAGCTGAGAGCTCCTTCCTCCCTTCTCTCGCACTCTCTCGTTTTCCAGTTTTTTCTTGCCTTTTTCCTCTCCAGCCCCAAGCTTTTCTTTCTGGTTTTTCTCTCCTTTTTTGCAGCCGCCAAGAACCCCCCCTTTTTTCCTTTTCCCAGCCTTCCCAAGCTTTTTCCGCAGTCCCTCTTGTTCTCTCGGTCTCTCTTGTTTTCTTTTGTTTTCCAGATTCTTCCTTGGCCAGCCCCCAGCTCACCTCTTGGTTTCTAGTTTTTCTTTCCTTCTTCGTTTCCTCTATCCGAAGCTTTTTCTCAGCCGAAGCTCTCCCTCCAGCTCTCTCTTGGTTCAGCCCTTTTTCTCCTCCCCCAAAACCCTTGTTTTTTCACTCATGCCTTTCTTCTTCTGGTTTCTTTCCCCGCTGCCCTTCTCTCTTTTCCTCTGGTTCAGCCTTTCCTTTTCTTTTTCCAGTTTTCCCGTAGCTCTCAAAGCCTCCCTTCTTGCCCTTTCGTTCTCTCTATCTCTCACTCTCTCTCTCTCCCTCTAGCCGCCAGCCCCTTCCCTTTTATTATTTATTTTTTGTTTTTTTTTTCTAATTTTTCTAAGCTTCCCAAGTGTCCTAACACCTCACCTTCTAGGTGTTGTGTTGTCAAAGAAATAAAGGGACACTTGTCTCTATTGCATGTGCCCCACTTGGCTACTATCTCCCTAGTACACTTGTCTTCTTTTTTCATTTATTTATATATAGTTTCCAAAAATAATTTAGGTAAACAAAATAAATAAATAAAAATGTTAATTCTTATTGCACAATTTTCATTTATCTTAAAAAAGAAATTGAATCTAAAAAGATTAAAGACAAATTTTGAATTTTTGTGAGGATTTTTGCTTTTTAGAAATTTAACGCAAAAAATACCTTAAAAATAAAAATGATAAACCTAATTTATAAACATAAACAAAAACCCTAACTATCATTTAATCAATAAAATAAAATAAAATAAAACGAGAATAACAAAGCTAACAAATAAATCTAAAATCGAATTAAATAAGAAATAAAGCTAAAAATCAAATAAATGAAATTTTGGTGTCTACAGCTTGCCCCTCTTTGTCTGAATTTCGAAGAGACTCGAGACAAAGACGTAGACATCAAATACCTACCTGTAGTTATTCTGCCGTGAGGTGAAACTTGTAGACATAAAAGGTCAGTTGATGGGATAAAACCTGATTCTAATGAGATATAAACGGTCTGCGGGATAAAACCCGGTCCTGTCGAAGTTGGTGGGATAAGACCTAAGCCCAACGATAAAACGGTCAGTGGGATACAACCCAAACCTATCGAGATTCCAAATCCAACACGATAAAACGATCAGTGAGATACAACTCAAGCCTGCCGAGATTCCAAATCCACCATGATAAAATGATCAGCGAGATACAACCCAAGTCTGTTGAAATTTCAACTCCAACATGATAAAACGGTCAGTGGGATTCAACCCAAACCTGCCGAAATTTCAAATCTAACATTATAAAACGGTCTGTGGGATACAACTCAAACCTGAAAAATCTTTTCAAAAATTGTCCCAATTTGAATTAATTTTTGTACAACCAATCATTTGCTTTGCATTATGGTATCGTTGTTCCTCCTTAAGACTTTGATTCACACATCTTCCTCGGTTTGAACCATGAATATTCAATTCTTGGGCGACACTTCACAATTATAAAAAATTTGCTCCAGTTTTGTTATTCGAAACACGTATGTACCTGTAAGAGAAAAAACAAATAATGCCATCACCATTCAACACGCCTAGCTTTCAAGAAACATGTAAACATGAGTATTTTGATGCTGTAAAATCCAACCTTGATCTGTGAACTGTATCAAGTTTTGTTAATTTTCAACGCTAATGAATTATGACATTTGCTATCCAGGCAATTTCAATAAATCAGAGGGATTGCCATTTGATAAACCCAAAGAGATAAATGAGACCATGAAACAAAGAAAAATATTTTATTTACACAAAATGATGAAAATCCAAGTAACATGAAAGCAACGATTTACCTTTATTGATAGAAAATTGATTTTAGAGAAATGAACCTGTACACTCAAAAGTTTATGTTTGATGAACCAAAACACTTTGATTCACGAACAAAATGCCACGTTTGACCCTTTGGATATTGTGAGAACCCCGAAAATTTATACAAGCCCTAGTGCATATTTCATTTGCATTTCTTTTAATTCTTTAATAAATTTTAGCATTACTTTCTCTTGTTTGCAAATAAGTACGTAAAAACAATTTTATGTGAAAAATAATATAATTTTTCTAAGTTATGAAATTTCTTGGTTTTGCTTGACTAAGGTAATACATCTGGAGTTAGAATAATTTATCGCCTTAGCATAAAATGTTAAAGTTTTTAGTTTCCATTACGATAAATTGAAGTCCTGCAAGATTGGTAGATAATCAAGCGTTTAAATCACTCTTGGGGATAATTTTTGGAATTAAGTTAGAATTAAGGTTTTAAGTGATCATTAGAAGGAAAAGTGAAAAGTCTAAATTACCCCTCACTATATTCCAAATTACCATGCAACACAAGAACCAATTTCCGGACAACATCATTCCTCACCACTCTTTCGGCCAATGCACAACTTCACCATCTCAACACTCAATCCTCACAAACACTCAACCTCCCTTTCAAAACCGCGGCATCCATCCTTCTTCCTTTTCATTTCTGTATCACAAACCACAACCGCACTCCACCTTCACCCGTGAGTATCGACAGAGAGAGAGAGAAAGAGAGTGAGCGGGAGAGTGAGCAGCAGCTTCATCCGAGAGCTGCAATCCGTGAGCTGCAGCGACTCTGCTGCTGTCCGTAAGTCTAAGGAAGGAAAGGAAAAGCTGTGCGTAAGTCCCACCCATTCTGCACTTCCATATCTACCAGCTGCAATCAATCTTCCAGCCGCAACAACCACCAGCTCCACCATCTGCCACAGCCAAGCGAACCAACACCCTAGTCGCGCGCGAGCCAAGAGCGAGAAAAAAAAAATTTTCAGTTCCCTTTTGCGTAAGCTAAGTCTGCTGTTGAGGTAAATTTCGGATCTAGAACACCTGATTAGAGGTTGATTGAGCTAATTAGGAGCATGCATGTTGAATTTATGCGTTGGATGATGGTCTAGAAAAGAAAAGAAACCTGATGTGCACTGACTGTGGGTTTGCCGAGACTGTTTTGGATTAATGCCGAGCTAATCTGTGTAACTCTGGATAATCTGAGTTTGCATTGTTGATTAAGTAACTAATCACTAACTAATTAAATTGTTTAAAGCTTTGCATGTTGACCTTAGACCATCGGATGATGAATTTAGGGAAGAAGAAAAAAATTTCTGATGTGCGCACATTTGGACTGCCGAGACTGATTAAGAAATGCTATGCTTAATTTGTTTAATTTCGACAATCTGAGGTTATAATCCTAATTATCCAAGTGAAGATAAAATGTTTAAGGACATGCATGTTGAGTTATGCGATTGGATGATGGAATTAGGAACTTGGGAAAATTCTGTTTTGATGAAATGGAACTACCGTGAGCTTAAATTGGAAATGTAGTTCCTAATCTTCTACATTGTGATGATCTGAGTTGATACCTATGTTTATCTAGCTAACAACAGGGTGTTTGAGGCTTGCATGAGGCTAAGTAGTTCGGCTAACCAAGAAAATAAAATGAAAACAGAAAATTGTTTCATGCATGATCATCCGAGACTAGTTGATATAATTTCTGGATTTCAGTGATGTTTGCAGTTGGTAACTAAATCTGATGTTGAGCTGGAAATGTTAACTGTCTAGCCAAGTAATTGCATGCTGAACTTGAGAGTTTAATAGCATTTTTAGCGGAGGAAATGTTGGATTTATGAACACTGAAGTGCTGGAATTTTTAATGACCGAGAGGTTGAGCAGAAATTCTTCAATTGGTTTCTGGAATTTTTTCCTTGGAGTATAATGGTTTTGAAATGCATGAAAAATGTGTATTTTAAGTTGTGTAAGTTGTTTAGCTATGAAACATTTGATATTTTGGAGGATTTAATAAAAAATGTTGAAGTGTAGATCTGAAAAATTTTCAAGCGTGTTGATAGAGATAGTAAAGGAATTTTCCAGATTTCTTTTGGCGAATTTCAGTTCCAAAACTGCTGTTTCAAGCTGTAAAATATTTTATGCCCATTGATTTCACTTTAAGAAATATTAAGAGGGTTATGCATGTATACCTTGGGATAACAATTTGATTATACTATGGTTAAAATGTTGAGATGGAATTCTTGATAGTTTGGAATAACAATTGCTGGAAAATGTTTAAGTTATCCTTGTTTTTGAACAATAAAAGTTTGGTTGAAATGTTGGCTATATTGTTATAAGAAATAATTGTTGGATGCTAAGGGCTAATGATTGATGAAGCCCTTGGCCATTTGAATGATTTTATACAAGTGTTAAAGTGTGATGAAATTAACTGCTAGAATTGCTTGGAGGCTTTATATTTATTTTGCTTCAACTGTGATGTGATATGAACTTACCAAAACCAAGAGCTAATGATTGACGAAACCTTGGTCATTTATTCCATTTCGATCAGAAGTGAATCTATTGAAAACCCAGGGCTAATGATTGACGAAGCCCTAGGGATTTTCTATTAAAATGTGATTTTGATTTGCTGGCAAATTTGAACCATAATGTGATTTCGAAATGGGATCGAAATTGTGAAAGTCGTTTCGACCCTGTGAACTCGAGCAATTTTGATCAAGCTAATCAAAAATATTTTTATGCTAGTATTAAATGATAAAATTCAGTAATTAGTATTTTGCCCTAAATCTTGCCAACCGACAATTTTCCTTTAGCTTAAACTAGCCTTGATAGTTATAGAAAATAATTTTTCTAGCTTTTAAAACCCTAAGTCTTGTTTCATTTCCTTTCCTTTCTTTAAGACCTGTCCCTTGCTAGTTTTCTAGAGGAAATTTCCAAAATACGAGATTTTAGCGATTTTAACTAAACGTACAGAAAACTTGTTCGGCAAGAAACATTATTTCACATAAAATTAGTTTTAGTAACACTTTTACAAGAAAAGTAATATTAAAGAAACTTTACAAAGTATTTTACTAGTTTTAATACTACATGGTTTGTTGAATTATTCCAAGAAAATAAACTAGCTATACTATGAATAATTTTTCCTACGTAATCCTAGAACTAGTATAGCCAACTTATAGTTTTAAAATTTGGTATTTTAGGGTTTAGCGAGGACGCAGATTTTGATTCCCAGCTTGATCAGTAACTTCACTCTTGGTGAGTGTCCCTGCTTGTTCTATTCCTACCTGATTTAAGTGCTTTCTTGACTTGATATGTGATAATAGCAAAAATGGTTTCTGATCCATCGAAGCGAGCAATGTGTACTTTATCGCACTAGCCTTTTGAGTGGTGACTTGCGTGAAACATTTTTTTTCGTGAATCTAAATGTAGTTGCGTCGTTGGGTGAATCCCTCGACTCGTGAATCCAACTGCAGTAATGTCGTTGGGTGAATCTCTCGACTAATTTCCTGAGGGTATACTCAAGTATACTGCTCCCAATTTTCTAAGGGTATATCTCGAGTATACTGCTTCCTTTATCTTGTCGTGCGAGCCCGGAGCTGGGGTATGTCTGGTGGCCGGAGTAAGAAAAATAGGAGAATCTACATGGACCGTAAGTAGTGAGAGTTGACGGAGGGTCAACTACGATAGCTTTTGATCAAGCGAGGCAAATGGCTCCTGAGAGCCCCTGTATCCTACCTTGTACTGTTATACGCTTTCCTAGTTGTTTACTTCAGTTGAAATCAATACGTGTTAGTTGTTTTATTTAATTGCATGTTTTGGGGCACCACTGAGCTTTAGCTCACCCCACATTTATTTGTTTTCCTTGACAGGTTCTGGCAATTGAAAGCCTTAGAACGTGTCCGTGTTTATTTTTGGATATAAGTGAATACTATGACTTCTTTTGTGGGTTGTATTATGTTCCAGACTTGAATGATGTACCTCTTATTTTGGAATTGCCACTTGAAGCTGGTAAATGTGTAAACCCTAATTCGAGCGTTTGGCTTGTAAGTTTGTATTAGTGATGTATGTAATTATCTATCCGGATTTGTACGACTTTATACCTTGGTAGGTAGCACGTGGGACGTTTTAGAGCCGTCGATTGGCTATTTTAAATTACTGCTATCTCTGAAGTAAATGTGGATTTAGTAACTGTCTATTTCGGGAGAATCGTTATGGAATGGATGGGGTCATTCTTCTAAAAGATCTAAGTTAGTGTGCTTGTGTGAGTCCTGGCGAGAGTTGGGCAGACGACCCGCCAACCCTCTGGTTCGCCTTAGGGGGAAGTGGGATTGCCACAGATATCATTCCTCCGGAGTTCAATGCTTGGCAACAGAACCACAATGTAAAGAGAAATTCCACTGAACAGAGTCACCAGCCCTTCAAATCCAAGCTCATTTTTGCTCAAAAAACTCTGTTTTCACTAAGGTTACCACACCACTTTTTTATTTTCTCTCCTTTTTCTTTCATTTTCATTTTTCTTTTTCTTTTTTTCTTTCAAATGTGCCCTTTCGGGTTTTCTTCTAGTGAACAAATTTTTGTCGATGGCCCTTATCAACTCAGAAATGTATTTTAAGGAATGATGACATCAGTGCGACAATCATTCCCTTGTAAAATGGGTGAAGGTGTATTGACATCATTTGCTATTTGATTAGAAAATTTCCTAAAAGAGGTGATGCAAAGCACGGAGTCAGGACTTTCGGTTTTTTGTAATATGGTCAGGTAGGGTGCTAAGGAAAGTTAAGACTTGAAAATAGATTTCAAAAGTGGTTAAATGATCTGAGGTCGCATCTTCGTATTAAACCTACTAAAATTGCCCCTGTTTATTCTCAACTGAGGTTTTTTCATTTTCTTTTCCTTTTCATTTTCTTTTTTCTTTTTTTTTGTCATTCCATTCATCTTTTGAAAATTTTCAATTTGCCCCAATTTATTTTTTGACTAAGGTTTTCTCCTTTAATTTCCTTTCCTTCTGCTCCTTTATCATTTTTCACCTCTTGAGGTTTTTCTTTCCTTTTCTTTCAACTCAAACTTGCCCCTAGTGTGGGGTTTGCGATCCTCAGGGGTTGCCAAACAAAATAATTTATTCTGAAGGTTCAAAAGGAAAAATTAGGAATAGAATGTTTAATTGGAAAGGAAGAATGTCTGACTTTCATTCCATTCTTCGCATTAACCCTGAAAGGAAACTTCCATTTATCAGATGAAGAATTTCTTACACATATCCAAACTGATCGGTTGAGGGAAAACTTATCCATCTATTTCTACGAGAACAAGTGCTTCACCAGGCAATACCTTCTTGATGAATAAACGGGCCCTGCCAACTTGGGGGAAACTTGCCTTTGGCCTCCTCTTACACTGGCAAAATTCATTTCAACACTTTGTCTCCTTCTTCGACTGGTCGTGGCTTGACCTTCTTATTGTAAGCACCTTTTCTGCTTCTCATTCAAATGAATGCTAATTTTTATCGCCTTGACATTGACCCCAGTGCCAATGATTTCTGTTTCTTATAAATTCGGTTTGGATTTCTCTTCATACTGTTCTAGATTCTTTAACAAAGACTCAAATTCTTCCTCATTATTGCTCTCCTCTTGAATTTTCAATTCCAAAACTCGTGAGAGATATCGAGATTGCAATCATCAAATTCTGAAATGGTGATATCCAAAAGGTCAATGTGTTTGGTTTTTGGTCATCTGAAAAGAATGAGGTAGATACAACAATGCGTAATTAAAACAATTGGAAAATGAACACTGTGCATTTGAATTTCAAATAAAGGACAAAACGTCATAATACACTACTTAACATAAGACTTGTATTGAAAAGACATTTGATTCAAAACTATTTACAAAACTAAAAGGCAAAAGATGATCAATTTGAATGATTTCTTTCATAGTTCTCGACCAAAGGCAATCCCCTAGATCTAACAAAATTCTCTTCGGGAGGGAATGTGATTTACAGTCTCGTTTTGAATGGCTCCTTCGAATACGAAAGGCTTTTGGACTATTCCAATTACTTCATTCTCCCCCATAATGTATTTGGCAAGCTCCTCAAAACTCCTCGTCAGTGGTAATGACCCCTAAAGTGTTTTCATATTCAGGAAGAAGGTTCTTACTCACACTTGGTCCTGACTCACATTTTTCCCTTAAAATTATGTCCCCACCATCAATCATGTCTTGGATCTTATGCCTTAGTGCCCGATAATTGCCAGTAGAGTGGCTAGGATTTTCAGAATGATATGCACAAATGGCTTGAGGATCATAACCAGTAGGCATGCCCTTAGGGTAGGTTTGAGAAGGCACCATGCCAATATTACCAGTAGCCTTAAGTTGCTCGTACAATTGATTGATGGGTCGGCCCAAGTTGGTGAAAGTTCGATATGGGGTTGGTTTTCAGATTTTTCTGTTTAGAGGATAAGTTCGGTTGTTTAGTTGAATGGGTCTTGGATTATAAGGAGGGCGAGGTCGAGTTTGCAGACTGGGTTGAAAAATTGGAATGGGTAGTATAGGTGGGTTTGCATAGTTTGGCCGAGGTCGAGAGTGATTGATAATAGTATGGTAAACAAGGCGTGGTTGAGGGTAATATGGGTAGGGTGATGAATATGTGGGGTATTGCTGAAATTTGGGTCGGAAAGACGGGCCTTGGTCCCACACTAAAGCATTTTCTCTTTCATTCCTCGAGACTCCCATCCATTTTTATTATGACCTTGCAAGGCGTCCAACTGTGATTTTAAGGCTGATATATTGACAATTTTTCCTGCCTTGACATACTCATCATATTCCTCCAACTTATTGATAATTGCAGCAAATAAACACCGGTCATGTAAAAAATCTCCCCAAAATATGATGGATCATGCGCCTTAAAAAATGTACGGACAATTTCCTCTTCTGTCATCGGAGGTTCCACCTTGGCTGCCAATCTTCGTCATCGCTTGGTATATGTCTTATGATCTTCAGATGGTTTCCTTTTAGTGCCTTCAAGCGTGGTCCTCGTTAGAGCAAGTTCACAATTGTACTCGTATTGTGTCACGAAGGCAGTTGACAAATCCAACCATGTTCTCATTTCTTCAGGCTTTAAATTGGAATACCAAACCAGGGTATCGCCTTCCAAGCTCTCCGGGAGTAAACGTATTGGAAAATTTTCATCATCTACTGGCTTTCCCAACTTATTTGCAAATAGTCTTAAATACGTCTTGGGGTTACCAGTTCCATCATACTTACTAAATTTAGGTGTTTTAAAACCCAAAGGCCATTGCATGTTTGGGACAAGACACAACTCATCATAATCCAAGCCTCCAGACTTGCTCAATCTTTGATTTTTTCTCATGAATTCCTCAAATTTATCCAATCTTTTCAACATATTTTTGTCTATTGGGACGGAAGATTCACCCGTTTCCACCTTTCCTTGCATAGCAGCATCTAACACGAATGGCTCAGTGGTGGTGTAATAAGGTACTTGAGAGTTTGGGCAATTCTGAGGTGCTTGAATGCTGGCCAGATTGATTTGGATGTTATGGGTGTAAGTGTATGGAAATCTGGAAGCGGGGTAGGTGAAAGTCTTTCGGGTATGTTTGCAAAGGACAGTGCAAAGGTAACTTGGGTATGGGATAGAGGAGGTGGTTGGTATTCTATTTCAAGTTGGCTACTAGGCATGGGATCATGTTGGATACCGCCACTGCTAGCAACCAGTTAGTCAATTATGCGCCTTTGGGTTGTTATTTCTTCACCCATTTCATTGAATTTGTTTAACATCTCGCTCAATTGAACTCCCAAATTTGCAGTGTCGGCTGTTGGCATCGTTGCAGGCCTACCGGATGATTCCAGGTGCATACTCATGTTTACATTATTTCTTGAAACTCGGCTATGCGATCGTGTAATGATGGGGCTTCTTTGTGTAGCTATGTTTACAATTACTTGAAAATTTAGGAAAAACCCTATTTAGATTCCCTTTTGATTAACTGCTGACAAAAAAGAGAAAAGAAAAAGAAAAAGACACGAGTTAGTAAAAATTAAAGTAATTCGGATGCATGTCTTATTGGGAGACCCTTTTATGCCAAGGGTTGGCTTAGCATGAAAATGCAATCCTTCAGAGCAGACACTATATGTGACGGCCCCACCTCCCCCTAAGGCGAACCAAAGGGTTCGGCGGGTCGCCTGCCCAACTCTTGCCGGGACTCAGTCGCTCACTACAGTCCTCAACCAGATTACAATATAAATCTCAAAATTACATCAAATTCTCCAAAAATTACATATTACAAATGCAGCGGAAACTGATTCCAATCGTGGAACGTATACTACATCCAGATCAATTTCAAATATTTATACAAGACCAACTCGTACAAAAAAATAGATCCAAACTTAAACTGTACACGATATAAGCCATCCAGTCACGTGAATAAGCACTCCAAGCTTTTCTTCGCCTTGAGCCCTGTGGGGGGGGGGAAATAAAATATTTTTGGGGTGAGCTAGAAGCTCAGCGAGTAACCATTAAAATCAGTAATCAATTCAGTTTCACAGTCGTTCATTTCAGTGATGTCATGATTTCCAGATCAAATGTACATTTATTGCTCTCGTGAGCCAGCGAAATCGTTGTACTTAAACACCCAACGCTCCAAACAAACATTAAACAGTAAACAGTCAGTGGGCGAGTCATTTGCTCAAGATGAACAGTACACAGAGGTGGAGACGTTGGTGTTCAGCACACGAATTCCAAGCACTCATTTAAGCCAAAACATGTCATGGGCCACAGCAAGCACTCATGATATGCAATCAAGTAAATAGTGCAAGAAAAGGTTCATAAGAAGCTTTAACAATAGTTTGGGGTCACTCACCTCCATGGCTCAGAAATCATCCATCATATAACATTGCCTTGCTCAAATCCAAGTCTTAGATCACAAACTCAATGCAAACAAGTCCCTTCAAAGTTCGGACAGCACTTCCCCTGAATTTGCTAACTTTTCCAGCCATCATGGATTCATTATTTCCTCAGCCAGTCCCAAAGGTACACACACAACAACAAGTTCATCCAATAGCCATTCAGCAAGCTCCAAGAAGTACAAAGACAAGTCAAGCTAGGGAAAAAATCCGGAAATGAAACTTAAGCTCAAAACTAGAAAAACAGTTTTGACATCATTTTACGGTAATGGTACCAAAGGCGCTACGATTGTCGGATGAAGGTGCAAGACCCACCGTTTCGAAACTAAGAGATAGGGCTACAACAATGTAGAAGGCCACTTAGTCCAAATCCTAGCACAACTAGGTCAAAAATGCAGAATACCAAACCAGAACCGTAATTGCAGGTTTACAAATCACACTATGCTGTAATTCATCCAACTCGGTCCATACAAGTCCAAATGCATTGATTCCAAAGGAATACGGTAGCTAAGACATCCAGCTACATTTCATTAGAAGACACCAACATCCAAATCAAAAGCAATTCCAGTCAAAATGGCCAATTACAAGTGCAGTTTTCGCATTCTGATCAACCCAGAACAGCAACAGTAAAATCGACATATCTCACTCTACACTAGTCCAAATAACCTGAAATTTTACAGGCACTTCAATCTCATCAATACCTACAACTTTTATGTTTTAAGCAAAGGCCAATTCGGCCTCTAGCATGGTGCAATAAATTCGGGCAGAATGAAGAACTACAAAACCTAATTCTCTGAAATTTCTTCCAAAACAGAAATTGATTGCACTTAATCACTTTTCCCACCTCCTAGAGTCATTAAACATCATTTCCAATCATCATACATGACCACCTAATCATATCCATATGAAAACAGAAAAATCCCCAAAAATAATAAAACTTCACCAATTCAACCAAACTCAAGAAATAATCCATGAAATTGCATCTTATAACACCACTAATCATGAATTGAACATCATTAGAGGAAGGAGAGGTGTTCCTCCACCACTCACCTTAGCAAAACAAGAGGGAGAGCTACTTGTCACCTTAGCTTCTCAAACAACTCCACCAAACAACTCACAAACACTAAGTGAAGAGGTTTTATGGAGTAATTTGAAGTTTTAACGGTTGGATCAAGAGATTGAGCAAGAAAATGGAAGGCAAAAGTTGAGGGATTTTCTTTCTTTTCTCCTTATGTTGCTCGGCCAAGATGAACCAGAAAATGAAGAAGATTAAGCTAGTTTATAAGGTAAGAAGGTAGGAAAAAATAAGGATTAATTTCCACCACAAGTTTGGCTAACACTTGGTCTAATTTCAACCACACAAATTTTCTCTTTCCTTGTTTTTTCTTTGCCTTAAATTTCGGCCAATAGGATGGCCAAGAGGGGGAAGATATTTTGCTCCATTAATGATAAACTTGTATGGCAAGAAAGTGGAATCAAGTGGTGTGTCGCGCCCCATTTTTTGATAAAATAAATAAAATGATTTAAAAAAATGTATTTTTTGATTCAATTTGTGATTGAAAAATGAATTGTGATTTAAAAGAAAAATGGGCCTCAATGGGGTTTTGAAAATGCGACGATTTGCCCCAAAATTATAGTTTAAAAAGGGTTTTTGAAATGAAGAACGGAGTCGCCACTTGGTAATGAGTTAAGGTGTACCAAGTCACCTAAAAAATGAATTTTTTAAGAAAAATGAGAAAAAATTAGTAAGAAACCCCTTTTAAACGACTCCTAGTCCACGTAAACCAAGGAAAAAGGTTCGGGAGTCACATTTGACAAAGGGGAAGGCAAGGATACAATCCAAGGCACCCCTTTGACCTAGCCAAGGCTAGTTGCGTGATTTAATCAAAGATTTTCTTGTTTTAACCAAAGAATTTATTACATTTGGATGTGCTACATGAAATGCAAAACCCTAGATTCTAAGATGTCTCTTGTAAGGTTTTTGGTCCCAACCACATGAATTGTGGCGGCCAATGAAGGAAAACCTTATAGAGGTCGATTAATGCAAATGATGGCTAAAGTGCAAGTGTGTAAGTGTATAAAAAGGTGCACGTGTGAAATTGTATGAAAAATCCAAGTGTTTGTGTGCAAGTGTATGAAAAGGTGCATGTGTGAAATTGTATGAAAAATCCAAGTGTTTGTGTGCAAGTATATGAAATATAGTGATAAGTGCATATAGGTGTAATTAAGTGCAATTTTGTGAAGTAGAAATCAAAATGAACAATAAGGAAAAGAAAAGTGATGAGGAAATGTGAATTGAGAAAAAATGAGTAAGTGATAAATGAGAATGAATGAACCTAAAGGAATGCATCAGGTCGGGTATGGGAATGACTCCTAACTTTTTCGACTTCGATTTTCCCTTTGATTAGAAAGCAAAACTAGCGTGCTAAGGCTATCGAGTAGCCACACTCGCTCGTTTCCCTTATCAGAAGGGAACTCTTCAGGCAAATGTACCCTAACTAGCATGGGATGTAAGACCTAAAGCGAGGGGAAAGGGGATTAGAGGGACATGCCAAATGATAGAAAAACTAAAAGAATGCATGACATGTAATGAACATGCAAACATGTACTAACGAGGGGAAATCCCTAAGGGTCTAGCGTTGGACTAGCCCATTCTATGAATTCGGACTAGCGTTGGACTAGTGGAAACGGGTCAATGAGCCACAACTAGCGTTGGACTAGTGTGGTGACGTCCATTCATCCATTACATTCATTCATGACTATAAAAAGCGAGTAGACATGCGAATCACTTATAAACACGTAGCACATAACACTTAGCATGCTCGACTAGATGCAAGAGCCTAATAAAACACTTAACACATAACACGTAGGCATGCAACCAAGCCAATGAATCTATTACATTTGCTAACTAAAACAAAAGGGGAAAGGGAAAATGGACCAAATTACTCGCCAAGCCCTATCTATTACAAGCCAAGAGGTGTACACATACCCCATTTAGAGAATAACTTAATGAAAACAAAAGTAAATGACATAAGTAAAAGGAATTAAGGAAAAGCTAGGAAAGCAAAGTAAGCATGCAATTCACTTAACACGTTGGGTCACATAGGAGAGAAACAAAAGGGATAAAAGAAATTATACCGCCCCTTTGAATGGTGTCCAAATCAAAGAAAAATGGCTTCAAAATAATAAAAAGGTCAAGGTACCTCAAATAGTAAAGTATAACAAAGTCACCAAATCTCTCCTAATTGCAATTTAAATGAAATCAAATAATGCATAAGTTTCAAGAAAAGGACCCACCAAGCACCCAATTACCAACTAAAGACCCAATTGCAAACCTTAGTCAACCATTCGAATTCAATCGAAACATTTAAGCACTCCAAAGGTCCCAAGAGCCAAGAAAAGGTCAAACAACCAATTTATTTAGGGAAATTAAAGAAAATAGGCAAACACGAGCTCATTCGGTCATAAAACCCCTAAAGTCATGACTTAAGTGCGACAAAGCATGGTAGTTAATTGAAACAAAACAAGCCATGAAGTTGTAGAGTTAAAACTTCCAAGGACCAGATTGAGGAAATT
This sequence comes from Coffea canephora, assembly GCA_036785865.1. Taxonomy (NCBI): domain Eukaryota; kingdom Viridiplantae; phylum Streptophyta; class Magnoliopsida; order Gentianales; family Rubiaceae; genus Coffea; species Coffea canephora. The sequence goes on from CM071922.1 coordinate 29,184,359, forward strand.
ATTCAATTGGTTGGGTCATAGCGGCGTTAGTTAGAAGCCAAGGGGTCAAAGTACAATTCTTAGACATTTTCATGCATGCATACGAACAGATTTCTGAATTTCTGGTTACTATACTTCTGCCAATGTTTCTTATTGATCACCCAAACATCATACACAAAGCTTCAAACTCCACATTTATTAGCTTCCTTAACACCAATCATCATGCACAAAAACTAATCGCAAAGATGAAAATGAAACAAAGCAGAGAGTGACCATAGGATCAAACTTCTTGCTGCAAAAATTCTGTAACTAAATCATGCAAGATTACTATGGAAGCTCCTGCAAAACTCTCGGCAGCTTGCTAAGAAAATTCTGCACTAAACTAGTCACCAACTTTCATTTTTCAAGCACGGGTCTTAGCCTCAAAACACAACTTCAAATGGAAACAAACTTAACCAACATCAAAACTTTGATCTAAAACCAAAAATCTGCTGGATCTTAGCATCTAAACATACAAAGAGAAGCTCAACCCAGCAGCTGTTTCGAGAAAGAAAATGGTGAAGAAAAATGCAGATTTTCCAAAACACGACTTTGACTATATGTTTTTCACAACCCACCTTACAACTTTAGGCTAAACAACTACATGATCACCACTCTCCCAACAAACAGAAAGCCTAGAATAAGATCATGCGACAATTTCTGGAGGAATATACAAAGATGATTTAGCACTTGGGGCTGCCACGGGAAAGAAAACAGTAAGCAGGAGTATGAAAGGCAACTTCCCTCATGTCAAACCAGAGTTCCAGATTTCCCTCATGAAAATGTCAAATGATAAAGCATGGTACGGGAAACATCAAGGCCAACAAAGACAATTTAAGGCTCATTCAAATGTAATGATCTAAATCCAACAAGTTCACCCATACTAAGCTGGACGGCGTGAAAACAGATTGGAATGAGTGCATACATGTCATGACTCTCAAAGTACCATCGAACCCAAAGTTTCAAATGAAATCCAGACCAAAATAAGCTAAAGGATGGCGCAAGTTTTGTCCAGAATTTGGCTGAAGAAACACAACAAAATATTCAGGCTTCATGCCCGTGAAAACCAACTCAGCAATACCAAAAAAAAATGGAAACTTTCCTTGCCTCATCCAAGAGAAATTTCGGTAACCAAAAGTATAGCACTTCATGGTATTTTATTCAAACAATCAAAACCAGGGCCCTGAACTAGATTCCCACTCAACAGCCAAGAAAAAGAAAAAGAAAACTGCTATGACAGAAAATTTTGGACTGCTAAATCGAATCCCACAACATTTAAGTGAGCAAAAGACTGCATGATACAAGAAAAACACAATAACAGCCAAAGACAGCAACTTTGGAATGTATAATGAAAAGGAATGCATGAAACATCTCTGTCCGACAATCAGGTTTCATATGAGATGAAAAATAAGCAAGAGAAAGGGTCAAAAACTACCTGGACACCGCCTTTAGAATTGCTGCTTTAGTTTGGATTGCGATGCCAATTCTGATGGAGTAGCTACTCGATCTCCTCTCGGTCTCCCTCTTTTGTTACTTCCAACCCCCACCAAGCTACCTCTTTTCCAAAAGCTGTTGTTGATCCTTTGATCTTTCCCGTCACTCTCTCCCGTATGCTCTCTACCCAGAATTTTCTCTAGCCTTCAACATCTCCTCAAACCCGTCGGTCTTTTCCTTTTTTTTCCTTCCAATTTTTGCAGCCGCCCACCTCTCTCAAACTTTTTTCTCTTTGTGGCTGTCAACCTCCCCAGCTCTCTCTTCAAAGCCTCACTCGAAAAACCAGCCTTTCCTCACAACCGACCTTTCTAGCTCTTTGATTTTCTCTGCTGTTTTCTCTTTCTTTTTTTCAGTTTTTCGGCCCTCTCCGATCCTCTCTCCCGTTTTTTCTCCTCTGTTGCGGCTGCCTTCCTCTTGCTCTTTTATATCATCAACCCCCCTCCTAAACCCTTAAAACATTGCCACCATATTTGCAGCTTAAGGAGCCGCACAAGTCCTCCTTTGCAAACTGCAAAAAATTGCAGCTTGCATGCTGCGGCTCTATTTTTTTTTTTTTTAAACTTAATAATTTAACAAAAATAATAATAAAACTAAATAATAATAAAACAACAATTCTAATCAAAATAAACAAACTAAAAATAACAAAATTACCATTTTCGATCTTTTCTTTCATTTTTCATCATTTTCATTTTTTTTTCCAAAATAAATTAACAAAAATAAACCAAAATGCCAAAAGATTGAATTTGAACGTATTTTTGTGAACAATTTTCCTTTTTTCTCTTTTTTCATGATTTTTCCTTTTCCATGATTTTTCTACGCTAAAACTTAAAAATAAAATAAAAACTAAAAGCAACCACGACAAATGAGAATAAAAAGTAAAGGAATTACAAATAAAATGATTTGATAAAATAAATAAATAAAATGTCGCGCCCCATTTTTTGATAAAATAAATAAAATGATTTAAAAAAATGTATTTTTTGATTCAATTTGTGATTGAAAAATGAATTGTGATTTAAAAGAAAAATGGGCCTCAATGGGGTTTTGAAAATGCGACGATTTGCCCCAAAATTATAGTTTAAAAAGGGTTTTTGAAATGAAGAACGGAGTCGCCACTTGGTAATGAGTTAAGGTGTACCAAGTCACCTAAAAAATGAAATTTTTAAGAAAAATGAGAAAAAATTAGTAAGAAACCCCTTTTAAACGACTCCTAGTCCACGTAAACCAAGGAAAAAGGTTCGGGAGTCACATTTGACAAAGGGGAAGGCAAGGATACAATCCAAGGCACCCCTTTGACCTAGCCAAGGCTAGTTGCGTGATTTAATCAAAGATTTTCTTGTTTTAACCAAAGAATTTATTACATTTGGATGTGCTACATGAAATGCAAAACCCTAGATTCTAAGATGTCTCTTGTAAGGTTTTTGGTCCCAACCACATGAATTGTGGCGGCCAATGAAGGAAAACCTTATAGAGGTCGATTAATGCAAATGATGGCTAAAGTGCAAGTGTGTAAGTGTATAAAAAGGTGCACGTGTGAAATTGTATGAAAAATCCAAGTGTTTGTGTGCAAGTGTATGAAAAGGTGCATGTGTGAAATTGTATGAAAAATCCAAGTGTTTGTGTGCAAGTATATGAAATATAGTGATAAGTGCATATAGGTGTAATTAAGTGCAATTTTGTGAAGTAGAAATCAAAATGAACAATAAGGAAAAGAAAAGTGAATTGAGAAAAAATGAGTAAGTGATAAATGAGAATGAATGAACCTAAAGGAATGCATCAGGTCGGGTATGGGAATGACTCCTAACTTTTTCGACTTCGATTTTCCCTTTGATTAGAAAGCAAAACTAGCGTGCTAAGGCTATCGAGTAGCCACACTCGCTCGTTTCCCTTATCAGAAGGGAACTCTTCAGGCAAATGTACCCTAACTAGCATGAGATGTAAGACCTAAAGTGAGGGGAAAGGGGATTAGAGGGACATGCCAAATGATAGAAAAACTAAAAGAATGCATGACATGTAATGAACATGCAAACATGTACTAACGAGGGGAAATCCCTAAGGGTCTAGCGTTGGACTAGCCCATTCTATGAATTCCGACTAGCGTTGGACTAGTGGAAACGGGTCAATGAGCCACAACTAGCGTTGGACTAGTGTGGTGACGTCCATTCATCCATTACATTCATTCATGACTATAAAAAGCGAGTAGACATGCGAATCACTTATAAACACGTAGCACATAACACTTAGCATGCTCGACTAGATGCAAGAGCCTAATAAAACACTTAACACATAACACGTAGGCATGCAACCAAGCCAATGAATCTATTACATTTGCTAACTAAAACAAAAGGGGAAAGGGAAAATGGACCAAATTACTCGCCAAGCCCTATCTATTACAAGCCAAGAGGTGTACACATACCCCATTTAGAGAATAACTTAATGAAAACAAAAGTAAATGACATAAGTAAAAGGAATTAAGGAAAAGCTAGGAAAGCAAAGTAAGCATGCAATTCACTTAACACGTTGGGTCACATAGGAGAGAAACAAAAGGGATAAAAGAAATTATACCGCCCCTTTGAATGGTGTCCAAATGAAAGAAAAATGGCTTCAAAATAATAAAAAGGTCAAGGTACCTCAAATAGTAAAGTATAACAAAGTCACCAAATCTCTCCTAATTGCAATTTAAATGAAATCAAATAATGCATAAGTTTCAAGAAAAGGACCCACCAAGCACCCAATTACCAACTAAAGACCCAATTGCAAACCTTAGTCAACCATTCGAATTCAATCGAAACATTTAAGCACTCCAAAGGTCCCAAGAGCCAAGAAAAGGTCAAACAACCAATTTATTTAGGGAAATTAAAGAAAATAGGCAAACACGAGCTCATTCGGTCATAAAACCCCTAAAGTCATGACTTAAGTGCAATCGACAAAGCATGGTAGTTAATTGAAACAAAACAAGCCATGAAGTTGTAGAGTTAAAACTTCCAAGGACCAGATTGAGGAAATTATTCAATTGGTTGGGTCATAGCGGCATTAGTTAGAAGCCAAGGGGTCAAAGTACAATTCTTAGACATTTTCATGCATGCATACGAACAGATTTCTGAATTTCTGGTTACTATACTTCTGCCAATGTTTCTTATTGATCACCCAAACATCATACACAAAGCTTCAAACTCCACATTTATTAGCTTCCTTAACACCAATCATCATGCACAAAAACTAATCGCAAAGATGAAAATGAAACAAAGCAGAGAGTGACCATAGGATCAAACTTCTTGCTGCAAAAATTCTGTAACTAAATCATGCAAGATTACTATGGAAGCTCCTGCAAAACTCTCGGCAGCTTGCTAAGAAAATTCTGCACTAAACTAGTCACCAACTTTCATTTTTCAAGCACGGGTCTTAGCCTCAAAACACAACTTCAAATGGAAACAAACTTAACCAACATCAAAACTTTGATCGAAAACCAAAAATCTGCTGGATCTTAGCATCTAAACATACAAAGAGAAGCTCAACCCAGCAGCTGTTTCGAGAAAGAAAATGGTGAAGAAAAATGCAGATTTTCCAAAACACGACTTTGACTATATGTTTTTCACAACCCACCTTACAACTTTAGGCTAAACAACTACATGATCACCACTCTCCCAACAAACAGAAAGCCTAGAATAAGATCATGCGACAATTTCTGGAGGAATATACAAAGATGATTTAGCACTTGGGGCTGCCACGGGAAAGAAAACAGTAAGCAGGAGTATGAAAGGCAACTTCCCTCATGTCAAACCAGAGTTCCAGATTTCCCTCATGAAAATGTCAAATGATAAAGCATGGTACGGGAAACATCAAGGCCAACAAAGACAATTTAAGGCTCATTCAAATGTAATGATCTAAATCCAACAAGTTCACCCATACTAAGCTGGACGGCGTGAAAACAGATTGGAATGAGTGCATACATGTCATGACTCTCAAAGTACCATCGAACCCAAAGTTTCAAATGAAATCCAGACCAAAATAAGCTAAAGGATGGCGCAAGTTTTGTCCAGAATTTGGCTGAAGAAACACAACAAAATATTCAGGCTTCATGCCCGTGAAAACCAACTCAGCAATACCAAAAAAAAATGGAAACTTTCCTTGCCTCATCCAAGAGAAATTTCGGTAACCAAAAGTATAGCACTTCATGGTATTTTATTCAAACAATCAAAACCAGGGCCCTGAACTAGATTCCCATTCAACAGCCAAGAAAATGAAAAAGAAAACTGCTATGACAGAAAATTTTGGACTGCTAAATCGAATCCCACAACATTTAAGTGAGCAAAAGACTGCATGATACAAGAAAAACACAATAACAGCCAAAGACAGCAACTTTGGAATGTATAATGAAAAGGAATGCATGAAACATCTCTGTCCGACAATCAGGTTTCATATGAGATGAAAAATAAGCAAGAGAAAGGGTCAAAAACTACCTGGACACCGCCTTTAGAATTGCTGCTTTAGTTTGGATTGCGATGCCAATTCTGATGGAGTAGCTACTCGATCTCCTCTCGGTCTCCCTCTTTTGTTACTTCCAACCCCCACCAAGCTACCTCTTTTCCAAAAGCTGTTGTTGATCCTTTGATCTTTCCCGTCACTCTCTCCCGTATGCTCTCTACCCAGAATTTTCTCTAGCCTTCAACATCTCCTCAAACCCGTCGGTCTTTTCCTTTTTTTTCCTTCCAATTTTTGCAGCCGCCCACCTCTCTCAAACTTTTTTCTCTTTGTGGCTGTCAACCTCCCCAGCTCTCTCTTCAAAGCCTCACTCGAAAAACCAGCCTTTCCTCACAACCGACCTTTCTAGCTCTTTGATTTTCTCTGCTGTTTTCTCTTTCTTTTTTTCAGTTTTTCGGCCCTCTCCGATCCTCTCTCCCGTTTTTTCTCGTCTGTTGCGGCTGCCTTCCTCTTGCTCTTTTATATCATCAACCCCCCTCCTAAACCCTTAAAACATTGCCACCATATTTGCAGCTTAAGGAGCCGCACAAGTCCTCCTTTGCAAACTGCAAAAAATTGCAGCTTGCATGCTGCGGCTCTATTTTTTTTTTTTAAACTTAATAATTTAACAAAAATAATAATAAAACTAAATAATAATAAAACAACAATTCTAATCAAAATAAACAAACTAAAAATAACAAAATTACCATTTTCGATCTTTTCTTTCATTTTTCATCATTTTCATTTTTTTTTCCAAAATAAATTAACAAAAATAAACCAAAATGCCAAAAGATTGAATTTGAACGTATTTTTGTGAACAATTTTCCTTTTTTCTCTTTTTTCATGATTTTTCCTTTTCCATGATTTTTCTACGCTAAAACTTAAAAATAAAATAAAAACTAAAAGCAACCACGACAAATGAGAATAAAAAGTAAAGGAATTACAAATAAAATGATTTGATAAAATAAATAAATAAAATGTCGCGCCCCATTTTTTGATAAAATAAATAAAATGATTTAAAAAAATGTATTTTTTGATTCAATTTGTGATTGAAAAATGAATTGTGATTTAAAAGAAAAATGGGCCTCAATGGGGTTTTGAAAATGCGACGATTTGCCCCAAAATTATAGTTTAAAAAGGGTTTTTGAAATGAAGAACGGAGTCGCCACTTGGTAATGAGTTAAGGTGTACCAAGTCACCTAAAAAATGAAATTTTTAAGAAAAATGAGAAAAAATTAGTAAGAAACCCCTTTTAAACGACTCCTAGTCCACGTAAACCAAGGAAAAAGGTTCGGGAGTCACATTTGACAAAGGGGAAGGCAAGGATACAATCCAAGGCACCCCTTTGACCTAGCCAAGGCTAGTTGCGTGATTTAATCAAAGATTTTCTTGTTTTAACCAAAGAATTTATTACATTTGGATGTGCTACATGAAATGCAAAACCCTAGATTCTAAGATGTCTCTTGTAAGGTTTTTGGTCCCAACCACATGAATTGTGGCGGCCAATGAAGGAAAACCTTATAGAGGTCGATTAATGCAAATGATGGCTAAAGTGCAAGTGTGTAAGTGTATAAAAAGGTGCACGTGTGAAATTGTATGAAAAATCCAAGTGTTTGTGTGCAAGTGTATGAAAAGGTGCATGTGTGAAATTGTATGAAAAATCCAAGTGTTTGTGTGCAAGTATATGAAATATAGTGATAAGTGCATATAGGTGTAATTAAGTGCAATTTTGTGAAGTAGAAATCAAAATGAACAATAAGGAAAAGAAAAGTGAATTGAGAAAAAATGAGTAAGTGATAAATGAGAATGAATGAACCTAAAGGAATGCATCAGGTCGGGTATGGGAATGACTCCTAACTTTTTCGACTTCGATTTTCCCTTTGATTAGAAAGCAAAACTAGCGTGCTAAGGCTATCGAGTAGCCACACTCGCTCGTTTCCCTTATCAGAAGGGAACTCTTCAGGCAAATGTACCCTAACTAGCATGAGATGTAAGACCTAAAGTGAGGGGAAAGGGGATTAGAGGGACATGCCAAATGATAGAAAAACTAAAAGAATGCATGACATGTAATGAACATGCAAACATGTACTAACGAGGGGAAATCCCTAAGGGTCTAGCGTTGGACTAACCCATTCTATGAATTCCGACTAGCGTTGGACTAGTGGAAACGGGTCAATGAGCCACAACTAGCGTTGGACTAGTGTGGTGACGTCCATTCATCCATTACATTCATTCATGACTATAAAAAGCGAGTAGACATGCGAATCACTTATAAACACGTAGCACATAACACTTAGCATGCTCGACTAGATGCAAGAGCCTAATAAAACACTTAACACATAACACGTAGGCATGCAACCAAGCCAATGAATCTATTACATTTGCTAACTAAAACAAAAGGGGAAAGGGAAAATGGACCAAATTACTCGCCAAGCCCTATCTATTACAAGCCAAGAGGTGTACACATACCCCATTTAGAGAATAACTTAATGAAAACAAAAGTAAATGACATAAGTAAAAGGAATTAAGGAAAAGCTAGGAAAGCAAAGTAAGCATGCAATTCACTTAACACGTTGGGTCACATAGGAGAGAAACAAAAGGGATAAAAGAAATTATACCGCCCCTTTGAATGGTGTCCAAATGAAAGAAAAATGGCTTCAAAATAATAAAAAGGTCAAGGTACCTCAAATAGTAAAGTATAACAAAGTCACCAAATCTCTCCTAATTGCAATTTAAATGAAATCAAATAATGCATAAGTTTCAAGAAAAGGACCCACCAAGCACCCAATTACCAACTAAAGACCCAATTGCAAACCTTAGTCAACCATTCGAATTCAATCGAAACATTTAAGCACTCCAAAGGTCCCAAGAGCCAAGAAATGGTCAAACAACCAATTTATTTAGGGAAATTAAAGAAAATAGGCAAACACGAGCTCATTCGGTCATAAAACCCCTAAAGTCATGACTTAAGTGCAATCGACAAAGCATGGTAGTTAATTGAAACAAAACAAGCCATGAAGTTGTAGAGTTAAAACTTCCAAGGACCAGATTGAGGAAATTATTCAATTGGTTGGGTCATAGCGGCGTTAGTTAGAAGCCAAGGGGTCAAAGTACAATTCTTAGACATTTTCATGCATGCATACGAACAGATTTCTGAATTTCTGGTTACTATACTTCTGCCAATGTTTCTTATTGATCACCCAAACATCATACACAAAGCTTCAAACTCCACATTTATTAGCTTCCTTAACACCAATCATCATGCACAAAAACTAATCGCAAAGATGAAAATGAAACAAAGCAGAGAGTGACCATAGGATCAAACTTCTTGCTGCAAAAATTCTGTAACTAAATCATGCAAGATTACTATGGAAGCTCCTGCAAAACTCTCGGCAGCTTGCTAAGAAAATTCTGCACTAAACTAGTCACCAACTTTCATTTTTCAAGCACGGGTCTTAGCCTCAAAACACAACTTCAAATGGAAACAAACTTAACCAACATCAAAACTTTGATCTAAAACCAAAAATCTGCTGGATCTTAGCATCTAAACATACAAAGAGAAGCTCAACCCAGCAGCTGTTTCGAGAAAGAAAATGGTGAAGAAAAATGCAGATTTTCCAAAACACGACTTTGACTATATGTTTTTCACAACCCACCTTACAACTTTAGGCTAAACAACTACATGATCACCACTCTCCCAACAAACAGAAAGCCTAGAATAAGATCATGCGACAATTTCTGGAGGAATATACAAAGATGATTTAGCACTTGGGGCTGCCACGGGAAAGAAAACAGTAAGCAGGAGTATGAAAGGCAACTTCCCTCATGTCAAACCAGAGTTCCAGATTTCCCTCATGAAAATGTCAAATGATAAAGCATGGTACGGGAAACATCAAGGCCAACAAAGACAATTTAAGGCTCATTCAAATGTAATGATCTAAATCCAACAAGTTCACCCATACTAAGCTGGACGGCGTGAAAACAGATTGGAATGAGTGCATACATGTCATGACTCTCAAAGTACCATCGAACCCAAAGTTTCAAATGAAATCCAGACCAAAATAAGCTAAAGGATGGCGCAAGTTTTGTCCAGAATTTGGCTGAAGAAACACAACAAAATATTCAGGCTTCATGCCCGTGAAAACCAACTCAGCAATACCAAAAAAAAATGGAAACTTTCCTTGCCTCATCCAAGAGAAATTTCGGTAACCAAAAGTATAGCACTTCATGGTATTTTATTCAAACAATCAAAACCAGGGCCCTGAACTAGATTCCCACTCAACAGCCAAGAAAAAGAAAAAGAAAACTGCTATGACAGAAAATTTTGGACTGCTAAATCGAATCCCACAACATTTAAGTGAGCAAAAGACTGCATGATACAAGAAAAACACAATAACAGCCAAAGACAGCAACTTTGGAATGTATAATGAAAAGGAATGCATGAAACATCTCTGTCCGACAATCAGGTTTCATATGAGATGAAAAATAAGCAAGAGAAAGGGTCAAAAACTACCTGGACACCGCCTTTAGAATTGCTGCTTCAGTTTGGATTGCGATGCCAATTCTGATGGAGTAGCTACTCGATCTCCTCTCGGTCTCCCTCTTTTGTTACTTCCAACCCCCACCAAGATACCTCTTTTCCAAAAGCTGTTGTTGATCCTTTGATCTTTCCCGTCACTCTCTCCCGTATGCTCTCTACCCAGAATTTTCTCTAGCCTTCAACCTCTCCTCAAACCCGTTGGTCTTTTCCTTTTTTTTCCTTCCAATTTTTGCAGCCGCCCACCTCTCTCAAACTTTTTTCTCTTTGTGGCTGTCAACCTCCCCAGCTCTCTCTTCAAAGCCTCACTCGAAAAACCAGCCTTTCCTCACAACCGACCTTTCTAGCTCTCTGATTTTCTCTGTTGTTTTCTCTTTCTTTTTTTCAGTTTTTCGGCCCTCTCCGATCCTCTCTCCCGTTTTTTCTCCTCTGTTGCGGCTGCCTTCCTCTTGCTCTTTTATATCATCAACCCCCCTCCTAAACCCTTAAAACATTGCCATCATATTTGCAGCTTAAGGAGCCGCACAAGTCCTCCTTTGCAAACTGCAAAAAATTGCAGCTTGCATGCTGCGGCTCTATTTTTTTTTTTAAACTTAATAATTTAACAAAAATAATAATAAAACTAAATAATAATAAAACAACAATTTTAATCAAAATAAACAAACTAAAAATAACAAAATTACCATTTTCGATCTTTTCTTTCATTTTTCGTCATTTTCATTTTTTTTCCAAAATAAATTAACAAAACTAAACCAAAATGCCAAAAGATTGAATTTGAACGTATTTTTGTGAACAATTTTTCTTTTTTCTCTTTTTTCATGATTTTTCCTTTTCCATGATTTTTCTACGCTAAAACTTAAAAATAAAATAAAAACTAAAAGCAACCACGACAAATGAGAATAAAAAGTAAAGGAATTACACCAAAAATTTGGTGTCTACAGTTTGCCCCTCTTTGTCTGAGTTTTGAAAAAACTTGAGACAAAGAAATAGACACCAAATGCTTACCTGGGTCATTCGGCTTCAGCTACTCGAACGACTGCTGTTATTGACATGAGGACTGACTCCTTTTTATGAAACTGACTCGGACGAGAAATTTAAAAACGGGATAGACCCGAACTGGAAGTTTAAAACAGGACTGGCTCGAACAGGAATTTAAAACGGGGTAGACCTGAACTGGAAGTTTAAAACAGGACAGACCCACGGGATAGACCCGGACAGAAATGTAAAATTGGGATAGACCCACGAGATAGACCCGAACAGAAATTTAAAATTGGGATAGACCCACGGGATAGACCCGAACAGAAATTTAAATTTGGGATAGACCCACGGGATAGACCCGAACAGAAATGTAAAATTGGGATAGACCCACGGGATAGACCCGGACAGAAATTTAAATTTGGGATAGACCCATGGGGATAGACCCGGACAGAAATTTAAAATTGGGATAGACCCACGGGATAGACCCGAACAGAAATGTAAAATTGGGATAGACCCACGGGATAGACCCGAACAGAAATTTAAATTTGGGATAGACCCACGGGATTTAAAACGATGAGTTGAGTTTTTACCTGAGAACAGCTAAAAGTTTTGCATCGAGGGAAGATTTGATCCTTGTAGCTGAAACAATAGCTGATTTTGATTTAACATATTGTTTCTTCTGATTGCACTTGCCAATAATACTGTTGATTCGTCTTTGTCCACTGGGGGAGTTTTTTCTGACATTAATTTGGGCGAGAAAAGATGGTAGTTGTTTCCATTTGTAGATGTAGCATTCCTGCAAGAAAAGAGGAAATAATGGACTTGCCACCATCATTTGATCCAGTTTCCCTTGAAAATCGTGTAAACATGAGTCTTTTGATGCCTTGGCCAACTTTTGCTGCGGCATCTGCCTTGGTTGAATTTGTAATTTTGAAACCTTTCGATTCTGGAGACCAAAAAAAGTGCGCATTTACCATGTCACCAAATCCATGTAGCAGCTTGGTTGCATTTTACTCACTTTAATAGATGATTGAATCCCATATTTTTGCACAAACCTTAGGGTTTATCATTCATCCGAATCCAATGGTAAAAGAATGATGCATGAAAAATCAAATATATGCAAGATGATTTCCTATGTTATGCATGGAATGAATATGCCAAAGAATGGTAAAACACATCCAACTATGCTTAATCCTACAAAATGCCATGAATACAAGCAAATGAGAAAAGATGTATTTGGAAAAGAATATTTTTACAAAGCAACACGGTTTTGGCCAACAGATGTCACATTCAAACCTCTGGATATCTTTGTTTTGGAATTCAATATTGGCAGAAGTATGACAAAAATGAAAAGAAATCCAAATGAACCAAGTCAGCAGCTGTTCCTCCTCGTGCTTGCTCGTTGCAAAAAACCTGCCTTGGCGCCCTTTCGGGTTTTCACCAAGGTTGCCCCCACCCTTTTTGTTTTTGTTTTGTTTTTTGTTTTTGTTGTTGTTGTTTTGTTTTTGTTTTTGTTTTTTTGTTTTTTTGAGGTGCCCTTTCGGGCTTTCACCTAAGTAAGCAATGGAAGAGCTCGACCAAAATCGATTCAGAAATGTAAGTTGAAGATTGCTGGCATCAGCAAAATACACTTCCCTTGTAAGATTGGGCGAAGGCATTATGGACATCACTTGCCAGTTGATTAGCAAACTTTCCAATAGAAATACAACAAGTGACGAAAGCCAGGACTTTGGGTTTTTGTAATGAGGTCAGGTGGGGGTGCTTTGAAAAAGGTTGAGGCTTGAAAGCAAATTTTGCTTCAAGATGTCCAATTTTTGAACGAAACCGAGGAAGATTTGCCCCAGTTTGATTGAATTCTTCTCTTTGCATTTTTCATTGCATTTCCTCACTTTTGCATTTTTCTTCAAAAACTAAATTTGCCCCAGTGTGAGGTTTTTTTTTTTCTTTTCATCTCTCTTTCAAAAATAAATTTGCCCCAGTGTAGGGTTTGCCTTTTCTTTCTGATCATCTTTTTTCAAAATGAATTTGCCCCAGTGTAGGGTTTGCAATTCTCAGGGGCTGCCAAACGAAAATTTGTCAATTCTGATGGCTCAAAGGGGACAAGTAGGGATAAAATGCTTTAAATGTAAAAGAAGAGGGCCTGACTTGCATTTCGTCATTTGCATGAATTTCTAAGGAAAATTTGCATGATCAAATGAAAATCTTCTTGCACATGTCCGAGTTGATAGGTCGAGAGAATGTTCGCCTATCCATTTTTGTCAAAATAAGTGTTCCGCCAGGTAATACCTTTTGGACAATGAACGGCCCTTTCTGATTTGGAACATATTTGCTTTTGCCTTCGTCTTGTAGTGGCAAAGTTCGGTTGAATGCTTTGCCCCCTTCCTCAAAATGTACGCTGATGAAACTTCTTGTTGTAGGCTCAGGCCATTCATTTTGTAACATTTCATGACAAACGGCATTCTTTGGTCGAACTCCCATTAGAGTGTACAGAGATAGAATTTCTGCTGCTGCAAATGATACTGCTTCCAACCATCTGTACACCTTGATACATAGTCAAACCCTTAATCATCTTCTTTTCTGCTTTTGTCCACACGAATGCTGATTTATGTCCTTTTGACCTCATTCTCAGTGCCAATGTGAACAATTGCTATGGCTTCTAGGTTTGGTTCGAATTTCTCCTCATTTTGTTCAAGATTTTTGAAAAAGAATCAAATACTTTCTCTTTATCACTCTCGCTTTGAAATTTGGGTTCCAAAATTCTCAAGTCGTGAGTAAGATAGAGATTGCCATTATTGAATTCCAGAAAAGTGATATCCAAAGGGTCAAATAATTTCATCTTTGGCCATTTGAAAGAATTAACGAATTTGGAATAATAAACAAACAAATATACAACAAACAAATGAACAAGCAATATGACCGAAATTTAAACAAACGAATAAACCAAAATAACATGACAAGAATGACTTGTTCATTTTCATAAAACTTTTGATTGAAAGCAAACGGGAATGAAATTAAAACTTAAAAATATTTACATGCGCAAATTTTGGTCAAAAGTAAAGATGTTTTCATTAGCTAATTAGATGCAAAAGTTTTTTCCTCATGAATTCGCATGAATGACAAATCCCCTTTAGGTTTACCAAAACTCCTTCTGAATGGGTAGAAATTCGGCTGTCCAATTGGAAATTGATCCCTCAGGGATATCGGGAAATTCTGCGTCATTTCCAAACAATTCAGCCTCACTTGATGAGTTTTTAGCAGGCTCCTTGAATTCCGTATTGTCTATAATAACCCCAATGGTGTTATCGTATTCTGGCAGGGGGTTCTTATCCACATTTGGCGCTTGTGCCTCTTTTCTTCTAATTACAATCTCTCCAGCTTCAATCATATCTTGAATTTTATGTTTGAGTGCTTTACACTCAGCAACCGGATGGCCGGGTGCCCCTGAATGATAAGCACAGACAGCTTGTGGGTTATACCCAACCAGTATGCCATACGGATACGTTGGAGGGGGAATGGTATCTATTTTCCCTGCAGCCTTCAATTGATCATATAATTGATCCAAAGGCCTGTCGAGATTGGTGAATGTGCGGTTACGTCCCGGATTGTTGGCTTTAGGGGGCTGAGGATAGTTGTAAACGGGTCTGTTTAGTGGAGGCATTCTTGGATTGAATGGAGGCCGCTGACGGTTTTGGTGAGGAATTGGTTGAGAAATTTGAAAAGGGGCTAAAGGCGAGTTGGTGTAGTTAGGGCGAGGTCGAGGATGATTGGTGTTGGTGTGATAAACAGGATGAAGGTTTGAATAGTAAGGGTAAGGGTTGGAGTAGGTAGGGTATTGTCGAGGTCTGGGCTTTGAGACAGGGTTTCGATCCCAGGCAAAAGCAATTCCCCCCTCTTGCTTTTGGAATTGCTTCTTCTCATTACTACCTTGGCTTTGCAAAGCATCCAACTGCGATTTGAGGGCAGACACATTAACAATCTTTCCAACCTTCACGAAATCATCAAATTCCTCAAGCTTATTAACAATTGCAGCAAATGAGCATCCAGTCATGCGAAAAATTTCTTCAAAGTACGGCGGATCATGTGCCTTAATGAAAGTGCGTATGATTTCATCCTCCGTCATTGGTGGCTCGTCTTTTGCAACTATTTTCCTCCACCTCTTGGCATAAGTCTTGTGATCTTCAGATGGCTGCCTCTTTGTCCCTTCCAACGTGGTTCGTGTTGGAGTCAGCTCGCAATTATACTCGTACTGCTTTACAAAAGCGTTGGACAAGTCAAGCCAGGTCTTCGCTTCTTCGGGTTTCAGCTTGGAATACCAGTCGAGTGCATCCCCCTCCAGACTTTCTGGGAATAACCTCAAAGGTAGATTTTCATCATCTGTTGGCCTACCCAACTTGTTGGCGAACAATCGAAGGTGTGTCTTGGAATTGCCCGTCCCATCATACTTGTTAAACTTCGGAGTTTTGAACCCCTCAGGCAATTGCACATTCGGGAAAAGGCAAAGTTCATCGTAATCCAGGACTCCTTGCTTGTTCAACCCCTGATTCTTCCTTATAAACTCATCAAAACGGTCAAGGCGTTTGAGCAGCTTTATATCAACGAGAACGGAGGATTCCCCCATTTCTGGCTTGGTTTGAATGGTATGGTCTGGTAAGCAAGGCTCAGCTGTATCATGATAAAAGGCATGCGGCTTAGGGGGTATATTCGAAGTGATTTGGGGTTGTGGGCCTTGCACGTAAGTAGGGAAGAATGAAGGATCAGGAGGGCAAGTGTATGGGAAATGTATGGTGGGATATGTGAAAGTTCCTTCGGGTGGAATAGGTAAAGATGGAATAACGGTGACTTGAGTTGAAGGGATGACAAATGGCTCTTGCTCAGCCTGCTTGACGGGTATAGATTCAGGTTGAACTCCGCTGCTGATTAGCTCGTCAATCAATTTCCTTTGGGCCGCCATCTCAGTGGTCATCTTGTCGAACTTAGTGAGCATCTCAGTCAACTGAAACCCCAAACTCATGGTCTCGGGTTGAGCGGTAGTAGCAGACCTATCTGATTGTTCCGGTTGTGAACTCATGTTTACACGACTCCTCTGAGCTTGGCTACGGGATTGTGTTATGATGGGGTTTCGACGAGAAGCTATGTTTAAATATTACCTGAGAATTTTTGAAAAGATTGCCTTTAGATTTAACCCTTGCTTAGTTATTACAATAAAAATAAAGAAAAGAAAGAGAAAAAGGCAAGAGTTAGTAGATATCCAGGAAATTCGGATGCATGTCCTATGGGGGAACCCTTTTTGTGCCAAGGGTAGGTCTAGAATGAAAATGCAATCCTCTGAGGTAGGCACTATACCATACCTGATGGATCTGATCAACTCATTGAGTGAAAAATAATTTTGAAAAATCGGTCAACTGGAGTGACGAGAGACATGTGTCAAAATGAGGTCAACGTCCGAATGAATTGATCACCTTTGATCGATACAAGAATTTGCAAAAACGCACGGGTTTGACCTTGAGAAACTCCCTATCGAAGAGATTGAAATTCGTTGACAAATTTTCTCAGTAAAGCACGGGTCAAAAAACCCCAACTGATCAAATGGCTGGATGCCATGGATGTTTTTCTCAAAATCGACTAGGTTTTCCATTTTAAAATTCGACATTGAAATCCTAATAGGGCAAATGGGTTGAATGAAATTGACAATTTATTTAAAATCGACCGAATTACCCTAAAAAGGGAAACAGGTCAAATGAATTGAATGAAATTTATCCAAAATTAATCAGATCACCCTAAAAAGGGTAAATTGATCAAATAGATTGAACAAAACTTGATTTATTCAAAATCGGCTCGGTCGCCCTAAAAATGGGTAAATTGGTCAAATGAATGCAATTGAATTAGGGATTTATTCAAAAATCGGCCGAATGACCCTAAAAAGGGTAAATTTGTCAAATGAATTGACGATTTATTCAAAATCGACCGGATGACCTTAAAAAGGGTAAATTGGTCAAATGACCCTAAAAAGGGTAATTTGGTCAAATGAATTGATGATTTATTCAAAATCGACCGAATGACCCTAAAAAGGGTAAATTGGTCAAAAGACCCTAAAAAGGGTAAATTGGTCAAATGACCCTAAAAAGGGTCATTTGGTCAAATGAATTGATGATTTATTCAAAATCGACCTAATGACCCTAAAAAGGGTAAATTGGTCAAAAGACCCTAAAAAGGGTAAATTGGTCAAATGACCCTAAAAAGGGTAAATTGGTCAAATGAAGAATCGGCAAAATGGATTGGTTGAATTGTCCGGCCACTGGTTATTTCAAAATCATTGAAGTGCATTAGTCTATGACCTTCTAAAAATCAAATTTTGGCCTTAATTTATTTATCGTCTCAAAAGGAGGAATCATTTGTGAATTTCTTCAAATTAATGTCCTTCACGCAAGGGATTTTTACCAATTTTTGATAAAATGGCCAAAAAGTGATTATTAGATGCTCATATTCCAAAGATCACCCTTATGAAGATGATCGGATCCTACCTTACCTTGTGCACTACCCCTTTGGATGGTACAAAATGTAAACGTGCAAGTCTCGTTGGATTAAGTATCCGAGACACAAGGTGGCTTATTCCTAACACGGGATCCCCTAAATGGCATTCCCTTTCTAGGGTTATGCATGATGGCATTTATTAAAGCGATGTAAATATGCAATTCGAAATGAAACGTGACCTAAGGAACCCTTTATTTGCCAGGGTAGGCCTAAAATGGTATGGCATTATTAATTTATGAACAAAATGTACCACAATTTTCAAACGTGCAATAGCCTATCTACAAGGGTAGGTCCTAAAAGGAGGTCATGCCAGACCTCTTATTTCCTAACGTTTGTGAATGCAAAAGATAAGAAACAAGGAAACGTTAGTTCAACACATAATCACATAACACGTTGGACAATTAGATGATACAAAAGCAACAAAGAAATAAGGAAAGAGGGTGGGATCCCTCCCCTCGTGCATGGTGTCCCTAATAGGGTAAGGTCGACTCTACCCTAGGCAATTCTAAAATGGATGCATGAGGTTGGGGTTCACTAATGCAGCTAGACTCGACAAGCTCAGGTCCCCAAGCCTTCAGACTTGGAAACCAAGGGTCATCACTCCCAAGGTTCCTTGTCGGTGGCTCGAGCGATTCCCCAGACGTTGCTACGCACACGTCGTGTTACGGCTACCCGTCTGGGCGAATCTAAAAAGAATCCTCAACCTTCGACTAAAAACTAATAGGTTATTAACCTAAAGTTTAAAGCGGAAGATCGAGTGACCCCTCGGATCATGCTACGCGCACGTCGTGTCACGATCACATGTCCAAGTGGTTCGCCTAAAATCCTAATAGGGTGAAGTGGCGTGACAAGCCACTAAAAGAAAAATAAATGAGGAGTAAAAATAATTAAAGCGTATGCGCGTATGCTAGTGCTCATTTGGAGGGGAGGGATCAAGAACCAACGTGAGGCTCTAAGGTGACACACCCCCCCAAATGCAATGCGAGCGCGAGGTAAGCAAGTAAACATACATCCAATCAACCAATCATACATTTGTGAGCGAGAGAGTAATTAATACGCGCGAAATGCAAAATCCTAAAAAGGAAAAATGCAACCCTAAAACACCCAAATGTGATATATGAAAAGGTTAAAAGCAGAAAAAGGTTGATTAAATCAAATTTGCTCGGACTCTCGAATGTCCCCAGTGGAGTCGCCAACTGTCGCGCCCCATTTTTTGAATAAATAAATAAAATGGTTTAAAAAATGTATTTTTTGATTCAATTTGTGGTTGGAAAATGAATTTTGATTTAAAAGAAAAATGGGTCTAAATGGGGGTTTGAGAATGCGACGATTTGACCCAAAATGTAGTTTAAAAAGGGTTTTTGAAATCAAAATCGGAGTCGCCACTTGGTAATGAGTTAAGGTGTACCAAGTCACCTAAAAAATGAATTTTTAAAGAAAAATAGGAAAAAGTAGTAAGAAACCCCTTTTAAACGACTCCTAATCCACGTAAACCAACGAAAAAGGTTCGGGAGTCACATTTGACGAAGGGGAAGGCAAGGATAGAAATCCAAGGCACCCCTTCGACCTAGCCAAGGCTAGTTGCGTGATTTAATCAAAGATTTTCTTGTTTTAACCAAAGAATTTATTACATTTGGATGCACTACATGAATGCAAACCCTAGACCTAGGGGTATTGGGGGAAATTTCCCTTCAAAGGTTGAATGGTGCCAATCACATTAATTGTGAAGCCCAATAACGATCCTTTTGAAGAAGTCACGAATAATGCGAGTGGGATGCAAATGAATGGAATGCATGTATGCAATGTGAGGACATAAGTTTGAAGAAGTAATAAAAGACAAGAATGTGTAAAGGAAAATGTGCACGTGAGTGGGCAAGGTGCGATATGTGAAATGATAATATGAAGTGCATGTGTGCAAGTAATGATAAAAATGTTCGTGTGCAAGTGAAAATATAAAGGTGCACGTGTGCGAAATGGGAGGACAAAATGAAAGTGTGATGAAGGTACAAAATGGTAGAGTGGATGCATGAACCTAGGGAATTCATGCATATTGGGTATGGGGAGACCTAAATCGTGACTCAATTTGCCCTTTTATAGAGAGGATACAAGCGTGCTAAGACTTAGGAAAAGCCACACTCGTCTATATCCCATATTTAAGGGGACTCTCAAACAAATGAACCCTATAACTAGCATGAAAATGCAAAAATCCTAAAATGGAGGGAAAAGGGGTTCGAGGGGCATGCAAAATGATAAAACTAAAAAGAATGCATGACATGTAATGAACATGCAAACATGTACTAACGAAGGGAAATTCCTAAGGGTCTAGCGTTGGACTAGCCCATTCTATGAATTCCGACTAGCGTTGGACTAGTGGAAACGTACATTCATCCATCACATTCATTCAGGCTATGAAAAGCGAGTAGACATGCCAAAACACTCATAAACATATAGCACATAACACTTAGCATGCTCGACTAGATGCAAAAGCCTAACAAAGCAAGGTAACACGTAGCACGTAAGCATGCAAGTCACACAAAGCGATTAAGGCCCTAACTATTACATTATTGGGGGAAGAAGGCCTACTACTATCTAAAAAGGAGGAATAAGATGGAATAAGACAATTAAATCCCTAACTATTACAAGCCAAGAGGTGTACACATACCCCATAAAAGAATAACTTAATGAAAACAAAAGCAAATGACATACGTAAAAGGAATTAAGGAAAAGCTAGGAAAGCAAAGTAGGCATGCAATTCACTTAACATGTTGGGTCACATAGGAGAGAAACAAAAGGGATAAAAGAAATTATACCGCCCCTTTGAATGGTGTCCAAATGAAAGAAAATGGCTTCAAAACAATAAAAAGGTCAAGGTACCTCAAATAGTAAAGTATAACAAAGTCACCAAATCTCTCCTAATTGCAATTTAAATGAAATCAAACAATACATAGTTTCCAATAAAGGGATCCACCAAGAACCCAAATGCAAGCATTAATCAACCATTCAAAGCCAATTGAAACATTTTAGAAACTTTGAAAGTCCAAGAGCAAGAAAAAGGCCAAAGCCAATTTATTTCAGAAAATTCAAGAAGATAGGCGAACACAAGTTCATTTGGACACAAAGTTCTTAAACTCTTGCATTAAGTACCACCTAAACAAATGAAAGCAAACCAACAATCGAGTGGAAAAATTGAAGTTGCCAAGGACCAAATTGCGAACATTAACCCAGCATTCAAGCCTAATTAAACATTTTTAGGAACTTCAAGGGTCTAAGAGCAAAGAAAAAGGCAAGCAATGACTCAAAATGCACCCATCTTAGGACCTAATTGCAAGACATTGGAATGTAATTGGGCCATAATGCATTGCTGCAAAAGTCACAGGGACCCAATTGATTACTTTTCTCAATTTTCCGGGTCATAGTAGCATAAGGGGAAACTTGAGAGGTTAAAGTGTGATTTTCAGAAGTTAATTTCATGCAAAACATGCAGCTACGATATATGATTTGCAACCAGCAATATTTCTGATTCAAGCTTTCTGCAGCCGAAAAACATCAGCACAACTGGCATTTCCACACATTGATTTCCACTTCAAGTAAACTTTTGATCAAAACTTTTCAACCAGACATCCAAAACCCTATCTAAGCAACATGTAACACAATCTTGACATTCAAACAAACCAAAACATGGAGGGAAAAAATCATGCAAATACTGGAGAATTCAATGCAGCATGGTCCGGCAATCCTGCTCTATACATTCCCAGCAATGTTTAGACATGTTGCAAGCTCTTCTTGAACCCAAACACACAAATACTAACACCAAGCCTTCCATTTCATTCCTTTAACACCAAAGTAAGCTAGCAAAAGAAGACTAAAACCAGTTTTGTGAGCTGTTACGGAAGAAAAAAAAAAAAAAAAAGAAAGCAGCAAAGGAATCCAGTTGAAACTTCATTTAACGTGGCTGGAGTTTTTTCCTTTAGTGTAGATAGTTACAATGGACAACACAACCCAAACACTAGATGAAAGCAGGTCACAGCAAGAGAAATAAACTCATGAAGCTTCAGAACTCCAATAATTTCCAGTCACAAATGCAGCCAAGGCGACCTGAACATCTACTAAGACTCAATCAGAAAATCAAGAAAACAGCATTATCCATCTTGGTCAAACCATTCTAATGAATTTAGACTACAAACCAGAACACGTATTTACTCATTTGGGACAAAATAGAACTGGTGGCTTAAGCATAATGAATACGAAACAAACAGGAAAAATGTCAAAAACCCCAAGTCCCTTCTCCTTCTTCTCTCAAACCCAACCAGATTTGGCGGCAGTGCAAAAACTAACATGAACATCTACTGACCTCTAGCTCAACATTTTGAAAAAAAAACATTCTAAGGTCCAACTGCAACAACGAACCAAATGCCCAAAACAAAACTGGTAAGCAAAACAAGGACCTCCAAAACTACTGCAAGTCAAACAGGAAATACTGCCGAAAATTCATGTCATATTCTGATTTTACTGATTCAAACACATGTGGGTCAGTCATGAGCTCACGAATTCATGATATAACCTCACGAAGAAATCCAAGTTGCTGTCCCTATCCACTACTCACTGATTTTCTATCTCAACCAGATTTGAATAGCTGGATGCACAGGAGGAACAACCATGAAGGAAAGAGAAAAACGACCCAAAACGTAACAGGAAGTATCTCAACATTTCTGAGCTCAATCTGATGGTATCTAACTGATAAAAGATGAAGATAATACCTTAATCACCAAGCGAGGTGAGGGATGCCCGAGAAAAGGTTCGGATGGTTCTACCAGAACTTCAAAGTCTCGCCAACGGAACACGATGATGATGATTCAGTCATCCTCTTGCAACCCTAAACCAGACTCTCTCTTTCTTTTGCTGTTTTCTCTCTTTTACCGTCGCGCATACACACTCTCTACTTCCTCAAGATTTTTCAGCCGCCACTCTCAGAACTTTTCTCTCCGTTGTCATCCGTTCTCTTTCTCCGGTCTTTCTTTTCTTTTCTGCCTTTTAGCTCTGCCGCCGTTCTCTATCTCTCTTTATCTTTTCTGGTTTTTTCTTTTCCCAGTCGCTACCTGCTATCCCTCTCTAAACCTAGCCCGTTCTCTCCACTCTCTCCTTTTCAGATTCTCTCTCCCCAGATTTTCTGGTTCCCTCCATCCTTTCTTGCTCTCTTGCTTTCCGGTTTCCTCTTGGCCGTCCCCTCAATCTTTCCTCTGTATTCTGTTTCCTTTTCCCCTTTCTTTTCACTCCCCCTGAAGCTTTTCTCTTGCTCCCTCTCCGATCCTCCCCTGCGGCTCTCCTTTCTTTTTCTATTTATATGGGAACCCCCCTCCTAAACCCTCAGCTATACTCTCCAAAATTTGCAGCTAAGGGGCTGCTAAGAGCCCCTCCTTGCAAGCTGCAAAAACGCAGCTTGCAAGTCGCGTGTTCATCATCACTTTTTTTTATAAAGTAATTAAAACAATATTGATAATAATAAAAAATAAATGACAAAAACAAATTAATTAACATCGGATAATATAAACTAGAAAATGCAAATTCCACTTTTCTTTTTTTCTATTTTTCCATTTTTCATCATTTTTCCCTTTTTTTCTTTTTTCTAAATGAACCAAACAAAAATAAAAGATACATTAAGTAGAAATGAATAAAACAAAATTGCTATTTTTCCTTTTCCTTTTCCTTTTCCTTTTTTTCCCTTTTTTATGATTTTTCTTTTTTTTTCATTTTTCATGATTTTTCCTTTTTCTTTTTTTTTTCATTTCAAGAAATTCTATGCTAAAAACTTAAAAATAAAAATAAAACTATAAACTAAAAACTAAAAATCGAATAAAACTAATACGACAAATAAAAAACTAAAAATAAACAGTAAATGAAATTACACCAAAAATTTGGTGTCTACATGGTGCATTTAACCGGTAGTGCGTGGGTCCCACGTTCAAAATACGCTTTTAATTTCTCAAAAACTAACCGATACTAGAAAAATCATTTTAAAACTATCTTTGCTCATAAACTTTATCTGGGGAATTTTTCTAATAAATAAAATGCAGAAAAGGCGGGCGTTAAAAAAATAAACCCTAGAAAATTAGAAAATTTCTGGGTTCTCAAACTCATTTTTTTTTCGGGGCGTCACACTATACAATACTTGATGGACCCGATCATCTTATTGAGTAGAACAATTTGAAAAATTTGGCTAATTGGAGTGAGAAAAGACATTTGTCCTAACAAAATGAGAACAAAGTCCGAATGAATTGATTACTTTGATTAACACATAAAGTGATATGTGAAAGAGCCTATTCTTGAAAGGAGTGCAACATCTCGACTAGGTTTTCAGTGAACGATAGATCGAAACCCTAAAAGAGAATAAATAGATCAAATGGATTGGAAAAAATTGACTAGATAACCCTAAAAATGGGTAAACTGGTCAAATGAATTGAATGAAATTGATGATTTATTCAAAATTAACCGGATTGTCTTAAAATGAATAAATTGATAAAATGGATTGGATGAAATTGATGGTTTATTTCAAAATTGACTAGATTGTCTTAAAAATGAACGAATGGATTGAGTTAATGATTTATTCAAAAATAACTAAATTGTTCTAAAAGTGAATGAATTGATCAAATAGATAAAATAGAGTCAATGATTTATTCAAAAATAACTAAATTGTCCTAAAAATGAATGAATTGATAAAATGGACTGGATGAATTTGATGATTTATTTGAAAATCGATTGAATTGTCTGTCCATTGGTAGCTTCAACCAATTCATTGCAATGCATTAGTCTATGAGCCTTCTAAAATCAAGATTTGGCCTCAATATATTTACCATCTCAACAATGAGGAATTATTTGTGAATTTCTTCAAATTAATGTCCTTTATACAAGGGAATTTTACCAACTGTGTTAAAATGGCCAAAGGATGATTGTTAGATGCTCATATTCTAATGTACAAAAGTTGCTTTATTATCATGGAAAAGACTGAATCCTACCTTACCTTGTGTACTACCTCTTTGGATGGTACAAGAAATATAGACGTGCAAGTATCATTGAATTATATATCCGAAACACAAAGTGGCTTATTCTTAACACAGGATTCCCTATGTGGCATTCCCTCTAAGGTTTATGCATGATGTCAATTTATCAAAGCAATTAAATATGCAATTTGAAATGAAACATGACCTAAGGGACCCTTCATATGCCAGGGTGAGCCTAGAATGATGTGCAATTATTAACCTACGAATGCAATACACTGGAATTTAAACGTGCAATAACCTACTTAAGAGGGTAGGTTCTAAAAGAGTATCATACTAGAACTCTTATTTTCTAGCATTTGTCAATACAAAAGACAAGAAAACAAGGAAATGTTAGCTCAATAAATAATCACATAACACATTAGGCAATTGGATGATACAAAAGGCGAAAAGAAAGAAAA
Organism: Coffea canephora; assembly: GCA_036785865.1. Classification (NCBI taxonomy): domain Eukaryota; kingdom Viridiplantae; phylum Streptophyta; class Magnoliopsida; order Gentianales; family Rubiaceae; genus Coffea; species Coffea canephora. Next base: position 29,209,828 of record CM071922.1, read on the forward strand.
ATAAGGACAGAGGGGTGAGATCCCTCCCTTCATGCCTAGTGCTCCTAGTTGGGTACGGTCGACTCTATCCTAGGCAATTTCTAATATGGATGCATGAAGTTTGGCTCACTAATGCATCTATACTCAATAAAGTTTCAGGTCCCCAAACCTTCAGGCCAAAGGCGAAGGGTCATCAATCCCAAGGCCCAAAAGTCGGTGGTTCGAGTGATACCTCGGACATTGCTACGTGCACATCGTGCCACGGCCACATGTCCAAGTGAATCGATCCTAATCCTATTCGAGTGGAGTGGTGTGACAACCACTAAAAGTAAAAAAGAAATGAGGATTTATAAAGTAAAACGTATGCACATATGAAGTGCCCCTTTTGAAGGGAGAGATTAAATACCATAAAATGCAGTTGAAGGTTCTAGGTTGGCTATTCCCCCCACCCAAAACGCAAGCGCGATATACAAATACAAATAAAAAGTAAACACATAAACGATCACATACATGGATATTTGAGATGATTGTGTGTTAGATGCCATAAACCCTAAAAAAGGAAAAATGCAACCCTAAACCTCCAAATGTGATGTATAAAAAAGTTAAAAGAAGAAAAAGATTGACTAAATCGAATGCTCAGACTCTCTAATTCCCCAGTGGAGTCGCCAAACTGTCGCGCCCCATTTTTAAATGAAAAATAATAATGTTTCTAAAAATGAATGAATAAAGAAATGAATTTGGATTTAATTTGATTGAAAATGATTTTTGACTTTTAGAAAATAAATGTGACGACCACACTTTTCCCAAGGGCGAACCCGAGGGTAGTAGCGGGCCGCCTGCCTAGCTTGCGCCAGGACTCAAAACTTAAAGCAATAAAAGCTAAATAAACCAAAAGGATACTATATACAATCCCAAAAGAGTTTTAATTACATCCTCCAAAAGTAGCTATCCAAACCACTATATTACATTATGATAACAACCAGCAGAAAGTGGACCCTGAGAAGGGTCCTTATACAAACCACCAAAACAAAAACAACATCTTAAACGTCTAACTAAGACAAGCACCACAAACTATACTAGTGAAGGTGCCAAAGTGTATCCCTGCGTCAGCCCTGCTAAGGAAAACAAAAGGAAAGGAGTAAGCTAGAAGCTTAGTAAGTAAGCAGGGGTAAACACGTAAATTTTCACTTTAAAATAAACAATTATGTTACAAAATGTCAAATTAACAGATATAAGTAACAACACAAGTAAGGATACAGGTTGGCTCCAAAGCCAAGTCGTTCGCTAGGCGTGACCTCCTGTCGACACTCCGTCGACCATATATAAGGGTCCGTAGAACTCCACTTGTACTCCCACCTAACACCTTATCACCCTCACTGGCCAGTCACCTCACAAACTTGCTCGAGCGAACGAAACCACAAACTTGAGCTTGAGTCACAAGCTCGGGTCACAAACTTGGTTCACAACTGGAACTTACGAACTTGGTGACCTCAAGACTAGGTTGGACTAGCTTCGACCAAGCCCCGGCCGGCTCGAATAGTCCGTCTAGATCTTGAGATCGGGCCCACAACTTTATCATATTTCACAAATTCACGAAAGTCACCCCGAGCTCCAAGCTCAAGGGGTTCAGCACCAAGAGAGTTCATGTATACACATCTCATGAAGAAACATAGGTACAAACTAGGGTTTAGGTCGAGTGTGATAAAGTACACTCTCGCCTAAGGCCCCCTTTTATTCACATCAAAACACATAAGCAGTTTATACATATAAACGGCCTGAATACTTACTCCAAAAGTACGTATAGCAAAAATGCAAGGATCACGTCACGTGTACAGTTAGTAGGCCCCACCGGCACCGTCTAGCCCGTCACCGTCTGAAATAGAAGATTGCATCACAATATATCACAAACGGCTACTAACATGCATAACTCAAGTAAAACGGCAAAATCGGCACATGCAAGTGCGGAAACGGCACACGGACATGGAAACAGAAATGGCCAGATTTGCCATCCCAAACCGTTTTGATCAAAAGTTAGGCTAGGAATGTCGGATCAAGGTGGGCGAGACACTATTTTGAAGCTACGAGGAAGGGCTACAACATTTATTTAGACATCTCAACCCAGATCTGAATGAAAGTAGGTCGAAAGCATGGAAAACAGTACCAGAAGTTTGCATTTTAGGATGACAGACAGGGTCTGTTTGCTGGACCATAACTCCCAGCTCACAAATCCAAATCAAGAAATTCCAAAGGTGTTAGAAAGTTCATTAATAAGGCTATAACTTTCATGTTTGGATCAAAAGCTGAATCAATACGGAGTATGGGGAAAAAGGGGTTCAAACGTCCCTGTCAAAACTGTCCAAATTCGAAAGCAGTTCTGACAACTGATCTTGTTTTGGTCATAACTGGAGCTACGGAACTCGGATTTGGATGAACTTTATACCGTTTTGAAGCTAAGACCAATATCTACATTTCTTATGAAGGGATAAATACCCAGTTCGCATGTTATCAAGACGGACAAAACATGGTCAGAGGCAAAACCCAGAAACGTAGCAAAATCCTGGGTTTAGAACAGAAGGGAAGGTTTTGGCCATAACTCAGGATCTACTGATCGGATTGGGCTGAAAATTTTCAGGCACAACAAGGACTTAATGGGCTACAACTTTCATGTTTTGGGTAAACCCTGAATCCGTATGTAACCTCAAGAAAAATGGAGCCAAAGTTCAGATGTTGAACTGCCCTGGTTACCTGTTTTGCCGGTTTCAAATGTCGCAAACGCATGGTTCATTTTCATGGTTCTCATGCAAATTTTCTAACTACTTTCATACCAAATAAACACACATATACTAACTTCTAAATGACCTACAAATGGTCCGACGTTTTCCCTCTAAGCCACTACAAAATTGCCAAAACTAACCATGATCCTTAAACTAACTTTATTTGCATTACCAAACTTAATCTAACAACTTACTAACCAAACCCTAACTATGTTAGGACTCGAAAAAAAAATTTCTTATTTTTATCAAATATTAATGGTTTAATTAAGTATTTATCCACCTGTTTCTCCCAAATAATTTATTACGACCATTTTAAATCCATTCGTATGGAATAATGTCTTCATTATGCTTTTAAAACGCCCCGTTAACAACTTCAATTTTCGGAGGATTGTTTAAGTGAGAAATAATGAACACGAGTGTTTCAAGGTGATATTGTATTCGAGAGTATGATTATCCTGGGGAAATTAAGCATGGACAATAGCAGATTAAGAAAAGTTAATCGAGAATTAAAGGTGAATAAGTTCTAAGTGAGCATATGCTACTCACGCATGGATAGTTTTCCAAAAGACGCATGGATACAAATTTATTGGAGACTTGAGGAGTTAATACTCGACTCATGTGAGGACTCGTAAAACTCCTATTAAAACCCTATTTTGAGCTTATTTAATTATTTACTTGTTCATTTATTCCGAGTATTATTTTCTAGACCTATTGAACCTAATTACGTGGAAATATAGCTTCGTTATATTTTTAAAGTGACTTGTTTCAAGAATTAATTTCCGGGAGCGCGTTTAGTAAAAATAGTGAATAGTGCTCAGAGATTTATCCGCGTAGGAGCACAATAAGCTTGGAATATTGGAGACTTGTACTATGGTTCTAAAATAGGTAATCTTATGAATAAATACTCAAGTGATAGTTAGTAGTGCAATCGTTATAAGAATTTCTCGGAAGTTTAGCGTTATAGCATTAAAATTGACGGTACGCGTTTTCACACGCGCGACTTTATTTGAGGGATTTTAGACCCTTATTTTGGGACAATTAAGAGTGAATAATACTTACATAAATATAAATGCATTGGAGGTTCAGTGCACTAGTGAACCAAACGCGCGAGAAAATCGAGCCAAAAACGTGCCAAACGAGCCCTAATGTGAGTTGACTTTGGAGTGATTGTGTACCACTCATTTAATCTTCTCTTGAAAGCTAAAAGAAATCTGATCACTCTCCATCTTCTCTCACCAAGACAGCCGGCCAACACCCTCCTCTCTCTCACTCTCTTGCTTCACAAATTTCTTCACTAAATCAACCCAAAACCTCAACCAATCTTCACCAAACTTGGAGATCATCTAGCAAACTACTTGGAGGTTGGATTTAGCTAACAAAAGGGCTGCATTTTCACGGTTTCTTGGAGCCTTGAGGACCGAAATTTCTGGGTGTAAGACACTAAGGAGGTATAACTTCATCCTACACCTTAAGCTTGGATTATGATGGTAGAAATGCATCTTTAAGCTATTGCATGTGTATGGATGGCTTGATATGGTTGTAAAATGTGAAAGTGGGCTCTTTGTATTCCCACACTTGGGTTGTTGTTGCTGATTAGATGATGAATGTTGGATTTAATGGTAGTTTAATGGTTAAAATGATGGATTAATGGTGTGTAATTGATAGAAACTTCATTGGGTGCAAGAAGCAAAAGTTTCCGATTTTACCCCTGCCTTGTTCGGCCATTTTAAGACCAATTTTAAATGATCTAATGGCTTGAATCTAATTTTTATATGAAGTATTAGATGTGTGAAAATTTTCATTGGAAAATATTGAGGTTTGGTTAGGCAAATGAATTTTTTTTGTGAAACTAGCAAATCTGGAAACTGTTCCCGTATGGCTCTGTCCAGCGGTAGCATTTTGACCATAACTCTGTCCTCGGGTGTCGAAATCAAGTTCCGTCAGTAGCGTTTGAAACTAGACATTCCTGGCTTTAATTTGAGATAAAATTCACATTCTGATTCTTTGTGAGTGAGCCGAACCAAACATTTTAAGATGGCTGTCCTGTCTCTCGGATTTGCTGGAATGGTTTGTAGAGGCAGCAACTTGAGGCTCAATTTCGAGCTGGTTTCGTGCTGAATTTCAGAACATTTCCTTCTGTGAACTTTTAGTCCTATGAATGTATTTTCCAACGCCATAAACCATGCTCTATTCCGAGTTAAATTGATTGATTTGTGACCAAAACAAGAGGACTGCCCTGTTTTGGAAAAACGTAGTATTTGGACTGATTTGGGGAAAACTTGGGAATGATTTTATTAATTGAAGTTCTTGATGCTCATCACTTACCAAAGGTATCATGGATATATCTTAGACCTTTATTTCACAAATGAACCATGGTTGGATAGTTTTCATGGTTAAACGATTTGAATTTGGAAATGGAAGTCAAAAGGCAGATTGCCTTAGAATTTTTTTCCTGAACTTTGGTTGACTAATTAACTATCTTTCCGAAGGTATTTTTCCCTGAAATTTGATAGAGCGGTACCTTTCATATAGGAGTAAAGTACTGCCAAATTTGGTATCAATCCAAGTTCGTTTCGATACCTAATTAAATTTCTAGTGTTGGAGGTTTAAATCTGGAAATTCTTCTCCAGTCTTGAATTTCCCCAACTTCGAGCTACCGTATCTCGGTACTCGAAACTCCGATTCTTGATCCGCTTGTTTTGTTATAAACCTCACTTGTAACTCTAATTGAGTGACAAATTTCAGAAGCTGGTTTGCAACGTGTGAATCGTGCCGGATTTTCAAAGTTGGCCGAAATCCAACTTAATTCTGCCTTGTACGCCGAGCCTGTACCTTCAAGCTCATTTTTGAGTACTTTCCACTTAGATTCATGGAAATGTGTCTTCTAAGAACTTTTAGAACTTTCCAAAAGGTTTCCAACGGTATAAATTTTTCCAGTTTTGGGCTTATATCGAGAGAGATACGAATTTTCAAAGATTTAAGATAAAACTGAAATTTCTCAATTTTCAAGGCAAAGGAGTTTTTCCAAAACTCTTAATTCTCTTCGTATTATTCAAACGTTTTGCCCTCGATTTTCATGATAAAAACTCAAATAATATTGTACATAATAAAAGGCAAGTTGAACCTCGATTTACGAGTAATTGAGGTCCCTTTTGTGAAATAATCTTAAGATTGTACTAGTGTACAATCTTCCTTGATAATTGGATAATTGTGTGACTATCCACTATTAATTGCCAGGCGCACAAGGAGACCTTCAAGAGGATCTCACAGTGGACACTTGAACTCCCAGAAATAATTCTTATTGAATTGCTCGGTGAGTGTCAAGTGTGTGAATCTTTGATACTTGCTTATTTGTGGTAATTGTTGGAAGTTTTAAAAATAAGGGCGGGTACGTACTTTATCGCACTCGTTCTAATTTCAAATGAATGATTGAAATGTATTGAATGAATGCAATGTATTGAATGAATGAATGAAATGAAATGCTATGTTATGATTACATATGTCGTTGGAGTGAACCTCCTCGACTTTCAAATGAATGGGGGATGCCCAAACTCATAGGCCGACCTTGGACTCGAGCCGGCAATGGGCTTGGTCGGGGACTTGGGCGAGCCATGAGATATATATATAAGCTCGACCTAATGAGAGGTCTTGCTTGGCATACTCGTGGAGTATCGCCTTATAATAGACTTGTGGGCCCTTGAGGTGTACGGTGGACGGAGGGAAGTAAGTGGTGATCTACAGAAATGGAAATACCGACCCGGTTGACAGGAGGGTCAACGCGGGAAGGTATACGAATGACATCGGCAGAGCGAGTGGAACTTAGCTCCTGAGAGCTACTATATCCTTGAATTGTTTCTGATTACTTTTCCTGTTCGAATGATTGATTATTGAAAGGACATGGTTTAATTGTTAAATTTGGGATTGCTATTTGAACGAAGTGCTTGCATGTGTGTTCTTGGCCTCACGAGCGTTCAGCTCACCCTATAGATTTGTTTTCCTTAACATGATTGGACTTGGAGAAATGTTGGAGAAACCCCTCTTGGCGTACTCTTGTTTTAGGGTTTCCGTTGCACTTTGGGGCTAGACTTGTGATTGATGTATATTTTGAATATTGATGTATTTCGAGATTTCGATGTAATGATTGGGCAGATGTTGAATATTGATAAGCTTGAATGCTTACGCACTGATTGTATTTATGGTATTTAATCGTAACGTCTAGTGTTGTATTAAGCTTGGACGGAAATTGCTTGAGTCCTGGCGAGAGCTGGGCAGGCGTCCCGCGGATACCCTTTGGTTCGCCTTAGGGAGAAGTGGGGGCGTCACAAACTAACTAAACATTAGCCAAGCTAAACTAACTTTAGGAAACCTAGGGTTTCATAATCCAAATCAGTTTTTACCATCCACTCACCAAAGAAATAAAACAAATCATCAAATACAACCATTACAATCTTCATAGCACAAAATTAGAGCTAATTAACTTGTTTAGCATGAAACCCTAATTAGGGCTCCTATGGCCGAATCATCAAGGCCCAAATTTAACCAAATTACTCCAGAAAAACAAGTGATTAACACAAGTGAAACCATAATCAATGACAACTAACAACTATTATCATCATTTCCCCCATTTCAAGTATCATCAACCACCTTTAACTTTGTATAGAAGCTTTCTTACCTCAAGATGAAGATTGTATGATGGTTAAGAAACTCAAGCTAGCTCCAAGATGGACTCTTTATGCCTCAAGATGAGAATCTATGGAAGAAATTTGGTTGAACTTAGCAAAATTCCCCTTGGTTTCTTCTTCTCCCTCTCACGGCTCCAACTCTCTCTCTCTTCCTCTTGTTTGTTTGTTTTGTTTTGTCATCCAATGACTTAGTTGTGTTTCCTATGACTTTATATGCGGTGCAAACCCACTTAGGAGAGATATTTATTAGCCAACCAATCACACAAAAGGACTTTATTTGCTTCTTAGCCCTTGTACTTCAATTTAACTTTTGTTCCACTCTTGCCCTTAAACCTTTACTTTTCTATCAATTTACTCCATAAGTTGTAAACTTAATCTAATCCAAACATGTAATCACACTTAATTGCTTCACTAATCACTTTCTTATCTTAATCACTTATACTTAAACATATTTTATCTCACATAAAAGCAATTAAACAACAATATTTTTGTCATAGGCAAAATTAGGGTTTTAAACCCAACTTAGAATTCTAACAAATCATAACACTAGAAACTTTTCTTCTAGTTTAGGGTTTTCCTAACTTCTAAACTCACTTAACCTATCCAAAATGGATCAAATCCTATACTTACCCGCACTAAAACACACACTAGCATAATTAACTTTAATCACTACTCGAACTTATGATTAATACAAAAACTAGGGTTTCAATCCTAACCCCAACTTAGGGTTTTCGAATTAGTCCCAAAACCTAATGTTACCACACAAACAATGAATATAACCTAATATCAAACTTAAAAACTGACCTGGGTCTCACAATAAATAAAGAAAAATGGGCCTAAACGGGACTTAAAAGTGCGACGGTTTTGACCCAAAATAATAGTTTAAAAAGGGTTTTAATGAAAAATAGGAGTCGCCACTTGGTATACATGATCTAACGGGTGCGGGGAGCTAATACTCATGACTTCAATTTTCTCTTTAGTAGAGGGAATATGAGTGTGTTAAGGCTAAAGAGCCAAACTTGTCCATAACCCATATTCGAGGGGTATTTAGTCAAGCAAATGACCTAACCTAGTTTTACTTTTCTTAAATGAAATGCAAATCTAATATCATGTCTCATACACAGGGATAAGGAATATACATATAGGGGAAATATGGGTTAAGGGATATACATATATAATGGGAATGTCATGCAAAATGATAAAAAACCCTAAAAAGTAGAAAATATGTATGAAAATATAGTGATTGTCATACAAAACATGATCTAGCGCGTGGATGGTCCCTAAGGGTCTAGCATTGGACTAACTCATGTCTATACATTCTCACTAGCATTGGACTAGTGAGAAAGTGAGAAAGAGGACCACAACTAGCATTGGACTAGTGTGGAATCGGAAAAAGGGGGCTACAACTAGTGTTGGACTAGTGTGGTGACATCATGCATTTATTAGAATGAATCATACAAAACATAATGAAACAAATAAACACATAAACCACATAAAACACATAGCACATAAACATGATATCTAGATGTAAGGCCCTAAGAAAGCGAGTAACACATAGACACATAAGCATGCAAAACTAACAAGGCAAATAAAGCAAATAAAGCCCTAACTATTACATTTGGGGAGCTCTACTACAATCTAAGGGGAAAAATGAAATGAAACAAAATAATAACCTAACTATTACAACTTGGCATTTAAATGCCTCTCAAATAACCGAAATTAAATAAAAATGAATATACAAGATTAAAACCAATAAAGTGAATAAATAAATAAAATAAAATAAAGAAAACATTCAAAAGCATGCAATTACACACACATAAAATCACATAGGAACACATATGGTCAAATAAAATCAAAATAAAGGAGTAGAGTGTACCTCTCTTGAATTGGTTGTCTACTGAAATGCAATTTTCTTATTTACCCTCCAAAACAATAAAATGGTCAAGGCATCACTTTCATTAACAAATAATCACAAGAAATGGAAATAAACACGAAATTTGAATCAATCAAATCATTCAAATAAAAATAAGCAACCCATATTCAATAAATTAAGACAAACAAGGATCCAATTGAAACAATTAAAGAAGTTTGAGGGGTGAGATTATTATTATTACAAATATTAGGGGCCTAAATTAAAATAAAATAAAATTAAGGGCTAAGATGAGGCCCACAAAAATCAAATGCTAAACTTCACAAAATGAATGAAAACCCATTTTTTATAGTTAACAACAAAATTACCCAAAATTCCTAATTTTTTTACTAAAAGCCCAAATCAAAACTATAAATCTATAAAAAATCATTAAACCTCCCAATTTCATCCCAAAACTTATGAATAATCTACCCAAACAATCATATTAAAACACACTAAGAAAGTTAAAACTTTAAAGGGACAACATTGACTAATTTTCCAAGGTTTCTGGGGCATAACAGAATTACGGGGAACTTGAGGGGTAAAAATTCAATTTTTTGAAAACATTTCCATGCAAGCATCAAAGGCTTTCTGCAACTGAAGCTATTCTTCTGCAATTCACATTCGCAAGCTTTCCGTAGCTCTCGGCTATTCATCACGCAGGTCTATCGCACAACAACGAAGGAAAGGGAACTACAACATGCTATTTTTACAAGAAGAACAAATCATCTCATCCCCAGCATAGTGACCGAAAAGAGACTCGACTAAGCTATCAAGTTGATAGAAAAGGAACAGATCCTTGGTCAATGAACGGGAGGAAAAGAGGGAGAAACAACGAGAAAACGGCAACCATGAGCATTCAGTTCCAACCAAATCAGACACAACGTTGATGCATGTTGGTTTAGCAAAGACCCAACAAATGAACCAAAACCAGGTTTCAGCTTAACAGATTTGGTTCTGTTTAGAGCTTGAAGCGAACAAGAAAAAGGATTGGAGATTACCTATTTCACTGCTGGAACGCACCCTCCTCTCTGCTCGATCCGTAGAGCTGCCGCCGCCGTGAAGCTCTCTGTTTCTTAGCTTTTCCTTCAGCCTGTAGCTTCCTTTTCTCCTCAGCCGAGAGCTCCTTCCTCCCTTCTCTCTCACTCTCTCGTTTTCCAGTTTTTTCTTGCCTTTTTCCTCTCCAGCCCCAAGCTTTTCTTTCTGGTTTTTCTCTCTTTTTTTACAGCCGCCAAGAACCCCCCCTTTTTTCCTTTTCCCAGCCTTCCCAAGCGTTTTCCGCAGCCCCTTTTTTTCTCTCGGTCTCTCTTGCTTTCTTTTGTTTTCCAGATTCTTCCTTGGCCAGCCCCCAGCTCACCTCTTGTTTTCTAGTTTTTCTTTCCTTCTTCGTTTCCTCTATCCGAAGCTTTTTCTCAGCCGAAGCTCTCCCTCCAGCTCTCTCTTGGTTCAGCCCTTTTTCTCCTCCCCCAAAACCCTTGTTTTTTCACTCATGCCTTTCTTCTTCTGGTTTCAAGATATGCTTTTTCAAAGAATGTCACCAAAGCTGAAAAGTTTATTAAACAGATTGAGTAGGACTTGGAAAAACTTAGGAAAACATTTTTTGGGTTTTAAAACTCATTTTGGTGAGATTTTGGATGCTTAAATTGCTCTCCTCACTTTTAGAATACATTTAGATTTTTCCTTGATTTGCACCTTCAAATTTGACCTTGAACCCTTCAAATTTGACCTTGAACCCTACGTGTTTGAGAGGCCATCTTGCATAGGCTTGTGGCTCATAGTTGAGCCTAATATGCGAACTTTGTTCACTTAAGCTTTGGATGGTTGAACCACAATATCTTTATCTTGGTTATTTTTAGGATTTGTTGGTGAGCACGAGCATAACCCGGGGATGAACTTTTGACATTTACTCTACTGATATCGGTGAGTGTTCGTTACATGTGTATGCTTTAAATGACTATGTGAAATGTTGTGAATGTTGCTGGAATGTTAAATGCTTTCCAATGATTGCTAAATGGATTTTCGATGGGCAAGTGTGTTCTTTATCACACTCGACCCAAGCAAAAGTGAATTTTCAATGATTGAATGCTACTCGTGCATGAATGTAAGCCTTTTTGGCTGAACTGGGTCCTTGCCCTTCGTTGCCAGTCAACTCGAGCTAGAAGCGGATTCGGTCAAACAGCTGGTGACCCTGGGACAATGTTTGGTATACTCGAGTATTACCACAAAGTCTAGTAGAGAACTAGCTAGTGAATTCAATGCAATGAAATCAATGAATGAATGACATGAACAGTAAAGGAGTTTTCACTTGAAAATGTGTTCTAATATCGAAGGGATAAGGAAAATGATTGGCGAATGAATGAATAAATGACTTGAATGAATGGCTCCAAATGAGCACGTATCCTTTCAATGAATGAATGATTGATTCTTGAATGACTGCTTATTACTGTGCCAAGTGTGTAAAGTGCTAAATGTAAATGTTTTCATGTTTTGCCTGCATGAATGCTTGTTTGGGAACCTCACTGGACTTTTAGCTCATTCCATTAGTTTATTTTCCTTACAGGAGTGGAGGTTGGAGCAAGTAAACGTGAACTAGTGTGTATAAGTTTCTTGCACTTGTACTTTTATGGATTGAATGTATTTGGGATATTTGGCAATGTAAAGCTACGTTTCATTTTTGGCTTGTAAATGAAGTTGAATTATGGTTGATTTGAGGACCTTCTATGTTAATCTAGAGGTGTGAAAGACTATTTCCAAAATTTAAGTGAGTGAGTCATGACGAGAGTTGGGCAGGTGGTTCGCCAAACCCTTGGGTATGCCCTAGAAGAAGGTGGGGTCATCACAAAAGGAATTCAATTATTTCATTTTAACTTAAAACACACCAAAAACTTAACCTAATACCTAACTAAAAATACAAAAATTACATGCTAATCAAACTCCCGCATACTTGAACTGTTGCTTGTCTTCAAGTAATTTAAGAGTTACCAACCATCACAATAGTTCAAAAATATCCCTTTGAGCTCATGTATCCTTCACCATTATACAAACATTCATTCCACCACAAATACTCATCATACCAAGTAAAGGAGATATAATTATATCAAGAATTAAGACTTGTTCAACTCATTTCCTCCCCTCAACTCAATTTCACTTTTAAACAACTCATATGGTGAAGTCAAGACATACAATTTCCATGATCATCTTTATTATTCAGAGAAGGATTTATTCAATACAACAACAAATAGCTTTCTCAAGTAGTGAAGATGTCTTTTGACATGAAGATCGACATTGGTAGATGAAGACCTCCGGTTATTCAACTTCATCACTAACTAGAGTTGCTTTGAATACTCATAATTCAAGAGCTGTTTTATGTGAAAGTTGACATTTGTAGATGAAACTCCCGATTACTAATATTCAAAAATCATTGGAGTAAATATTTATTTATTATTTTTTTCTTTTTCTTTTTTCTTTTCTTTTTTCCTTTTTTCCTTTTTGTTCTAGTAACTTCTCTCATATAGAATGATCATAGAAAAAGTAATGCAAATATTGACCATATTCATCACTCAATTTGTGAAATTCAATCCAAATACGAAACTTGTCAAGCATGCAAATTCAAGGCATAATTATTTCCACTTTACATGATATACGTTCTTCATAGCAAAAATCCTAGTCATATAATAGCTAGTTTCAAATCAAATAGGAAATGAGATGCTTAAGACACATCAATTGTACTTCAAAGAGAGAATTTGACTACTAATAGTCATGGAACCATTTTTTCTCTTAAATAACCACAAATAAGAAAGTAATAAACCTCCCCCCCACACTTAAAGTGCACATTGTCCTCAATGTGTGAAAAGGAAAAGTAAGAGTAAAAGAAATACTCCCTCCATAGTGAATTGATCTCTTGCTTGCAACCTTTTATGATTTCATTTTTCTTGAATTACAACCATTCTCTACATAAATGGAAGTCAAAGAGTGCAAAAGTTTCATATAATAACTATGAGGACTTGCAAATTCATTTATATTTTCTTATAATTTCCTTTATTCTTGATTAAGTTAATTTATAATTTTCTTAATACTAAGTTACTTGCCTTAGTAGGTATAACAAATAATAGAGTTGAGAGTTTTACTTTTATAGTTGGTGCATGCTAGGGTTTAAGGTGTATAATGGTAGTGTGATCAATTGGTGAGGTGTGTATACTAAATTTGGTGGATAAGAGCGGGTATTAAGTAAGAGGAAGGATGTGATTAAAAGTGCTAAGAGTAAGTTAGTGAATCATAAGTTAAAACAAAAGTACAAGAGAGTTAAGGAAATAGGCTTGAACCGACGTGCGCCGTTTGTTACTAGTTGAGGACACCACTTGACCAATACTTGCTTTCCCCAATCTTCTTATTTTCCTTTCATTTATTCTCCCCTAATTTAGCTCTAAAGCTGGCTAATATTCTTGACCAAGAGAGGGGAGGAAAAGAAAAAAAAAGAAGGAAAAAGGGATGCTTGCCAAGTGTTGGCAATCAAGGGCTTGTTTGACCAAAAGCTTTCTTCCATCTTTATCATTCAAGTGAACCAAGTTTTTTTCATTTTCTTCCTACCTTGGCCGACCAAAAGAGAGAGAAAAAGAGAGAAGAAAACCTCCATTTCCATCTTGATTTTTACCTTTTTTGAGTGAAGAGCAACAAGAACAACAAATCCAAACCGAACAAAGTTGCACTAAGGTAGTAAGGAAGCTTGCAGTGGAGATTTTTTTGGAGTGGAAAGCCTTGGTTCCCCACTTTCTTCAAAGGGTTTGAAGGTACTAAGTTGGAAAACTTCCTTTCTCATTCTTATCTTGCAATTTATGGAGAAGATGACTTGAAATTGGAAGTTTTATGGATGATAACTTAGATTGGTGAAGATTGGTGAAATTTCAGCCTAGGGTTTTATGTTTTTCAGCCTTGTTTTATATTGTTCATCCATGATATGATGGTATCTAGTTTGGTTATAGACTTGTGTGAAGATTTATAGTTTAATTGTGACTTTTTAGCTTCCAAATAGGAATTTTGAGCTTTAGTTCTAAAATTTCAACTTTATTAGAGAAATTTTCAGCTTTGATATATGGTGTTTATATGCTAGAGATAAGCTTAAATTAGATGGTTTTGTGGCCTAGTATAAGAACCAATTTTACCTTATAACTTGTGGTATTGATTTGGGCTGATTTGACATGAAATTTGGCTTGGAAAATAGGAGGAAAATTTAAGGAAAATAGGGGAAGTGCTGCCCGTTTTTCTTCTTGTAGGGTAAGTGAGTGAAAGTGGAAGTAGGGGTGTGACTTGTGATCGATTTGGATTTAGCTTACTTAGGGATGCTTAAGTTGACCTTGTGTGTGACTTATAAGCTGAAATTTTGCCAAAAGTGTACATTTCTCAAAGATAAAGTAACGGCCACTTTAAACAAGATTTTCTAGTTGCATATGTCAAGTTATAAACTTAAAAGTTGCAATCATTTCTTTACCAAAACCAAAAGAGCGGGCATGTATTTTCTAGGGTTTATCAAGCATTATGATTACCATTTAAATGAGTTCTATTTACTTGATTTTTCTTTGATACGAATAAGCAAAGGTCATCTATTTTGAAACCCTACTTGATTGTACTTTGCTATTCGACATTTGATCACAAATTTTGAATCCAGTTAGGGAGCTAGGCCTAAACCCGGTTTTGATAAATAGTAATCATTGGTGAGTGTTCCTTGCATGTGTGTACTTTAAATGACTATATGGAATGTTATGAATGTTGTCTGAATATTAAATGTTTTCCAATGATTACTAAATGGATTTTGGATAGGCGAGTGTGTATTTTATCGCACTCGATCCAAGCAAAAGTGAATTTTCAATGATTGAATGCTACTTGTGCATGAATGTAAGGCTTTTGGCTGAAATGGGCCCTTGTCGTTCGTTGCCAGTTGACCCGAGCCAGAAGCGGACTCGGTCGGGCGGCTGGTGACCCTAGGACAATGTTTGGTATACTAGAGTATTACTAGAAAGTCTGGTGGAGAACTGGCCTGTGAATTCAATGCAATGATATCAATGAATGAATGACATGAACACTGAAGGAGTTTTCACTTGCAAATGTTTTCTAATGTCGGAGGGATAAGGAAAATGGTTGGCGAATGAATGAATGAATGACTTGAATGAATGGCTCCAAGTGAGCACGTATCCTTTCAATGAATGAATGATTGATTCTTGAATGATTGCTTATTACTGTGCCAAGTGTGTAAAGTGCTAACTGTGAATGTTTCCGTGTTTTGCGTGCTTGATTGCTTGTTTGGGAATCTCACTGGACTTTTAACTCAGTCCATTAGTTTGTTTTCCTTATAGGAGTGGAGGTTGCAACAAGTAAGCGTGATCTAGGGTGTATAAGTTCCTTGTAGTTATACTTTTATAGATTGAATGTATTTGGGATATTTGGCAATATAAAGCTACATTTCACTTTTGGCTTGTAAATGAAGTTGAATTATGGTTGATTTGAGAACCTTCTATGTTAATTTAGAGGTGTGAATTACCATTTTCAAGAATACTAGTGAGTGAGTCCTGGCGAGAGTTGGGCAGGCGCCCTGCCAAACCCTCTGGTTCGTCACAATAACCATTAGTGATAGAAATCTATAATGCAAAATAGGCAAACAAACTAGTTAACATTCAAATGATGCAAAAGGCACAAACTTGGAGTGTGTGGTTAAGAAAGGAAAGGAGAAAGGAGAAACAAAAATTGAAATATATTTTTTTAACAAAAAACCTTTCAAGATCCACAAGGTACCAGGGATTCGTGAGATAGCCTCACGGATCTCTAGGATTTTTTGCTGAAGTGCACATTTCTACACTTTTTCACTGTTTACCATAATTCCAACTTCTACAAAAACATGAATTTAATCATTTTTTCATGAAGTGTAATGCCTAAAACAAGTTTCAAATGATCCAAACATGCAATCTAACATTTCAAAACGAATAAAAAACATCTAAAATGCAAAATGAGGGGTTGAGTTCTTCATGTTTCTTGTTCCTCGCCAACCTTCCAAAAGTCACTTTTGCATCAATTGTTGAGACCTACAAAATAAATATAGCAAATACAACGTGATACATCTAATACACATGAAAACACACTTGCTTAAAAATAATTAATTTGCCCACAAATCGATGGATTGGAGATAATGTAACAACTCGGACAAGTAGTGAAGATGCAAAGTTGTATGGCGCTTATGCAGCTACAAGAAACTCACGAGCAAAGACTTCAACCATGAGATGTACTAATGTACACGAAGCTGATTGTAACTTCACTTTGCTCTTAGAACATTACGAATAATGTCTATAAGAACTCGTGAAAGCTTTCTCTTGTCTTGCTTACTTGACTATTGGTGAGTGTCAAGTGCATGTTTCTTGATATCTTGATTTGAATGATACCACAAGTTATGTGTTTGAATATTGAACTTGATGAGGTGAGGGTGTACTTTGTGAGGACTCGCAAATTTCTTGTATTTTTCTCAAAAAATACCCTTTTATTTGAAAATTATTATTTATCAAAGCCCACTACCCAATTATTTCACAATAAGTGTAAGTAAACCTAGAAAATAGGGTTTTACGCTTCGGTTTCAAGTTTGGAGCAAAATTAGGGTTTTCGCGATTTTTCGCCGGATGAATTTTCGGTACAGAGTAAGGATTAAATTTGAGGATTAAAAGTGACTTTTAAGTGAGAAATAATATGTGATTGGTAGCAATAATATAAGGTTAGTGAATGGGAAGTAAAAACCCTAGTACGTGAGTTTTTAAGAAAAACGGCGCGAACCGGCGGGTCCCGCGCACTACCGATTGAACGCACCACTTGACCACAATTTTTCTCACCAAACAAATTTATTGAACTTGAGCAAAATATCTTCTCTCTTGGCAGCAAGTTTTGACCGAAATTTGTGGCCAAAAATGCAAGGGAGAGAGAGAAAAATTTACATGGCTTTGGTGGTGTCAAGTGTCACCACCTCATGGCTCCTTGATTAATTTTTTTTCTTGCCTTTTTATCCTTCATTCCAGCTATCTTTCCTTCATTTCTTTCTGGTCTGGTCGAGCTTGATAGAGAGGGAAAGAGAGAGCAAGAAAAAACACCATCTTTCTTCTTGATTTTGAGCTACAAAGTGAGAAAACAACGAAAGTAAACCGATTAAAGTTGTCTTTGAGTGTTGGTTTAGTGAAGTGTTGGTGAATTTTTGAAGGGGAAAGCTAGGGTTGCTCTTGGAAGACACTAAGCAAGGTAAGGATGATGATTTCCCCAATTTTTACTCCTAATCTTGTTCAAATTAGCGTAGCAACCCAAATTTGTGGTGAATAACGGTTGTTAGCATGTCTTGGGTGTTGTTTTCCTTGTGGTATTATGAACTAGGGTTTGCTGAATTGCTGCCCAACTTGGTGTATGGTTAATATATATTGCAATTAAGGTTATATAAGGTTGTTTGGTGGTGATTAGAACCAGAAATTTGAGAAAATTCCACTAGAAACCGAAAATTCCAGATTTCTGGAAAATTGTTCTTCCTTTCTGTCCGGTTTTGTAGCTGTATGTTAGAGGCTGAATTGGCCTTATGTCAAAGAATGAAAGTTGTAGAGGATGGTATTTTATAGGTGCCTACAAAATTTCAGCTCAATCTGAGCAACTTAGGATGTGAAAAGTCCAACATACCCTTACTGTTTTAAGTATTTCCCAAGCAGTCCGTGTGATCAGTTAAGTCCAGTTTATCACGTTTTTCGACTAGGATCCATTCTGATTTAGCTTTTTGCCAAAACATGAAAGTTGTAGTATTCTGAATTAGCTTTCAAATGCCTCTAAGAACACCTGATTCGGACTTGTGTACTCTGAGATATGTCCATTACAGTGTTCTGCGTTTAAACAGCCGATGAATTGGTTTCTGGTTTAGTAATTTGAGAATTTGACTAAGTTATATTAGGAACTGGACTACGTGACCTTCATGAATGTTGTAGCTCTGTGTCTTAGCTTCGAAACGGCATAGGTTTCGTCTCAATCCGATAAGCGTAGTTTCAGATATGTTATTTCCGCATTTGTACGTCAAATCTGTCTTGTGCTAAGTTGAATTTCTGCACTTGTGATGGTTGTAATTCTTATTCTTATGATATTGTGAGCCTATGGAACGGCTCTTGACTTGAATTGCTTATGTGTGATGTTGGGTTGTGGTTGAGGAAAAATAATGAAGCCAAAATGGCTGAAAAATTAGGTAAACACAAAGGGCGTGCTGCCCAAATTTTCGCTCGAGGGCTAGGTTTCTATTTGAACTTGTATGCTTTTGTTTGGCCAATACCATGACCGGTTTTCCATTTTAAAACATGATTTTTTATCCTGGGGTTCAAACAACCCTCTTCTTACTTGAAAGTCATCTTTCCACGTTTTACTCCTAATTAGTCGGGTTTCTTTGTTTCCCTTAAATGTTTTGCTCGATAAACTGTAATATGTTCTCTTGTTCAACCTTAGGTTTCATTGGTGACTAAGGGTAATATCCGGAAGGATATTTTGCACGTTATTTTGCATATCTAGATGAGTGTTCCTTATTTGACTTTATGGCTTGTTGTTATCATTTGCTAATGTGTTAATTGCTTTAAATGATTTCCAAAACGAGCTTTCTAGGCGAGTGTGTACTTTATCGCACTCGACCTAAATAACTGTGCAATTTTCAAGGATTTAATAATTGAAATGTTACTTGCGCATGAATGTATGCCTTTTGGGCTGAACTGGCCATTGCCCCTTGTTACCGGTCGTCTCGAGCCAGAAGCGGATTCGGTCGGGCGATTAGGCACTTGGGTGAACCTTTGGTATACTCGAGTATTACCCTGTAGGTTGGTGGAGACTGGCCAACGGCCAGGACGGGGGTGAATGAATGAATGAACTAACGAACGAACGAACGAGGGTTTATTGATAAACGAAAAATGCATTTTCAAATGATTGGAGGAATAAGGGGAAATGTCAGGAGAACGAATGAACGAATTGCTCCTTGTGAGCCGTATCCTTTTAATGAATGTTACTATTGCTTTCCATTGTAAATGTTTCTTGAATTATTGATACTCCATGTTTAATGTATTGAATTGATTGTTTGATTGTTTGATTATCTGTTTGGAACCTCACTGAGCTTTTAGCTCACCCCTTTAGTTTTGTTTTCCTTAACAGGGGACGGCGAGCAGGATGAGAGCATAGACTAGCCTAGTCTAGGTCTTTTGTTTCTTTTGTAATGGTTCTCGCCCTAGTGCTTGGCATTGGCTAGTTGTATGGTGAAGTGAGAACTTTTGTACATTTGATGGTTGTACTTCCTTTTGAGATAGCAATGTATATAAGTTCCACTTTAAGTTTGGATTGCTGCCCTATTTATTCTTGTGATTTGTTCTGGATTTGATTAAAGAACGACTGAGTCCCGGCGAGAGCTGGGCAGGCGGCCCGCCGAACCCTCTGGTACGCCTTAGGGGGAGGTGGGGTCGTCACAAGTGGTATCAGAGCTTAGGCTTCAGATCTCTGTAGTGTATCCTAGATTAAAGATTAGGATACCGGACTGTGGGATTTGATTGGACTTGAAAGTTATGCGATTGAGGGATAAAATTTATAGTTGCTTCGCGTGGTTTCTACGTGGAGTGACCCTGGACTAAGTGGTGAATAAGTATGAGGGACTAAGTGAAACTATGAATTGTGAATGTTATAGGCCTTAAATCTTTCTAATGGTATCTGAGGACCATAGATAGGTATGTCAGGTAGGAATTCCGATTGTAGATAGTTTACTCTTGGGACTGCAGCTCGAGATGTGAATTATCTTATTTCGGATTCTCGTGCCTGAGTACTCTATAGTTGAGGTGCTGCTAAATACTTGAGACTTACATTTTGGGAACATGAACAGGCTTTGTTTGACTAGAATGAGCACAAGAGATCAGGGACATCTAGTTTGGATAGTAAGTGACGTGAGGGACCGGACGGGCTGATACTGGGACGACTTCACCTTTTCCTTTTGATTTACCTGTATATTGTTACTACATGACGTTAGTATACCTGTATGTACATGGTTATCTGTCCAACTTGATATGTATTTGTGTATTTGCTTATCCGTCATCTTGGTATGGCGTGTTATGTGGGTATATGTTTATTTGAATATTTGGTGCCCTCAATAGTTACTTTAGTAACCTTATCGTGTTTATTTACTAAATTACCTTTTGGGGGAAAAGAAAAGAGAGGGAAAACATATATATGGACGGGAGACGTAGCCGTGGACGTGGACGTGGCCGTGGGAATGAACGAGCTCAAGAGCCAAGAGAGGAAAGAGAAACAATATTTGCACAAGAGCAAGGAACGAGGGTTGAAGCCGAAGACCCAATGGCAACGGTAATGCAACAAATGACAGATATCTTGGCAAGACTGGTGGATCAACAAGGCCTAATGGCCGTGAATCAACCCCGGAACCCTGAAATCGGAGAAGATAAGGCTCTTGAGAGATTTCAGAAGTTTACTCCTCCGAAATTTCTTGGAAGATCTGATCCGGATATAGCCGAACAATGGTTAGAGGCCATGATTAATATTTTCACCGTCTTGAACTACACCGAGCAAAGACAAGTAAACTTTGCGGTGTTCCAATTTGAAGGATCGGCCCGAGCGTGGTGGAACGTTATTAAAGCAAAATGGGAAAGAGAACAGACCGTATGGACATGGACGAATTTCATAAGGGAATTTAACGAGAAATACCTCCCTCCTTTAGTTCAAGAGAGGAGAGAGGAAGAGTTTATTGGACTACGCCAGGGAACGCTAAGTGTGGCCGAATATGAAACAAAATTTACGAAACTATCCAAGTTTGCTTCTGAATTGGTAGCCACAGAGCGGCGAAGAGTAAGACGGTTTATACAGGGATTAAATTTGGAACTCCAAGAAGCATTAGCGGCAGTACAAGTGAATACGTTTACGGAGGCCCTTGAGAAAACTCAAAGAATCGAGACTGCAAAGGCATAGATAAAAGCTTCCCAGACCCAGAAAAGGAGTGCATCGAGTAGTGTAGCAGAGGAATTAAGTGAAGCGAGAGTCCCTTCCAAAGTGCAAAAAGTGAACTTTTTGTCCCACCCACCATGGACATTAGGGGTGATAGGTGAAGGATCTACAAAAGAAAGCCAAATCAGATTTGGGAAAAGTTTTCAAGAAAGCCAAAAGATGGCTTCTCACGTGGTCTGTGGGTACTGTGGAAAGGCAAATCATGTCGAAAGCGATTGTTGGAGAAAGGGGCGGAAATGTTTAATCTGCGGAAGTGGCGATCATCAAGTTAGCAACTGTCCGAGGAGACAGTCACATGAAAGCAATACTCTGCAACTGGATGGAGCTAAATCACAAGTGAATGAAGGAGGGAAACGAACTAACGGACCGGCAAAGGTTTATGCTTTAGACAACCGACAAGTTCCAGACTCGTCTGAGGCAACTGAAGGTAAAATTTCGAGGACGAAATTTTTTTAAGGGGGAGAGAATGTGAGGACTCGCAAATTTCTTGTATTTTTCTCAAAAATACCCTTTTATTTGAAAATTATTATTTATCAAAGCCCACTACCCAATTATTTCACAATAAGTGTAAGTAAACCTAGAAAATAGGGTTTTACGCTTCGGTTTCAAGTTTGGAGCAAAATTAGGGTTTTCGCGATTTTTCGCCGGATGAATTTTCGGTACAGAGTAAGGATTAAATTTGAGGATTAAAAGTGACTTTTAAATGAGAAATAATATGTGATTGGTAGCAATGATATAAGGTTAGTGAATGGGAAGTAAAAACCCTAGTGCGTGAGTTTTTAAGAAAAACGGCGCGAACCGGCGGGTCCCGCGCACTACCGATTGAACGCACCACTTGACCACCATTTTTCTCACCAAACAAATTTATTGAACTTGAGCAAAATATCTTCTCTCTTGGCAGCAAGTTTTGACCGAAATTTGTGGCCAAAAATGCAAGGGAGAGAGAGAAAAATTTACATGGCTTTGGTGGTGCCAATTGTCACCACCTCATGGCTCCTTGATTAATTTTTTTTCATGCCTTTTTATCCTTCCTTCCAGCTATCTTTCCTTCATTTCTTTCTGGTCTGGTCGAGCTTGATAGAGAGGGAAAGAGAGAGCAAGAAAAAACACCATCCTTCTTCTTGATTTTGAGCTACAAAGTGAGAAAACAACGAAAGTAAACCGATTAAAGTTGTCTTTGAGTGTTGGTTTAGTGAAGTGTTGGTGAATTTTTGAAGGGGAAAGCTAGGGTTGCTCTTGGAAGACACTAAGCAAGGTAAGGATGATGATTTCCCCAATTTTTACTCCTAATATTGTTCAAATTAGCTTAGCAACCCAAATTTGTGGTGAATAACGGTTGTTAGCATGTCTTGGGTGTTGTTTTCCTTGTGGTATTATGAACTAGGGTTTGCTGAATTGCTGCCCAACTTGGTGTATGGTTAATATATGTTGCAATTAAGGTTATATAAGGTTGTTTGGTGGTGATTAGAACCAGAAATTTGAGAAAATTCCACTAGAAACCGAAAATTCCAGATTTCTGGAAAATTGTTCTTCCTTTCTGTCCGGTTTTGTAGCTGTATGATAGAGGCTGAATTGGCCTTATGACAAAGAATGAAAGTTGTAGAGAATGGTATTTTATAGGTGCCTACAAAATTTCAGCTCAATCGGAGCAACTTAGGATGTGAAAAGTCCAACATACCCTTACTGTTTTAAGTATTTCCCAAGCAGTCCGTGTGATCAGTTAAGTCCAGTTTATCACGTTTTTCGACTAGGATCCATTCTGATTTAGCTTTTTGCCAAAACATGAAAGTTGTAGTATTCTGAATTAGCTTTCAAATGCCTCTAAGAACACCTGATTCGGACTTGTGTACTCTGAGATATGTCCATTACAGTGTTCTGCGTTTAAACAGCCGACGAATTGGTTTCTGGTTTAGTAATTTGAGAATTTGACTAAGTTATATTAGGAACTGGACTACGTGACCTTCATGAATGTTGTAGCTCTGTGTCTTAGCTTCGAAACGGAATAGGTTTTGTCTCAATCCGATAAGCGTAGCTTCGGATATGTTATTTCCACATTTGTACGTCAAATCTGTCTTGTGCTAAGTTGAATTTCTGCACTTGTGATGGTTGTAATTCTTATTCTTATGATATTGTGAGCCTATGGAACGGCTCTTGACTTGAATTGCTTATTTGTGATGTTGGGTTGTGGTTGAGGAAAAATAATGAAGCCAAAATGGCTGAAAAATTAGGTAAACACAAAGGGCGTGCTGCCCAAATTTTCGCTCGAGGGCTAGATTTCTATTTGAACTTGTATGCTTTTGTTTGGCCAATACCATGACCGGTTTTCCATTTTAAAACATGATTTTTCATCCTGGGGTTCAAACAACCCTCTTCTTACTTGAAAGTCATCTTTCCACGTTTTACTCCTAATTAGTCGGGTTTCTTTGTTTCCCTTAAATGTTTTGCTCGATAAACTGTAATATGTTCTCTTGTTCAACCTTAGATTTCATTGGTGACTAAGGGTAATATCCGGAAGGATATTTTGCACGTTATTTTGCATATCTAGGTGAGTGTTCCTTATTTGACTTTATGGCTTGTTGTTATCATTTGCTAATGTGTTAATTGCTTTTAATGATTTCCAAAACGAGCTTTCTAGGCGAGTGTGTACTTTATCGCACTCGACCTAAATAACTGTGCAATTTTCAAGGATTTAATAATTGAAATGTTACTTGCGCATGAATGTAAGCCTTTTGGGCTGAACTGGCCATTGCCCCTTGTTACCGGTCGTCTCGAGCCAGAAGCGGACTCGTTCGGGCGATTAGGCACTTGGGTGAACGTTTGGTATACTCGAGTATTACCCTGTAGGTTGGTGGAGACTGGCCAACGGCCAGGACGGGGGTGAATGAATGAACGAACGAACGAACGAACGAACGAGGGTTTATTGATAAACGAAAAATGCATTTTCAAATGATTGGAGGAATAAGGGGAAATGTCAGGAGAACGAATGAACGAATTGCTCCTTGTGAGCCGTATCCTTTTAATGAATGTTACTATTGCTTTCCATTGTAAATGTTTCTTGAATTATTGATACTCCATGTTTAATGTATTGAATTGATTGTTTGATTGTTTGATTATCTGTTTGGAACCTCACTGAGCTTTTAGCTCACCCCTTTAGTTTTGTTTTCCTTAACAGGGGACGGCGAGCAGGATGAGAGCATAGACTAGCCTAGTCTAGGTCTTTTGTTTCTTTTGTAATGGTTCTCGCCCTAGTGCTTGGCATTGGCTAGTTGTATGGTGAAGTGAGAACCTTTGTACATTTGATGGTTGTACTTCCTTTTGAGATAGCAATGTATATAAGTTCCACTTTAAGTTTGGATTGCTGCCCTATTTATTCTTGTGATTTGTTCTGGATTTGATTAAAGAACGACTGAATCCCGGCGAGAGCTGGGCAGGCGGCCCGCCGAACCCTCTGGTACGCCTTAGGGGGAGGTGGGGTCGTCACAAGTGGTATCAGAGCTTAGGCTTCAGATCTCTGTAGTGTATCCTAGATTAAAGATTAGGATACCGGACTGTGGGATTTGATTGGATTTGAAAGTTATGCGATTGAGGGATAAAATTTATAGTTGCTTCGCGTGGTTTCTACGTGGAGTGACCCTGGACTAAGTGGTGAATAAGTATGAGGGACTAAGTGAAACTATGAATTGTGAATGTTATAGGCCTTAAATCTTTCTAATGGTATCTGAGGACCATAGATAGGTATGTCAGGTAGGAATTCCGATTGTAGATAGTTTACTCTTGGGACTGCAGCTCGAGATGTGAATTATCTTATTTCGGATTCTCGTGCCTGAGTACTCTATAGTTGAGGTGCTGCTAAATACTTGAGACTTACATTTTGGGAACATGAACAGGCTTTGTTTGACTAGAATGAGCACAAGAGATCAGGGACATCTAGTTTGGATAGTAAGTGACGTGAGAGACCGGACGGGCTGATACTGGGACGACTTCACCTTTTCCTTTTGATTTACCTGTATATTGTTACTACATGACGTTAGTATACCTGTATGTACATGGTTATCTGTCCAACTTGATATGTATTTGTGTATTTGCTTATCCGTCATCTTGGTATGGCGTGTTATGTGGGTATATGTTTATTTGAATATTTGGTGCCCTCAATAGTTACTTTAGTAACCTTATCGTGTTTATTTACTAAATTACCTTTTGGGGGAAAAGAAAAGAGAGGGAAAACATATATATGGACGGGAGACGTAGCCGTGGACGTGGACGTGGCCGTGGGAATGAACGAGCTCAAGAGCCAAGAGAGGAAAGAGAAACAACATTTGCACAAGAGCAAGGAACGAGGGTTGAAGCCGAAGACCCAATGGCAACGGTAATGCAACAAATGACAGATATCTTGGCAAGACTGGTGGATCAACAAGGCCTAATGGCCATGAATCAACCCCGGAACCCTGAAATCGGAGAAGATAAGGCTCTTGAGAGGTTTCAGAAGTTTACTCCTCCGAAATTTCTTGGAAGATCTGATCCGGATATAGCCGAACAATGGTTAGAGGCCATGATTAATATTTTCACCGTCTTGAACTACACCGAGCAAAGACAAGTAAACTTTGCGGTGTTCCAATTTGAAGGATCGGCCCGAGCGTGGTGGAACGTTATTAAAGCAAAATGGGAAAGAGAACAGACCGTATGGACATGGACGAATTTCATAAGGGAATTTAACGAGAAATACCTCCCTCCTTTAGTTCAAGAGAGGAGAGAGGAAGAGTTTATTGGACTACGCCAGGGAACGCTAAGTGTGGCCGAATATGAAACAAAATTTACGAAACTATCCAAGTTTGCTTCTGAATTGGTAGCCACAGAGCGGCGAAGAGTAAGACGGTTTATACAGGGATTAAATTTGGAACTCCAAGAAGCATTAGCGGCAGTACAAGTGAATACGTTTACGGAGGCCCTTGAGAAAACTCAAAGAATCGAGACTGCAAAGGCATAGATAAAAGCTTCCCAGACCCAGAAAAGGAGTGCATCGAGTAGTGTAGCGGAGGAATTAAGTGAAGCGAGAGTCCCTTCCAAAGTGCAAAAAGTGAACTTTTTGTCCCACCCACCATGGACATTAGGGGCGATAGGTGAAGGATCTACAAAAGAAAGCCAAATCAGATTTGGGAAAAGTTTTCAAGAAAGCCAAAAGATGGCTTCTCACGTGGTCTGTGGGTACTGTGGAAAGGCAATCATGTCGAAAGCGATTGTTGGAGAAAGGGGCGGAAATGTTTAATCTGCGGAAGTGGCGATCATCAAGTTAGCAACTGTCCGAGGAGACAGTCACATGAAAGCAATACTCTGCAACTGGATGGAGCTAAATCACAAGTGAATGAAGGAGGGAAACGAACTAACGGACCGGCAAAGGTTTATGCTTTAGACAACCGACAAGTTCCAGACTCGTCTGAGGCAACTGAAGGTAAAATTTCGAGGACGAAATTTTTTTAAGGGGGAGAGAATGTGAGGACTCGCAAATTTCTTGTATTTTTCTCAAAAATACCCTTTTATTTGAAAATTATTATTTATCAAAGCCCACTACCCAATTATTTCACAATAAGTGTAAGTAAACCTAGAAAATAGGGTTTTACGCTTCGGTTTCAAGTTTGGAGCAAAATTAGGGTTTTCGCGATTTTTCGCCGGATGAATTTTCGGTACAGAGTAAGGATTAAATTTGAGGATTAAAAGTGACTTTTAAATGAGAAATAATATGTGATTGGTAGCAATGATATAAGGTTAGTGAATGGGAAGTAAAAACCCTAGTGCGTGAGTTTTTAAGAAAAACGGCGCGAACCGGCGGGTCCCGCGCACTACCGATTGAACGCACCACTTGACCACCATTTTTCTCACCAAACAAATTTATTGAACTTGAGCAAAATATCTTCTCTCTTGGCAGCAAGTTTTGACCGAAATTTGTGGCCAAAAATGCAAGGGAGAGAGAGAAAAATTTACATGGCTTTGGTGGTGCCAATTGTCACCACCTCATGGCTCCTTGATTAATTTTTTTTCTTGCCTTTTTATCCTTCCTTCCAGCTATCTTTCCTTCATTTCTTTCTGGTCTGGTCGAGCTTGATAGAGAGGGAAAGAGAGAGCAAGAAAAAACACCATCCTTCTTCTTGATTTTGAGCTACAAAGTGAGAAAACAACGAAAGTAAACCGATTAAAGTTGTCTTTGAGTGTTGGTTTAGTGAAGTGTTGGTGAATTTTTGAAGGGGAAAGCTAGGGTTGCTCTTGGAAGACACTAAGCAAGGTAAGGATGATGATTTCCCCAATTTTTACTCCTAATATTGTTCAAATTAGCTTAGCAACCCAAATTTGTGGTGAATAACGGTTGTTAGCATGTCTTGGGTGTTGTTTTCCTTGTGGTATTATGAACTAGGGTTTGCTGAATTGCTGCCCAACTTGGTGTATGGTTAATATATGTTGCAATTAAGGTTATATAAGGTTGTTTGGTGGTGATTAGAACCAGAAATTTGAGAAAATTCCACTAGAAACCGAAAATTCCAGATTTCTGGAAAATTGTTCTTCCTTTCTGTCCGGTTTTGTAGCTGTATGATAGAGGCTGAATTGGCCTTATGACAAAGAATGAAAGTTGTAGAGAATGGTATTTTATAGGTGCCTACAAAATTTCAGCTCAATCGGAGCAACTTAGGATGTGAAAAGTCCAACATACCCTTACTGTTTTAAGTATTTCCCAAGCAGTCCGTGTGATCAGTTAAGTCCAGTTTATCACGTTTTTCGACTAGGATCCATTCTGATTTAGCTTTTTGCCAAAACATGAAAGTTGTAGTATTCTGAATTAGCTTTCAAATGCCTCTAAGAACACCTGATTCGGACTTGTGTACTCTGAGATATGTCCATTACAGTGTTCTGCGTTTAAACAGCCGACGAATTGGTTTCTGGTTTAGTAATTTGAGAATTTGACTAAGTTATATTAGGAACTGGACTACGTGACCTTCATGAATGTTGTAGCTCTGTGTCTTAGCTTCGAAACGGAATAGGTTTTGTCTCAATCCGATAAGCGTAGCTTCGGATATGTTTATTTCCACATTTGTACGTCAAATCTGTCTTGTGCTAAGTTGAATTTCTGCACTTGTGATGGTTGTAATTCTTATTCTTATGATATTGTGAGCCTATGGAACGGCTCTTGACTTGAATTGCTTATT
This sequence comes from Coffea canephora, assembly GCA_036785865.1. Taxonomy (NCBI): domain Eukaryota; kingdom Viridiplantae; phylum Streptophyta; class Magnoliopsida; order Gentianales; family Rubiaceae; genus Coffea; species Coffea canephora. The sequence continues at coordinate 29,238,389 of CM071922.1, forward strand.
TGTGATGTTGGGTTGTGGTTGAGGAAAAATAATGAAGCCAAAATGGCTGAAAAATTAGGTAAACACAAAGGGCGTGCTGCCCAAATTTTCGCTCGAGGGCTAGATTTCTATTTGAACTTGTATGCTTTTGTTTGGCCAATACCATGACCGGTTTTCCATTTTAAAACATGATTTTTCATCCTGGGGTTCAAACAACCCTCTTCTTACTTGAAAGTCATCTTTCCACGTTTTACTCCTAATTAGTCGGGTTTCTTTGTTTCCCTTAAATGTTTTGCTCGATAAACTGTAATATGTTCTCTTGTTCAACCTTAGATTTCATTGGTGACTAAGGGTAATATCCGGAAGGATATTTTGCACGTTATTTTGCATATCTAGGTGAGTGTTCCTTATTTGACTTTATGGCTTGTTGTTATCATTTGCTAATGTGTTAATTGCTTTTAATGATTTCCAAAACGAGCTTTCTAGGCGAGTGTGTACTTTATCGCACTCGACCTAAATAACTGTGCAATTTTCAAGGATTTAATAATTGAAATGTTACTTGCGCATGAATGTAAGCCTTTTGGGCTGAACTGGCCATTGCCCCTTGTTACCGGTCGTCTCGAGCCAGAAGCGGACTCGTTCGGGCGATTAGGCACTTGGGTGAACGTTTGGTATACTCGAGTATTACCCTGTAGGTTGGTGGAGACTGGCCAACGGCCAGGACGGGGGTGAATGAATGAACGAACGAACGAACGAACGAACGAGGGTTTATTGATAAACGAAAAATGCATTTTCAAATGATTGGAGGAATAAGGGGAAATGTCAGGAGAACGAATGAACGAATTGCTCCTTGTGAGCCGTATCCTTTTAATGAATGTTACTATTGCTTTCCATTGTAAATGTTTCTTGAATTATTGATACTCCATGTTTAATGTATTGAATTGATTGTTTGATTGTTTGATTATCTGTTTGGAACCTCACTGAGCTTTTAGCTCACCCCTTTAGTTTTGTTTTCCTTAACAGGGGACGGCGAGCAGGATGAGAGCATAGACTAGCCTAGTCTAGGTCTTTTGTTTCTTTTGTAATGGTTCTCGCCCTAGTGCTTGGCATTGGCTAGTTGTATGGTGAAGTGAGAACCTTTGTACATTTGATGGTTGTACTTCCTTTTGAGATAGCAATGTATATAAGTTCCACTTTAAGTTTGGATTGCTGCCCTATTTATTCTTGTGATTTGTTCTGGATTTGATTAAAGAACGACTGAATCCCGGCGAGAGCTGGGCAGGCGGCCCGCCGAACCCTCTGGTACGCCTTAGGGGGAGGTGGGGTCGTCACAAGTGGTATCAGAGCTTAGGCTTCAGATCTCTGTAGTGTATCCTAGATTAAAGATTAGGATACCGGACTGTGGGATTTGATTGGATTTGAAAGTTATGCGATTGAGGGATAAAATTTATAGTTGCTTCGCGTGGTTTCTACGTGGAGTGACCCTGGACTAAGTGGTGAATAAGTATGAGGGACTAAGTGAAACTATGAATTGTGAATGTTATAGGCCTTAAATCTTTCTAATGGTATCTGAGGACCATAGATAGGTATGTCAGGTAGGAATTCCGATTGTAGATAGTTTACTCTTGGGACTGCAGCTCGAGATGTGAATTATCTTATTTCGGATTCTCGTGCCTGAGTACTCTATAGTTGAGGTGCTGCTAAATACTTGAGACTTACATTTTGGGAACATGAACAGGCTTTGTTTGACTAGAATGAGCACAAGAGATCAGGGACATCTAGTTTGGATAGTAAGTGACGTGAGAGACCGGACGGGCTGATACTGGGACGACTTCACCTTTTCCTTTTGATTTACCTGTATATTGTTACTACATGACGTTAGTATACCTGTATGTACATGGTTATCTGTCCAACTTGATATGTATTTGTGTATTTGCTTATCCGTCATCTTGGTATGGCGTGTTATGTGGGTATATGTTTATTTGAATATTTGGTGCCCTCAATAGTTACTTTAGTAACCTTATCGTGTTTATTTACTAAATTACCTTTTGGGGGAAAGAAAAGAGAGGGAAAACATATATATGGACGGGAGACGTAGCCGTGGACGTGGACGTGGCCGTGGGAATGAACGAGCTCAAGAGCCAAGAGAGGAAAGAGAAACAACATTTGCACAAGAGCAAGGAACGAGGGTTGAAGCCGAAGACCCAATGGCAACGGTAATGCAACAAATGACAGATATCTTGGCAAGACTGGTGGATCAACAAGGCCTAATGGCCATGAATCAACCCCGGAACCCTGAAATCGGAGAAGATAAGGCTCTTGAGAGGTTTCAGAAGTTTACTCCTCCGAAATTTCTTGGAAGATCTGATCCGGATATAGCCGAACAATGGTTAGAGGCCATGATTAATATTTTCACCGTCTTGAACTACACCGAGCAAAGACAAGTAAACTTTGCGGTGTTCCAATTTGAAGGATCGGCCCGAGCGTGGTGGAACGTTATTAAAGCAAAATGGGAAAGAGAACAGACCGTATGGACATGGACGAATTTCATAAGGGAATTTAACGAGAAATACCTCCCTCCTTTAGTTCAAGAGAGGAGAGAGGAAGAGTTTATTGGACTACGCCAGGGAACGCTAAGTGTGGCCGAATATGAAACAAAATTTACGAAACTATCCAAGTTTGCTTCTGAATTGGTAGCCACAGAGCGGCGAAGAGTAAGACGGTTTATACAGGGATTAAATTTGGAACTCCAAGAAGCATTAGCGGCAGTACAAGTGAATACGTTTACGGAGGCCCTTGAGAAAACTCAAAGAATCGAGACTGCAAAGGCATAGATAAAAGCTTCCCAGACCCAGAAAAGGAGTGCATCGAGTAGTGTAGCGGAGGAATTAAGTGAAGCGAGAGTCCCTTCCAAAGTGCAAAAAGTGAACTTTTTGTCCCACCCACCATGGACATTAGGGGCGATAGGTGAAGGATCTACAAAAGAAAGCCAAATCAGATTTGGGAAAAGTTTTCAAGAAAGCCAAAAGATGGCTTCTCACGTGGTCTGTGGGTACTGTGGAAAGGCAAATCATGTCGAAAGCGATTGTTGGAGAAAGGGGCGGAAATGTTTAATCTGCGGAAGTGGCGATCATCAAGTTAGCAACTGTCCGAGGAGACAGTCACATGAAAGCAATACTCTGCAACTGGATGGAGCTAAATCACAAGTGAATGAAGGAGGGAAACGAACTAACGGACCGGCAAAGGTTTATGCTTTAGACAACCGACAAGTTCCAGACTCGTCTGAGGCAACTGAAGGTAAAATTTCGAGGACGAAATTTTTTTAAGGGGGAGAGAATGTGAGGACTCGCAAATTTCTTGTATTTTTCTCAAAAATACCCTTTTATTTGAAAATTATTATTTATCAAAGCCCACTACCCAATTATTTCACAATAAGTGTAAGTAAACCTAGAAAATAGGGTTTTACGCTTCGATTTCAAGTTTGGAGCAAAATTAGGGTTTTCGCGATTTTTCGCCGGATGAATTTTCGGTACAGAGTAAGGATTAAATTTGAGGATTAAAAGTGACTTTTAAGTGAGAAATAATATGTGATTGGTAGCAATGATATAAGGTTAGTGAATGGGAAGTAAAAACCCTAGTGCGTGAGTTTTTAAGAAAACGGCGCGAACCGGCGGGTCCCGCGCACAACCGATTGAACGCACCACTTGACCACCATTTTTCTCACCAAACAAATTTATTGAACTTGAGCAAAATATCTTCTCTCTTGGCAGCAAGTTTTGACCGAAATTTGTGGCCAAAAATGCAAGGGAGAGAGAGAAAAATTTACATGGCTTTGGTGGTGCCAAGTGTCACCACCTCATGGCTCCTTGATTAATTTTTTTTCTTGCCTTTTTATCCTTCATTCCAGCTATCTTTCCTTCATTTCTTTCTGGTCTGGTCGAGCTTGATAGAGAGGGAAAGAGAGAGCAAGAAAAAACACCATCCTTCTTCTTGATTTTGAGCTACAAAGTGAGAAAACAACGAAAGTAAACCGATTAAAGTTGTCTTTGAGTGTTGGTTTAGTGAAGTGTTGGTGAATTTTTGAATGGGAAAGCTAGGGTTGCTCTTGGAAGACACTAAGCAAGGTAAGGATGATGATTTCCCCAATTTTTACTCCTAATATTGTTCAAATTAGCTTAGCAACCCAAATTTGTGGTGAATAACGGTTGTTAGCATGTCTTGGGTGTTGTTTTCCTTGTGGTATTATGAACTAGGGTTTGCTGAATTGCTGCCCAACTTGGTGTATGGTTAATATATGTTGCAATTAAGGTTATATAAGGTTGTTTGGTGGTGATTAGAACCAGAAATTTGAGAAAATTCCACTAGAAACCGAAAATTCCAGATTTCTGGAAAATTGTTCTTCCTTTCTGTCCGGTTTTGTAGCTGTATGTTAGAGGCTGAATTGGCCTTATGTCAAAGAATGAAAGTTGTAGAGAATGGTATTTTATAGGTACCTACAAAATTTCAGCTCAATCGGAGCAACTTAGGATGTGAAAAGTCCAACATACCCTTACTGTTTTAAGTATTTCCCAAGCAGTCCGTGTGATCAGTTAAGTCCAGTTTATCACGTTTTTCGACTAGGATCCATTCTGATTTAGCTTTTTGCCAAAACATGAAAGTTGTACTATTCTGAATTAGCTTTTAAATGCCTCTAAGAACACCTGATTCGGACTTGTGTACTCTGAGATATGTCCATTACAGTGTTCTGCGTTTAAACAGCCGACGAATTGGTTTCTGGTTTAGTAATTTGAGAATTTGACTAAGTTATATTAGGAACTGGACTACGTGACCTTCATGAATGTTGTAGCTCTGTGTCTTAGCTTCGAAATGGCATAGGTTTCGTCTCAATCCGATAAGCATAGCTTCGGATATATTTTTTCCGCATTTGTACGTCAAATCTGTCTTGTGCTAAGTTGAATTTCTGCACTTGTGATGGTTGTAATTCTTATTCTTATGATATTGTGAGCCTATGGAACGGCTCTTGACTTGAATTGCTTATGTGTGATGTTGGGTTGTGGTTGAGGAAAAATAATGAAGCCAAAATGGCTGAAAAATTAGGTAAACACAAAGGGCGTGCTGCCCAAATTTTCGCTCGAGGGCTAGGTTTCTATTTGAACTTGTATGCTTTTGTTTGGCCAATACCATGACCGGTTTTCCATTTTAAAACATGATTTTTCATCCTGGGGTTCAAACAACCCTCTTCTTACTTGAAAGTCATCTTTCCACGTTTTACTCCTAATTAGTCGGGTTTCTTTGTTTCCCTTAAATGTTTTGCTCGATAAACTGTAATATGTTCTCTTGTTCAACCTTAGGTTTCATTGGTGACTAAGGGTAATATCCGGAAGGATATTTTGCACGTTATTTTGCATATCTAGGTGAGTGTTCCTTATTTGACTTTATGGCTTGTTGTTATCATTTGCTAATGTGTTAATTGCTTTTAATGATTTCCAAAACGAGCTTTCTAGGCGAGTGTGTACTTTATCGCACTCGACCTAAATAACTGTGCAATTTTCAAGGATTTAATAATTGAAATGTTACTTGCGCATGAATGTAAGCCTTTTGGGCTGAACTGGCCATTGCCCCTTGTTACCGGTCGTCTCGAGCCAGAAGCGGATTCGGTCGGGCGATTAGGCACTTGGGTGAACCTTTGGTATACTCGAGTATTACCCTGTAGGTTGGTGGAGACTGGCCAACGGCCAGGACGGGGGTGAATGAATGAATGAACGAACGAACGAACGAACGAGGGTTTATTGATAAACGAAAAATGCATTTTCAAATGATTGGAGGAATAAGGGGAAATGTCAGGAGAACGAATGAACGAATTGCTCCTTGTGAGCCGTATCCTTTTAATGAATGTTACTATTGCTTTCCATTGTAAATGTTTCTTGAATTATTGATACTCCATGTTTAATGTATTGAATTGATTGTTTGATTGTTTGATTATCTGTTTGGAACCTCACTGAGCTTTTAGCTCACCCCTTTAGTTTTGTTTTCCTTAACAGGGGACGGCGAGCAGGATGAGAGCATAGACTAGCCTAGTCTAGGTCTTTTGTTTCTTTTGTAATGGTTCTCGCCCTAGTGCTTGGCATTGGCTAGTTGTATGGTGAAGTGATAACCTTTGTACATTTGATGGTTGTACTTCCTTTTGAGATAGCAATGTATATAAGTTCCACTTTAAATTTGGATTGCTGCCCTATTTATTCTTGTGATTTGTTCTGGATTTGATTAAAGAACGACTGAGTCCCGGCGAGAGCTGGGCAGGCGGCCCGCCGAACCCTCTGGTACGCCTTAGGGGGAGGTGGGGTCGTCACATACTTTATCACACTTGTCCTTTCCTTCTTGAATGATCTTGTACTTGCTTGAACTTGATTAACTTGTACTTGTGCTTGTGCTTGTGCTTGTCCTTGACTTATAAGTGCTGAGTGGCAGCATGTACCATACTCAATCTGAGCTGGAGGTGCCTCTCATTCCCGCCTCAGTACTTTTATCTTGATTAAGAGTATTGGAGAGTTATCTTATAGACCCTAGTGCTGAGCGGTAGCATGTACCACACTCAATCCGAGTGGAAGGTGCTTCTCATTCCCGTCTCAGTACATTCATCTTGATTTAGTCGATTGGAGAGCTATCTCATCGACTATACTTGTTTTTGCGTGGGTATACTCGAGTATTACCAAAACACTTGTGGACGTTCGGGCCCGGTAGAGTGTGAAACAGTGGATGGGGATTCGTGTCAAATGAATTCTACGGACTTGTTACTTGCGTGGTTGGCGGAGTGTCAACAAAAGAAAATGATATCCAAGATTGTGGAATGGCAAGCTTGCGGATTAGCTCCAGAGAGCTCCTGTATCCTCTTAGTGAATATGTTTTAGTCCTTTTGTGGCTTTACATGAAAATATTGTTGTTATTCTGTTTATGTGCTACTCAATTTGAATTATGGTACTTGCTTTACTTGCTTGCTTGCTTTCTTGGCCTCATTGAGCATCCGCTCATCCTTTTTAGTTTGCTATTCCTTAACAAGAATTTGAGGTGCTAGACTAGCCAGCTTTTGTGTAGAGCTAGTGTAATTTCCTGAGCGATTTTTGAACATTTGGAAGTGTAAATTTCATTTGTATTTGAAATATTGTGGTGCAATAGTTTACACTATTGCCTAAGGATTGTGGCTGTTGCTATTCAAGTACTTTCTTGGTTTTAAGCAATTGTCGGGCTTGAAAATCTTGATTTGGTTCGAGTGAGTGCATGAGTCCTGGCGAGAATTGGGCAGGTGGTCTGCCAAACCTTTAGGTTCGCCCTAGAGGGAGGTGGGGCCGTCATAGGTGGTATCAGAGCCGTCTCGCGCGGTCTCTGCATGAGGTGAGCTAGGGCCAAGTAGTGTTATGGTTCCGATTATGTGAATGAGTGTAAAGGATTAAGTACTCTTCTTGAGCATAAGTTGTGAATCATGAATGTTATAGGCATAAGACTTTTATCATGATACTTGGAGAAGATAGATATGTACGTCAAGTAGGAATCTCTAATATAGGTGATTTACTCTTGGGACCGGTTGACTCGAGTTGTGAATTATCTTATTTCGGATTACTGTACCCAAGTACTAAAGAGTTGAGAGCATTAAGACGAGAGTCGATCTTTCGATTGAATTTGAGGTAAATATTGATGGCACAAGTCAAGATGTGGAAGATTCTACTATTTGACCTAGGAATTGAACTAATCAAGAAGAGTGGATCAATGAGTGTCGCCATGGATTAGTCTTGTGTGGGTCTGGCTGGGGTTTATATAGATGATGGCTAGTTTGCGGTCATCGTGAATGTTCAAGGCGCTAGTATTGCAGCCTGTTTCATTTCTCTTGTACCTGTGTATCCTTGTTCCGTGTTTTCTTGATTTTGCTGCGATTCGATGATAGTTACTTATGTATTACATTTTAATTCTTGCTTGACTACTTTTGTCTATTTCCTACCCTTTTATGATACCCCATAGGAACCTGACTCTGATTCCTATTTCTCTATAAGTTATGGATTATGTATGGGATTTTGGGGATAAAGACGCGAGTTCTATACTTGTATGAGAATTTTGATAGAATTAGGATGATCGTCTTGATAGAGAATGGTACAAGGCACTAGGGGGAGTAAGAGGTTATGGTTTCTTCTTGAGCAAGTTTGTAAATAAGTGTATAATAGAGAGTGAGTTAGGGTGTAGAACTTTTGCTTTAAGGAATATGATTCCACATTTTGTTATGTATATAAGTGATGATAGTAATCTTTATGGGAAAACCCAAGAACTCGTATATCTCAAGTAGAGAATAGCTAAGATTTATATTTCTTGGGTGATCTGTAAGCAAAAGAATGGAAGAGTAAAATGGCCAGAGTTTCCAATTGTGATTAGTTATTCATCTCGATCCTTTGATTTTCCTGGCAGGCTATCATTTGACCTTAAGGGAATTGGTGATATGACAAATTTGAGAGATATGCATAAGGAAATAGACATCTTTCGAACGGAGGTAGAATTCCAAAAGAAATTGACTAACCACTGGAAAGGACGATGGAAACAAGAATATGTGGAGAAAATTGAGCTGCTACACAAGAACATTGAATTGGAAAAGAGATACAAAAGGATCTCGGAAGAGGTGCAGAATAATTTTAAATTGGTGCATTCACCTAGTCAAGTAGCATCTCAAGACATCCTAGTAATCAAGATAAAAGGGGTGAAGAAAGTTCCTGCGATACTAAAGGGAAATGTAAAGCAATTAGTGAAGATGAACTTGATACGAAGGATAATGGGAAGGAAAAAAGAATGAATGAACACTTCAAAAAGAGATGCGTAGCTGTTAAGTGTGAAACTTGTAACAAAATTCATATGGGGTTATGTTATTTAAAAACTGGCACATATTTTAGATGTGGTCAACTTGGACATCAAGTGAGGAACTGCTCAAGACAAATGAATTTCGCGACGGTAAAGCAGCTGTAATAGTTAAAGTTAGCAATTAATGATGTTGTACCTGAAATAGCTGTATCTATTAGACTGTGTGTAGTGAAAGATTTATATATAAGTTGTATCTTCGATAGAAACAGCGAACTTGGTGCTTAATGTTTTAATTAGTGATTTTAAACGTCTGTGTTTGGTTGGAATTAAACCCTTATCCGTGATTCAATTTCTGCACTTTGTTCTTGGATTTGAATGAGAATTCTTTATTTGTGGTTAATAATGAAGGGAGGCAGTTCGATTAAAGAAGATGGTATGTTTCCAGTGTACTGTGCTTGATTTCAAGATCTAGCAGGAATAATAACCTAGTTTCGTAGTTACGGTTTCCTCTTTTCATTGAGTCCTTAAGTTTATAGCATCTTGCACCTTTGACACCTTCATTGACCTCCCTTAGAATGTTAACTCAGTTATTATGTCAATAAGATTTTTTTTTCTATATGGAAGTTTGTGCTAGCACCAAGAGTAAAGGGAAACCACTACCGTATAGAATCGAGTTTTTCCAAGTTAAGATTAGAATTTCGAGGACGAAATTCTTTTAAGGGGGAGAGAGTGTGAGGCCCCACAAATTAGGTTCTTATTTCTTATCTTGTTTTTTTTCTTGCTTGCCTTGAATTTGTGGTTACTTTAATATTTGAGGAGTGTTTTAACCCTAACACTTTATTTACCTTGGTGCATGTCTAATTTGATACATGTTAAGTTTCATAGTGCATGATACTAGTGTGGCCAACTAGTGAGGTGTGTGCAATAAATTTGGTGAATTAGATGAAGTTTTCTGCAAAAAGGTTTTTGTAAATAGAAGTGCTAAGAGTTGATAGGTGGAAAAGAGATATTTAAGGTTAATTAGATAGACATTTGTTCGTTATTTGCCATTTGTCGATCATCTACCTAGGGTTGACCTTGACCAAGACCAAGTTTTCTTCTTATCCAACGAAGTTATCATTCCATCACAATTTTTCCTTCTTTTCTTTATCATTTGGCCAAAATTTTTGGAGGAGGAAAAGGGGGGTATTTAGGTCATCAAATAACCATTAATCCTTGCCTTGCCAAGTGTCACTTATCCATAGAACTTTGACCAAGATCAAGACAACTTTCTTACACCATTAAGCTTCCATTTCACCCAACAAACATTTCTTTTCTTGAGCTATGGCTGGACGAAATTTTAGAGAGAAAACAACAAACTGCAAGCCTTGATTCCTTGCTTATTTAGTGAGGGGAAAAGAGAGAAACCTTAATCTACTCCATAAACCCTTGAGTAAAGCTTGGAAAGAAGTCTTGTTTGGAGGCAACTCTTGGAGGAAACTTGGAATTGTTGCTTGGTTGAAATTGCTAGCAGAGCTATTGGCTTGAAACCCCCTCTTTTCTTCAAGTTTCTAGTAAATTTGTAGCTAGAAAGATTGGATCTTTGATGGGTTGTTGATGGGTTCTTTGAAACTTGATTTAGGTAGATGACTTGAGGAAAATTCCTTGTGTTTTCATGGCAATCTAGGTAGATGACTTGAGGTTCATTCTTGTGCTTTTATGATGAATGTTTCAGGTAGATTTTGGTGCTTTAAAGCTTGATGTTATGGCTTGTGTGTATATCTTTTGGAAAGGTTGAATCTTGGTTGGATTTTGTTGCCAATTTTGGTGGAAAATTTTTGCTTTGAAAGCATCTTGCTGGCCGAAATTTTTTAGTGCTGTTAGCCCTTATTTTTCAAAAATTTTGGAGAAAATCTTGCTCCACAAACTTTGTTAGACATTAAACTTTGATTGTGAGTTGGATTTGAAAAAGAATCATGAGTTTAAGTGGGAAGGTTGAGTCAAGTATTGCTGAAAATTTTTCTCGCAGGAGACTCTGAGCAATCTTGGGAAATCTATTATATCTTGGTATAGAAAAATCTGAATTGAGTCCCGTTTGTTGAATTTGAAACTAGACTTATAGTTCTTTTAACCATGTAAAATTTATGGTTTGTTTCACTTTCTATAAATACCAGTAAAATTTCAAGTTGGGCTGAAAATCTAAGACTATCCTGTTTTTGCATTTAGTTGAGAAATGAATTGAACCTGAGATTTGACTAATTTATGGGCTGAATTTTATGAAGATATCTTCTAGAGAGTTATAACGGTATAAGATTTATCATTTTTGGACTTACGAAACTCAAGTTATGATTTTTTCAAAGAGCGTTACAAAAACTGGAATTTTCTTATGAAATGACAAAAAAAGCTTGGAAGGGTTTTGGAAACATTTTTTGGTTTTTAAACCTAACATTCTCGATTACTTGCACTTCATTTCATACTTGGATCATGGATTTATTATGTATATGATTTTTCTCTTGACTTGAACAAGAAAACTTGAAGTTTTGGATCAAGAACTAGAAGTTTAAATCGTGAAAGTTATTAGCCCTTTTAAATGTGTTTTTAATGGCGAACTCTCATGGTTCACTCAAGCATCAAATTTGATCTCAAGACTTGGAAGTGATAACTTTGCATTTAAAAGTGAAATTTTGCTCAACATAGCTTGCTAATCAATTGCCATCGAATATGCTTTTAAAAGGAGCAACAATGTTGGAATTAAAAGGGGGTGAAAAGTGGAGCATCATGCCAAGAGTTTTGTGGGAAAATCTCACTTGCTTGATGTTCAAAACTTGGAGGATTTGTTGGTGTCTTTGCTAAAAAATAAATGGTGGTTTTGGTGAAGTTTGACTTCATAAGTTTTAGTAAATTTGAATGCTCATTTATATATCAAAACTTGGGCAAAAGATTAGGAGTTAAGGAAGTGAAAGTCGTTTTCCCTCCCACGTGTGTTTTGTTAAACTCTTGAGCGGTTTGGCTAACTTTTGAATCGAAACCTCTTGCCACGTTTTGAACTTATAGATGGAGCACTTTTGAATCTTCCCTTAAGTGTGATCTTAGTGGTTAAGTGAAGAGAGTTTCTCTCTTAATTTGCCAAGAAATTGAGCATGCTTGAGTGAAGGGTTAAGGGGAAATTGTTTGGCCTTGGTTGAACGATTATAGGTAATCGTTGATTGTGCGTGTCTCAGATATTCAAGATGAATTTCAGAGAAACCCCGAGGAGAACTCGTGAAAGCTTTCTCTTGTCTTACTTATTTGACTATTGCTAAGTGTCAAGTGCATGTTTCTTGATATCTTGATTTGAATGATACCACGTGTTATGTGTTTGAATATTGAACTTGATGAGGTGAGGGTATACTACTCCTCCTCCCTTTCTTGAATGATCTTGCACTTGCTTGTACTTGTTTGAACTTGATTGACTTGTACTTGTGCTTATGCTTGTCCTTGACTTGTAAGTGTTGAACGGCAGTATGTACCACACTCAATCCGAGTGGGAGGTGCCTCTCATTCCCGTCTCAGTATATTTATCTTGATTAAGTTGATTGGAGAGTATCTCATCGACCATACTTGTTCTTGCGTGGGTATACGCGAGTATTACCAAAACCCTTGTGGACATTTGGGTCCGGTAGAGGGTGAAACGGTGGATGGGGATTCGTGTCAAGTGAATTCTATGGACTTGTTACTTGCGTGGTTGGCGGAGTGTCAACAAAAGAAAATGACATCCAAGATCGTGGAATGGCAAGCTTGCGGATTAGCTCCTGAGAACTCCTGTATCCTCTTAATGAACGTGTTTTAGTCCTTTTGTGGCTTTACATGAAAATATTGTTGTTATTCTGTACATGCGCTACTCGAGTTGAATTATGATACTTGTTTTACTTGCTTGCTTGCTTTCTTGGCCTCACTGAGCATCCGCTTATCCCTTTTAGTTTGTTATTCCTTAGCAAGAATTTGAAGTGAAGAATTGGAGGTGCTAGACTAGCCAGCTTTTGTATAGAGCTAGTGTAATTCTCTGAACAACTTTTGGACATTTAGAAGTGTAAATTTCATTTGTATTTGAATTATTGTGGTTGTAATAGTTTACGCTATTGCCTAAGGATTGTGGCTGTTGTTATTCAAGTACTTTTTTGATTTTAAGAAATTGTTGGGTTTGAAAATCTTGATTCGGTTCGAGTGAGTACGTGAGTCCTGGCGAGAGTTAGGCAGGCGGTCCGCTAAACCTTTGGGTTTGTCCTAGGGGGAGGTAGGGCCGTCAACTTTAATACTAACTGATGCGAACTCGACCCAATAAAAACCTATCTTGAAGAGCTAAATTGATCAGGTAGCAAGTGGATCTATCTTGATCAGGTTATGGACAAAATTAGATAGATTCTAACCCAATCAAGGACCGCTCGAGATTGATTAGAAAGGGTAGAATGACACCACAATTCAACGTGATCTTGAAATGATAAGTTAGTTGAAAACTTAAGAATCCTCTCAAGTATTCAAGTTTGGATCTCTTAAACAAGAGACTGGCTAAACACCAAGTGTTCTATTGGAATTTTCTTTAATTCATCATGTCTTATGAAAAGCATTGGACTCAAGGCTTATTTATAACCTTTACAAGGACTCAAAAATCTAATTCAACTAGAAAACACTTAAGTAAACCTAACTCGGCTGGAACTAGGAAACTAACTTGACTTATGGCTCAACTATGGTCAACATGGCCTTGCCTTTTAGTTAACCAAACTAACGACTTAAATAACTCAATAGTAATTAACCAACTAACCATTGCTGCACAATTGAGCAAACAACAGGAAATAAAGTAAAACAAACGACCTAAACTAAGGACTAAACTAAGGAAGGGACGTATTTGATGGACTTCCATGAGCTCCAATGAATCACCCAAACTTATGACTTGAACATGAATCTAACTGGATCCTATATTTGCATCACATTATAAGACAAAGAACATTCTTATGAATTTCATCTATCTAGACAAGATTGAACATATGAAAATCACTAGATGGATGCCTAATTCATTTTGTTGTATGCTGCCAAAGTTGTGAACATTCCATCTAACATAGATATAGTATTTTTAAGTATAAAGTTGACAAATAACATAAAATCAATTCACTTGCACCAAATAATATGCTAAATTTAACTAAATTGGGGTAGAATCCTCTTGCATTTAAATTATGAGATACATTATGCCTAGTGATTAAACTAGTTGAAACTTAAATAACTAACATAGACCACATATAGGACTCATGGCAAGTTAACATAAAAAAATTTCAACTACATAAACTCTTGTTAAAATTTTCCCTTTCTTTTGCAAATCATGAGCATATAAGAGAGAAATCAAATTTTCATATATCAAAATTTATGATTTTGAAAGACATTTTCACACATAGGACATGTATGAATAGAATTTCAAAATAATTAGGTATTCCAATTCCATGTGTTCTATTCTCACATGAGTGTAGGTTAGAATATAAGTCAATCAAACTATTCTTTTTTTTTTTTTTGACAAAACGATAGGAGTATATGTATTACTTGGGCCAAAAGTATTTACACCCGAGCAAAGGCTCGATACATACGCTGTGCATCTAGCACATTAGACTGGGAATAACCCATTCTACATCCTGATAATTGCTTAAAGTTTGAGCACTAAATTGAACACTAAGATCATTACTATTGCTTATGTCTAGGTAAAAGGAGCATTTGTAAAACATGGAGCTCATCTCATGGATATCTTGTATCACAGTTGCTATTCTTTGTGCCATTGGTTTTGTCCGCTGGATTTGCCGTAGCATATTTTTGTCAGGAACTCCTATGTTAATCAGTCGCCATCCTTGTTCGGCTGCCTTCATTTGGGCAAATTTGACACCTTCAGCCAGGTGTTGAAGATGGTTGTCCACTGCCCTTTCTCTCAAAGCCCAAGCCATTAGTTCCTGTTGTCTTCCATCACACGCTACAATGCCATACCCAACAGCTTTGCCCTATTTGCTCCATTGCACTGCAATTCTCAAGCTTGTTCCTGGGATAGTGGAATGCTCATGCTGCTCTTCCTCCTGTTCCCTGTGTTGCTGAGCTACTGCTGGTTTGTCAACGCCCATTTCCTAGCTTTCCCTTCTGCATTTTCAAATTCACACCATGCATTGCATGCTTTGTTAACTATTGTAGCTGGTACCATTTCTTTGTTATTGAAAACCTTGTTGTTCCTACTTTTCCAGATTTGGGACAAGATATAAGCCGTGAGGCCTATATGAGCTTTCCCTTGAATCCTACATCTCACTTCAGAAACTGCTGCCCACCTTTCTTTGAATTTATCTGACCTGTGTTTGATACCATCCCAGTGGATAGGAGCTAGTTTCCAGATGTCGTTCACTTTGCCATATTTAAGTAACATATGTTCTAGTGTTTCCACTTCTTTTCCACACATTGTGCATATTGGATCTCCCACTTTGACTCTTCTCCAAATCAGTTCCTTGACTGGTACTGCATCTGTGAGACCTTTCCATATAAACATCTTGACTTTGTGGCTCATGCTTAAGCTCCACAACACCTTCCACACTTGCTGGATCAGTGAACTGCAGCTCAATTTTGCTCCCTCACCTTCTTTCCTAGTCTCTTCCTCCCTCCTGTCCATTGCCACTTTGTATCCCGACTGCATAGTGTACTCCCCATTTGGGTTCCCAGTCCAGTAGGTATTATCGTCTCTTCCCGTAATACTAATAGGAATTTTCAAAATATTTTCTGCATCCTCTTTGCAAAAGTTCTTGAAGATGAGAGGTTTATTCCACCTATAGATACTGATCAAGTCAGCAACTTTGTCAAGCTTGCATTCTTGTGGTTTGGCAATGGCTAGTTTCCCTTTGTAGTTGTTTGGAATCCATTGGTCGTTCCAAATACTAGTTTTCTTCCTATTTCCTATTCGTCTTCTCACTCCCTACCAAAGGGCCTCTCTGCTACTCATTATACTTTGCCAGAACTGTGCATTCCTGGATGCAGCTCTTAGGAAAATACTTTGCCTTTAGCACCCTACTAGATAGAAGGTTTGGATTTCTGATGATTCTCCAAATCTGTTTGGCTAGCAAGGCTCTATTAAAGCTTTGTAAATCCTTAAAGCCTAGGCCTCCTTGTTTCTTCTCCTTGGTCATAGTCTCCCAAGCCACCCAATGGATTTTGTTCTTGTTGTCTTGCTCTCCCCACCAGAATTTTGAGAGTAGAGAGCAGATATCTTTACATAACCTGCATGGCAATTTGAAACAAGACATAGTGTAAGTAGGCATGGCCATTGAGACTGCTTTGATCAAGATTTCTTTCCTAGCTGAGCTTAGCAATTTGGATTTCCAGCTTTGCATTTTGTGCTCAATGTTGTCCTTGATGAATCCGAACATTTTCTTCTTTGTTCTGGTGATCACCATTGGGAGTCCCAAGTATTTCCCTTGGGAGACCTATTGAATTCCTTCCAGCTTGCTGCATGCTGCCTCCCTTGTTTCCTGGTTGACAATTTTACCGAAGAAAGCACTGGATTTGTCAAGATTTATCATTTGTTGTGACGGCCTCACCTCCCCCTAGGGGTACCCCAGGGTTCGGCGGGTCGCCTGCCCAGCTCTCGCCGGGACTCAGTCGTTCACTATAGTCCTCAATTAAAATTGCAAGGCACAACTCAAATAATATATCAAATTCTCCAAGAATTTTTTCATACCATAAGCGAAGCGGAAACCAGTTAACCTACACATACATCCATTCAAGTCCGAACGTTCATACAATCCCTAATAACAACTATTACACAAGATGAAATCCAAAACTCAAACCATACATGAGATAATCCATCCGGTCACATGAATACGTGCTACAATCACTTCCTTCGTCTCGAGCCCTGTGGAGGGGAATAAAATAGTTTTGGGGTGAGCTAGAAGCTCAGCGAGTAACCAGTAAAATCAGAAATCAAATATATTTCACAATACTGCATTTCGATCATTTCGATGATGTCATGATTCAGAGATCAAATGTACATTTATTGCTCTCGTGAGCCGGTGAAATCGTTGTACTTAAACACCCAACGCTCCAAACAAACATTTAACAGTAAACAATCAGAGGGGGAGCCATTTGCTCCAGATGAACAGTACACAGAGGTGGAGACGTTGGTGTTCAGCACACGAATTCCAAGTACTCATTTAAGCCAAAACATGTCATGGGCCACATGCAAGCACTCATGATATGCAATCAAGTAAATAGTGCAATAAACGGTTCATAAGTAACTTTGGAAACAGTTTAGGGTCACTCACCTCCACGGCTCAGAACCCATCCGTCATATACCATTATCTTGTCCGAATCCCAGCCCTAAAACCCAAACTTTCATGTTTTGGCCAAAATCTAATTCGGTAAGGATCATGGGGAAAAGTCACGGTCAGATTGGGTGAAAAGACAACCCTGTTCGCTGAACTCTTACCTAGACCAGTCTGGGTATTTCCGAATTATCTCAGCATATACAACTCCAATTCAAGTGATTCCAAAGCCATTTGAAAGCTAAGATACAAGGATATAATTCCTAAGAAGACATCAACAACCAAATCGGTAGTATTCCCAGTCAAACTACCCAATTACCAAAGCTGATTACTATTCTCGGATAGAAACAGGATAGCAGGGGTATTTCGGTCTTTTCACAGGCTACCGAGCTCAGATTGAGCTGAAAATTTACAGGTAACTAGCAAACATCATTCTATAAAACTTTCATGTTTTGACCTAAGGCTAAATCGGCCTCTAACATAGGGCTACAAAACCGGACAGAATAGAGCTGAAAATTTCCAGAAACCTGGAATTTTTGGGATTCAATGAAACTTTCTTCATTTCTTGCTTCAATCATCACTACAACCACTTATATAAGCTTAGATACAAAATATATCATCCATATAGCAAGTATAGGCAGCAAATACCTCAACAAATGAAGCTTGTAAGAGTAATACTTCACCTCCTCTTGGAATTCTTGGTTCCCCTAGCTTCTCAAGCTCACAACTCACACTTTAATCGGTTTAGAATTTTAATTCCTCACTTGGATGGCTCAACTCAAGAAGAAGGAAGTTGGTTTCTTGCTCTATTTTTCTCCTCTCTTGTCTCAGCCAAGTAGAAGAAAAATGAAGAAGGAAGGTTGCCCAAGGTGATAAGAAGGTAAGACAAGTTGTCTTGGTCAAGGGCCCTTAGGTGGTCGACAAGTGTCCTCACCACCCTCCACTCATTTTTTTGTTTCTTTTCCTTGTTATTTTGGTCCATAATTTCGGTCAAAGCTAGCTGGAATTGAGGGGATATTTTGTTCAAATATTAATGAGCTCATGTGGTAAGAAAGTGGTGGTCAAGTGGTGCGGTCAATCGGTAGTGATCGATACCCGTCGGTTTGCACCATTTTTCCTTAAATCACACATACTAGGGTTTTTATTTCCTATTCACTAACTTTATATCATTGCTTCTAATCACATATTATTTCTCACCCAAAAGTCACTCTTAAACACCAAATTGGATCCTCATTCGATACCGAATAATTACACTACGGATACACGTGAAAACCCTAACTTGCTCCAACTTGAAAACGAAAAGTGAAACCCTACTTTCCAGGTTCATTTACACTTATCGTGGGGTGATTGAGTAGTAGGGCCATAGTAAAAGAATAATTTCCAAATAAAAGGTCATTTTTGAGAAAATATTAGGAATTTGCGAGTTCTCACACTCAACCTTTCGGGGCGTCACATTTGTCCTAATGCTTGTTCGTAGCTCTTCAGGATCTTCATCAACTCCTGTGCCTCTTGACTTGAAGCCTTGCAAAAGATTATCGAATCATCAGCAAAGAAAAGATGTGTCACTGTAGTGCCTTGTCTACTTATCTTGATTCCACTTATCCTTCTATCTTGAGCTGCATTTTTTAAAAGGTTAGAAAAGCCTTCTGAACAGATGAGGAAGAGGTAAGGTGACAAGGGATCTCCCTGACTAATCCCTCGTTAAGGTGTAATATATTCTTTACAATCTCCATTTATGTTGAAAGAAAAGGAGACTATTCTAATGCAGTTCATGATCTAGTTAATCCACCTCTCACAAAACCCCATTTTGCTCATAATTGAATGTAGAAAATCCCATTCAACTCTGTCATAGGCTTTTGACATATCCAACTTCACAGCTATATAACCATCCTTCCCATGCCTTTTATTTTTAAGGAAATGCAAGTATTCATGAGAGATGATAATGTTATCAATAATGTGCCCCCAGGTATAAAGGTAGATTGATTGAGCTAATGCAGTGTTTAAGAACAGGCTTTAGTCTATTAACAATGATTTTGGTTATAGCTTTATACACGACATTGCATAGACTAATAGGTCTATATTGCTTTATGTTAATAGGACAAGGAACTTTGGGAATGAGGGAAATGATTGTGTGATTAATGGCTTTAAGCATAAGACCAAAATGGAAGAAGCTTTGAATAGCATTTACCAGGTCTCCTTTGATAATTTTCCAAAATTTTTGGAAAAATAAAGGTGTCATACCATCGGAGCCAGGAGCCTTATTGCAGTCCACAGTGAAGAAAACATTTTTGATCTCTTCTTCTGTCACTTCCTTGGTTAATTCCATGTTCATTTTTGCTGTGATAGAAGTTGGGATCCCCTCTAATATCTCCTGAGCATTACTGGTTGAGGACTTGGTGAAGAGCTTTCTGTAATAGTCTGCAATCTCTTTCCTAGTTTCTTCTTCTGATTCAGTCCAACCTCCATCTTCCTTTTGAAGTCTTTGCAATCTATTCTGTTTCCTTCTGCCCTTTACCTGTGCATGGAAGTATCGAGTATTTCTGTCCCCTTCTTGCAACCATTTGAGTCTGGATTTTTGGCTCTAGAAGATTTTCTCATCGTTGTATGCCTCTATCAACTGTGACTTCAAACCAGCCATCTTTTCTCTCTTGTTGTCTATTGAAGATTCTCTTGTCTGGTTCAGTTGCTTTTTGAGGCTATCAATTCTGTCCTTAGAGTTTTTGTTAATGCTGTTACTCCACTTAAGCAGAGCCACTCTACAGTTCCTCACTTTTGATTGCACTTGGTACATTCGAGATCCTTCAACATTTTCCTCCCATGCTCCTTTAACAACCTCAGATATTTCCTCATGTTGGAGCCATCTCTTATCAAAGAAGAACCTTCTTTTTTTCCTCTCAACAATAGGCCTGGTGTCTATCATCAATGCACAATGGTCTAAAGCATATGTTTTAATGTGAGAGCACTTCGCATTCTCAAACGTCTTAATCCAAACTGCACTACTCATGGCTTTATCTAATCTTTGCTTGATTTCTCCTTCATTCCCCCAGTTGTTGCACTAGGTCCACGGCTGCCCCTCATACCCCAGGTCCACCAATTGGTTGGCACTTATGAAATTCTTGAAATCATTGAAGCTCCATTCAACTCTACATCTCCCTCCCCACTTTTCAAATTTTGAGGTAATATCCTTGAAATCCCCAGCCATCAACCATTTGTTTCCCATAGTTGTTTCATTCTGTTCACTACTGTCCATTACACTTTCCTTATTGCATCGTTACAGTTGGCGTAAATGCCAATCAACCACCAGATACACTTACTTTCCTGTGTTAGGATCGAAGACAACCAAGTGGAACAATGCAAAGATCACAAACGTAACAATAAGTAAATAGAAAGGAAAGAATTGCAAACCAATTAACTACTCAACTCCTCTTGAGCTTGTAGATTAATTCAAATAAGCTTCTTCAAGTTGATGAATTACAATCACTCTTGCGTACAAAGGAAGGTTCACATTCTCCTTGCCCCGAACACCACTCGGTCAAGCTAGAAAGTTTTACTATCCCTCAGGACAACCCTCACAGAGCTATGCTCATGAAGTATTCACTCACAAATGAAAAGTTTACAATGAACCTCACACCACTAAGACTACAAATCTTCTTTGAAGAGTATTTTCTCACTAAAATCACTCTAGATCTTTTGTATTTTCAGTGTGCAAAAGTTGTTTGAAATATCTGACCGTGCTCTATTTATAGGAGACCAAGAAAGTGCTTCATTAATGCTTCCAACGGATAGAAAGTAGATGAACAGTCAACTAGCCGTTGGTGGTGTTGGACGTCCGGTAGGCTGGTTTTGTGCGTTCGGACGCAGGCAGTGAGTTCAAGAATTTTTCTTGAAATCTTTAGGACGTCCGGTGCAAGTTTTTTGTGCGTCTGACAGCAAACAAAGAGATTTGAGAAATCATCTTGTTTCTATCGGACGTCCGGTGGAGACATATTCAGCGTCCGATGGTTTCCTCGACTTTGAAGGATCCTATCGGATGTCCGATGCTAGCGTCCGATCGAGGTCAGTGATCCAGGGGGAAAGTCTTATTTCCTTCGGACGTCCGGTGGTAGAGTTCTTCATGCGTTCGAAGTTACACAATGATTATCGGACGTTCGATCCAAGCGTCCGACAGCATTCAGCAGCCTTTGTCCCTTTTAATTGCACTTGATTTTTAAATCTGATTTGCTTCACAACTGAAAATATTTCTTGAAAAGATATTAGAATTATCCATTATTTTGTAAACATCAAAAGCTAGGGATCAAGGTCAACATTCTCCCCCCTTTTTGATGATGACAAAACAATGGATGGAAGAAAGAAAAAATTTTGCATGAGTATAAACTCCCCCTCACTCAATGCATCAAAAAATATTATAAACTCAGAACAACTCCCCCTTTCACATAGCATCCATTTCTCCCCCTTTCACATAGCATCCATTTCTCCCCCTTTTTGTCATCATAAACTTCAGTAATATTCAAAAATATCAAGGAAAGACTCAGTTCAAAATATCAGAAACATCAAAAGAAAATTATAAAAAAGCATTGAACAAAAATCTCATCAATCTTATCATATCTCCTATTTGTTAGAGTTAGCATCGTGTCTAACTATCCACAGGCATTTCATGCCTTTTTCATATTCTTTCTCACATAGCAATCACTTTTCATGTGACCTTTTTGACAATAGAAATTACACATAACCAAAGAGTTATTTATATGAACAGGTTTAATAAATCTTACTTGTCTTTTCTTATAAATAGCAAATTCGTTGGAATTAGAATTCAACCTATTCTTTTGAAAACAGACTTGTTTCTTGTGTTTAAACAACTCATTTAGACCATCCATTCTTCTTTTCAAATCACCTTGTTCCTTTTTGAACAATTCACAAAGCTTTGTTTTTCTATCAAGCTCAAAGTGTAAAGCAGTCTCACTCTTTTTGAAGTAATCATTTTCAGCTTTCAACTTTTTATTTTGTTAAAAAAAATTTGCATTATCTCGAAGCAAAAAACTAATTTTCTGTTTTAATTCCTTGTTTCTAGCATAGGATTCTTTCAAACTATCATGCAAATTTATAATGAAAGATTCAAGATCATCATCACTTTTATCATCACTTTTAAATTGAGAGTTACAAGATGTTACCTCATCATCTCCAATGGCCATAAAAGCCAATTGAGCAGATTCCTCATCTCTTCAATTTCACCATCGGAGTTGCACTCATTCCATATGAATTGAAATTTGTTGAATCTTGGTTTTCTTCCTTCTTTATTCTTCATCACTAGACACTCACTTGCATAGTGTCCAGGTTGGCAGCATTCAAAGCACTTATCAGTTTGCTTTTTGTTGAACTCTAGCTTCTTTTTGTTTCTCAAGTTGTTGGACTGATTCGGGAAGGAGTTGCTAGGTCCACCTTTTCTGAATCTCCTCTTGTTGGGTATTCTTTTGAAGTCTCGTGTGATGAGTGCAATATCACTATCATCACCTTCCATGTCATCTTCACTCACGGAGGCTATATCATCTTTATCTTGTGAAGCCTTCAGAGCAATATTCTTTCTCACTTTTGTGTCCTTTTCTTCCTGCAACTTGGACTTGAGTTTTAACTCATAAGAAGTCAGTGAATTAATGAGAAATTCAATAGGCAAGGTATTTAGATCTTTGGCTTCCTCAATGGCAGTCACTTTACTTTCCCAATCCTTCGATAAAGCATTAAAAGTTTTTCTGTTTTTCTCACCTAAAGAGTATTCTTTTTCCAGCACCTCTAAATCTTTAATGAGATCATTGAATCTACAATACATCTCATCAATATTTTCATGAGGTTGCATCTTGAAGGATTCATACTTTGTAACTAGAATGGATTTCTTTTGTTCTCTAACATTCTCATTACCTTCATGAATTTCTCTCAGTTTATCCCAAATTTCCTTGGCTAACTTGCAGCCTTTGACTCTAATAGATTCATTTGAGTTTAAAGCACAATATAACACATTCATGGCTTTTGCATTTAATGTGAGATGAGCTCTATCCGCAGCAGTCAGTTTACTTCTTGTTTTTGGTCTAGATCTCTGAGTATTTTCATCTATAAGAGAGGCATCATATGGACCTTCATTAATAATAAACCACAATTCAATATCAATAGATTGCAAAAAAATAATCATTCTTTCTTTCCAACTCACATAATTTGACCCATTAAACATAGGTGGTCTAATGACAGAATGTCCTTCAAAAAACATAGCATTGTTGGTTGCCATTTTTACTCCAAAGCCGATTGAGCTTAATCTCTAGGAGACCAAGCTCTGATACCAATTGTTAGGATCAAAGACAACCAAGTGGAACAATGTAAAGATCACAAACGTAACAATAAGTAAATAGAAAGGAAAGAATTGCAAACCAATTAACTACTCAACTCCTCTTGAGTTTGTAGATTAATTCAAATAAGCTTCTTCAAGTTGATGAATTACAATCACTCTTGCGTACAAAGGAAGGTTCACCTTCTCCTTGCCCCGAACACCACTCGGTCAAGCCAGAAAGTTTTACTATCCCTCAGGACAACCCTCACAGAGCTATGCTCATGAAGTATTCACTCACAAATGAAAAGCTTACAATGAACCTCACACCACTAAGACTACAAATCTTCTTTGAAGAGTATTTTCTCACTAAAATCACTCTAGATCTTTTGTATTTTCAGTGTGCAAAAGTTGTTTGAAATATCTGACCGTGCTCTATTTATAGGAGACCAAGAAAGTGCTTCATTAATGCTTCCAACGGATAGAAAGTAGCTGAACAGTCAACTAGCCATTGGTGGTGTCGGACGTCCGGTAGGCTGGTTTTGTACGTCCGAACGCAGGCAGTGAGTTCAAGAATTTTTCTTGAAATCTTTAGGACGTCCGGTGCAAGCTTTTTGTGCGTCTAATAGCAAACAAAGAGATTTGAGAAATCATCTTGTTTCTATCGGACGTCCGGTGGAGACATATTCAGCGTCCGATGGTTTCGTCGACTTTGAAGGATCCTATCGGATGTCCGATGCTAGCGTCCGATCGAGGTCAGTGATTTAGGGGGAAAGTCGTATTTCCTTCGGATGTCCGGTGGTAGAGTTCTTCATGCGTTCGAAGTTACGCAATGATTATCGGACGTTCGATCCAAGCGTCCGACAGCATTTAGCAGCCTTTGTTCCTTTTAATTGCACTTGATTTTTGAATCTGATTTGCTTCACAATTGAAAATATTTCTTGAAGAGATATTAGAATTATCCATTGTTTTGTAAACATCAAAAGTTAGGGACCAAGGTCAACATCCTGGTCCTCAATCTGAGCTTCCTCAGTGAAGGAAGTGTGCTGTACTTGCAATATTTTAACATCAGAGTTCCAATACAGTGCCATTCCTCCTACTTTATCCATTGCTTCCACCACATAGCAGCAGTCATAGTTTAGGATTTTTTGTATTTTTTCCATATACTTTGATCTATTTTTTGTCTCACTTAAAAACAAAAGGTTTGGGGAAAGGAGTTTTTTATACTCCTTCAGATGGGGAATTGTCAAGGGGCTCCCAGCACCTTGGCAATTCCATACCATCACTCTCATTGACAATTGGGAACCCAGTTAAGGCTGGTTCCCATCCCCTTTTTTTGTCTCTTACTCCCCCCTCTGGGGTTATCAGTTTTGTTCCTCTTTGGCACTTGCCCCATATCATCCACTTCTGGCCTTTTCTCATCAATCAGATTTAACTTCCGTTTGTTCAGAACTGGTTGAGCCATACTATTCCTATCTATCTGTTTTAGTGCTCTTCTACCTTTTCTTCTTGGTGTTCTTGTAGTCCTTCTAACCTTCAAGTCCGGAGGTTGTCCTATTCCTTGTTGGCTACTTCCCATGTTCTTATCAAATATCCTAATCTGTAATATCTCATTGATACTCTTTTGTTTATCCCTCACCTAGTTGCAATCCGTTGCTGTCTGTTCTTTCCCTGATGATTATGGATCCATCATTTCCAAATCCTCCTTATGAGGATCAAGTTCCCCATTCCTCTCAGTTCTCTCAACCTCCATGGTCATTACCTGGTTTTTGCCTTCTTCATTACCTCCCATGGTTTCTCTTCTATAGTCAATCAAACTATTCAAATATCATCTATTTGTATCTTTCAAGATTTAAGGCAAATGTTATGGTTTAGTTTTTGAGAACATACCTCATCATTGACATAGTTTTGTATCTATTTGGAAAGATTGTTACCTCTATAATCTTCCATATTTACCTTTCATTCTTTCACTTCTTTTTCAAACTTGCAAACTCCTTGTTCTTCTGGCTACAAGTGATATTTTATATCATCTTTCAAGGTTGACTTGGATAAATTTCTTCTTAGGTACCTATATAAGAGAACTCACTTTTGGTACCCACTTTTTCTTGGATTTATGGGGTTAGTTTCTATCATTCACTACCAAAATAGCCTTCATTCATAATTTCTTATTTCTTACATTGCAGTCATTCTTCATATGACCACATTGATAATAATAATTATGCATAATATCACTTTTTCTAACATGAGAAGATTTTATAGGATAAAGACCATTCCTTTAAAAAAGAGTAAAATGTTTGTTAATACTTGAGTTCCTTACATTTTTCTTTTTAAAATATTTTTCTTCTCATTTCGAAGAAAAATATTTAGATCATTCATTCTTTTGTCTCAATAAAGCTTGTTCCTTAATCTTTTGATAAAACTTTATTTTCTCATCTAATTTCTTTTTCAAATGATTTTTTTTTTCAGATAAAGTCCACTCTACATTTCAATAAATCATCATTTTCCATTTTTAATCTTTCATTTTCTTGAAAAATTTTAGAATTTTCACTTAACAGAGTATTTATTTTGATTTTTAGCTCCTTGTTCCTAACATAGGATTATTTCAAACTATCATGCAACTTTATCACAAATGCTTCAAGATCATCATCCTCAACATCACTATCATTATTATTAGGAAAAGTACTAGTTGATATCTCATCTTTTGTAAAAGCCATAAATTCCATTTGAATATTTTTACATTCTTTTTCAACTTTACCATCCAAATTACAATCATTCCATGAGATTTGAAAGTTGTTGAATTTTGTTTTCATTCTCCTCTCTTACTTTGATGACATTTGAGAATTGACTGTTGTTTGGTCTACCTCTTCTAAATCTTCTTTTATTGTTGAAGAGTTTCTTAATGGTTTTGGTCATAAGAGTTACACCATTTTCCTCAAGCTTCACATATTCACTGTCAAGTAAGAGTAGATCATCTTCTTCTTCTTGAGAGACTTCGAATGCAATGCTCCTCTTGATTCTAGCTTCCTCTTTATCTTGCACTTCTTATTTTAGTTTCAACTCATAAGATGTTAGTGAATTGATAAAAGAATCAATAGGCATGGAATTCAAAATTTTTATTTCTTCAGTGGCCATGGCCTTAGTTTCCAATTCCTCAAGCAAATCATTCAAGATTTTTCTATTTTTCTTACCCAAAGAATATTCTCATTATAGCAATTCATCTTTCTATTTTTTCTAAACCAAAGAATATTTTTTTATAATGTCACTAAATTTGCAATACATCTTATCAACATTCTCATTAGGTTCCATTTTGAAAAATTCATATTTAACAACAAGTAAAGATTTCTTTGGTTTTCTAATAGCTTGGCTACTTTCAAGTATTTCACACAATTTATCCCAAGTTTTTAGAGCCAATTTACAACTTTTAATCCTACTAGATTCATAAGCATGTAAAGCATTATAAACCACATTCATGGTCTTAACATTTAAAAAAAAAGGTGTATTTTATCCTTTTCATCTAATTCTTGCCTAGTTTTTAATACATTCAAATTTTTTGTAGCATCAATTATCTGAGTTTCAAAAGGTTCATCAATAATAATATACCAAAATTCAATGTCAATAGATTACAAGAAAACTTCTATTCTTTGTCTCTAACTATTAAATAGGAGTCACTAAATATAGGTGGTCTAATAATAGAGTAGCCCTCTAAAAATAAAGTCTTATTGGTTGCCATGATCTACTTGTAAGCAGAATGAGTTTAATCTCTAGAGACCCTGCTTTGGTACTAGTTGTAAGGTCCAAAGCAACCTAAGAGGGGTGATGAATTAGGTTGATAATAAACAAAGCAAGTAAAGACCAAAATTTCACCCAATTATTTAACCGAAATAGCTTAAGTAAACAAGCACTCAAGTAAACACAATAACAACAGATATAAGCAAATTAGACCACACAAACAAGTAACAAAAAGAAAACATTAAGGTAAAAAGGTTGCAAACCAAATAAACTCTTAAGTTTCTCCCAAACTTGGAATTGAATCAACCAAGTGCTTCTTCCAATTGTTGGTGACAAAAATTAACTTGTACAAAGAAAGATTTACCCCTTACTCACACTAAGTATCCCAACTCTATTTGAGCTAATAAATTTTACAACTGTCTCTATTTAACCCTTTCTAAGTTACAATTGAATGCTTACCCTAACAATTGAAGAACACTTACAAGTGAGGCTCACCGTCTCCAAGGTTAGTGAAAATTTACCCCAAAAAGTCTCCCCAACCATAAAAAAAACTCCTGTTAAAGACGAAACATTGGACTTGTTGGACGACCAATGGTTTCTTGTGCATTCGATACAAGTCTTGAGATGTTTCTTTGTTAAAGTTTTTAGAAGGCTGATGGATGCCTTTCTTCGTCTAACATGTATCTATGGGGTTTGGCTACTTGCTTCAAATTTTTCGGATGGCTGATCCTGTTATCTTGCATCTGATTCCTTGCTTCTTCCTATTTCGAACGTCCTATCCTCTAGTGCTACATCCAATAGTTGTGTCCAATAGTGAATGTTAACTTTGTATATTTTGTCTTCAAGCATCCGATCCTTCATTGTGCGTCCAATAGATGCCGACAACCTGCATTTTCTTTTAATTTCATTCCTTTTCTTTTCGAATGAACCAAGTACCTATCCTAACAAATTTCTCATATAAAATCAACAGTCTAAATCATCATTTTGGCTTGTTAATTGTCAAAATAAAGGATTGATTAACCTAAGTCTTCAATGGTGTTAGTGTTTGTCGTGAATTCAGGCTTCAAGTTATAAATCCTAATTATTCAATATGTGTAAATTTGCCCAAATACTAAGTTTTTCTACAAGTATATAGGTCAAATTAAAATACAAAATAAATTAGGGTTGATCCCACAGGGAGTATGTATAAGTACCATGGCCACTTACTCTCTCTATTATCTAAATAATCACAAATAGTTCAACTGGCAAAATAATTAAGACAAATCCATATTAAAAAGAAAAATTTTTAAATGCAACTATGATTTGATTTATAAAAAGTCGAGAAACTAAGGGTCTTAGGGTTGAAGTAATCCCTTGTTAATAAGATAAATATTAACCCGATTGAGTATGTTAAATTTCTACTACTGCTAGGGATTAATTTCCTTATATTTTGATTATTGCTTTCACAAATGAACAAAGTACTTGTTTCTATCTTTTTCCTATTTACATTGTTAAAGAGTTAGGACAAGTTGATAAAATTCTAAGAACCTATTCATTCATCCCTATACGTATATCACTTACTTTTGTGGCTTTGATATCTACGGTTTAGAATCTAGATTTGCTAATTGATAGTTCATCTTCATCACTACCAAGAACTTATATGACTTGTAATTTGTAGTAAGCAAATACAAGCAGAAAATCAATTTCCTGATCTGACGAGTAGTACATTCAACATACATATCATAATCAATTCATAATCTCAATAACAAGTTCATACATTACCCTAAGATTCAAAAGTTTAGTCTTGCATCATATTCAACCAATAGCATTACAAATAAGTGCTTCCATGAAAGTTTCTACAAGAGACAAAGATAAGAGCACTTCATAAAAGGATGACCAGCTAGTTAGTTGTGAAGAACCACCCCTTCAAGTTTCAATCAACCTTCAACTATTGCCTCTTGAGATCTCTCAACCTTCTTGAAAAAAAGGTTAGATGGCTAGGTTTAGCAAGAGCAAAGGCTAGGGTTCTTCTCTCTTTTTCTTCTCTTAATCTATTCTCTATTTTTTCTCCAAGTTCTAGATGTTCAACTATATATAGTGTGAGAACCCGTATTTCCCTAATATTTTTCCTAGGGTTTTTCTCCTTAATTACATGTTTTCTGCATTTTCTGGCTTAGGAATATTTTCCTGGTGAATTTTATGAGTAATTATAGTTTTTAGATGATTTTTCTAGTATTGGAAAATTTTTAGAAAATTAAGAATATATATTGGACGTGGGACCCACTAGTGCGAAAAGTTCGGAAAAATTCGGCCAATTAGGTTAAATTCCGGATACTGTGTAAAATTTATCGGGTGTTAAGAGATAAGTAGAGTGTGTGAAATGATTGATGTGAGAGAGAAAAGAAAGGATAGGAATGCATTAATGAGGTGCCAAGTGTCATGGTATCATTGGATAGGATTTAAGAGTTACTATTCCAATTTTTGACTTTTTTGACCAAAAGGTTAAATATCTTAAAAATTGCTCAAAATTCACTCATTTTTACTCCTCCATGGCCGGCTCTCTTAAGCTCAAGAAGGAAGAGGATTTCTTCAATTTTCAAGCTCCCAACTAGCACAAATCATCCAAACCACTTACCTAAATTAGTTTCTACTCCATATTATCCCTCCATTAGGTGCTAGTAAGTTGATTAGTGAAGTTTCTTGGAGAGCTAAGGTGTCCTACAACTCCCTCTCTCTTGTTTACTAGGTAAGTGAAGCTTAAACTTCCTCCTATACTTAATGATGTTTAAATTGTGTCTAATGGGAGCCAAAGTGGTGGATTATGTGATTTATTTCTTGGTTTGAAGTGATTTGGTGAAGTTTTTATTTTATTGAGGAATTTTCTGGTTTAATATGAATGGGATGTTGTGGCTATTTTTGATGATTGGCAATGGCTTATAATGACTCTAGTAGGTGTGGATTATTGATAATTGCAATCAATTTTGGGTTTGGATTGAAATGAGAAAAGTTAGGGTTGATAACCCCTAATTTTGTCCGGTTTTGGACTTTGCTCAAAACATGAAAGTTGTAGGTATTGATGAGTTTGAAGTGCCTGCAAAATTTCAGGTCATTTGGATTAGTGTAGAGTGAGATATGTCGATTTTACTGTTGCTGTTCTGGGTTGATCAGAATGCGAAAATTGCACTTGCAATTGGCCATTTTGACTGGAATTGCTTTGGATTTGGATGTAGGTGTCTTCTGATGAAATGTAGCTGAATGTCTTAGATATCATATGCCCTTGGAATCAATGCATTTGGACTTGTATAGACTGAGTTGTACTGATTACAGCATTGTGTGATTTGTAAGCCTGTTTTTGGTGGTTCTGGTGTAGTATTTGGCATATTTGACCTAGTTGTGCTAGGATTTGGATTGAGTGGCCTTCTACATTGTTGTAGCCCTGTTTTATAGCTTCGAAACGGTGGGTCTTACACCCCCATCCGATAATCGTAGTGGACTTGGTGCCATTACCGCATAATGGAGTCAAACACGGTTTCTTTATCAAGGCCTAAGTTAAAGCCATTCCTTAATTTCTGGTTATCTATGATGCTTATTTATGCATATGAAACCCTATTAGGGTTATAATTGGCATGGCTATATGACTCGTTATCGAGTCTCATTGCATTTGTTTGCATGATTCTAGGGCGTGACGGTAGTGCACGACGGATTGGTGACCACGGTGTATGAAACATCACTTACGTGGTTGGTGAGTATACTACTCACTTAAATGTTCTAATGTGGCTTTGCTATATGTGGTTGTGTTGCCTTGAAGGCTTATTTGGATATTGTAATTGATTAAGGTGAGGGTGTACTTGACCGCCCTCACCCCTTTTGATAGTATCACTGATTGTCTACTGCTTCACTGTCTTACTGAACTTGATATATGAGTTATTGCATTCCATTTCATGGAAACTGATTTGGTGTTGTTTGGACGAATGTCCAACGACCTTACTGTATCACTGAGCTCAACTCCGTTAGGTAGTCAATTGGATCGAGCCGGCGAGGGCTTGGTCGTGATAATTGACATGCCACGGGGACTGTACTGGGGAATCTTGTAGTAATGAGACTCTTGATTCCGGTAAACTCGAGTATTACCAAAATGACTGAATGGAGTGCGGGCCTGGTTGGGGTATGATAGTTGGACGGTTGGATGTAAGTGATGTCTACGGATGGTTACTTTTAACATTGACGGAGGGTCAATGAGGTTGGATCAAGAATATAAGCGAGGAAATGGGCTCTTGAGAGCCGTCCGTATCCTTTCACTGATTTGATTTACTTCTTATTTGCATACTTGAACTGAACGGTTATGCTTATGTGATCTTAGCTGCTATGGTGGTTGTATTCTCACTGGGCATTTAGCTCACCCCGTTTCTTTTGTTTTCCTTACAGGAATATGACACTTTTGGAATGAATTTTGTTAAATGGTTGCCGAATGAACTAGATGAATGCCTCTTTTGTATTGTATATAAAATGGGACCCTAAATGTATCATTAGGGCCGTTTTCACTTTTGTTTTGGCAACCCACACATGTAGTGACTTTTGTATCACTTTTAAAGGCCATTGTGGCTTGTAAATGGTTGATGTTATGTTGTATATGTATTTCGATGTTTGGTTGGGTTTCGGACGGGTCGGTTACCAGTCATGGCCAACTCTGGATTTCATTTCTTTTATGTTGGGTTATTTTGCCCTTTTGCCTTGTTGCGCGCATTATAAGTTTCAGAACGTGATAGATCGCTTTATACTACACCGTTAGTCCTGGCGAGAGCTGGGCAGGCAGGCCGCTAACCTCTTTGGTTCGCCTTAGGGGAAGGTGGGGCTGTCACATATAGACATAGTTGGAGATGGTTAAAATGAAGCCTTCATTGAGGGTAAGAAACCCTCAAAATATTCAACTCGAAATTAAGTCGATATCATAGCAGGCCCTGAAGCTTGACGGGCACGAGATATGCATATTGTGACAGCCCCACCTTTCCCTAGAACGTACCCAAGGATTTGGCGGACCGCCTGCCCAGATCTCGCCAAGACCCACTCACAAATCTTAGAGAATAATAACAATTCCAAAACTCCAATAGTGTTAACGTCAAAGTAAGTATCAAAACTTCATGGTTAAACGTTACAGACCATCCAATATTCCGAGTTATCCCTACTTATACATACAATCAAACGGATAAAATCTAAGTCGTCTAATCAAATCACTATGTACAACTAGGATAGCAAGTTACTTAAAGCTAGACGGCAACTCTCGAACTATCTATTTCCCCGCCTCCATGTTGCCAACGCCTGCTAAGGAAAACAAACTATAAGGAATGAGCTAAAGCTCAGTGAGGCCAAGAAGCAAGTGAGTAAAACAAGTACCATAATTCAACTCAAGTGGTACATGCACTGAATGACAACAATAGTTCCACGTAAAGCCACAAAAGGACTAAAACACGTTCATTAAAAGGGTTCAGGAGCTCTCAGAAGCTAATCCACAAGCTTGCCATTTCACGATCTTAGATATTATTTTCTTTTGTTGACACTCCGTCAACCACACAAATAATAAGTCCGTACCCTACTGGGCCCGAACGCCAAATAGAAACAGTGATGGTAATACTCGAGTATACCCAAGTAAGAATAAGTATGGTTGATGAGATAACAATCCAATTGACTTAATCAAGATAGAGGTACTGAGACGGGATGAGAGACACCTCCCACTCGGATTGAGTGTGGTACATGCTGCCACTCAACACTAGGGTCAACAAGATAACTCTCCAATTGACTTAATCAGGATAAAAGTATTGAGACAGGAATGAGAGGCACTTTCCAGTCGAATTGAGTGTGGTACATGCTACCGCTCAGTACTTACAAATCAAGCACAAGCACAAGTACAGGTCAATCAAGTTCAAATAAGTACAAGATCAGTCAAGAAGGGGAGAACAAGTGCGATAAAGTACACCCTTACCTCATCAAGTTCAAAATTCAACACATAACACGTGGTATCATTCAAATCAAGATATCAAGAAACATGCACTTGACACTCACTAGTTTAAGCAAAATAACATCTAAAGTTTGGCCCGGGGTTATGTCTTTAATCACCAACAAACTCTAAGAACAACAAAAATAAAGTATTATGGTTCAACCATTCAAAACTTAGGTGAACCAAAGAAAATCCAAGTAACTACTAGTGCAACGATGCAAATATGGTTTTGGAGTGAAAAGAGAACATTTAGACCCAAGGGACATGAGTAACCAAGAATTTCCTCATTCCAATCATAAAACCAATGTCAAAATGGTTTAAAAACTCCAACTTAAGGTTGGAAATGGAAGCAAGAACAACTTTAGAAAAACAGAATTTTCTCCAGTTTTGCATGACACTGTTTGAAAAATCGTATTGCAAGCTTCTTAAGTCCAAAATTTATAAACTTTATACCGTTAGAAAATAGACTCAAAGGGTTACAATTTTCCAGGATACACATTTGTAAGATTCTATCTATAAATCAGTCAAATTCCAGTCTCAAGTTGATGCTTCATTAGGTAGAAAAACAGAACAGGTGTGAAAATTCAGTCAACTTTAGAAAATCGTAGATATTCATAAGAATTGAGAAAATTGTGAAATTTTCATGGTAGAATGCACTCTGAATTTAGTTTCAAACGCAACAAGTGGAACTCAATTTGGATTTTTTTACACCAGGATATAACAGATTTCCCAAGACTATTCAGAGTCACATGCGGGAAAAATTTTCAGTAATACTTGACTCAATCTTCCCACTTAAGCTCTTGATTTTTAGTCAAATTTCAGCACATCCTTGTAGCTTAAAGTAATATAGAGTATGTTGAGCAAAAATCAAGCTTAAAATCATCATGAAAATGTAAAATTCAAAGCTGAAATTCCAGCTCTTAGGTTCGGCCATGGAACATAAATTTTTCCCCGAAATTTTTCAACATTCTTCCAAATAATTGTCCCAAATCGGCTCATACCATCTAGTAATTCGTTAGGGTTTCATCACCAACACAACAATAAACACTTATGAAGCCAAAATTTAAACAAGATAGCGACTAAAATTATACCACAAGCATATGTATAATCAAACCCCAACTCAAGTATGAAGTATAATCAAACCCTAACTTAGGTATGAAGTATAAACATCATTAACTTGAAAACTACCAAGATTCACCACCAAATCATGTCTTTATCCAACAATCAACCTTGGTTTTCAACATAAAACAAAGAAAGAAGGTTAATCTAGCCTTTTGCCTCTTTTGCTTCCAACCAAGATGAACTTCCAACCACCAAATCTTCTTCCACTTTCAAGCTCTAGTAAAGGTAGATGGAATCCCCAAGCTATCTTCTTGCTTTTCCCACAAAATACAAGCAAGATTCAAGCTATTTTGGATGAAGTTTCTTCTCCCTTTTCCTCCTCAAGCTCACAACCCTCTCTCTCTTTCTTTCTCTTATGTTTGTTTGTTATTTCCTAAGGCACGAAATGGAAGATAAATGGTAAGAAAGCTTTGGTCAAAAGCCAAAGAAAGAGGCTTGGCTCTTATGGTGACACATGTCACCTTCTAGAGAATTTTTATTGCACTAAATCCCATCATTTTTTTCAAAAGTTCCTTTTATACCCCACTAAAAAGGAAAAATTGCATTTTACCCCACACACAAATTTTCACATGTAAAATTTAATAAAAGCCTTAAAACAAAATCATTATCAAATCAATAAATAAACAAATAGATGACTAAATAAATAAAATACCATGTATTTAGACTAAGTAAATTGACAAATATTTTTTCAAGGTCCTCACACATATACAATTATGCTCAATTCATAGTCAAGTTTTACATTTATAAAATTCTAAATACCCTACATGCGATTTTCTGTAAGTATACATGTCGAGATTGAGTATAGAGTATTAAAGGTCGAACTCACATGGAAGAATGGGCAATTACCGGTTGTTTTCGAACTCCTTTATTATTTAAACTATCACAAGTGTAAGAAATTAATTCTACACTATAAACATGAGATAAAAGTAATACAAATAACAATAGAAACCTCCTAAAGGTATGAAATTCCTAACTACTCTTGCAAATAAAATTACTGATTAATTGAATGTGATTATCTTGACTAGTTATGACGTAATTTCCTAATATATGCAAAACCTACTCTCGTAGTGAATAAACTATAGTTGTAACTAAGCCATATCTACTCTTATGGTTATGAAATTAACTACAAACTCATTTCTTCTATGAAATTATATGGAACAAGCCACTAAAGCCACAAGGTGCACCTCTACTCTCATGAGTATACTCCCTAGGTTTAGCACTTCCGTTAACTGGTGTCAAATCTCAATTTTTATTGTAAACTTAACACCTTAAGATTATCACCATTAATAGCCGGTAAATCATGATTAATAAAGCAAAAGTGATAAATAATTTACTCAAAATAATATCATCAAATAACCAATTAAACATCACAAACAAGACATAGAAAGTTCATCCATAACTCTAGGCATAAATTTTAGCAAAACATAAAGAAAATGAAAGAAAAGACCATACTTATATTATAGCTAAACATGAACTCAAATACAAAAGAAAAAGTGATAAGAGAGAAGTTACCCTTGTCATGTGAGAACCCGAAAATTTTCACATTTTTATTTTATTTTTGCCTACATTTTTATACATGCCTTTAAAATATTAAAGTTTCTATACATTTTTATAAGCAAGTACAGTTTTAAATCATTTTTCAAGTATAAGTTAGTGTACGTTAAATTTGAAACGCATTATAGACGTGGGACCCGCTAGTGCGATAAAATTTTGGTGATTAAGTGATTTTTGTACTAAGTGTTATTATTTTACAAGGTGCTAGGAGATGATTAGAGGTTAGCTAGATGGATTAACCATTGGAAGAAAGAAGATAAGCTTTAAACACTAGAAAGTCCAAGTGTCATTACCTCATTGGATGTTAGACTTTTGACCAAGCTTATTTAACTTTCCTAAAATCAAAATTTGACCAAAATTCCTTCATTTTTCTTGCTTTTTGGCCGAACCATTTGAGGAGAGAAACAAGTGAGAGTTCTTCAATTTTAGCTTCCAAACTTACTCAAATCTTGAGTTCAAGCCAACTAAATTGGAAATTACACCATACAAGTGCTCAACTAGGAAGCTTAAAGGAGTTGGTGGAGTGATTGGTGGAGGAAAGATACTAAACTACCATTTTTCTTGAGTTTCCAAGGTATTTTGCCAAGAACTTTCTCTTTACTTCAATTAATTGCTAATTAGTAGCTTATAGTTGTTATAGATGTTGTTTTGTGGAAGATTTCATGGGTTGAGCTAGAGTTATGTTCAATTTCAGTTTGAGTTTCAAATCTGCCCTATTTTTACACTTTGTATTCATCCTTGAGAGAGATCGAATCAGCCCTTACTTAAAACATAAAAGTTGTTGGTATTTGAGTTAGCTAACTACTAGTAAAAGTTCAGCTCAATCGGAGTACTGTACCTTGTGAAATGACCGAAATACCCTTGACTGCGCACAAGTCTTGTTTCACGGACAATTTTCTATCCTCTCTGTGATTTCGATATTTGACCATAAAAATGCATGATTTGGCTTTGGAGGTCTTCATAAGGAATGTAGGTATATGTATTGGCTTCAAAACACTATATGATTTGTTTCAATCTGATAAGTGTAGTTTCAGTTGTGGTTGTTATGCCGAAAGGTGTTTTATCATCTATGAATTGTATGTGAAATTGTGGTTGAATTGGAATGAGATTTGGTGTTTGATTGTAGGATGGAAAGTGAAGAAATTAAGGAAAAATGTTGTCCATTTATTTCCTTGAAGTTTGAGTGAGTAAAAGTGATATTGAAAATGTGATTTTTTGATGCTTTGGACTTACTTTGCTTGGACATAGTTAGGTCCACTTTAATGGTGTTATTTGAGCTAGATTTCATTTGAACTTGTACATTTTCGTTTAAACATGGTACTTAGATACAAATGTCAAGTTTTGAAGGTCCAATGTTTACTCATTTTCTTTCCAAAACAAAGAAGAGTTGCATAGGGGTTCTCGGCCGCAAAACCTAATTGTATCAAGCGAGGCTTTAGGTGTGAATTTAGGGTTTGTTTATCTTCCTTTTCATATGATTTTACCCAAAACACTTGTTCTACATTATTTCTTTGCATATGTGTTAGTTTCGAGCCAAACAAAAAGCTTTGTAAAAATTTGAAACAAATGCTTTTTCATATCCGGCCGTGTGTCCGGCCAAGTCTTGGCCGGATTGACAGGGGAAGAAGAAAACAATTGGGATTGCTTCTGCCTTGAATCCGGCCAAATTCTGGCCGGATTGTGACGTGACACTGTTCATTTGTTTTTCGCGGGAATTTTCTAAAAATTTTTTTGAGTATAGTTTTGTGGTTGGTTTGGGAAAACTCTTAATTACTCAAGTTCTTTGGTTTAAATGTACTCTTTTCACTTTTAAAACTCATATTTATTTATTGTACTAGCACGTATTCAAATTTTCTTTGAATCACTTAAATCTTTGATGGTTGAAACATAATGTGTTTTTTTTATTATATTAAGGTTCTTTGGTGATTGAGGGTATCACCCGGAAGAATACTGTAGACAATGAAATTTTAATTAAATTTCAAAAATTACCATTGGTCTATAAAGTATTTTTATGGCTTATTTTTATCCAATTGGATATTGCCATATGTCATGTACACCTGAAAAGATTGGTTATTAAATGGCCAATTATATTTTGCCACGTGTCAAGTTGAGGTATTCCAAATCAATTCAAATTGCAGGGATATCTCCACCAACCAAATCATATCATGTCACATGTCTATTGGATAAGTATCTAAATATTTATTTCTTATTAAAGGGATAATATTTAGAGTTGTTTAATCCAAATATATTTCTTATATACTGCAATAGCTTGGGCAGTCAAACGGCGCCACGTCACGTGTCCCCACGAGTTTGGCCAATCGATGAATTACTTATCTCTTTATTATATAAAATGAAGAGATAATATTTGACTAGCACAGTTCTAATATGGCTGCACGTCTTGCAAGACAAGTAAGGTGATACACAGGTCTTCAGCCTCTATCTCTTGCTACAGCTATAAATAGGGGTCTCTCAACCAAATCAAGGACACACAAAGTCATTCAGAGGCGTCTCATATGCTCAAGTATTGAAGCTCCAAGCTACAAAGGTCTGGGTCTTCAAGCTCTTCAAGTTTTCCATATATCAAGGCTTGAACTTTCAAATATTTAGGTTTGAGCTTTCAAATATTTTTAAATTCTTCAAATCTTCTATATCAAGATTTGAAGAAGTCGGTGGTTGATCCAAAAATAAGCTACAAAGCCCTTGGATTGGCGTTCGAGAAGAAGCATCGAAAGGAGCTCTGTATAAGTTCGAGAAAATTTCAGAGATTGTACCCGCATATTTTTTCAAATTTATATATTACATATTTGTCATGTATTTTTTGTTCTTGTCATTTTGCAGACTTGAAATTTTAATCGCGTACAAATTTTTGGCATGCTGGGTGGGACCCTCTCTGCCTTCCATCTCTTCTCCTCGAATATTTAACTATATATATATCACCTATGGTACCAAAGAACAACAAGTCCATGACTGCTCGTTCCAAGGTTACCAATGCCAAACCTGTTCAGGAAGCTGCACCTGTTGCCACCAATACTCGCGTTGTTGGTCCTGTGACAAGGAGTATGACGAGAACTTCCACCCAAAGTAGCATGGAAGCTCCATCAGCGCCAACTCCCATCTTCGGTTCAACATCACCAATGAGCTATTCTTCCACGATGGGGATCCAAGACATTCCTGCCTTGATTGAGAAGGCTCTTTCCATGCTCGAATTTGGATCTGAATCCAAGTTTTCTAAGCATGACGATGATTCATCAAACACAGGATCAGCCTTTTCACATGAAACTCTTCAATCAAGATTTTCTATTGAATATTTTGCTGCTTCTTCTGCTGCAATGCCTGCTATGATGACAAATACTTTAAGTCTTGAAGAACAAGTTTCGAACATGTCCAAAATGATGGAAACCATGATGAAACACATCAAGGACCAAGATGTTCTTATCGCTCAACTGCTCACCCAAAAAGATCACGCTCCTTAAGGAAGTCATATGAACTCTAAGGAGTACCAAGAGCGTGAAATTCCCTCATCTAAAGGCAAAGACAAGATGAAGGAAGTGTATTTGACCGCCAAGGGAACTATTCTCGTAGAACAATTGAAGGAACTTGTTGAAGGTGTGATCAATGACAAAAATGGGGGTAGTTCAAAGTCAAACTTTACCTACTCCAAACCTTACACTGCTAGAATTGATAATCTAGCAATGCTTGCTGGATATCAACCGCCTAAGTTTCAACAGTTCCATGAGAAAGATAGTCCAAAACAACATGTGGCCCATTTTGTCGAAACCTGCAATAACGCTGGAACCTATGGTGACC
This sequence comes from Coffea canephora, assembly GCA_036785865.1. Lineage (NCBI taxonomy): Eukaryota > Viridiplantae > Streptophyta > Magnoliopsida > Gentianales > Rubiaceae > Coffea > Coffea canephora. The sequence continues at coordinate 29,277,975 of CM071922.1, forward strand.
TGCTAGTCAAACAGTTCGTCTGATCCTTGAAGGGCAACGCATTTGATTGGTACACTGATCTCACTCCGGGGTCCATCGACAGTTGGAAATAGTTGAAACAAGAGTTCTTGAATCTCTTCTATAGTACTAGAAGAACCGTTAGTATGTTAGAGTTGACTAACACTCGTCAATGGAAGGATGAACCTGTGGTCAACTACATCGATAGGTGGAGAAGTCTGAGTCTCAACTGCAAGGACAGACTGTCTGAACCCTCTGCCACAGAAATGTGCATCCGAGGAATGCATTGGAGCTTAACCTACATTCTACAAGGTATACGCCCAAACACATTTGAAGAATTAGCTACTCGTACTCATGATATGGAGTTAAGCATCATGGCTAATGCAACTGATAGGCTTCCTATTCAAGCTCCGTGAGTGCAGCCGCCTCGTTAAAGCAATGAAAGGCAAGAAAATAAAAAAGGGGGCAAGCCTCCTTCAAGATTTAGTGATAAGGAGTCCATGGCAATAAATACAGCTCCCATAAAAATTGCTACCAAGGTGAGCCGAAAGGTCACCGAAAAGGTAGACTTCCCTCAAAATAGGTCGGTAAGAAGACCCATCCTAAAGAAATGCAAGAAAAGGAATACCCCTTCCTTGAATCCGATTTAAAAGGGATGTTCGATGATCTTTTCAAGGAGAAGCTCCTTGAACTTCCCAACATGAAGCGCCCAGAGGAAGCCGATCAAGTAAATGATCCAAATTATTACTGTTATCACCGCTTGATTGGCCACCCTCTCACTAAATGCTTTATCTTTAAGGACAAAATTATGGAATTAGCCCGTCAAGGAAAAATCCTTCTTGAGGAGGATAAAATATTGGCAAACCAAACAACAATAATGTTTGGGTATGTGTGTTATCCGATAGAAGTTTTATCCACATCAAGAAATTCTTTGTTTAAGGAGCTTGAAAAATCCTCAATTGAAGACATTATTGAAGATGACAATGAAGAATGGACTTTAGTCACTCGAAAGAGGACTTGCAAGCCAAAAATAAAGAAGCACATCTTTTCGAAAAGCATTCGTTCGACAAAGCCTAAAGTGACAATGAAACAACGAAATGCAACAAAGAAACAAAAAGGAGTGGCCACAATGCCAATTCCTTCAGATTTTCAGCTCCTTCAAGAGATTCGACAGCCTATGACACTGAGAGAATTTATACCCAAGGGATTTTTAAGTGACGATGCTAATAATTCCACTTCTTGTAATGTCGTCAAAGCTGAAAATCCTCAAATCACACAAATTGGCACTAAATTTGAGGAAAAACTCAAAATCGATGATAAACCACCAGTGGATTGTGCAACGTCTATTATTTTTGATGATGATGATTTAACCGTTGAATTTAAAACCCACAATCGACCTTTATTTGTTAGTGCATATGTTCCAGAACTGAAGATGAATCGGATACTCATTGATGGGGGATTTGCTGTCAATATTATATCCGTACGTGCTATGAAAGAATTAGAAATTTCAAGTGATGAACTCTCCCAGAGCTGTCTCATGATCCAAGGATTTAATCAAGGGGGTAAAGAGCAATTGGTCTTATAAGGTTTGAATTGCTCATTGATGAGTTGTTTTCAAGTGCGTTATTTTATATCATTGAAGCCAAAACCTCTTATAATATGCTTTTGGGACGACCCTAGATTCACGAGAATGAAATTATACTATCTATTCTACATCAATGTTTCAAATATTATCGAGACGGGATAGTTAAGAAGGTTGTTGCCGATGATAAACCTTTCACTAAGGCCGAGACTTACTTTGTCGATGCCAAATTTTACCTTCAGAAAGAAGCAAAAAAAAAAAATCAGTAAAGGAAAAAAGTCAAGATTTCAAAGTACCCATTTTGCGGTATATTCCAAGATCAAATAGAGAAGAAGGTCAGTCTTCTTTTATCAGGAATGATACATTAAATGTTCCGCTCACCAAAATAGAGCCTGTTAAAAGTGAGAAAGTGAGCTTGCAAGGATTTGTTCGTCCCAAAGAAGAACCGGCAGTAGGATATTACTCACTACCAACTAATCGGACTCAAGAAGGTTTTGATCCAAACGCATATAAACTTCTTGCTAAGGCCGGTTATAACCCAAATAAGAAGCATGCATTGGGCAAACTCCCTCCTGAGATGACTGATGAGAAGACTCATGGATTAATACCTATGCAGAAAATATTGAAAGAAAAAGGTTATAATGTTGAAAGTTCATCGATGGGTCTTGGTTATCAACCGCCTTCTCCAGTGCATATAATGATCAAAAGGGCAAGTTGTAACTACATGAACGAAGAAATGGAGGTCACAAGCCGAAAGAGATATGTGTTCGATAGGTTGGGAAATAAGTCAAAGTGTACTTCTGTGTTTGACAGACTTGGCCCGCAATCGAAAAATTTGAAACCGCCCGTCTATGAAAGATTAGGCAGTAAAAAGCAAGAGTGTGATGGCCCCACCTTCTCCTAAGGCGAACCAGAGGGTTCGGCGGGTCGCCTGCCCAGCTCTGGCTGGGACACAGTCGTTCACTACAGTCCTCAAATGAATTACAAGAATAAACCTCAAATATTACAATATAAATCTCCAATATTTACATGTCATAAGCGAAGCGGAAACAATTGTCAACTATACATAAAATGATTCCAAATCCAAATTATACAAGATATATGCCATCCAGTCACGTGAACAAGTACTACAAGTCCTTCCTTCGCCACGAGCCCTGTGGAGGGGAATAAAATATTTTTGGGGTGAGCTAGAAGCTCAGCGAGTAACCATTAAAATCAGTAATTAAATCGGTTTCACAATAGTTCATTTCAATGATGTCATAAATCAATGATGTCATAAATCAAATGAACATTTACAATACATCAAAATGGAGTATCAATAATTCAAGGATCATTTACAATGGAAAGCGATAGTAACATTCATTAAAAGGATACGGGCTCACATGGAGCTATTCATTTGTTCGTTCGTTCCCCTGACATTTCCCCTTATTCCTCCAATCGTTTGAAAATACATTTTTTCGTAAGTAGAATCCCTCGTTCATCCTTTTGTTCGTTCATCCCCTTTTCCGGACGTTGACCGGACTCCACCCATCCGACCATTGGCCGGACTCCACCCATCCGGACGTAGCCGGACTACAAGGTAATACTCGAGTATACCAAATTCACCCAGGGTCACCATATCGCCCGACCAAGTCCGCTTCTGGCTCGAGTCGATCGGTAACAAAGGGCAGTGGCCAATTCAGCCAAACGGCTTACATTCATGCGCAACTAGCATTTCAATAATTAAATCCTTGAAAATTGCACAGTTATTTAGGTCGAGTGCGATAAAGTACACACTCGCCTAGAAAGCTCGTTTTGGAAATCATTCAAAGCACTTAACACGTTATCAATCAATTATACAAGTCATGAAGTCAAGAAAATATAGCAAATAAGGAACACTCACATGCAAGCACGCATGATATGCAAGAAAACAGTTCAAGAGTAACTTTGGAAACAGTTTAAAGGTAAATAATGCAAGAAAACGGTACAAAAGTAACTTTGGAAACAGCTCAAAAGTAAATAATGTAGGAAACGGTTCATAAATAACTTCAGAAATAATTTGAGGTCACTCACCTCCACGGCTCCGAAACTATCCATTATATAGCATTGCCTTGCTCAAATCCAAGCCTTAGATCACAAACTCAAAGCAATCAAACCCTTTAAAACTTCGGACAGCACTTCCCCTAAATTTGCTTACTTTTCCAGCCATCATGGCTTCATTATTTCCTCAGCCAGTCCCAAAGGTACACACACAACAACAAGTTCATCCAATAGCCATTCAGCAAGCTCCAAGTAGTACAAAGACAAGTCAAGCTAGGAAAAAGTCCGGAAATGAAAGTTAAGCTCAAAACCAGAAAAACAGGTTTTGACGTCATTTTACGGTAATGGTACCAAAGGCACTATGATTATCAGATGAAGGTGTAAGACCCACCTTTTCGAAGCTAAGAGATAGAGGTACAATATTGCAGAAGGTCACTCAATCCAGTTTCGAGTGCAAATAGGTCAAAAATGCAAGATACCACATCAAAAATGTAAAACAGATTCACCAAAACGTATTCTAGCAGAAACATCATAACTCAGGCTCTACAAGTCCAAATCCAGAAATTCCAAAACCAGCTGAAAGCTAAGAAACAGGGATAAATTTCATCAGAAGGTCTCAACAACCAATTCGGAAGCAATTCCAGCCAAAACAACCAATTACAGGCGCACTTCTCAGTTTCGGGTAAAACCAGAACAGCAATAGTAATTTCGACTTTTCTCATTCCACACTACTCCGATTGACCTAAAATTTTGTAGTCACCTTTAAAATGTCATTCCCTACAACTTTTATGTTTTAAGCCAAGGCCAATTCGGCCTCTAACTAGGAGCTAAAAATTCGGGCAGAATGTTCCTTCACAAAACCTAATTTTTTGAAATTTCTTCCAAAACAGAAATTGATTGCAATTGTCCACTTTTTCCACCTTCTAGAATCATTATATACCATTTCCAATCATCATAGATAGCCACACAGCCATGCTTATATTAAAACAGAAAAATCTCCAAAAATAATAAAACTTCATCACTTCAACCACAAATCAAGAAATAATCCATAATATTGCATCTCATACCACCACTAATCATGAATTGAATATCATTAGAGGAAGGAGAGGGGTCCTTCACAACTCACCTTAGCAATACAAGAGATAGAGCAACTAGGCACCTTAACCTTCCAAATAACTCCACCAAACAACTCACAAACACTAATAGAAGAAGTTTTATGGAACAAATGCAAGATTAAACGGTTGATTTGAGAGATTGAGCAAGATTAGAGACCAAAATTGTGGAGAGTTTTCTTCCTTTCTTTGAGCAAGAAAGTCGGCCAAGAGAGCTTCAAATAAGAGCTTATTTTTGGTCAATTTTTTGATATTTATTTGGTAAAGGTAATGGTAAAGTCAAATCGTCAAAGTCAAGAGTAAATTAGATGGTGACACTTGTCACCTTTAGGTTTAAAACTTATCTTTTTGTCTCTCCAATACAAATATCTTAACACCTTGTACAATAATATCACTTAATACAAAATTCTAACAAGTTGTCAAAAATATAATGCATTTACCGCACTTGCGGGTCCCACGTTCAAAACGCACTTCAAAATTAACGTGGACTAACTTGGATCAAGAAAATGATTTGGAAACTATATTTCCTTATAGAAATGTATAAAAAAATTAATATATTGAAGAAAACAGACTTAGAGACAAGAAAACAAAATAATGTCGAGAAAATATATAAAAATTTTCGGTTTCTCATACTCCTAGTTTTCGGGGCGTCACAATCTCCCTCCTTAAAAGAATGTCATTCTCGACATTCCATCTTGTACCAATCAAGTCGAGATATCCCGCAAGAATCACTAATATTACAAACCAAATCCACAGTCCGGCATCCTAAACTTCACGTCTAGGATACATTACAGAGATCGGAAGCCTAAACTCTGATACCAACTGTGACGGCCCCACCTTCCCCTAAGGCGAACCAGAGGGTTCGGCGGGTCGCCTGCCCAACTCTCGCCGGGACTCAGTCGTTCACTACAGTCCTCAAATGAATTACAAGAATAAACCTCAAATATTACAATATAAATCTTCAATATTTACATGTCATAAGCGAAGCGGAAACAATTCTCAACTATACATAAAATGATTCCAAATCCAAATTATACAAGATATATGCCATCCAGTCACGTGAACAAGTACTACAAGTCCTTCCTTCGCCACGAGCCCTGTGGAGGGGAATAAAATATTTTTGGGGTGAGCTAGAAGCTCAGCGAGTAACCATTAAAATCAGTAATTAAATCGGTTTCACAATAGTTCATTTCAATGATGTCATAAATCAAATGAACATTTACAATACATTAAAATGGAGTATCAATAATTCAAGGAACATTTACAATGGAAAGCGATAGTAACATTCATTAAAAGGATACGGGCTCACATGGAGCTATTCATTTGTTCGTTCGTTCCCCTGACATTTCCCTTTATTCCTCCAATCGTTTGAAAATACATTTTTTCGTAAGTAGAATCCCTCGTTCATCCTTTTGTTCGTTCATCCCCTTTTCCGGACGTTGACCGGACTCCACCCATCCGACCATTGGCCGGACTCCACCCATCCGGACGTAGCCGGACTACAAGGTAATACTCGAGTATACCAAATTCACCCAGGGTCACCATATCGCCCGACCAAGTCCACTTCTGGCTCGAGTCGATCGGTAACAAAGGGCAGTGGCCAATTCAGCCAAACGGCTTACATTCATGCGCAACTAGCATTTCTGTGACGACCCCACCTCCCCCTAGGGCGTACCAGAGGGTTCGGCGGGCCGCCTGCCCAGCTCTCGCCGGGACTCAGTTGTTCACTACACTCCTCAAATATATTACAATATAAATCTCAAAATTACATCAAATTCTTCAATAATTACATATCACAAATGCAGCGGAAACTGATTCAAATCGTGGAACGTATACTTACATCCATATCAATTTCAAATATTTATACAAGACCAACTCGTACATCAAATAGATCCAAACTTAAACTATACACGATATAAGCCATCCAGTCACGTGAATAAACACTCCAAGCTTTTCTTCGCCTTGAGCCCTGTGGCGAGGGGAAATAAAACATTTTTGGGGTGAGCTAGAAGCTCAGCGAGTAACCATTAAAATCAGCAATCAATTCAGTTTTACAGTCGTTCATTTCAGTGATGTCATGATTTCAAGATCAACTGTACATTTATTGCTCTCGTGAGCCAGCGAAATCGTTGTACTGAAACACCCAACGCTCCAAACAAATATTAAACAGTAAACAGTCAGTGGGGAAGCCATTTGCTCCAGATGAACAGTACACAGAGGTGGAGACGTTGGTGTTCAGCATACGAATTCCAAGTACTCATTTAAGCCAAAACATGTCATGGGCCACATGCAAGCACTCATGATATGCAATCAAGTAAATAGTGCAAGAAACGGTTCATAAGAACTTTGAAAACAGTTTAGGGTCACTCACCTCCACGGCTCAGAAACCATCCATCATGTATCATTGCCTTGCTCAACTCCAAGCCTTAGATCACAAACCCAATGCAAACAAGTCCCTTCAAAGTTCGGACAGCACTTCCCTTACATTTACTAACTTTTCCAGCCATCATGGCTTCATTATTACTCCAGCCAGTCCCAAAGTCACACAAATAAGTTCATCTAATATCCATTCAGCAAGCTCCAAGTAGTACAAAGACAAGTCAAACTAGGAAAAAGTCCGGAAATGAAGGTTAAGCTCAAAACCAGAAAAACAGTTTTGACATCATAATGCGGTAATGGCACAACTCTCACTACAATTATCGGTTGGGGATGTAAGACCCACCGTTTCGAAGCTATGAAACAGGGTTACAACAATGTAGAAGGTCACTCAATCCAGTTCCTAGCCCAACTAGGTCAAAAATGCCAAACACTAAACCAGAATCACCAAAACAGGTTTGCAAAACACAGAAAACTGTAATCGGTATATCTCAGTCCATACAAGTCCAAATGCCGAAATTCCAAAGGCATAAGTTAGCTAAGACATCCAGTCACATTTCATCAGAAGACACCAACTCCAAAATCCAAACCAATTCCAGTCAAAATAGCCAATTACTATCGCAGTTTTCGCATTCTGTCCAAAGCAGAACAGCTACAGTAATTTCGTCATAACTCATTCTACATTAATCCAAATGACCTGAAATTTTACAGGCATCTCAATCACATCAATACCTACAACTTTCATGTTTTGAGCAAAGTCAAATTCGGCCTCTAACCCTATGATCCAAAACCGGACAGAATTGGGGATTTAAGAACCCTAGCTTTTCAATTTTCACACCAAATCCAAAATTGGTTGCATTTATCCACATTTCACATCCACTAGAGCCATTATAGTCCATTGCCAATCATCACAAACAACCACACCATCATAATCCAATTAAACCAGAAAAATCATCATAAAATGGAAAACTTCACCAAATCACTTCAAACCAAGATTAAAACCAGAAATTTCAGCACTCTTATCACTAATAAGCACAACATAAGCATCATTAGGTGTAGTAGGGTGTTTCAAGCTTCACTTACCAAGAACCAAGAGAGAAGAAGATGTTGGGCACCTTAATCCTTCAAACAAAGTTCACCAAACAACTTACTAGCTCTAGAAGGAAGAATTTTATGGAGTGAAATGGATGGAAGCAAATGTTTTTGGTTGATTTGCACCAAGTAGAAGCTTGAAAATTGAAGAAATCTCCTTCCTTTCTTGCTCAAGGTGGCCGGCCAACAAGGAGAGAAAAATGGTGAATTTTGTGCAATTTTTGGATATTTAACCTTTGGTCAAAAAAGTCAAAATTGTGAATAGTATTTCTTAAAAGGCATCCAATAAGAATGTGACACTTGTCACCTCATTAAATGCATTCCTATCCTTTCTTTCTTCTCTCACATCAATCATTTCACACACTCTACTTGTCTATTAACACCCGATAAATTTTACACAGTATCCGGAATTTAACCTAATTGGCCGAATTTTTTCCGAACTTTTCGCACTAGTGGGTCCCACGTCCAATATATATTCTTAATTTTTTAAAAACTCACTAATGCTAGAAAAATCATTTAAAAACTTTAGTTGCTCATAAAATCCACCCAGATAATATTTCTAAGCCAGAAATGCAAAAATTATGCAATTAAAGGAACTAAAACCCTAGGAAAATATTAGGATTTTTACGGGTTCTCACACTCTTTTTTTTGGGGCGTCACAATTTCAATAATTAAATCCTTGAAAATTGCACAGTTATTTAGGTCGAGTGCGATAAAGTACACACTCGCCTAGAAAGCTCGTTTTGAAAATCATTCAAAGCACTTAACACGTTATCAATCAATTATACAAGTCATGAAGTCAAGAAAATATAGCAAATAAGGAACACTCACATGCAAGCACGCATGATATGCAAGAAAACAGTTCAAGAGTAACTTTGGAAACAGTTTAAAGGTAAATAATCCAAGAAAACTGTACAAAAGTAACTTTGGAAACAGCTCAAAAGTAAATAATGCAGGAAACGGTTCATAAATAACTTCAGAAATAGTTTGAGGTCACTCACCTCCACGGCTCCGAAACTATCCATTATATAGCATTGCCTTGCTCAAATCCAAGCCTTAGATCACAAACTCAAAGCAATCAAACCCTTTAAAACTTCGGACAGCACTTCCTCTAAATTTGCTTACTTTTCCAGCCATCATGGCTTCATTATTTCCTCAGCCAGTCCCAAAGGTACACACACAACAACAAGTTCATCCAATAGCCATTCAGCAAGCTCCAAATAGTACAAAGACAAGTCAAGCTAGGAAAAAGTCCGGAAATGAAAGTTAAGCTCAAAACCAGAAAAACAGGTTTTGACGTCATTTTACGGTAATGGTACCAAAGGCACTACGATTATCGGATGAAGGTGCAAGACCCACCGTTTTGAAGCTAAGAGATAGAGGTACAATATTGCAGAAGGTCACTCAACCCAGTTTCGAGTGCAAATAGGTCAAAAATGCAAGATACCACATCAAAAATGTAAAATAGATTCACCAAAATGTATTCTAGCAGAAACATCATAACTCAGGCTCTACAAGTCCAAATCCAGAAATTCCAAAACCAGCTGAAAGCTAAGAAACAGGGATTAATTTCATCAGAAGGCCTCAACAACCAATTCGGAAGCAATTCCAGCCAAAACAACCAATTACAGGCGCACTTCTCAGTTTCGGGTAAAACCAGAACAGCAATAGTAATTTCGACTTTTCTCATTCCACACTACTCCGATTGACCTAAAATTTTGTAGGCACCTTAAAAATGTCATTCCCTACAACTTTTATGTTTTAAGGCAAGGCCAATTCGGCATCTAACTAGGAGCTAAAAATTCGGGCAGAATGTTCCTTCACAAAACCTAATTTTTTGAAATTTCTTCCAAAACAGAAATTGATTGCAATTGTCCATTTTTCCACCTTCTAGAATCATTATATACCATTTCCAATCATCATAGATAGCCACACAGCCATGCTTATATTAAAACAGAAAAATCCCCAAAAATAATAAAACTTCATCACTTCAACCACAAATCAAGAAATAATCCATAATATTGCATCTCATACCACCACCAATCATGAATTGAACATCATTAGAGGAAGGAGAGGGGTCCTTCACAACTCACCTTAGCAATACAAGAGATAGAGCAACTAGGCACCTTAACCTTCCAAATAACTCCACCAAACAACTCACAAACACTAATAGAAGAAGTTTTATGGAACAAATGCAAGATTAAACGGTTGATTTGAGAGATTGAGCAAGATTAGAGACCAAAATTGTGGAGAGTTTTCTTCCTTTCTTTGAGCAAGAAAGTCGGCCAAGAGAGCTTCAAATAAGAGCTTATTTTTGGTCAATTTTTTGATATTTATTTGGTAAAGGTAATGGTAAAGTCAAATGGTCAAAGTCAAGAGTAAATTAGATGGTGACACTTGTCACCTTTAGGTTTAAAACTTATCTTTTTGTCTCTCCAATACAAATATCTTAACACCTTGTACAATAATATCACTTAATACAAAATTCTAACAAGTTGTCAAAAATATAATGCATTTACCGCACTTGTGGGTCCCACGTTCAAAACGCACTTCAAAATTAACGTGGACTAACTTGGATCAAGAAAATGATTTGGAAACTATATTTCCTTATAGAAATGTATAAAAAAATTAATATATTGAAGAAAACAGACTTAGAGACAAGAAAACAAAATAATGTCGAGAAAATATATAAAAATTTTCGGTTTCTCATACTCCTAGTTTTCGGGGCGTCACAATCTCCCTCCTTAAAAGAATGTCATTCTCAACATTCCATCTTGTACCAATCAAGTCGAGATATCCCGCAAGAATCACTAATATTGCAAACCAAATCCACAGTCCGGCATCCTAAACTTCACGTCTAGGATACATTACAGAGATCGAAAGCCTAAGCTCTGATACCAACTGTGACAGCCCCACCTTCCCCTAAGGCGAACCAGAGGGTTCGGCGGGTCGCCTGCCCAACTCTCGCCGGGACTCAGTCGTTCACTACAATCCTCAACTGAATTACAAGAATAAACCTCAAATATTACAATATAAATCTTCAATATTTACATGTCATAAGCGAAGCGGAAACAATTCTCAACTATACATAAAATGATTCCAAATCCAAATTATACAAGATATATGCCATCCAGTCACGTGAACAAGTACTACAAGTCCTTCCTTTGCCACGAGCCCTGTGGAGGGGAATAAAATATTTTTGGGGTGAGTTAGAAGCTCAGCGAGTAACCATTAAAATCAGTAATTAAATCGGTTTCACAATAGTTCATTTCAATGATGTCATAAATCAATGATGTCATAAATCAAATGAACATTTACAATACATTAAAATGGAGTATCAATAATTCAAGGAACATTTACAATGGAAAGCGATAGTAACATTCATTAAAAGGATACGGGCTCACATGGAGCTATTCATTTGTTCGTTCGTTCCCCTGACATTTCCCCTTATTCCTCCAATCGTTTGAAAATACATTTTTTCGTAAGTAGAATCCCTCGTTCATCCTTTTGTTCGTTCATCCCCTTTTCCGGACGTTGACCGGACTCCACCCATCCGACCATTGGCCGGACTCCACCCATCCGGACGTAGCTGGACTACAAGGTAATACTCGAGTATACCAAATTCACCCAGGGTCACCATCTCGCCCGACCAAGTCCACTTCTGGCTCGAGTCGTTCGGTAACAAAGGGCAGTGGCCAATTCAGCCAAACGGCTTACATTCATGCGCAACTAGCATTTCAATAATTAAATCCTTGAAAATTGCACAGTTATTTAGGTCGAGTGCGATAAAGTACACACTCGCCTAGAAAGCTCGTTTTGGAAATCATTCAAAGCACTTAACACGTTATCAATCAATTATACAAGTCATGAAGTCAAGAAAGTATAGCAAATAAGGAACACTCACATGCAAGCACGCATGATATGCAAGAAAACAGTTCAAGAGTAACTTTGGAAACAGTTTAAAGGTAAATAATGCTAGAAAACGGTACAAAAGTAACTTTGGAAACAGCTCAAAAGTAAATAATGCAGGAAACGGTTCATAAATAACTTCAGAAATAGTTTGAGGTCACTCACCTCCACGGCTCCGAAACTATCCATTATATAGCATTGCCTTGCTCAAATCCAAGCCTTAGATCACAAACTCAAAGCAATCAAACCCTTTAAAACTTCGGACAGCACTTCCTCTAAATTTGCTTACTTTTCCAGCCATCATGGCTTCATTATTTCCTCAGCCAGTCCCAAAGGTACACACACAACAACAAGTTCATCCAATAGCCATTCAGCAAGCTCCAAGTAGTACAAAGACAAGTCAAGCTAGGAAAAAGTCCGGAAATGAAAGTTAAGCTCAAAACCAGAAAAACAGGTTTTGACGTCATTTTACGGTAATGGTACCAAAGGCACTACGATTATCGGATGAAGGTCCAAGACCCACCGTTTCGAAGCTAAGAGATAGAGGTACAATATTGCAGAAGGTCACTCAACCCAGTTTCGAGTGCAAATAGGTCAAAAATGCAAGATACTACATCAAAAATGTAAAACAGATTCACCAAAACGTATTCTAGCAGAAACATCATAACTCAGGCTTCACAAGTCCAAATCCAGAAATTCCAAAACCATCTGAAAGCTACGAAACAGGGATAAATTTCATCAGAAGGCCTCAACAACCAATTCGGAAGCAATTCCAGCCAAAACAACCAATTACAGGCGCACTTCTCAGTTTCGGGTAAAACCAGAACAGCAATAGTAATTTCGACTTTTCTCATTCCACACTACTCCGATTGATCTAAACTTTTGTAGGCACCTTTAAAATGTCATTCCCTACAACTTTTATGTTTTAAGCCAAGGCCAATTCGGCCTCTAACTAGGATCTAAAAATTCGGGCAGAATGTTCCTTCACAAAACCTAATTTTTTGAAATTTCTTCCAAAACAGAAATTGATTGCAATTGTCCACTTTTTCCACCTTCTAGAATCATTATATACCATTTCCAATCATCATAGATAGCCACAAAGCCATGCTTATATTAAAACAGAAAAATCCCCAAAAATAATAAAACTTCATCACTTCAACCACAAATCAAGAAATAATCCATAATATTGCATCTCATACCACCACCAATCATGAATTGAACATCATTAGAGGAAGGAGAGGGGTCCTTCACAACTCACCTTAGCAATACAAGAGATAGAGCAACTAGGCACCTTAACCTTCCAAATAACTCCACCAAACAACTCACAAACACTAATAGAAGAAGTTTTATGGAACAAATGCAAGATTAAACGGTTGATTTGAGAGATTGAGCAAGATTAGAGACCAAAATTGTGGAGAGTTTTCTTCCTTTCTTTGAACAAGAAAGTCGGCCAAGAGAGCTTCAAATAAGAGCTTATTTTTGGTCAATTTTTTGATATTTATTTGGTAAAGGTAATGGTAAAGTCAAATGGTCAAAGTCCAGAGTAAATTAGATGGTGACACTTGTCACCTTTAGATTTAAAACTTATCTTTTTGTCTCTCCAATACAAATATCTTAACACCTTGTACAATAATATCACTTAATACAAAATTCTAACAAGTTGTCAAAAATATAATGCATTTACCGCACTTGCGGGTCCCACGTTCAAAACGCACTTCATAATTAACGTGGACTAACTTGGATCAAGAAAATGATTTGGAAACTATATTTCCTTATAGAAATGTATAAAAAAATTAATATATTGAAGAAAACAGACTTAGAGACAAGAAAACAAAATAATGTCGAGAAAATATATAAAAATTTTCGGTTTCTCATACTCCTAGTTTTCGGGGCGTCACAATCTCCCTCCTTAAAAGAATGTCATTCTCGACATTCCATCTTGTACCAATCAAGTCGAGATATCCCGCAAGAATCACTAATATTGCAAACCAAATCCACAGTCCGGCATCCTAAACTTCACGTCTAGGATACATTACAGAGATCGAAATCCTAAGCTCTGATACCAACAGTGACGGCCCCACCTTCCCCTAAGGCGAACCAGAGGATTCGGCGGGTCGCCTGCCCAGCTCTCGCCGGGACTCAGTCGTTCACTACAGTCCTCAAATGAATTACAAGAATAAACCTCAAATATTACAATATAAATCTTCAATATTTACATGTCATAAGCGAAGCGGAAACAATTCTCAACTATACATAAAATGATTCCAAATCCAAATTATACAAGATATATGCCATCCAGTCACGTGAACAAGTACTACAAGTCCTTCCTTCGCCACGAGCCCTGTGGAGGGGAATAAAATATTTTTGGGGTGAGTTAGAAGCTCAGCGAGTAACCATTAAAATCAGTAATTAAATCGGTTTCACAATAGTTCATTTCAATGATGTCATAAATCAAATGAACATTTACAATACATTAAAATGGAGTATCAATAATTCAAGGAACATTTACAATGGAAAGCGATAGTAACATTCATTAAAAGGATACGGGCTCACATGGAGCTATTCATTTGTTCGTTCGTTCCCCTGACATTTCCCCTTATTCCTCCAATCGTTTGAAAATACATTTTTTCGTAAGTAGAATCCCTCGTTCATCCTTTTGTTCGTTCATCCCCTTTTCCGGACGTTGACCGGACTCCACCCATCCGACCATTGGCCGGACTCCACCCATCCGGACGTAGCTGGACTACAAGGTAATACTCGAGTATACCAAATTCACCCAGGGTCACCATATCGCCCGACCAAGTCCACTTCTGGCTCGAGTCGTTCGGTAACAAAGGGCAGTGGCCAATTCAGCCAAACGGCTTACATTCATGCGCAACTAGCATTTCAATAATTAAATCCTTGAAAATTGCACAGTTATTTAGGTCGAGTGCGATAAAGTACACACTCGCCTAGAAAGCTCGTTTTGGAAATCATTCAAAGCACTTAACACGTTATCAATCAATTATACAAGTCATGAAGTCAAGAAAGTATAGCAAATAAGGAACACTCACATGCAAGCACGCATGATATGCAAGAAAACAGTTCAAGAGTAACTTTGGAAACAGTTTAAAGGTAAATAATGCTAGAAAACGGTACAAAAGTAACTTTGGAAACAGCTCAAAAGTAAATAATGCAGGAAACGGTTCATAAATAACTTCAGAAATAGTTTGAGGTCACTCACCTCCACGGCTCCGAAACTATCCATTATATAGCATTGCCTTGCTCAAATCCAAGCCTTAGATCACAAACTCAAAGCAATCAAACCCTTTAAAACTTCGGACAGCACTTCCTCTAAATTTGCTTACTTTTCCAGCCATCATGGCTTCATTATTTCCTCAGCCAGTCCCAAAGGTACACACACAACAACAAGTTCATCCAATAGCCATTCAGCAAGCTCCAAGTTGTACAAAGACAAGTCAAGCTAGGAAAAAGTCCGGAAATGAAAGTTAAGCTCAAAACCAGAAAAACAGGTTTTGACGTCATTTTACGGTAATGGTACCAAAGGCACTACGATTATCGGATGAAGGTCCAAGACCCACCGTTTCGAAGCTAAGAGATAGAGGTACAATATTGCAGAAGGTCACTCAACCCAGTTTCGAGTGCAAATAGGTCAAAAATGCAAGATACTACATCAAAAATGTAAAACAGATTCACCAAAACGTATTCTAGCAGAAACATCATAACTCAGGCTTCACAAGTCCAAATCCAGAAATTCCAAAACCATCTGAAAGCTACGAAACAGGGATAAATTTCATCAGAAGGCCTCAACAACCAATTCGGAAGCAATTCCAGCCAAAACAACCAATTACAGGCGCACTTCTCAGTTTCGGGTAAAACCAGAACAGCAATAGTAATTTCGACTTTTCTCATTCCACACTACTCCGATTGATCTAAACTTTTGTAGGCACCTTTAAAATGTCATTCCCTACAACTTTTATGTTTTAAGCCAAGGCCAATTCGGCCTCTAACTAGGATCTAAAAATTCGGGCAGAATGTTCCTTCACAAAACCTAATTTTTTGAAATTTCTTCCAAAACAGAAATTGATTGCAATTGTCCACTTTTTCCACCTTCTAGAATCATTATATACCATTTCCAATCATCATAGATAGCCACAAAGCCATGCTTATATTAAAACAGAAAAATCCCCAAAAATAATAAAACTTCATCACTTCAACCACAAATCAAGAAATAATCCATAATATTGCATCTCATACCACCACCAATCATGAATTGAACATCATTAGAGGAAGGAGAGGGGTCCTTCACAACTCACCTTAGCAATACAAGAGATAGAGCAACTAGGCACCTTAACCTTCCAAATAACTCCACCAAACAACTCACAAACACTAATAGAAGAAGTTTTATGGAACAAATGCAAGATTAAACGGTTTGATTTGAGAGATTGAGCAAGATTAGAGACCAAAATTGTGGAGAGTTTTCTTCCTTTCTTTGAACAAGAAAGTCGGCCAAGAGAGCTTCAAATAAGAGCTTATTTTTGGTCAATTTTTTGATATTTATTTGGTAAAGGTAATGGTAAAGTCAAATGGTCAAAGTCCAGAGTAAATTAGATGGTGACACTTGTCACCTTTAGATTTAAAACTTATCTTTTTGTCTCTCCAATACAAATATCTTAACACCTTGTACAATAATATCACTTAATACAAAATTCTAACAAGTTGTCAAAAATATAATGCATTTACCGCACTTGCGGGTCCCACGTTCAAAACGCACTTCATAATTAACGTGGACTAACTTGGATCAAGAAAATGATTTGGAAACTATATTTCCTTATAGAAATGTATAAAAAAATTAATATATTGAAGAAAACAGACTTAGAGACAAGAAAACAAAATAATGTCGAGAAAATATATAAAAATTTTCGGTTTCTCATACTCCTAGTTTTCGGGGCGTCACAATCTCCCTCCTTAAAAGAATGTCATTCTCGACATTCCATCTTGTACCAATCAAGTCGAGATATCCCGCAAGAATCACTTATATTGCAAACCAAATCCACAGTCCGGCATCCTAAACTTCACGTCTAGGATACATTACAGAGATCGAATCCTAAGCTCTGATACCAACAGTGACGGCCCCACCTTCCCCTAAGGCGAACCAGAGGGTTCGGCGGGTCGCCTGCCCAGCTCTCGCCGGGACTCAGTCGTTCACTACAGTCCTCAAATGAATTACAAGAATAAACCTCAAATATTACAATATAAATCTTCAATATTTACATGTCATAAGCGAAGCGGAAACAATTCTCAACTATACATAAAATGATTCCAAATCCAAATTATACAAGATATATGCCATCCAGTCACGTGAACAAGTACTACAAGTCCTTCCTTCGCCACGAGCCCTGTGGAGGGGAATAAAATATTTTTGGGGTGAGTTAGAAGCTCAGCGAGTAACCATTAAAATCAGTAATTAAATCGGTTTCACAATAGTTCATTTCAATGATGTCATAAATCAATGATGTCATAAATCAAATGAACATTTACAATACATTAAAATGGAGTATCAATAATTCAAGGAACATTTACAATGGAAAGCGATAGTAACATTCATTAAAAGGATACGGGCTCACATGGAGCTATTCATTTGTTCGTTCGTTCCCCTGACATTTCCCCTTATTCCTCCAATCGTTTGAAAATACATTTTTTCGTAAGTAGAATCCCTCGTTCATCCTTTTGTTCGTTCATCCCCTTTTCGGACGTTGACCGGACTCCACCCATCGACCATTGGCCGGACTCCACCCATCCGGACGTAGCTGGACTACAAGGTAATACTCGAGTATACCAAATTCACCCAGGGTCACCATATCGCCCGACCAAGTCCACTTCTGGCTCGAGTCGATCGGTAACAAAGGGCAGTGGCCAATTCAGCCAAACGGCTTACATTCATGCGCAACTAGCATTTCAATAATTAAATCCTTGAAAATTGCACAGTTATTTAGGTCGAGTGCGATAAAGTACACACTCGCCTAGAAAGCTCGTTTTGGAAATCATTCAAAGCACTTAACACGTTATCAATCAATTATACAAGTCATGAAGTCAAGAAATATAGCAAATAAGGAACACTCACATGCAAGCACGCATGATATGCAAGAAAACAGTTCAAGAGTAACTTTGGAAACAGTTTAAAGGTAAATAATGCAAGAAAACGGTACAAAAGTAACTTTGGAAACAGCTCAAAAGTAAATAATGCAGGAAACGGTTCATAAATAACTTCAGAAATAGTTTGAGGTCACTCACCTCCACGGCTCCGAAACTATCCATTATATAGCATTGCCTTGCTCAAATCCAAGCCTTAGATCACAAACTCAAAGCAATCAAACCCTTTAAAACTTCGGACAGCACTTCCCTAAATTTGCTTACTTTTCCAGCCATCATGGCTTCATTATTTCCTCAGCCAGTCCCAAAGGTACACACACAACAACAAGTTCATCCAATAGCCATTCAGCAAGCTCCAAGTAGTACAAAGACAAGTCAAGCTAGGAAAAAGTCCGGAAATGAAAGTTAAGCTCAAAACCAGAAAAACAGGTTTTGACGTCATTTTACGGTAATGGTACCAAAGGCACTACGATTATCGGATGAAGGTCAAGACCCACCGTTTCGAAGCTAAGAGATAGAGGTACAATATTCAGAAGGTCACTCAACCCAGTTTCGAGTGCAAATAGGTCAAAAATGCAAGATACACATCAAAAATGTAAAACAGATTCACCAAAAGTATTCTAGCAGAAACATCATAACTCAGGTCTCACAAGTCCAAATCCAGAAATTCCAAAACCATCTGAAAGCTAAGAAACAGGGATAAATTTCATCAGAAGGCCTCAACAACCAATTCGGAAGCAATTCCAGCCAAAACAACCAATTACAGGCGCACTTCTCAGTTTCGGGTAAACCAGAACAGCAATAGTAATTTCGACTTTTCTCATTCCACACTACTCCGATTGATATAAATTTGTAGGCACCTTTAAAATGTCATTCCCTACAACTTTTATGTTTTAAGCCAAGGCCAATTCGGCCTCTAACTAGGACTAAAAATTCGGGCAGAATGTTCCTTCACAAAACCTAATTTTTTGAAATTTCTTCCAAAACAGAAATTGATTGCAATTGTCCACTTTTTCCACCTTCTAGAATCATTATATACCATTTCCAATCATCATAGATAGCCACAAAGCCATGCTTATATTAAAACAGAAAAATCCCCAAAAATAATAAAACTTCATCACTTCAACCACAAATCAAGAAATAATCCATAATATTGCATCTCATACCACCACCAATCATGAATTGAACATCATTAGAGGAAGGAGAGGGGTCCTTCACAACTCACCTTAGCAATACAAGAGATAGAGCAACTAGGCACCTTAACCTTCCAAATAACTCCACCAAACAACTCACAAACACTAATAGAAGAAGTTTTATGGAACAAATGCAAGATTAAACGGTTGATTTGAGAGATTGAGCAAGATTAGAGACCAAAATTGTGGAGAGTTTTCTTCCTTTCTTTGGACAAGAAAGTCGGCCAAGAGAGCTTCAAATAAGAGCTTATTTTTGGTCAATTTTTTGATATTTATTTGGTAAAGGTAATGGTAAAGTCAAATGGTCAAAGTCAGAGTAAATTAGATGGTGACACTTGTCACCTTTAGATTTAAAACTTATCTTTTTGTCTCTCCAATACAAATATCTTAACACCTTGTACAATAATATCACTTAATACAAAATTCTAACAAGTTGTCAAAAATATAATGCATTTACCGCACTTGCGGGTCCCACGTTCAAAACGCACTTCATAATTAACGTGGACTAACTTGGATCAAGAAAATGATTTGGAAACTATATTTCCTTATAGAAATGTATAAAAAAATTAATATATTGAAGAAAACAGACTTAGAGACAAGAAAACAAAATAATGTCGAGAAAATATATAAAAATTTTCGGTTTCTCATACTCCTAGTTTTCGGGGCGTCACAATCTCCCTCCTTAAAAGAATGTCATTCTCGACATTCCATCTTGTACCAATCAAGTCGAGATATCCCGCAAGAATCACTATATTGCAAACCAAATCCACA